>CM043017.1:150587517-151334834 GCA_023690525.1 Holotrichia oblita | reverse complement strand
AATAAGGCCTATTGCAGACTACGCTGTGGCTGTAGTATAATTTAGGTTTATCCAGATTTGAAGATGTATGATTTTGACGTTCCTTGTAACTGAAGAGGAAATAAAGTTTTTATTATTATAATAAAAATGCTGTTTAAAAAAGTTCAGTTTATTTTGAACAGAAACTAATTAAGTAACTTGTGTTGGAAGAAAGACTATAAACATATGAACTCTGTAGATCTTCAGTGGTTGATAGTGCATCCAGTTGTGGAAAATGATTTTATAGCAGGTATGTAAAGTTGTTGTGTATATGCTAGATAGATTGATCTTTATTGCAGTTTTACATTTCATATCTGTGAAAATTATATAAAACCTTCTATCGCCTATAGAAAATGTTGTCCGCCTTAGGCATACATACAGTGGGTTATCATTATCAATATAGTAAACTCGTAAGGAGTCAGCATATTTGATCACTTTGCGGAAGGGAAAATCTACAAAACGCAAACCGGGAACGCATATTTTTTTACTTGTGACGTGGCGTTCGTTCTGAATATTTAGCGTACGTACTAATGTTGAAAATTCAGATTACAATTCTACAGCTACTTTACTACTTTTCAAAAAATATATACATACCTAAAATAAATTGAAAACTCAAGTTTAAATATATTAATTGCACGTTTTTAAATTTACAGTGACACATTAACGTAGGTAACTATCTTTTTAACCGCAATGATCATATCTATTATTTTTATCCTAGTTATTAATAATTTCTTGTTATTTTATTATTAACAACATATTCCACTCAAAATTTCAGAACAAACCCAGAGCCAATCCGCAAAACTCAAGAACAAAGAACTTATACGGGTGAAAATTTTAAAATGTAAGTATTGATATTATTTAATTATTTTTAATTAGTTTATGATATTTTGAATGATATGATATGAATTTATACTGAATATGCCAACTTTGTAGCTATACTAATGTTGCTTTTTTATTTTCGTTTTATTCAAGAGAAACGACAGTCATTTTAATTTCTTCGACTTATCAAGAGTACATGTTGTAGGATTATTTTATTATTAGCATTACCATTATAATTATCACCATCATTATATAACACTAAACACTTTAACCCACTGAACACCAAACAAGTTTTAACTAAAACACCGACCCGTTTCTACAGCAATGCTGTCATTATCAAGGCGATAATAAAACTAAATTAAAAACTACAAAAACAGGTAACCTAAATGTTATGCACGGTCAATCCGATAGGCATCATTAATTTCCGATTAACGAAAACAATGACGAATACGGTATAGGTCCATTGTCACAGTTCATTACACATGACTTATTTTTATATATTTCTAAACTTTCGAAAACATTTAGAAACTTACAATTGTTTATTTATCTAATTAATTTAACATTCGTATGATCGATGTTGTGATCTGTTTCAAAAATGTGTTGGGCAACGCTCGATTTCTCAATTCTATTAAATCTAAGATGAGCCATATGCTCTTTGAATCTAGTTGAGACTGCTCTCCTGGTTTGCCCAATATATTTTTGATTACAATCTTTACAATTGATTTCGTAAATACCTGACTTTTCTAGAGGTTGTATTTTATCTTTAGGGTTACCGATGAGACTTCGTAAACTATTCCCAGAACTGTAAACTATTCTGAGATCTAGCTCTTTGAAGATTTTACTCAAACCTTTAGTGATAAAGGGAGCGTAAGGGAGGGTCACAATGGGTGAAGCTTTAACATCCTCTCGAAAAGTCCTAGATTCTTTCACAGTTTTCTTATAATTAAACTTCCTAATTAACTTATAGATATGCTGAGGCTGGAAACCATTACACTTGGCCGCATCTTTTATAATTTTAAGCTCTTTCTCATACCTCGCCTTGTTCAAGGGAAAAGTGAGAAGTCTGTGGACCAAAAAATTCAGGCTTGCCATTTTGTGTTGAACACAATGATGGGAGTCTGAAGGAATGTAGCGAAGTGTACTGGTTTCCATTCTATACACGTCAAACTCTAATCTATTGTTATTTGTAATTACTAAAGTATCTAGAAAGGGTAGGTGACCGTTTTCTTCTCTTTCACATGTGAACTTTATGATTTCAAACCGATTATTTAATCTATTGAGAAAATCGTCAATATTACATTTTTTAGTGTCAAATATAGCGAAAATATCATCCACATACCTCAACCAAACCCTAGGAAAGTATTCGCTCTCAGATTCTAAGTCGTTTTCAAAACGGCTCATGAAAAGGTTAGCCAAAAAGGGCGACAAGGAGTTACCCATTGCCGTTCCTTCCAGCTGTTCATAAAAACCCCTGTTGAATTGAAAAATGTTCTGTTTCATACAGATGTCAGTTAAGCGAATATATTCCTGGACACATTGTTGACTCAAACTATTTTGAAGCAACAAGTCCTCGAGGTATGTCAAGGTGTCTGGAATCGGTACACTAGGAAAGAGAACTAACATCAAATGAAATCAATATTTCACCCTCCAGCAAGTGAATATTTTGAATTTCTTTAATAAATTCTAACGAATTTTTTACTGCAAAACTAGATTGCTGTATTGGCAAATTATTAAATTCATTGGTCAGCCATTTGGAAACCTTATAAGTCGGTGCGTCAATTGCCGAAACAATTGGCCTTACCGACTTGCCAGGTTTGTGGATTTTAGGTAAACAATATAATTTAGGGACAACAGGATTGGAAACATGTAGCTTACGTCTAACATCGGCAGTAACAAGGTTGTTACAAGTTTTAAACACATTGTTGACGTCTCTAATCATTTTCGGTAAAGGATTTTTTGAAATTGACTTATAAGGGCCACTACTCAACAGGTCATTAACCCGATCATAGTAGTCCTCTTTATCTAAAATAACAACTTTGTTCCTTTTGTCAGCTTTCAAATAAAAACAATCTTTTTCCCGCAAAGTTTTAATGATTTTAATGTTTTCGGATTTCTGAGGTGATTTATAGGATTTCAAATTTTTTGAAATAGTATGTTTGCAGGCCTCCCTTACAAACTGCTTTGTGGGCTCGGGAAACCGCTGGATAGAGGATTCTATCCCGGCAATAACCCACTCAACATTCGATTCAGGAGTCTGCAAACCAAATTTCAATCCTTTATTCAAAAGATTAAGTTCCCGTTCACTAAAGGTTTGCGAAGAATGATTTTCTACTATGTTCATGGTATTCATCGGAATATGATGTTTATTTTTTAAAAAACAACCTAACTTTCTTAATTTCCTATCATGAGAGAATTTCTTATTCTGAACTTTCCTATCGATTGAAATAAACATGTTCCGTTGAAAATCACACCATAGTTGATATTCAACATCATTAAGATCTAATGTCAAAAATTTCCAAAGTTGGTAAGCTTGAATCTCAAGTTTACTGCGTTTGGCAAAAAGATATTCGATTTCTGAACGCAACCATTTTTCTTTCGCGTAACGAATGACTTTATCACTACTTTTGCAATTATTCGAGACAGTAACATTAATAAAGTTTGGAAAAACAGAAAAACGTTTACAAGTTTTCAGAAATCCAATATCTTCGCTAATAAACCTAATTTTAGCACTAACCTTATGGTATAAGTTCTGATCCTTGGACCTGGTAGCCATATTGCGAAGTTCTTCACTGGATCTCTTGGTGCACAAGTAGAACACTAAACACTTTAACCCACTGAACACCAAACAAGTTTTAACTAAAACACCGACGCGTTTCAACAGCAATGCTGTCATTATCAAGGCGATAATAAAACTAAATTAAATTTAGTTAAATTAATTTAGTTAAATTAATTTAGTTTGGGTATACGGGTAATACTGCTCGTTTTGGGTTTAACACCATTGGCATTGGTTACATGTCAACCGCCTGCTGGAGGAGCAGCTGCTGGCTATCCACCGCCACCACCACCACCACCACAAAGCGGATTTCAATTAACATGTTCTGATGCATTTTCACTTGCAGATCAGACAGATCCACAACTGCTGGCTAGTTTCATCACAAATGCTCCGCCTGGATATGAAGCAGTTTCAGTGGAACCAACAATACACCCTGGCAAAAATGCACATCGCTTTCTTGTCAAATACAGGTCACGTCACTTTCGCAGGTGTGAAGATATAAGGCGAGTGTATCAAAATATGACCACCTATAAACCACAAAACTGCAATGTCGGCACGATTGCGGTTGTACCTGTAGGATACTTAGTAGAATATAAACAGTTCTGTCAATGCTTCAGACGAGCTTATAGAAGAAGGCGGTACGTTTACTCCACAGCCCCTCAAACTAGACCAGATGGCTCCACTGTTAGGTGCGACGATCGTGACCTCACATGTGGTTTTCAATATTTTTAAATTAAAATACTTTCGTTTGAAATTTGATAATTCTTTTGTGGATACAAAATATAGAAAATATTTCTGTTAATTTGAGTTATTTTTCAATTTTATTATTTCATCATAGTCCCTGGGTTTGTTGCTATATGATTCAATAAAAAGATTACACTTGTCAAAAACTGTTTTTTTGTATGTTACATATTCTTAATTATCGTTTTCATAGTAAAGACACTAATGATAAAATGAGTAGTTCATTTTACATTGTTTATATTATAATATTATAGGTATTCAACATTACAAAAAATATGCGTACTACGAGAAATTTGGATATTAATGTTGAAAATAATTTCGAAGATGTATTATGCAGGTTGAATGTTGTTAGTTTACACATGAAAACACCTTCTATGTGTACTATGATTACGTTAATATGTAATAAGGTAAGTCAGATACTTAGGTATTTAAATAAAAGATTCAGTTAAATGGTAAACTTGTTTATTTGCATAGAATACTCGATGGTGTGAAGCTAAAAGAAACTAAGTTAACTGACACAAATACATTTAACATAAAAAGTTTACAATCAACAAATAATAAAATAAATATACCAAAAAAGAACTTATGAAGAAAACATTTGTTACAATTAAACATTGAAAGTCAGACAGACAGTAAAGAAACTAAAGCATTTAACATTTTAAATACAAAGATTTTCCGATACATCGTAAAGTAATACAAAGATGAATAGCAGTTATATATTCTAAGGTTCAGTTTGCTTTACAATAGCTTTCAAAAGAGGTTTGTATTTAATAAGTTTTTTTTTGTTTTTTTTCTGTATATGTGTGTATAAGAGACAGATTCTTGGTTATAACTTATAAGACGTTCATGAACATATATGTGTGTGCCTAAATTAAGCTTAAGAAATAATAGATACCTTCTTCGTTTCACTGTTTTTCCACATTTTAATTCCATATTTCAATTTATTTCTACATTATTCCTTTTCATCAGGACTATAGTACTTATTCAAAGTAAATAAAATTCTCCAAAGATTATACAGTTTTAAAAAGCCATTACAAAATTCTTCGCAAAACGTACGATTATGCCTACAAAATATTTTTAAATACATTCCAAAAATACTTATATACTTGAAGTATGGAGGTAGTAGTGATGAAAAAGAGAATTTATTACAATATTTATTATTATTATTTGAATTTCAGAAAAGTATATCAAATACTTATATATCGTCGGCTTACAGCCAAAACTGACTAAGTCCAAAATAAGCATTTTCCAGAAATGAATTGTCAGTTGCAACTTCATTTGTAAATTCAGGTTTTGTAGTTTTCCTTAATTTTTTTATCTTAGCGATTTACAGAAGTACTCTATTTCATGGTACGATACGACTAAATATAAAATTCTTATCCTATTTTGAGAAAAGTGTACCTAGTCCAAGAGGTTTTGTTTTCTGACATAGTCACAAATTATTTGAGAATTGTATCGGTGATTTTTTACTTTTCTTTGACATACAACGTTGTTAAAATAGTAAACACTTTTATTACAATTTTATAACAATTTTATTATAGTAAAGTACATGGGCAAATTACATTACATCAGATTCCGATTCGCTGTCGCTATCATTAGCTGGTTCGGGTACTGTTGTTCTTTTTTGTGTATCAACCGGAATTGACTTATACCACGCATGATATTCTTCTGGAATACCATCGCTGGAACATAACCTCAAAAGACAGTTTTTCTTTTTTTCTGTAATTGGTTGAAGCCCGCTATATAAACGTGGTATTAGATTTGGTATATTTGGTGGTCTTCCTCGACCATACACATGAAGAATATGATATGCGACTTCATCATAATTATATTTAAAAAGTATACATCCCGGACGACTTTTTTCATATCGCATAATGTTTATCTTAAGCCAACATACTTTCTCCCCACTTTCATCTTTTAACCTATTTTTTAAAAAAAGCATCTGCTAAAAATTTCAAGTTTAGAAAGTCGCCGTATTTCAATTCTTGAACGAAATAAGGATTACTGCGTTTATTTCGAAGTCTCTTAGATCGAGCCATTTTAAAAACATTCAATAGTTCATTCATAGTAAATATCGAAACATGTTTCTTTGCCGTTTCAATGGCGCTGTGCATTGAGTCTACCTCCATGTAGGAGTGTCCTTTCTCCATAAAGTTATGATGCACTACTTCTAAGTGTGTATATTGTACAATATACAAAAACAAGGCGGCTATATACTGGTTGCGGTTTTGCCCACTACACGTATCAGAGAATAAACTTATTTCTTTCACATTAGTAGGTATCGTTTCAATCCATTTATATAGCGCACTTCCTATTTCGGAACTTCCTCTTTGTCCGTTGACTTCGCTCCAGGCATAACAAAAAGCTTTATTAGGGAGTGCTGCTTCATAAATTGTTAAATTATATGCGCAAAGTTTTAGGGAATAATACATCATAGACACTTGAGAAGAAGGAATGTGAAGAACACTTTGCAAATCAAACGAGACACTTATAAAGGTGGTATCTTCATTTGCCCGAATCTTATCATTGCTTTTGCAGCATTTGCTTGATCACGACGTTGTAAATGCTGTTTATAATCCTCTTGTGAAAGACTTTTTGTTTTTAAATTTATTGCATACTTCGCACTGGTCTTTTTTTAGGTTTAAAAAAAGATAAATTGTAGTTTTTGCAGAATATTCTACGGTAAGTTATTTGCGATACGGGAGCTATTCCACTTTGAACGCATTGTTGAACATACAGATCATACAATTTTGTGATGGATAGACTCGGATCTAAATATTGTCGCTTAGTATTTTTACGACAGTAGTGCGATTCCATCGTCGGGAAACTTTCAATATGATTTTTAATTCTTTGTATATCTTGATCTGGTGTCTTGTTACTTGGTGTTTTGCGTCCTCTTTTATCGACAGCATTAAATAATCCGTTGTTATTAACACCTGCTATAGCATTATCGATGGGATCGTGGCTAATGGACAGGGTACCTAAGAAAAATGCCTTACAGACTTGAATACAATCAGAGTTTCTCTTTAAGTGATATTTACGGCTGGAAGTCTTGGGTACGCCTGTGCCAGTACGTATTCTGTGACACTTAGGTGGTGTGTTTACTACGCACGAAAGAATAAAGTCTTTCTGGCGACAATAATCTAATTTCCAGTAATCATTGCAAATTGACTTCCTTTCTTCATCTGAAAACTTTGTGGTACATTTAAATTTACAGCCATCAGCAGGTTTCGGCGTTTTGGCTGGTCTTAAAATACCCTTGGTAGAACGATATGGTTGCCCCATAGATCGTTTCTCCTTCATGACATTTTTCTTCCATTTTTCAGGTTGGGATTTTGTCCACCGATTTCGTTTTACAGAGAGTGGTTCGTCATCGGTACTCGTTGAATCGTTTTGGGCAGAGTTATGGTTAGATGCTTCTTCTAAAGAAAAAAACAAGAAAATGATTCAATAAAATTATCATAAATTCTAGCATTTTAAGTGTTAAACGTTTAACGTGTCACTATACACACATTATAATGATAATGTAACATTGTATAATCTGTTTTATTTTTGATTATTTTTATGAAATATCACAAAGTCCGTGTTTGCACTTTTACAATATCATAACGTACGCCTTTGATTTAATTTTACGTACAATTTAGCGTCGAAACTTATCTTGTTTAATCGAAGTTACTGTGTATAAAATATTGTATAATAAATTCTTAGACCTAACCTCATTTTTCATTATTAGCTATTAATTTGCAAGCTTGAAGAGATTAATATAAATTATAAAATACTTACCCTCACTTAACATCTGCACATTCACATTTTTGCATAAAGCAACCAACCTCTTTCCTCTACTTTCCATTTCACTTCTTTACCACTATCACACAATATACCAACAAATTAAATAATACAAACTGACAGTGTCTAAGTATACATAGTATCTAATATGTATATAGGCAAAAATATTACAGCTAAAATTGACCATGTTGACTTGGACACTTTTTCTGGATACCGCTAATACCAAAATAGACTTGATCATTAATAGGAAGTTTAGTTGAAGTGGTTACAGTATTCAGATGACTTGGTCAATTTTTCCCCGTGAAGATATGACAATTTTACGTCACTTCTATATGATAACCGAAAAATGTTAAAAAGTGACTTAGTCACTTTTTGCAGTAAGCCGACGATATATTAATGTAACCCTATCTCGTTAGATATGACTATCATCTTATTTAACATTTTTGTAAGTGTTATACACGAAAACTTTAATTTGAACCCATGTTTTATTTCCAAATAGAGCCATGTATTTTCTTTGTAATTCCAAACATTCAGCTTTTTTGGGAGATATTTTCTTTTTGATATGGTTCTTAAAAAATTTTAACATTTCCTTTTTTTGTTCGTTGCTCCATGTTCCTCGACTTTTACCCTTTTCTTGAATTTTCTTTATTGAGAATTGATTGTCTCTTGATTTTACATAGGATGTTTCGGCAGAATTAATTTCGTTTGTTTCTTCAATGACTGGTTCATTTATATTTTCAGCTATTGTATTGTCTATTGTTTCACCTAAGAGTATAAATGCAAGAAATACATTATGAAATTTTACCTACCTAAATCTACGTCTCCATTATTTTGCGAATGTGATTTATTATTTACCCAAGTTTCTAACTGAGCATCTATTTCATCAAGAGTTTTCCCTTTATGTTCTTCACTTACTCCTCTTTCTATCGTTAGCAGTAATTTAGCAATTTTAGATGTTTGATATAACTCTTGAGGTAATCTGAAAAGAAAATGTTAATACTTGTCACTTCATGCATTTGTTAAACACAACAACTATTCACTACTAGTTTACATAGTTAACTTATTAAAAATGGAAATATATGCAAACCTTCATGAGTTTTCTTCGTATGACCCATAAAAGCGGCAACTTGCTCCATTTCATTGTCATTAAGATTTAAAATTTGCAACATAGTTGCTATTTGTTTTCGGAGCCGCGTAGAAGTTAATCTATCTGGGTGTTGTGCTCCACAATATTTTGCATATTTTCTCAAAATGCTGGATCCGTCAATCCATTTCGATGAACTTCCAGTTAAGGCAAACAAAAACGGATTTTCTTTTGGTACAAATGCTGTCTTCTTTCTAACATCTAATAGTACATTAATATAGTCTTGTACTGGTTTGGGAAATAGTACCGCTACGGGCTTACTGCCTTTTCCCACTGTTACTACTCTTTTAAAATATCTAGTAAGTTCCTTGTCCGACTCCGAAAGTATTACATTAAGACATTCTGTTTGATCAATATTGGTTTGTGATGTATTATAAGTTTCTAACTTCATGTACTGTACATCGCCTAATCTTTTTCTATTTAACGAAATTGTTAAAGCAAGGGCTGCTTCTGAAAGTTTTTTGAATGACTCTATATTTTCAAAATTTTGTTTTAAATTTTTCATAGCGTCAGTAGCTATATTATGGCAATAATTTTTAAATAAGATAATATCCTGACTCAATGGCAGTTTTTGGGGGATACTAGAATGCTTTTCATTTATGTCCTTTGGAGCCAAACTTCCCATTTCATATTTCCAATTTGTAGCCACCAACTCCCGAAACTTTTTTAGTTCGCTTAATGCTTTATCGTAATCAGTAATGGCTATGATGGGATCCTTTTTAAGTAGTAAAGTTTTCGCTGCAGAACAAACAGCCAGTAGTATAGTTCTAAAATGTAATGCCAAAGAAGGTGCTGTAAAACTTTTTGTAGATTCATCATATCCCGATACAATTCTTGCAGCTGCAACAACTTTGTCAAAATTTTCTGGTACTAACGCCTCTAACGTTGAATTTATATTAAAAATTTGTTTTAAAGGTATTAAAAGTCTTCTCATTTCCCTTATTTTATTACTAACAAGGTTTTTGATGTGTGGTGTTTTATGTTTTCGCAAATAATCTTCCGCATATTGACAAACTATAGGGTCACTTTTTCCAGTGAAAGAAATTATATCCGCATGCATTTTATTAAATACCTCTGTTTTCAGTCGCAAACGATCTAGAAACTTACTACTGGCCGAACAACGTTTTCATAATAAACTGAAAAATTACCTTCATTTCTTAATAAATCAATAAACTTTATTCTTTCCCTAGTTCCTTTGGGATACTGGAGTATTTTAGCAACACTTTCCTCTTTCGAGTGTTTTCTAAATAAATGTCTAGAAAAATTTGTTATATCTTGATTGCAATACGGACATCGATCTCTTTTGTCCCACACTCTACCTTTACGGCGACTTGTTTCAATTGGACAGCGTATCTGCTGGTTGCTCTTTAAGAATATGAATTTTAATAAGTTAAATTTGTGTAAATAGCAAGTGCCAAAAATAGAGGTAAATGATAATTTAAATTGAATTGAACTCAGCATACTATGTTACAAAAAAAAACATATCTCTATCGTATAAATATGCATGTCACTAGAAATTTTCTTGTAAATCTTTCTTTAACGGAAAACAACAATTTTTGAAATAAAATCCATTAAACAAATTAAATCTGGATGAAATAGAATTGTGTATCCTGATTGCAATTGCACGAAGGCTTATTGTTATAACGATGTAAAGTTTGTAGAGTAACGATACATAGTATTTCTGTAAATTTTACTCTAAATTTTTGAACATTTTAGCAATAAATTGAAGCATTGAAGCAATAAATACCGTAGCATTTACACTAAATAGAACAGGTCCTAGTCCTCATAAAACCAAACCTCCACATGAATTATGGTACAAAAAAGAAGCAGATACACAGATGTTTAAAATTTTTGGCAGTAAAGTATCAGTACATGTACCAAAAGAAAAAAGATTGAAGTGGGATCAGAAAAATAAAATAGGCTTTTTTGTTGGTTATGGAGAATATATTAAAGGAAATAGAATATACTTTCCAGGGAAACAGAAAGTGGAAGTACATAGAGACATAATATTTTTACCAGATAAGAATCAAATGACAGTAAAATCAGATGAAATGGTGATGTTAGATAACGACAAAAATGAAGAGCTGGAAATGCAAAATGACCAAGAAAATGAAACTGTTAGTAACTTAGAAAGTGAAGAGAGTTCAATAGAGAGTTCACAGTATAATGACAGTGACATATCCTTGGATTCAGATATAAATGAAGAAATTGTGAACACAAGGTACAACTTACGTGGAGAAAGGAAGCGAAACACGAAGTGTTAGAGTATTTTGTATTCAATGGCTAATCCCTATTTAGGGAATTTTTATTGGTAGAGGTTGCCAACTTTGTTGTTAGTATGTAGATGTAGATATATAGAGTGGAGTTGTAGTAGTAAGTTGCTGTAAGTGTCTGTGTGCATTTAATTAAAAAGGATTAAAAATAGTAGTTAAACACTAACAACCGTTTTTAGTTTATTTCTAAATAAAACCCTGCGACCGATAGTAATAAAAAAAAACTATAAATACCGTTGTAGAATTCTTGTCTGATTGGCCAATTTCAAATCATTCGTGTGCAGAATAATTGGTATATGATCTCGTAGTTGATTTCGTAGTTACTACAAAAGTTTTTCCTTGTTTTTTTTTTAATGTGTGGTGGGTGCTTAGTTGCAGTGACTCCGTAAGCTGGATTACTTTAATATCAATATTACAACTCTCTTGTGTTAAGGTTTAGTTTTTTTAATCACCGCTGAAATGTAGTAATATCAGAATGCCAATATGAACTAAAGAATAATAGAAATAAAACTATATAGTGTAGTAGTAGTTGTAGTAAAAACATGGTGTAATTTAGTGTTAAATAAGATTATAAGAAAGAAGCAATAGTATTCAAATCTTTAAAAGGTGATGGGCCCAGGTAGATAAACAAACAAAAATAAATAAACATGAGTGCTGTGCAGTTGTTTCCACAATTAAACGATGAGAAAAGTTTCGGTAATTGGAAGTTTAGAGCGAAAACATTAGAAGAAAAAGGGGTAAGCTACGTTTTGAAAGATAATGCAGATCAAGAAGAAGCATACAAAACAGATTATTCTAAAGCTAAGGCATTAATTGTACACTGTTTACCGGACAAATACTTAGAAAGTGTGAAAAAAAGCCAAGACTGCTAAAGAGATGTTAGACCAATTAGAAGGTATGTTCGAACGGAAAAGCGTTTTTAATAAATTACATCTAAGAAAACGATTATTAACGTTAAAATGTGTACCAAATGATAAAATTCAAGACCATTTCTTAAAAACGATTCTGATAAGGTTTGCCACTTATTATTGACTATGTCTGAAGAGTATGGCAACGTAATTAGCTTTAGAAACAATGAGCACGGATAAGGAATTAACAATGGACTTTGTAAAAGCAAGATTATTAGATGCAGAAGAGTTTTCAAATTACATGTTATAATTGTGGGAAGAAGGGTCACAAATCATTTGAATGTAAAGCTGAACGTTACACGAAAACATATGAATAAAACAATACACAACGAAGAGGATCAACTCGAGGTAATAATCTATACAGAGGAAAGTATACGTCAAGAAGCAAAGGAAGAGGACGAGGCTACAGTGCTGCACAAGGAAATTCGGCTATGAAAGATGAAGAATTAGGTTTCTATGTTTTGTCAACCCAAATAGAATTGACACCTTCACAAGCTATAAATTATGAGATTCCAGCTAAACGCTTTAACAGACGACTAGATCTGCATAAATTAAGAATTTTTGGGTTAAAATGTTGGGTAGTAAATTTACCAAGAGGCTATAAATTCGATAAAAGAGCACAAGAAATGAGAATGGTAGGATACGCGAGAACAGGATATCGACTATGGAATCCAGAAACAGATGCAATTGTCGAAGCAAGAGACGTAAGATTTGACGAAACCGACATAAAGTACCTTAATGATAAAAGTGATATAGACGAAAATGAACCAAGTAATAAATATCGATATGAAGAACAGGAAGAAACCGAGAAACGAAAGGATGAACAAGAACCACACGACAACATTGAAGAGATAGAAGATAATAGAGAAGCGAGAACAAATAGCGGACAAGTAAAAGCGCCTGCAAAATTAAACGAATACGAATTGTATGGAGCGTACTGTTTGACTTCATTCGAAGAAGATCCACAAACATACAATGAAGCTATAGATAGAGGATGGTATTAAACCACCAGTACAGTACAAGTCGATACTGGAAAAGTACTAAAATTAAATAGAGGGTTATATGGACTGAGAGACGGCCCTCTTTGCTGGAACCAAAGATTTGACACCTATATTCGAAGTAAAGGATTTAAGAGATCACAGACTGATTTTTGTCTGTATATGGGAGAAAAGAAAAATCTTTGGATTATAATCTATGTAGATGACATCATTTTAATAGGATGTGAAAAAGAATTAGAAGAAATAATAAAAGAATTAAGAAGAGAATTTGAAGTAAAAGATTTTGGAGAACCTAACTCTTTTCTAGGAATGGAGATAATAAGAAGCAATGAAACATTGAAAATAACCCAAAAAGGTCAAATAAATAAAATGTTAAAGCAATTTGGAATGATGGATTGTAAAGGAGTTACGACACCATTAATGAAAGGATTTCGTAGATCGTACTGAACCAGTAGAAGATGTACCATATAGACAAATAATTGGAGGCTTAATGTTTATATCAACAGTATCACGACCAGACATAGCATTTGCCACATCTTACCTAAGTCAATTTTTAGACAAACCGACGAAAAGTTTATGGATTCAAACCAAAAGAACTCTACGATATCTTAAAAACACGATAGACGGAGGATTATTCTACAGAAGACATGAACACAACAAGTTAATTGAAACATATTCAGATGCTGATTGGGCAGGTGACCATGTTGATAGAAAAAGTGTAACGGGATCGGTAACATTATATCACGGAAATGTAGTAACGTGGTTATCCGGAAAACAACATTGTGTTTCATAATCGACAGCTGAAACCGAATACATAGCCGCAGCAACCAGTGCATACACAGACATTCAACGATTTTCGCTTTATTATTTGGATACATATGATATTTTTAACTTATTTATTTAGATGTCTGAGAAGAGAAAAAAAAATGTCCGGCCACCAGTATAGAAAAGAACGCCAGGAAAAACAGGAACGCCTAAAAAGTTTGACATCAGATATTTCCAGTTTTTTTCGACCTGGGACTGGAGAAGGGCCTTCGTCGCAGTCTCAGCCCGATCCTACCTCAAAAGATGTAGACGAAACCATTGCTGTCGACCGCGAGGACAGAGATGAAACAAGTGGAGCTCGAGCTGAAGAAATGTCGGAATCTGTGGAGTTTGGTGCAATTGCGTCTGCACAAGAAAAAAGTGCTGAAGACCATTGTGAAGATCATCGTGATATTGATCTTCAAAAGTTTGATGATTGGTGATAATTTGAAATCACTAATTGTCGAGAAAGGTCCCTGTCAAGTAAAGAATAGAACATTTCCTAAAGACCACCGTGGGAGGAGTTTTTCAGAGAATTACTACACCAAAAAAATGCATAACGGTGAGTCTGTACTTCGTAATTGGCTTGTATATTCTATTGTAAAAGACGCAGTTTTTTGTTTTCATTGTAAGCTTTGCACTCCTAGTAGTAGCATAGCCTCTTTAGTAAAAGATGGATTTCGCGACATCTCACGATCCACGAAAGTAGTCTGTCACATATTCAGTGTTTCAAAAAAATTGTAGAATTGAAAACGAACTTATGTAAGAACCAAACTGTTGATGCTCATCATCAAAAATTGCTTGTCCAAGAAAAAACACGCTGGCAAAGTGTCCTCGAGAGAATTGTTTTGTGCATTCAATTCTTGGCAAAACAAAACTTGGCTTTGCGAGGCGCAAATTCAACTTTGTACAGCAAAAGAAATGGGAACTTTTTACAACTAATACAAACTCTTGCCAAGTTTGATCCAATACTAGCTAAACACATTCGACGCATACAAGCTAATCACAAGCGTATGCCGTATTATTTAGGTAATAAAATTCAGAATGAAATTTTGAATATTTTAGGTGGCAGTATTAAATCTAAAATTATTGAAATGATACAGATTGCTAAATATTATTCAATAATATTAGATTGTACACCTGATGCTGCTCATGAAGAACAAATCACTATAATATTTCGATTTATCATATTTAACGAAAGTACTCAAAAAGTTGAAGTCGGAGAGCATTTTTTGGAATTTTGTGAAATTCAAGATACAACAGCGGCAGGCCTAACTTTGTTTATTACGAATTTTCTTCGAGCTTGTGATATCGACATTATGAACATGCGCGGTCAGGGATATGATAATATGAAGGGCAAACACAATGGTTTGCAAAAGCGAATATTGGATATTAACCCCAGAGCAGCACATACTCTAAAATTAGTTGTTAACGATGCTTGTCAAATATCCTTTGAAACACTTGAGTTTTTTGGCATCATCCAAGAGCTATACAACTTTTTTCATCCAGTAGGGGAGATCGGGGCACAGTGGTCATAGGGGTACAGTGGTCACTTAACAATAACTTTTCTGTAAATCCTTGTAGAAGTACCTCCATCTATGAATGAATGGGTATACTTACCTGCGATGTTATGTCGGTAATATAATTGCTAAAAGTTTGCGGCATTGTGGTTTATTTGACTGCTTGTGTTAAGGTGCGTGTAAAGTAAAAATTTGCTAAGTGGATATTTTTCGCATAAACAGATTATTTTAGTGCAAATTGGAACACCGCTGTGTGGATCAGTTAGACTCGCATTTCCATCAATAAGTTCACAGGTAATTTCGGCTAGTTTGCTTTCTGGTTACATGTTTTCTTGATAATTTGTTTGAGGGTTATATCTGGGGTACATTGGTCAGAATCATTAGGGGTACAGCGGTCACTGCTTTATTTGCTTGCAATGAGTGACCACTGTGCCCCGATAGAATATCAAGCCAATAGCAATTCCATTCGAATCTAAAAATATCTCGTTATATTTCAGAATTAAGCATGGTTCGCCATAGAAAGAGAAAAACGAATATTGGGCTAACAGAAGAGCATGTAATGTTTGAAGCTGTTAAATCCGTTCTTAATGGAGGTTTATCCATAAAAGCATCTGCTGCGCGATATTCGATTGCTAGAACAACACTAACTCGTTATGTTAAAAAATGCAAGGATCTCCAAATTGACTGGGATTCTGCTTCTGTGGAAGATGTTCCTCGATTAAGTCCACGGTATGATAATAGAAAGATCTTTTCAGACCAACAAGAAGTGATTTTGTGTTATTACCTCCAAACTTGTGCAAAACTCCATCATGGTATGCCCCCAAAAGCAGCACGGGCTTTGGCCTATGACTTAGCTACAGCTAATAATATACCAGTCCCAGATTCCTGGTCGAAAAACAGAATGGCTGGAGAAGACTGGCTGACTGCATTTCTAACGAGGAACAAAAACATATCTATACGAACTGCCGAGTCAACGTCAATATCACGTGCCATAGGCTTTAACAAACCTGTTGTTAGCAGTTTTTTTGATAAATATGAGCAACTGCTTCAACGTTTTCATTTTCGCCCAGAAAGTATATACAATACAGATGAAACCGGTTTAACCACTGTGCAAGATTCTATTAAAGTTTTAGCAACCAAAGGCCAGAAACAAGTTGGTCAGTTGACTTCGGCAGAAAGAGGCATTCTGATTACTATGTGTGGAACAATAAATGCCTTAGGAAACAGTATACCGCCAGTATTAATTTTTCCTAGGGTTCACTTTAAGGATTTCATGATCAAAGGTGCTCCCCATGGAACTGTAGGTGCCGCAACTCCGTCTGGTTGGATTTCCAAAGATGTTTTTCTAAAATACTTGCAACATTTTGTGTTACATGCTTCGCCAACAAAGGAAAAGCCTGTTTTAATAATAATGGATAACCATGATTCACATATATCTTTAGTGGCTGTAGATTATGCTAAGAAAAATAATGTCATTTTACTAACTTTTCCGCCCCATACAACTCACCGACTACAGCCCCTGGACCGTTGTGTATACGGTCCATTAAAAAATACTACAACGACGGTTGTAGAGCTTGGTTGCTACATCACCCCGGTAAACGAATTACGATATACGATATTCCCGAAATACTTGGACAGGCTTATCCACTGGCTTTTTCCTCGAACAACATTATATCAGCCTTTCGGAAAACTGGACTATATCCATTTAACAGACACATTTTTGACGACAGTGAATTTTTAGCTGCATCTGTAACGGATATGACTCCAAGTGAAGCAACCGAAAGGGCTTTGGGATCGAAAAGCACCAGCTTGGATACACCTAGTACAAGTTGTTCGGAAACACCTGCTAACAGCCACTACATGAATGAGAGAGAGACAACACCTCCTTCTCAGTTTATACCTCCACATGTTATACAACCTTATCCTAAAGCTCAGAAAAATGACAGCGGACTAAAGGAGAAAAAAACGGAAATCTCAGATATTGACAGACACACCAATAAGGGATGAAATAGCCGAAAATGAAAATTTAAAAATAACAAAGAAAGCAAAGATAACGGTTAAAAAAAATATTTCAATCACAGATAAAAAAACTGACCCAAGTTCGTCAAGTGATTCTGAAACAATATCTGAACTTTCAAAAACAAACAGTGATGACAGTAACGACAGTGAAAGCGAAGAGGCAAATCCCTGTGAAGACCTAAAAGTCGATGCATTTGTGTTAGTTAAATTTGCCACAAAAAAGACAATAACATATTATGTCGGACAGATAAAGGAAATTCTTCAAGATGAATGTATCATTAATTTTTTAAGAAAAAAATGAAAAATTTTTATTCCCGGCTGTAGAAGATGTTGCGAGTGTTTCTCGCGATGATCTTGAGCTTGTATTGCCCCAGCCTGTGAAAACTGGGGGAACTGCAAGAACAAGCAGTTCTTTCAGATTTATGATTAATTTGGACGCATACAATGTATGCTAAATTTTAATTACAAAATGTGTTTTATCTTCTATTTTTACTTATTTTTTTGTGCTAAAAATATGTTAATCCTTTACTACTTATTACTGACTACACTGTATTGATTTAATTACATGGAAGGAATGCGACCATGTATGTGACCACTGTGCCCTGATAACATGACCAATGTGCCCCATCCCTGGGCTACAGTGGTCACTTATTTTTTTATTTAGAAAGTGTCAATAAAAAATTCAGTGATTTTTTTTTTTGTTAAATAATAATGTATTCCAATAAGCAACACTGCATTGTTTTTTAATATAATTTTTTTGTTTCGTTTTGTAGTGTACTCGAAAATTTTACGATTTTTCCAAAAACATGACCACTGTGCCCCGGTCTCCCCTACTAAACGTTGGTCTGTTCTAAAGAAAAATGTTGAAAGTTGTACGCTAAAACCTTTGTCCGATACAAGATGGGAAAGCCGTGTTGAATTTTTAAAACCATTACGTTACGAAATATTGAATATTGACGAGGCTTTGTCGGCAATTTATGAGAGTGGTGGAACCAACACTGAGAATAATTTTGATCTGAAAACAAAACATCAAGCACAATGTATATCACAAAAAATTCGCAAATACAGATTTTTATGCGCCCTTGTTATTTGGTACGACATTCTGTCACATGTCAATGTTGTCAGTAAGATTTTGCAAGACGTTAGTGTTAACTTACACATAGCAGTAGAGCATTTAGGTAAACTGAAGCATATAATATCAAGATTTCAAACAGATGAACATTTTACGGTAATCTTAAAATAAGCGTCTGAGATGGCCAAATGCCTTGGGGTTGAAAATCAATTTCCTTTAGAAAGCCAGGTTAGAAAAAGGAAAAACAAAAGACAATTTGATTATGAAGGCGATGATGAGAGTATCACCAGTCCGGAAAATAGTTTCAAGGTAAATTTCTTTTTTACGGTTCTAGATGCCGCGACAAATGCTTTAGCGGAAAGGTTTGAACAACTTGAGGCTTACACCGATAAATTTAATTATTTAAGTGATTTTCGAAATTTGACAACAATGCCAAAAGATAATTTAAAAATGTTTTGCTGTGAGTTAGAACTGAAACTATCTGATGAAAATGATGCAAACTGTAAAAAAGATGTCATAGGACTTTATCTTTACAATGAAATTCAAATTATCACTAATTTTATTAACGTTTCAGAAGTATACTTACCTGATCTTGGAATATCTTTTTAAAAATGTTCTACATGGTACGTTTCCTAATTTAACCATAGCTTTAAGAATCATGTTAACTTTGCCTGTTACCGTCGCAAGCGGAGAGCGCTCATTTTCAAAATTAAAGTTAATTAAAAATTACTTACGCACAACCATATCGCAAGAGCGGTTAAATAATCTAGCAACTATTTCCATAGAAAATGATATTTGTGAATCTTTAAATGTTAATGATGTTGTAAAAGATTTTGCAAATGCTAAAGCTAGAAATGTTGATTTTTATTATTTGTTTTATGGTTTCTTTTTAATTAAAATATTTGTGTTAGATTCTCATTACTATTATTTATTATTCATATTTTTAGTATCTAATATAGAGTTGTAGTAAATTCATGTTATGTAAAAGTGTGTATAATAAATTGCGTTGCTTTATCATTGTGTTTTTTATTTTCTCTTCACTGGATGCACGTAGTCTAATGGTTTTAAATACCACTGCAAATTTATTTATCTAAATTTTTGTTTTAACAGGGCGGAAACTTACCGCTTGCATCAGGGCGCACACTGCCACAAGAACGGCACTGCGTGGGAACGGTGGCGCGTGTAAGATAAAGGTTGAAGGATTTTTATATCAACATTTTGAAATAATATATAAACTCTGTAATTAGCATCTTAAGTTAGTCTTAATATATTACTTGTATGTGTATTAAAACATGCCCTTTTTAAATTTTCTAATATTTTATAATGAGTTTTTGGTCTGGTAAACCACATGTTAAATCTAGTGTTAGCTTGCTTTCTACACGTAAGTTGTTACATTTCAATATTAATTTTTAGTGCTGTTCCTAATGCACTTTTTACTTATCAATTGTACAATTTTTCTCTGAAGAAGGTCAAAACTAATTACCGAAAGCTTAGAATATTAAATGGAGATTTTCTAAATCATAGTTTGATTTTAGTGCAGTTTATATTCTAAAAATAATAAACACGACATGGTGCCAAAACCCGTTTCTCCATTTTAAGAAGAGAAAAGTTCGAGGAAATAGAAGGATTACCAAGTTATAATGGAATTCGACAAAATGTCGAAAGGCATTGTGGCCATGAGGCAAGATGGGAATTTATACGAAAACTGGTTATTCGTCAAACAAAGGTTCCTAAATTATTTGAAAGCCACCGATATAATAATAAACGGGTCGATGGCGGCAGTGGTTAGGCGGCTGACTATCGTTGTGAGAGGACGATAGGTGCCGGTGTTCGATTCTCTGGAGGGACGGTGACATTTTTTCAGAGAGTTTAATCCCGGATCGACTTGCCATTCGCTGTTGGGAGCAAAGTGATTAACAGCGCGGCATCATAAAAGGCGATATGATGCTGTCACAAAGCCATTTAAACACAACTTACACACACCAAACTACACCGCAAGAGTTGCAGTGATAGCCAGACAAGTAATACAGCTTACGGAGTCACTGTAACTAAGCACCCACCACATATAAAAAATATAAAAAATCAGAAGGTGTACAGTGTGCACAGCTGTTGCATTTAATAAGAGAAAGATTCCGGATACTTAACACGTTCTAAATTGCAAAAGGAGACGAGGATAAGTTGCAACTTTTATTAGACAAATTTGAAAAGCACTTTAAGCCGAGGAGCAATGCACGAAAGATATAAATTTTTCACGAGGAAGCAGTTACCTGGAGAGGATGTATTGCAGTTCATAACGGACTTGCAGAACAAGGCCAAACAATGTTAATTTGGTACCCTAGAAGACAGCTTAATTAAGACGAACATAACGTGTAGGGTAAGAGATGAAAAATCAGACAGCTTAGAGGATGATGAGATCGAGTTGGACGAAGCAAAAAAAAATGCCAGGCAGTAGAAACTTCGCAGAAGCAGTCCCAAATAATGACCTCCTGCAGAGGTTAACCTAAAATTGGTTGCGAAGACTGCAAGACAAACGAAGCCGTTAAAATTCAGCAAGAGTTAAATGTAAAATGTAACTTTTTTAAAAATGTACAACTTATTACTACTTTCAAGGACAACACACATAATAAATCGCTTTCTTTAATCGGTTTGATGTTGATTTAACACTAACAGATTGTAAAAACGGAAGCAACAAAACAAAAACACGTGTTATTTAGCTAAAACAGGTTAGGAATGGCGGTATCCGTAAATCGTCGAAGGACCGCCGAGAGGGACTGATCGTGCTCTGGCTTAGTATTTATGCTCTGAGCCCACGGCGTTTCCTAGGGCCCGCTCTTTTTTTTCGAAAATATAAGCCCAAAACGTTGGATATTTTTACTACAATAACTTATTGCTACAAGTAAAACTTAAAACACGAAAAATATTGCAACGGCCCCGTGGACGTATATAAGGTTATAGCCGCTGGCCGTTAACGTGTTAAGTATTTGGGCCTGCCCTTCGGAAGCACTGGAACGCGGTAGTCAAGTGTCCATCACTATACTTTGGCTTAGAATCTGGAGAAGTCCCCTCTAAAGCCAAACCAGAAGTTCGCCATTTTGGGGACGCATCTGCTGCCCCGTCTGTACAACGGATTGCAGTCCACCGCCGTCACGGGCGCCATTTTTGCCGCATGCGATCGTTTGGTGCGAAAATCGGCGAAGAGGATGCTCTATCTGTCACAGAAAACTATCAATCAATTCCTACACGCCTCCATCAGGGACGGGGGTCTTGGTGTGCGGCAACTGGGATTTCAATATCCGCAGATTATTCAACGGCAGCTCGAAACACTACGTACGATAACCACATTTTTCCAGATCACATCGAAGGATCTGCTAAGCCTACTAGGACGAATATCAACCCTCGCGCGAGGGGGACCACCTGATGCCTTCTGAAGTGAGAAGATCGCGACGTCTCCAATGAGCATGGACCTTCAGGATGCTGTCCACGACCAGGCCAGTCGCTCATGGCTGAGAAGGACGCCACAAAGCTGGACTGGACGCGACTTTATCAGGGCGATCCAACTACTTACGGCTAACCTAGCGACCAAGGACCTGCCTCCATGCAGTCGCGAACCATCACGGGTGCCAACTTTGCAGAAAGCGACCGTTTGGTGAGAAAATCCACGCAGAATATACTCCACCTGTCCCAGAAAACGGGTAACCAGGTCCTGCACACTTCTATTAAAGACGGGGGCTTGGGTGTGCAGCAACTTCGATTCCACCTTCTGCAGATCCTGTACCGTCGGCTCGACATTCTACGGACAGACGACCCTATCTAGCAGTCCATTGTAAACATCGAAGGGACTGCCAAAAGCTTTATGCGACGAACATCGACTCTGGCGCAAGAGGAACCACCAACGCGTTCTGGAGAGAAAAGATCGCGACGTCGGCCATGAGTATGGGCCTTTAGGACGCAGCACACGACCAGGCTAGTGGTTCATGGCTCAGGAGAACCCCACAGGGCTGGACTGGGCGTTACTTTGTCCAGGCTATCCAATTAAGAACGGCTAATGTAGCCAAGGGCCTGCCTTACATCCCGGCAGCAGAACGTAAATGTAGAGGTGGCTCTAACAACATTGAGTGGCTACCCCATGTGCGGCAAGCCTGCCCTGTTACCCACCATGATAGGATCAAGCGGCACAATCTAGTAGTGACGAAATTGGCGCGTCACTGCAGAGATTTGGCAGTACACCAGCTAAATAACACGCTTACAATCTACAACGTGCAAGTCTGCTGGGAGAGCGCTAGGACATTAGCAGACAGCTGGGATAGGAAGCGCCTCGTGTAGAAAGTGGCCCGGCAATACCGTAGAGATTCTCCCTCCCTGCTGAGTGCCAGAGACGTGTGGCCGCAATGCAACCAACCCACCAGTGATGCACTTGCCATAACATCTGGGCTGAAAGACAGCCGTGTTAACGGCTGCATAAAATGGGGCGTACTGCACAGCTCGCTGCTGATATCCTGGATGGAGCGGGTGACTTGGAAGTCGGGCCGGGTGTGGGCCCTATTGCCACCATCGCCTGAAAACGATTCTCATTTTACGCCGGTTACTCTTGCGAAGCGACTCTACCTACCTGTTACCATCGAGGAGGTCCAGAATGGCCTGGCCCAGGCCAAACCTAGTGCCGCCGGTCCTGATAAGATCCGTGTCGCCGACTTATAGAAAATCAACGTACGCAAGCTCTTGTTGCTGTTTAAATCGATGCTGCCGCACACGGCAATACAAGACTTATACAAGCGTATGCGTACTACACTTGTCCCCAAAGGCGAAATGTCTCTAAATGGCGTCCAATCACAATCACATCTATTGTTTTGAGTATCCTTCATAAGATCCTTGGATGGCGTCTTGGGAGACTTTAACTACACCCCCACCAGAGGAGTCTGCGTAAAGTCGACGGTTGCCTTATAAACAACTTGGCGTTAGAGAGTATCATGAAGGAACGCCGGCGGCATGCGCAACCCTACACTATCGTTACTATCGATCTCCGAAAGGCATTTGACACAGTATCGCACCATTCGATCGTAACGGCCCTTCGACGACTTGGCGTGGAAGAGGACTTTAATATGTCTTCGAAGCGTACTCTGGCACAACAATGACCGTCACATGCCAGGGGCTGACCAACGGCCACATTGCCATCAACAGCGGAGCGTGACAGGACGATCCCATGTCTTCCTTCCTCTTCAACCTAATAATGGATGAACTGATTCTTAAAATGGAGCAAACGGGGAAAGAACTAAGGCTATCCGACGGATCATCCATAACTCGTTTGGGCTACGTCGATGATTTGGTCATGCTATCCGACACCGAGGAAAATGCCTAGGCCTTGCTGGATGTAACATCGAAATTTCTAGCCGACCGGTCATTAGAGATTAACATCAATAAGTGTACCGCATTGACAACACTTGTAGTACCCTCCAAAAAGAAGCTGGCGACCGCCACTACCTCTTCCCTGTCGGTGAACGAGAACCCGGTCCTGCGGTCCGTGTGGACGGAGTGTTCAAATACCTGGGCTTCTACTACTCCTTTATGGGCTTCAGCTGGAAGTTTACAGTGGGCAACCTAAACGAACAACTCGGCAGGTTGCAGAGAACACCCCTGAAGCCGCATCAAAAGCTAGGGTTGCTGAAGCAGTATTTGATCCCTCGTTTCCTCTACACGCTACAGAACTCAAAGATCAACCTGACGGCCTTGAGCTGTGCGGATTGGGATGTCAAACGCTTCGTGAAGAAGGCATTGCACCTGCATGTCACCTGCCCGGATGCTTACCTGCATGCCCCGATGCGACACGGTGGGCTTGGCATAATCTGCCTTCGAGCGAGCATCCCGAGCATTTTGTTATCCCGAATCAACTGCATCGAAACCACCACCGACGCGACGGTTGCATCCTAAGGGTCGCCACATCTCAGACCCGTCAGACGCTCAAAGGGAAGGAGAAGTGGACCAGGAAATACGGCGTAGGCCGATCGACAATTTCAGCATGCCTTAGCGATAATCTTCAGCGATCATATTCCGGCAATGATCTACGACAGGGCTTGCATTCACCAGTATCGAACTTTTGGGTTGATAAGCCGCCTGTTTACTGGAAGGGGTTTGAGTATGTAAGAGCACTGCAACTCAAAGGAAATGCCCTACCAACTGTTGGCATACCCTCTAACACCCCTGAGGCCAGAGGATGTCACGCTGGGTGTCAGCGTGTTGAATCGCTCTCCCATGTACTACAGAAGTGTCCTGTGGTGCACTGGGGCAGGATAAAACGCTATAATTGTGACCGCGACGGTGGCGAAGGAGGCGCGAAGGAAGAATCACATGCTGATTGAGGAGCTGAACATCAGACGTGCGGATGGGACTCTTAGGAAGCCGGATCTTATTATAGTGACTCCCGAGCGCGCGGTGATATGTGACGTTGGGATCCACTGCAAAGGGTCCGACTCCCTGGGGGTCGCCTATCAGAAGATCCAATATTACTCATCACCCCTGTTCCTCGAACTGGTGCGGGGAGAAGCAGTTTTCGGTGTGCCCATTGTTTGTTGGTACCCGCTGAGTGTGGTGTGCGAACAATAAATTCATAGTCGGCGCGCTGGGTTTAAGTGTAAGTGTGGTAAAGCAAATTGTGTTGAGTATGATTGGTGGGAGTATATGAAGCTCGTGTGGTCTAATAAACAATAGCTTTGTGTTGTTCTCTCTGTCCACTATTGAGCCGAGCGGATCGGGATATCAAGCGCTTCGTCAAGAAGGCATTTCACCTGCACGTCACCTGAGTGGATGCCTCAACGCGACACGGTGGGCTTGGCGTAACTTGCCTTCAAGCTAGCATTCCCAGCATCTTGATATCCCGCAACAACCGAATCGAAACTACCACCGACGGTTCCATTCTAAGGGTCAGTACAGACGCTCAAAGGGAAGCTAGAAAGGTGGACTAGAAAATACGGTGTCGGGCAGTCGGCAATTTCAGCGTACCTCAGCGACAATCTGCAGCGATCCTATTCCGGCAATGGTCTATGGCAAGGGTTACAATCCTCCGTATCGAGCTTCTAGGTTGATAACCCGCCTGCCTATTGGAAGGGGTGAAAGGCCGTCATCCACCCGCTTCTCCTAAATCTTCTACTCGTACCGGTTACGTTAGTTCAGTGCGTGTACAAGTGTCGCGTGTCGTAGAGAGACTGTACTCTCTGTCTATACAAACTCTGCGTGTTGTTGTGTCCGCATAAGTCAAACGGATCCGATCGCAATCAGAAGAGCTTACTATCAAAACTTGAACATTGCCATGCCATGACGTAACAGTTACTTGAGTTGTCATATCTGTGAGATAATTATATGTTCATCTGGCAGTTTTCTTACTTCTAATTTTAAAGGCAACGGACATTTTTCTACTCTATTCAGATTGATAGTTCCAGTATAGCCAATTCCAATCTTCTGTAGATGATTCACCAATTTTAGAGAAGAAAAATACCGATCAGCACAAATCTTGAACGGAAGATTTTGAGGTAATCTTGCCAAAAGTATCATCACTATGGACCCTCCTAGCCTAGTAAGGTTCAAACTGTATAAGATATCCAAGAGGATCACCTTTTTCAGTGGTTGTGTTGGTGATGACAAGACGGAAAAAGTAGACTGTAAGTCAACTTTGCACCAATTGCGTTGACGGTTTTCTATGGATGTTACTGGTTGTCTGACAACAAATTGCGATAATGGTATATTGTCATCATCATCGTCATCACCATCACTGTTACGTACAGTATAAATATTTTCACAACATTCATGAATGTGTGACGAGGGAGTTTTATAATGTAACTGACTGTATTCTTTATTTTCAAGGTTCTAATTATCTCCAACATACATCATTTCATCAAAGTTTTTAATTTTTGCGCAAGCTTCAGTTTCCATTTGTCGGCCACTAAGATGGTTTACATAAGCTGACTGGGTTTCATCGTCCTCCGAATCCTCTTCAGAATCAAGCATCATTTGGCGGAGTAATAAATATATCGGCCTCCCAAAATCAATGAGTTCGTTAGTAGTATAGTATCTAAAAAAAAATGGAACTTCCAAATATTCATTCAATCCCGGTGTTCCTATATTAAAACAATTTGAAAAAGCCGATATTGATTTCCCTGAACGTCGTTTTGCCGAACGACTTCTTCTTGTGAGATTATTTAAAAATGACAATTTTAGACATCGGCACGAAAGGCCTCAAACTTTAGACGAGCTGCTCAATAAAATAGAATAGGCATGCAATACCATTTCAGCTGAAATGCTGGCTAGTGTACGGAGACAATTTTATGATCAGTTAGGTTATTGCGAATTGCAGCGTGGAGGACTCTTTGAATCGGTTATTAAGTAATTTCATTTTTTGTATTTCTACAAAAAAGTTATTTATCCTTAGTTTAAACATTTTAAATATATTTTTTCTTTCTCCCTTTTCTTGATAATTTGTTAGAATCTATTTTTAGTTATAAATTTTGTAGAATCGATATATTTTATTTGATTTTTAGAATTTTAATTTTGGTTTGATTCGTTATCAGAATTCGTTTTGTTTTTGAAAAATTGGTAGCTATAGATATATCAATATTTCTAGAATGTGAAACATGATTAAGTATTTCCCAAATAATATTTATATTATTAGACTAGAAATATATATAAATTTAAAACAGATGTTGATGAACCACAATAACAAATCAATAGTTTCATAAATGCTAAGGCTGTTAACTCTCTGTGTCCAAAGTAAATAATGTATTTGTACTGTCACTGTACATGTTGTTTGTTGTAGGATTACGACACTAGTTCTGTTCAAGACAGTTCGTAAAGTAATTTGTCACTAGACATTAGAGATGTGAATATGGATATTGCTGCAACAACTGATTTTGGAGATGACAGAACTAATCAACGAGCTACAGGCGAACGGGTACGGCAACACAACTTCTGCTATTTTTATGAAATGTCAGTTTTAAATTTTGCATGACATATTACAAGAAATCATTCTACCGAAATGGAACTCGTAAAGATAGTGTCTCTCAAAATAACAAGCAAAGAAAGGAACAATTTGATATTCTGTTAGTACGAAATCAAAGCAAATAAGAACACGAAGGAAATAATTGTATAAACATAGGACGGGTGTATTTAAAAAAATTAAGGCTATTTAGAAGTTAAAAATTTTTTTTTTCATATTTCTCGAATATCTTTATTCCAAAATCATATTTTTGACAAAAATTGTAGATGGACTATGTCAAATTCATTGTTATTTTGTTTATGCAACTAACCCTTAAGAAATAATCATGAACATGTGTTCAAAAGCACTTTATTGTTGTTACCAACTATTCTCGATCATTTTGAGATAAAATCTTATCGTGTGACATATCAACGTATTCTAAATTTATCAGCGGATCAGAATATAACAAAAAACAAACATAGTTGTATTTAAAAATAAAAAGTTGATGTCACTTCCGGTTAAACAGCAAATGAAAGAGGAGGTGGCGAAGTTTAGAAAGATGCGAGATTACATGAAATAACTTAATGTTAAACGTCAACTAAATCTATTACACGATAAAAAAGTTATAATCTGTTACCTTATTTCGTTGTCACCTGGTATACTATTACCTCTTTTACTCGTTTCCCGAGTTTACCGTAAAATGAAATATGATAACCCCGAAATAGGTATTTCAATTCTTTAAGAAGAGCGAAGATACGCCCGCCTACCAAGGTAATCAAACACACACCGTGATAATAATGACCGTACAGAATATTTAAGCGTAACGGGATGGTTAGAACAAATTCGGTGATCCAGTGCGCGGCCCTCTGAACTAGCTAGCCGGGAGGGTTGGTTCGGAGAAAACCTACAGATGGTACTTTTATAAGGGCGCCAGGACTTCCAATTTTCCACGCAAAGAGTTAATATTTGAAGCTGTGCCTACACTACAAATGACGAGTATTCCGAAAACGCTAAATACTTATGGTATGATCTTACTCGCTGTATACAATACTTACGACAAATATGCTTTCTCGATCTTACTTATAAAGTTGGAAAATAAATACTTGACTACACCAAGAAGGAACTATTTGAAATCAGAACGTCATTTTGATTTGACATAACAGGTATATTAAAATAATAGATACACACGGTTAGGTACGACAATGCATTCGTGACAATAATCTTATGAGCTAAGGATTCAACAACGATGTTGCAACGATCGGGAATTTTGAGTTACTTAATATCTACATACAATGTTTACGATACCTTAACTAACTTAATTATAATCCGGGGTGGTCCTACGGTGAGTTGCTTCTAGTGTTTCGAGTAGATCCTCCTTACTGGAGACGATATGTAATCCAATTACAAATCACTATCGGTAAAAGGCCCTGAATCACTCGCGCACTACGGCGAAAATTACCATTAACGAGACGAAATGACTTCACACACGAAAAGTGACCTAAATACCGAACACTACCGGAATTAACACCGACGCGAATCTTAACCGTATCTCTTTCGTAAGGTACCCCAAATCATACACACACTAATCTGGATGCACCGATTTCTCGCCTCAGCGTGATTGGAAGGGGAGATGTGCTGTCCAATAATTTGTTCGCCTTATGTCATCGTGATTCCTATTGGTGGATGAAGTATCCGTAAACAACTGCAGGTGCATGAACAAAAAATTATGCGAACCAGCCGAAATAGCAATTCGCACGCTATTTTAATACAAGGAAAATACTGTGCATTCAAATTGAACAACAAGGTTTACATAGAACTAAAGTATATTGATAACAGTTTGACTGCAATGTTTGCAAAGTTAATGAAAAGATACATACAATATTTCTTACAGAATTTCTTTATGAGGTTAAACAGTAAATACAGAACTGAATGTTTGATGTGAAGCGTTACTATATTCTTTGAAACTAATAAATAAAGATCTATCTATATACATTCAAGGTATACATTTGTACAAAGAGGTTATTTAGTTCGTGCAGATGTTACCTAAACCTTGAAACTATTAATTATTTTATGTGTTCGAATGCATTGCGTAGCTATTAAATAAATGATTAAAATTACAGGGTCGTAAATAGAAATTGGACCGTAACAATACATATAAAATTAAAACGGTACCTTATCATCTAACCTAAATAATCCACGGCTGTATGAGCGGTTGTTCCGATAATACTATATGTGCTCCTAATAATCCACTGAAGAGTGATGTTTGCGTAATCCTTCTACACAACACATTACGGTAACAAGGCCATAAACAAAAAGAACTCCCGCACACTGGCGATAACGAAATATAACCACAAATTGATCCATTTACCTAAGCACTTAACTGGATTTACCCCGTCGCGACTCGACTTTTCCGTTTACTTGATGCTAACATAAATGTTATAAGGATTATCTATGTTAATAGCGAAGACTGTCCTATTTGGCGCTAGATGGCGACAAATAGAATGATTTTCGGCAGGCGTTAGCGCGCATGCACGAAACGATAGGTGTGATGTACAATACGACATGTAAAGACACAATAGTATAGACTAGCAAATAAAGATACTTTTCATTAGAAGATTCTCTCATTTTCCGATACAGTCTGTTATATCGTAAACAATGGTCCTGCGAGCCGGATCTGGAGAGTTTGATAGTGAAGAAGATGATATGTTATACATGGTAAGCCAATTCCTTGTACCTGTAAATTCCGATAGTTCAAAATGGTTGCTACTTGTATACGTATCCATTTCTTATATATTTTTTAGTGTGTGAGAATATAGAAAAGCTTATAATTAAATTAGAAAAACAAGAATCATTATGGGTAGAATTTGAAACGGTACAAATTGAAATTAAATATGTAACGCCTGATGATAGGATCGGAGAACAATACCAAATACGCGAAACGTACTATAATGAATATACAAAAGGTTTAGCTCAAGCTAAAGTATTATTAAAGAGTTATGATGAAAATAGACGTAATAACGAATCTGTTGCATCGGAATGCGTCGATGGTACAAATTATAGTGTGACGGAAAAATCCGTGCGACAGATACGGTTACCAATAATTGATTTGCCTAAATTCAACGGACACTTCCATAAGTGGCTTGAATTTAAAGATACCTTTGAATCGCTTATTCATAAAAGAGAGCTGATTTTCTAGAAACGTTTGATTTTAACCATGGTGGATATAAAACAAAAGAAAGTTCGAAGTACGAACAAAAAAGATCGCCTGCATTGTTAGCTGCGAGTCATGTCCAAGAGAAAAAAGAAGATGTGTAATTATTGTCATAATGATCATTTTATAAAAGATTGCACAGAGTTTACAAATTTGTCAGTAACTTCGAGAGCTCAGAAAATAAAAAAGTTAAAGTTGTGTTTTAACTGTCTGTGTTTCGGACATCGAGCAGAAAAATGCAGAGCCAAACCATGCAATAAATGTAATAAAAAGCATAACTTTTTATTGCCCACGCAAAAGGTTATAAATTCCAGTTCTAATACTAATGAATCGCAAAACACTTCTGCAGATCAGAGGGAGGCAGACCCTCACTGTTTCATTTCAAGTCAAAATACAAATAAGACGGTATTATTGTCAACTATAGTTGATTTAGCGCTTGATGTGAATGGTAAATACCATAAATGTAGGGCTGTCTTAGATAGCGGATCAATGTCAAATTTAATTACTAGCGAATTTTCAAAAAGGTTAAAATTATCACACTACACAACAAATATATCTATTGTTGGTGTCAATCAAGTAGATACTCCATTAAAATACACATGTAATTTAAAATTAAACTCACAGTTTACTGAATTTGAAAGGGGATTTCCTGCATAGTTGTAACAGACAAAATCACAGATAATTTACCACTGCATACTATTGACGAGTCAGTGGGAGTTGCGGTTGTGGGACTTGCGGTCAAGTAGATTTTTAATTACATGCAGTGGGACTTGCGGTCAATTTTATTTTCGCAGTGGGACTTGCGGTCACCTCATTGTATATGCACGTATAAAAAATGATATACATTTGCATAATTATTATATAGTAGGAAAAAGTGAAAAGTACAACTTTCCTTCACACTTTAATCCAGGCTTAGGACTGGCAGTTGAATACTGGCGTGTTTAAAAGTTGGCGTTTTCGGCCGTTGTCACACTAAAACTGTACTATTGACTACTAATATTTACCAATTTTTGCTTATTCGAATTTTGCGATGTATGCCAATGTTGATAGACATTTTTTTTATGTCTCTTGTCTGTTTAAAACCTTCCAAACACTTTTCAATTCTTTCATCCACTTTTACGTACACCTTGCGCCGTTTCGTTGCTTGTAAATGTAAATCACATCGTTTCATTAAAAACGAGCTATGGCTGGCTTCTGTTTTTAATATTTTTATCAATGCGTATAGATTTGGATGTGGTCGATTTACAATCGAATTTAGTCTTCGATTCCACCCTTCAACCGCATTGTTCGTTCTGTGTAAAGCTTCGGAGCAGTTCCATTCTTCTTGCTTTATTGTGGGATTTTCGAGCCATTGTTCAACAAAGTAGTCGTAGAATAATGTAAGTTCAATTGGTGTGCTTTCTTGAATTGTTATCCAACCTTCGTCAATATTATCAATTGGAACATATGATAACGCTGCACACATACGCAGATGGTTTCTGGTTGCACTATCTTCTTTGTAGGCTTTAACCAATCCCAATTCTTGGATTTTTCGCCATAAAGCTTGATTAAAGTGGAAGTTGCACCCCTGTATGGCGACGGTAGGGTAGATTGTTTTCAAAGACGAAATAGCTGCTTGCTCGAAATCCACTGATACAATATGAGGGTTCCAGGATGTTGCCTTTTTAATTATTTGGAATAGTTTTGTGTAGGTTGCGCACGATTTATTATATAGAAGTGCAAAAAGTACAGGAACAATTTTGATTTCGGTCGACGAGCTTCCAAGATCAACGTGGATGGTGTACAGCTGTTTATATTGCTTTGCACAGCTTTTAAAAGTCCCATCCATGAAAAATCGCTTGTGTGACTTTAATGTTTCCTTTCCTTCGGTATTGCAAAAAACCAAAAGCTTATCTTTGTCTTCTAATTTTGAGAGTAGAAAACATGTTCCGTCGTCCAAGTGAAGCATGTCTTCTGTGAAAATAATTCCGGTGGTGTCTTTTGGATCCTTCTTATCGCCTTGTGCTTCTCTTCTTGCTTGATACAGACTAGTCTTAGCGTTCTGATATAGGGTGACATCGGACACAAATTCATATCCCTTATTTAGAACTGTCTCCATTTCTTCACTGTATATTTTAGCTATCGTTGTGTCTTCTTCGCGAGCTCTTCTTTACCTTACACATTTGCGTTTTGATCTCAATTGTAGCTGTATTAGGCTTAGATGTATGTTCACATACTGAGAGAACTTCATTCGATTTACTTTTCAGTCTTCCTTTGCAATTCTCTTTTTTCTCGTATATACAGACCCAAGTAATAATGCACTTGTTGTTTTCTCGATACTTTCTATATTGGTATCCTTCGTATGTTAAGGACGGTTTGCCTTTCGTTGTTTCAATCAATCAATGAAATATTCAAATTTTTGGTTATTACATATACAATGAGGTGACCGCAAGTCCCACTGTGAAAATAAAATTGACCGCAAATCCCACTGGATGTAATTAAAAATCTACTTGACCGCAACACCCACGATAGGCTATTGACATTTCTTCGTGGAAAATTTCTGATTGTATGAAACTTGCAGACAGTGAATTTAATAGATCCGGGGATATAGATTTGCCGATAGGAGCTCAACTATTTTGGGATTTATTAAAAAATGAGAGCCATATTTAGAAAAAGGATTACCTGTATTACAAAACACGGTATTTGGATGGATTGTTGCAGGAACTATAAATCACACAATGGTGACATCATATTGCAATTTAATCAAAATAACAAATCAGGAATTAGACAGCAATTTAACGAAATTTGGGAAACTAGAAGACGTTGATTCTAAGATTTATTCTATAAATAACGACGAAATGATATGCGAATCGCATTTTATGAAACATTATTCGAGAGATAGTGAAGGTCGCTTTATAGTGCGAATTCCTTTAAAAATTGCACGAACAGAATTGGGAGATTCAAGGGAAACAGCGGTAAAAAGGTTTTTAAACTTAGAACGAAAATTAGGAAAAGATAAAGATTTGAAAGCGTTATATTGTGATTTTATGAAAGAATACATTGAATTAGACCATATGGAGCTTTCTTGTAACGAGACCGATCTATGCAATCCTACGTATTATTTACCTACGCCCAGATAGTGCGTCTACAAAATTGCGCGTAGTTTTCGATGGATTAGCGGTTATGACTAAGGGATTGTCACTTAATGACATTCAGTTTAAAGGTCCATCATGCCAAAATGATATTACAGATATTCTGATGCCGTTTAGAAAACATAAATATGCAGTGTGCGCCGACATTACGAAAATGTATAGGCCAATTTTAGTACATGAAAGAGATCGGTCTTTGCAAAAACTAGTTTGGCGGTTTAATCCAAACAGTCCGTTGCTAATATACACGTTGAATACCGTTACATACGGAACAGCGTCTGCGCCATATCTAGCCATTCGTTGTCTTAAACAAATAGCTGAGGACGTTCAAAACACCGATCCATTAGCTTCAAACGTAATAAAGATGGATGACCTAATTACGGGCTTTGATGAGATAGATATTGCAATAGATACTTGCAATAAAATAACAAAAACTCTTAAAGGTGCAGGGTTTCCTCTAAGAAAATGGTCATCTAACTGCATGGAAATCTTGGAACTGCAAGAACACGTGGACCATACTAGTCACTTGTTGTTCAGTAACGATGAAACTGTCAAAACGTTAGGACTGCTTTGGAACCAGAAAATAGATAATATTTCCTTTAGCATTAAAGAATTTACAGAAACGGACATAATTTCTAAACGAACAATTCTTTCTTGTATTTCTAAATTGTTTGATCGGTTGGGACTTGTTAGTCTTTGTATTATTCTAGTACAAATTTTGATTCAAAAATTGTGGGCATTAAAGTTAACGTGGGATGAGCCAGTTCCATCAGAACTACACGAAGTTTGGGTTAAATTTAAAACGAATTTAGCTTGCCTAAGTAAATTGGAAATACCGAGACATATAGTTTGCAATGGTGCTATACTGCTAGAGATTCATGGATTTTGCGACGCGAGCTGTGATGCGTATGCTGCAGCAGTATACTTGCGAAGCGCATCCATAAACGGAAATGTTGCTGTACAACTAGTATGTTCAAAAACCAAAGTAGCTCGGTTAAAACAACAACTGACTATTCCGAAATTAGAGTTATGTGGGGCACTGTTATTAGCGAAACTAGTCAATCGCGTAATTAATGCTTTGAGATTAAATGACGAAAGTATTTTGTGGTGTGATTCTCAAGTAGCTTTGGCTTGGATTAATAACGGATCAAAATCACTACCCAGATTTGAAACTAACTGCGTTAATCAAATTAGAGAACTAACTCAAGCCTATACGTGGAATTATGTACCAAGCAAACAGAACCCTGCGGATGTTGCGTCCAGAGGTATACTACCGAACATGATATAAAATTGCAAACTATGGTGGAACGGCCCAGAGTTTCTACTATCTAACACCTCTCAATTGACTCCAAACAGGAAAAACGCAGGGGTGTATTTAGTGACAACAGATAACTTTAACATATTTAATAAATTTTCTAGTTTCACAAAATTAAAAAGCGTAACTGCATACTGTTTAAGATTCTACCATAACCTAAAGGTGACGAGTTAGCGCATAGTACAAAACTAATCATAAAATTATGCCAAAACGAAACCTTTCCTACCGAATTAAAGTTGTTATCAGAAAATAATCATTTAGATAAGAATAATACTCTTGCTACATTGACTCCATTCCTAGACGAGGATGGCATTATACGAGTAGGAGGGAGACTAAATCATTCCAGTTTAGGTTTTGAGTCGAAGCATCCAATATTGTTAAGTGGAAAACATACTTTAACCAACTTGATTATATCAGATGAACATAAAAAATTGTGCCATGCAGGTCCTCAATTGTTATTAGCTACGATCAGGCAGACGTATTGGCCTACTTCTGGAATGACTGCTGTAAAGAAGGTAACAAAAAATTGCATCATTTGTTATAAGCATAAACCGAAAATAATGGGAGCCATCATGGCCGACTTACCTGAAAGTAGAGTTAAGGTCAGTACTCCATTTTACAACACTGGAGTCGACTATGTCGGTCCATTTTATATAAAAACTAGGAAGGGACGAGGTGCTAAACTTTTTAAGGTATATCTTTGTGTTTTTATTTGCTTCACTACCAAAGCAGTGCATTTGGAATTGGTATCCGATCTTGCCGCAGAAACCTTCCTAGCCACCTTAAGAAGATTTGTTGCAAGACAAGGCAAACCATACTGTATTCATTCAGATAATGCTACCAACTTCGTTGGAGCCAATAAAGAATTAAATGAGCTATATCACTTCTTATCTGAGTCAAGTGATATCATCTCTGACATGTGTGCAAATGACAATATTAATTGGAAATTCATTCCTCCCCGCGCCCCACATTTCGTGGAATCTGGGAGGCGGCAGTAAAATCATATAAATATCACTTATCACGGGTAATTAATAATACCCATCTTTCATATGAGGTGTTCTACACAGTTTTAATACAAGTAGAAGCTATTTTGAACTCTAGACCGTTATACGCCTTATCCTTAGATCCTAACGACCTCTCTCCATTAACTCCTTCGCATTTCCTCATTGGCAAGCCGTTGACCATGGTACCAGATCCAACCTTGTCACACATCAAAGTAAATAAGCTGTCCAGGTGGCAAATGTTACAAAACATCAACCAACACTTTTGGAAATCTTGGGCAAGAGACTATGTGTCAACTCTGCAGCAGCGCCATAAGTGGAAGGTGTCATCAGAAAGCGGATTTACAATAAATTCGTTGGTATTATTAAAGGACGAGGGATTACCTCCGTGTAAATGGCTGACCGGACGAATTGTTACATGTCATCCAGGAAGAGACAACGTGGTACGGGTAGTAACAGTCAAGACAGCACATGAAACCTTCCAGCGACCTGTCAGCAAATTGTGCCTACTGCCATTGCCCGCCAAAGATGACGACACACTGGATGACTGACATCGTGATGTGAATTATTTATTTATTTCATTGTTTTTATTGTTCAATACGCTAAATTATAATAGCATATCTTATTATTTTATCGTTTTTGCGTGGGAGCATGCTAACATAAATGTTATAAGGATTATGTATGTTAATAGCGAAGACTGTCCTATTTGGCGCTAGATGGCGACAAATAGAATGATTCTCGGCAAGCGTTAGCGCGCATGCACGAAACGATAGGTGTGATGTACAATACGACATGTAAAGACACAATAGTATAGACTAGCAAATAAAGATACTTTTCATTAGAAGATTCTCTCATTTTCCGATCTGTTATATCGTAAACACTTGACTTGCTGGAACTAACTATTTTCTTAACCCCTGCTCCAAGGTGATCGTTGGAAGGGAGGTGGGATGTTCAATAATATATTTTCATTATGTCATCTTCTTCCTATTGACGGATGGCGAAAGTCGTATATATGTTTACGAGTTTGCAGGTGTTCAGACAAAAACTTAGCAGTATCAGAAAAAAACAAAGGTTCTCACGGAATTTTTATACAGGGATGATAGTGTTCTTTGTATTTGACGGGAATTTTAACATAGAACTCATATATGGTAAAAGCAGTATAAATACGAGGTTTACAAATCTATTGAAAGGGGGAATACAATAAAGAACTGTGTGTTTGCTGAATAGAGTTACTATATTTAGTAAATTTTTCTACGTCCAAAAATAATATTTGAAAAATTTTAAAATAAATTTTTTTTTAAGAAATTTTTTTTAAGTAGGGTTAAGTAGCTAACAGTGGCTCATTTTTTTTGACACGATATAAAGTCAGACTGTGTGGAGCTAGGAAGTTGATCTTTTGCATAAATATAGTTAGTTTATTCTATTTTCATTTTGCGCAATTACTATTGTTGTAAAAGTCGAAATAAAAAAGTTGGAAATTAAAAGGCCACTGTTTACAACAGGAAGGATACAGTGGCTCACATCTAAATCGACAGTGTCTCAGTGAATTTGCAATGGCTCACTTCATAAGAAAAACAAACAAAATTTATTGGCATGCTCATTAAATACATTAATACATGAGCTACTGGAAAGGAACAAAAATACTGTGACGATTCTTTTTTTATTTATTTTATATATAGTTAAATATTAGTGAATGTTCAATAAACTTAAATCTATAGTAAAAGAATAATAGGATTGCTGCCTAGAAGTGCTTCCACTCGTTTTTGGCTTGGGAAGTATTAATTTTATATCATTCTCCCTAACATTAGAAACATCAGGTACATTAGGTATATGAAATTTGTTGTTGTCCTTTTGCCTCGAGAAACTTGTATAATATTCGCTTTCCTCATTTCGACTCTCTAGTACTTTCCCAATGTAATAGATCTTTTGTCTTTTTGTAGCAAACTCAACCAAAACATATTCACCTTCCTGTGGTGGTCGATGTAGTGGTTTATTGAGATCACCTTCAATAACAATTTCATTTTCTTTTTCTTCTTCTGCCCAATCATAGTCTTCGTCTTCATCTTGCAAAATAATTTCTATGTTTTCATCTTCTGAATCACTCTGTAATAATTTTCTTTTTGTTTTCTTCTGACTTGCCTCCTTTCTTTTTTTAGCTGCTTTTCTTTCCATTTCAATTTCCATTTTTTCAGGAGTGTCCGTTGCTATTAAACTTCGACCAAGTTTTCTTTGCTTCCTTTTATTGTTTCTTGCTGCTGTCTTGATTGGATTTCTAAATTGAAAGGGGGAAATAAATCCAAATTTAGAAGTGTACGATTAATCTAATGCGCACGATGTTACTCCATCGATCTGTTGTCCATCTAGTGTGCGTGTTTCCTGCATTAAAGACGGAGATATTCCTCGATCAATTGATATATTGTATCTTCCAGAATTAGATGGTTCACTTTCGTTTCCATTTGGTGGCAATTGAGACTTGGAAGGGTAGTGTAGATTGTTTGAAGTTGTGAACCTTTTGCCTTCTTCACAGTAGGTGCTGATATCGTCAGTGACATTTGATGGTAGATTTTCTATGTTACTTGATTGCAATAATTGTGGGTCAGAATGATTATTTGTAGCTGAAGGCTCTTCTCTCACTAGACAGTCGGAACAAGCACGATCGGTGACTGAACTAGGCATAAAGTCCTGATCGTCAAAGACATGTCGATCATATGGGAATATGCCGCATTTTTTAAAAGCGTGGGTAATGTTGATGGGTGTCATCACTTTCAAAAAAGCAATCCCAACAATTTCTCCGACATCGTAGATTATTACCGGTTTCCCGGGATTACGCAACATCCAGGAATCAATGGCGGCGTTATAGTAGCTTTTGAATGGAGCGAAAACCCCAACATGTAACGGCTGTAATTTGTTGGATGTATGTGGGTGTAACGTTAGGACATGTACTCCAGATGATTTTCCGATATTCAACACTTCAATTGACAAATGCGATTCGTGATTATCCATAATGAGGATACTTGGATTATCCGGGGTACTGTTCGTATGTTTCACGAAGTGTTTCATCACCTCTGGAAAAATTTCGGAGTTCATCCATCCTGTTGGTGCTGGTAATCCAAGCGTTCCTACTGGTGTATTTTTGATCATACGAGGGAGCGTTTTTATATTCGCGGAATGGGGGATAAGGGGTGTAAATAAAAAAACCAAATTATTTTTCTTTTTCAATATATTCACCTGCAAGACGGATACATTTTTCACATCTTTCAATTAATTTATTTATACCCTCATAAAAAAAATGATTTCTCTTTATCTGCAAAATATGCCGAAACTGCCTCCTTGACTTCATCATCGGCAGTAAATTTTTTACCCCGCAGCTCTTTTTTCATTTTCGGAAACAGGTAATAATCACTCGGGGCCAGGTCTGGGCTGTAGGGTGGGTGATTCACAATTTCGAAGCCCACCTTATGCAGGGTAGCTAACGCAACGCGGCTCTTGTGGACGGACGCGTTGTCGTGCAAAAGCAGCACACCTTTCGTCAATTTTCCCCGTCTTTTCTCTTTAATGGCTTCTTTTAGTCGCTCTAATATTGAAGCGTAATATTCTCCGGTTATAGAAACACCTTTATCTTTATAATCAGTCAACAATATTCCTTCCGAGTCCCAAAATACCGTTGCCATGAGTTTCCCAGCTGATTGTGACACTTTAAATTTCTTGGGAGGTGCTGTGCCCTTCTTATGCCACTGCATGGAGTCTTGTTTGGACTCAGGTTCATAATGATGAACCCAAGTTTCGTCTCCAGTAACAATTTGACTCAATACACCATCCTTGTCTTCATTACGGAGGTCCAAAGATGCACGCGAACACTCTACGCGCTGTTCTTTTGCGGCGGCGTGAGCATTCTCGGCACCTATCTTGCACTGACCTTAGACATGCCGAGATGATCGTGTAGGATTTTAAAAATTGTTGTATCGAATACTCCAACCATTTCTGCGAGTTGTTTCTTCTTTAGTCGAGCATCTTCGAGTACAATTTTTTCAACTTTTTGGATAAGTGCTGGCGTGGTCACCTCAATGCTCCTGCCCGGCATCGGGTCGTCTTTAAACGATTCCCTTCCTTGTTTAAATAAACTATGCCACTTGTACACCATGGTTTTTCCTGGGCAAGAGTCGCCGTAAACCAATGACATCTCATTCATTATGGTCGCGACTGATTTTCCTTGCCTGGTAAGGAACTTTATAACGGCACGATATTCGATTTTTTCCATATTTCACTTTTCACTCCTGATTATGTTACTTGGTTGACGATAGCTCAAAGACTAACTGTCTAATATCGCGTATGGTCTTCCGCTCCCCTCTGCTGAGGGGCACTCCTCTTCCAGCTCCACTTCCGGTTGGATGTCCTGCTGGCGGTCCTGGTGTACTTCTTGATGTTCCTCGGAGTCTTCTAATGGGCTCCTACGCTGTCCTGGTACCTGTAATCACACAGAAAAAGGTGTTAGTATTCGGGTATGTATAATTACACCGGTTCACGCTAGCCGGAGTGTTTCCGTGGTGGTCCGGTGTTTAGTTCTCCCCATGAACTTTTGCGCCTTAGCGTTACTCATCGATGGGTTGTTGTTAGCTAGGGTCTTCCTGAAGAAATCTCGGTTGAGTTTTCAGGAAGTCTGACAGGTCTGGGACGTGCGCTTCTGTGAGTCGTCGGAGAACTACCAGCGAGGTGCGTCTAGGAAGGCGGAATACAATTCGCATTACACGATTTTGTACTCGCGCCAGGTTGGTAAAATAGGTAGGAGCTGCCGTCGCCCAAGCTGGGCTGGCATAGGTAAGGATTGGGCGGATGTGTGTTTTATACAGCATCGCGCCCATTTTTGGAGAGAGTTTGTGGTTACCTAGGAGAGGGAACAGCTGGCACATCCGTCCGACGGCTCTGTTCCTGGCTCTACCTAGATGCTCCGAGAAGGTCAGTTTCCTGTCCAGGAGCACTCCCAAGTACTCGATCTTCCCACTCCAGTCAATCTCCGTCCTGGATACGGTGATTTTCCTGGGCGGGGACGTCTCCCCCGAGTAAACGCAATCGCTTGCGTCTTCCTCGGGTTAATAGAGAGGCCACATGTTTCGAAGAACCCTTCTATCCGTTGCAACTGTGCCTGAGCAAGCTGGACGGCGATTTCGGGGTTCCTCGATGTGGCCACCACAGCGGTGTCATCGGCGTAAATCGCGTTGAGCACTCGGTGGTCTGTTGGCTTGGGAATGTCCGCGACGTAGATACTGAACAACGTCGGGCCTAGTGCCGAGCCTTGCGGAACTCCAGAGCGCATCTGTCTTTCTTCAGCGCTCCATTGGGGACACCGTCCTCACCGGGGGCTTTCCTGTTAGGTATTCTTTTAATCACCTGGAGAACCTCCTTTGGAGAAACAACGATAGGTGGACCGGGGTCCATATCGTCGATCTCGTTCAAACTGCTCCGGAATTCTCTCTCCTGCTCGGGATCGTTACGTCCGTTCGGCGTAAAGTGTCCTGCGAAGGTATCGGCCATTGCTTCCGCCTTCTCCCTGTCGGTGAGGCATCTGATTTGACCATGCTTGATCTCGGGCATGGGCGGTCGGTTTCTTTTCAGTATCCGAGGCACCCTATGCGGATCTTCGGATTGGCTTCGTTCGATGAAATCTCCCCATCGTCTGATTCGGTACGCTTCGATGTCTCTTTCGATCTCTCTCTTCAGATGGTTGTATCCATCTTCGTTGGAGGGTATCTGGTGCGCTGGAAATCCTTCCGGAGACGGTTACGCACCTTGATCTTATCCACTATATCCCTTGGGAGGATTTCCTCCTCGGGATGTCGTGGCTGGATTTCCGATTTCGTCAGAGCTTCCTGTATCTGCCGAGTGGCCTCTTCTAGGTCATTCTCTGTCTCAATACCGGGGTTAGCTGCAATCGTTTCCGATATTAGCCTTCTGTACAGGTCCCAGTTGTGTTTCCTGGTACCTGTACCCGACTTCAGCGTAGGCAGGTTCAGGGTCGTCTCAGTGATCACTGGGTAGTGATCTGAGGTTAACTCCTGTTCCGTTCTACACCTCAGAGGGAACATCCAGTTCTTGAGAACAGTAATGTCCAGCACGTCCGGGTCGTAAAGCCCTGTGGTGCTATGGTGAGTAGGTTCTGTAGGAGCGGCGACATCGAAGTCGACATCCTGGTCTAGCCACGACCGGAGGAGGGTTCCGTTCACGTTGTTCAATCTGGAGTTCCAGGAGCAATGTTTGCTATTGAAATCTCCCGAGATGAACGCGTGATCGGCTGGTTCTGCGATTCTCCTTATATCGAGGGCGTTGATTGCCTGCCTTGGCGGATTGTAGCAAGCTACAAATAGCACCGACTTGCCGGCTTTCTCAAGCGCCACGGCAGTTGCCTCCAGACTGTTGTCCGGAAGACAAAAAGCCGAGTGCCTGATGCACCTCTTTATTAGGACGGCAGTTCCGCCTCCTCTGGTGGGCCTGTCAGTTCGATAGACGTCGTAGTTCGATATCCTGAACGGTTTCTCGGGCTTCAGCCAGGTCTCACAGATCAGGGCGATGTCTATGCGGTGAACTTGTAAGAATCGAGTAAGCTCGATCTTCTTGTTCTGGATTCCTTGCGCGTTCCAGGTAGCGATTCTGAGACCTCTAGGCGTCGAGCAGTTCATGGTCCGAAGATTTCTTCCGCCAGTTGCATTAGAGCTTGCAGTTTCTCTAATGGGCACTTCAGTTTGTTCAGTTCGCGCATCCCGATAGCAGCCCTACGGGCGGCTTCCTGAACAAACTTCAAGCAGGAGATTGATTCCTGCATTGACACCTCGGTGTCTTCCCCTGAGACAGGGATTTTCAGCGCTGGGCGCTTTTCGGCCTTTTTCAGGGGAGGCGCGCTGACGGGTTTGGCAGCTTTCTGCGTAGCCTTCGCCTTAGCCTCCGTGTTCTTTGGAGAAGCTTTCTCCTTCTTCTTGGGAGAAGAGGGAGTCTGCTTCGCCGCCGACGGGTTCTGCTTCGGCTTGGCGGCAGATACCTGCACCGTCTCTTTCGCCTCCTTGCGGGCTGGCGGGCGCCTGCTGCGTTTCCCGGCGGGTTTTGCCATTGTCTGTTTGGTTTCAGACGGCTGTCCCTTTGCTACCGCTGAGTAGCTCAGCCCGGGTACTACCGGCTTCGACATTTTCTTCACTCCAGGGAGTGCAGAAGTTGTCGGAACCTTCTCCGCTTGCTTCGGCGCTGCAGGCCTAACGGTTCGTCTCGTCGAAGACGCGGTCTTCGGGTTCACCAGCTTTTTGTACACGGGGCATCCCCGGTACGACGCTGGGTGGTTGCCGACGCAGTTGGCGCACTTTCTCTCACCGTTCTTCGCTCGGCATTCGCTCACGAAGTGATCGCCGCTGCACCTGCAACAGCTCACCTTCAGCCTGCAACAAGCCGAAGAGTGGCCGAAACGTTGGCAGCGATGACACTGCGGCGGGCCATTGCGACTCTTGAACGGGCTTATGGTGACCCTCATGCCACAGATTTCAGTCACCTTGTAGGCAGCTTCTATCTGTGAGCGAGGTACACTCACCAAAAATACCGAGCTCGCTTCCTTCGACCGCTTTTTAAGGTTCGTCACTTCTTTCGTCGCGACGCCTTGTCTAGCAAGGTCTCCAGAGATGTCTTCCTTTGCCATTTTAGGCGGCAGGTACTTCACAATCACCTTAACAGGGCGGCTGCTCTGCTCGGTGAGGGTGTGAAACTGTACACCTTCTCTAGCCAGTTTAGACGTTACCGCTTCCCATTCAGGCGCACTTTTGATCTTTACGACCAAGTGATCAGCCTTGAATTGGAATTCGGGCTTCTCAACACACGCGGACTTGATGTCCGCGATAGTTTTTACAAAGTCTACGTCGTAGACGTAGACTTTTGGTACGCTGCGCTTCTGCGCCGGCACAGCCGTCGACTTATTGCCGTTGTTAGACGGCACGTCGTTCGCTGGCGCCGTTGCTTTCCGCGCCTTTGACTTATAGACCTCCTTCGACGGTCCAGCCGTGCTTGACGGCTCGTCGATCGGGGTCTCATCGCTGGGAGTCGATCCCTTCTTTTTTAGACAGCGGCGTTGCCGCTTTTTGATGTCTCGGTCGTTACCGGCATCATCTTCGGAGGTGCACGGGCTGTTAGCTGCCTCGCTAATTGGCCTCTTTGTGCCCTCCGCGGTGGTCTTCGGGGGTTGCTGGCGCGTCCATCCTCGTGTGTCCTAAGAAGGACACACGCTCTGGTACTGGTAGAGGTTGCAGTCCGACCTCGCTGGCTGCTCGACGAGAAGTGTCGCTCGGTCGCAACGCACCCGCTTATGCGCTGTTATCCCCACCACCGCCTGCGCAGTAGTAGGGGGGAAAGTTGTCTGTCGCTCGCTCTGTGACGCTGCTCGAATGTGTAAACACGTCCGCTCAGCACCGCTGCTCGCTGTAGACTTATGGTAACTGTCTAATCTGTGGTCTTTCTTTCTCTTCTGAGGCCGAATTTTCTCATTCCTAAGCCCCTCATTCGTCTTTTGCTTGGCCCTTCTGGCCGGGGTGTTTGATTTCTTGGGACTTCGCTAGTCATCCTTGACCATGGGAATCAATGAAGTATGTCTGTTCTTTGTTCTACGTTCTTGATCTTTATGGCTGGGGATCTTCAATGGCAAGGGCCCTTCTCACTTGTACTCTTGGCGGGGGTCTGTCCGGGTCAAGGTCAGCGAGCCGGCTTATGAGAGGATTATCCGATCTTTGGATGCCTTCTATGGTCCTGTTGGCCAGGTGTAGTACGTGCCGTTTTAGAGACGGCATTCCTAGGTCCTCTCTTAGTTGCGCGTTTCTGACGAACCACGGCGCCCCCGTTACCAGGCGAAGGATCCGGTTCTGCAGCGTCTCAAGTCCCTCGAAGTTCGACTTCGCCATACTGGACCACGTGAGTGAACCGTACGTTATGATTGGTCTTAGAAAGGAGCAGTATATGAGGATCTTGATTTTCAGGGAGAGGTCGCTTTTTGGGCAGAGCAGCGGGTACAATTGGGTTCTGGCGTCGTTGAATTTCCCTATAGATTTTTCGACTTGAAGTTTGAACGTCAGACGTGAGTCCAATTTCAGGCCCAGGTAGATGACGGACGGGCTCCACGGGACTCTAAAGTCGTCGATCACCACGCTGTCTGGGGGGGGACGAAGTCTCCTAGTAAATCGTACTGCCACACACTTCGAACTATTGATCTGAAGACGCCACTTCGTGGTCCAGCCCAATATCTCATCTAGAGAGTGCTGAAGCCTGCGGAGCATTTGTTCTTCGTCTCTGGAGGCGGTAACTGTCTAATAACAATGAAACTTCGTATTTATAATAATTATGAGTCGCTGCACAGGCCACGCCCCCAATGCGCCTAATCACCCCCCTACAACCCGCTCATTCCACGAATATAAAAACGCTCCCTCGTATGATTTTTAAATATTTTGCGAGGGAAAACCATGACAGGAGGTAAACTTGTTCCATTTGAGCAAATAATGCAGCATGTGGTCACAAGAGTTTCCTTCTCGCCACTTGTGACTTTCCCCAAACTTTTGCAGCCTTTTGGTGCAATCACTTTTTGAGGTTTATGTACTGTGGACGTGGACGTTTCGTCCAAATTATAGATTCTACTGCCATCGCCTAGTGAAGGATTTCTTTCCATTAAGTTTTTCAAATTGTCATAAAAAATATGGACATTGTGTTTGTTAAATGCAGTGGCTCGCGCCAAACTACACGACTCAGGTGTCCTGAGGCTGAGTTCTGGATGTCTTTTTCTAATGACTTCAACCAATCTTTCCCTGCCTTGCCGTTCCTTACCCATGAATCAGGCATCTTCAATCTATTTATGGTGGCCATTTCATAAGCTACTTTTCGGGTTTCCTTTGTGTTTAAACCATAAAAAGTGTCGCGCACTGCTCGAGATAGTTTTTTAGGCTAGTTTCTTGTTCCGTAGTAAAAACTTTGTTTACTGAATAATTAGGTATTAGGGAAACATCTTCTATGTTTGATAAATTTTTCACTTTATTTCTGTACCTCTTTAGCGTAGTGAAAGCCACGTTAGCCACGTTTACCACGTTTAGCTGCTGCTTTTCTAATACTTCAGCCACTTTTTATGTCGTTTAATGCGTCCTTCATTTGTGTTTCGGAATGATTGCCAATCTTACGACACTTATTTTGAGTGCACTCCATTCTGCAATAAAAGAAAGGATAATAAAAAAAAAGTTTAACAATACCCCTGAGATTGTTTTTTTTTAATTTAAACCCCAATTTTTAATTTAAAGAGTAAAACTCAAATTTTCTTAATTTTATTAGAAATCAAATTTCACATTACAATATATATAGATAAACCTATAATGAACTAATGATCCGCTTGTATTCTGAATTATATTCTTCTTCATTTAAGGGAGTTTCAACTGTCCAGGGTCCATAATCTCTATCTGACCGATCTTGAGCCCTTTTCCTTTTTTCCCCACGGTCCTAATTATTTTATTAATTTCGTATTCTTGTATTTTCTTATGTAAAATGTCTCCAATTTCTAATTTCATATATTTGAAAGCAGTTAATTGCCAGGACAAACCTAAAAAGAAGTGGTGCTATTATTAAGTGGTGAGTAACAATTATATCGCTACAAAAAATACACATTACCTGTATTGTAATGCAGTTAATACAGTTCTTGTCTGGAATCCCCTTCTTTGTATAAAATTAATGCGTTTGCCGCAATTATATTTCGCTAACAGCGACATAAAGTTTTCTGCTTTGTTATTATTTTCATAAGCGATCGTTTTATGCGCTTTAGGTAGTATAGTTTCTAGAGCTCCTATAAAAATATATTGTACTAAATACATTACAATATACTACCATACCTTTCAAATGCAGTAGCAATTCGGTATCCATTAATTTTGATCTTAAATTAGTATCAAGATACCCTACAATGTTGCAGTACCTGTCATTGCAGCTTAAATGATCCCCATATATGTGGTAAATTGAATTCTCCATGTCAGCTTTTAATTAATCAGCTTCTTCATTTATTTTTGCTGCAAACAACGAAAACCTGTAGTTTTTAATTTTTTTTTGGCTTAATGCTTTTCGAGCCTTCACTGGAATACTTGTATTTACTTTAATTTTATAAAATACTTTTCCATAATTTTTTATAATCTGATTCACACATTCAATCGTTTCTACTTCACTACCATATGAAACTTGTTGCCGGATTTTGTAGAATACACTGGAATCTCCATCAGCAATAATTTTCAAATATTTTAACCTGTGCGTTTCTATACTGCAATTAAATGCTTCTACGATAATCTCAGCTTTCATGCTGGTGGAAGATACGTCCCTTCTGTGTGCCTTCGGTTGATTCTTTAGATTATTTGCACGTGCACAAATACAACAATTGTGGTGTTCGGGTGCGGAATAATACTCGTACAATTAAACAACACTACTTTATTACTCTATTACTCTATCTGCATCGTCGACTCACTTCTCTTTTTTACTGCTTCTCACCGTTAGGTGGACATACAGGAGTGCGTTCTGAAATAACACTTTCTGAGCGAGAGTAACACTGCAGCTATCTAAAGTCGTTCATAAATTGAGGAGTGTTGTTTGTGGTGTTACACACCGTTCGTTCTGAAACTAGAAAAGAGTGCACTCGGAGTGCACACCTTTTACCCTCCCTGAGACTGGGCTGAAAAACGCTCGACATGCGCAATTTCGGTGTTTACGAGGGAACGTTTTTATATTCGCGGAATGGGGGATAAGGAGTGGAAATAAAAAAACCAAATTATTTTTCTTTTTCAATATATTCACCTGCAAGACGGATACATTTTTCACATCTTTCAATTAATTTATCTATACCCTCATAAAAAAATGATTTCTCTTTATCTGCAAAATACGCCGAAACTGCCTCCTTGACTTCATCATCGGCAGTAAATTTTTTACCCCGCAGCTCCTTTTTCATTTTCGGAAACAGGTAATAATCACTCGGGGCCAGGTCTGGGCTGTAGGGTGGGTGATTCACAATTTCGAAGCCCACCTTATGCAGGGCAGCTAACGCAACGCGGCTCTTGTGGACGGGCGCGTTGTCGTGCAAAAGCAGCACACCTTTCGTCAATTTTCCCCGTCTTTTCTCTTTAATGGCTTCTTTTAGTCGCTCTAATATTGAAGCGTAATATTCTCCGGTTACAGAAACACCTTTATCTTTATGATCAATCAACAATATTCCTTCCGAGTCCCAAAATACCGTAGCCATGAGTTTCCCAGCTGATTGTGACACTTTAAATTTCTTGGGAGGTGCTGTGCCCTTTTTATGCCACTGCATGGAGTCTTGTTTGGACTCAGGTTCATAATGATGAACCCAAGTTTCGTCTTCAGTAACAATTCGACTCAATACACCATCCTTGTCTTCATTACAGAGGTCCAAAAATGCACGCAAACACGCGATTTTTTCCATATTTCACTTTTCACTCCTGATTATGTTACTTGGTTGACGATAGCTCAAAGACTAACTGTCTAATAACAATGAAACTTCGTATTAATTCTAATTATTAGTCGCTGCACAGGCCACGCCCCCAATGCGCCAACCCGCTCATTCCGCGAATATAAAAACGCTCCCTCGTATGTTTACTTCTACCTACTTGATAATACCGTTTGATATATTTGACAACCCATATATTTGCTATCACCTGCACAATGGACGATAAGTGTAGAATGGATGACAATGCCTCGATAATTATATATATTATTGGCATGGAGCCACGAAATAGTCCAAGATAATGGAAACTATATGATTAACACATTGACTGCCACAATAATTACTAAAAATCCATCTATTCTGGCCGGACCAATTTTATCATTAAATATGCTAGAAATAAGATAGTAAATTGCAAATCATGGTTCTTTTCTGTAAAAAGCTCGCGTTTTTTATTGTTTTTAGCTGAGAAGCAGCATATGATTCACGCGGCCCCACATAGATAAAAACTGCCATACTGGCCGTGTGAATCATATGTTGATTCATAATAAAACAAGTGTATTCTCGCAAAAATACAGTACTATAGAGTGATATGTTTAGTTCAGGGGTGATATCTTTTCATAAAAGTTGTTGTACGATATTTAACGCCCTCATCGTCATGACTAGAAATTTCATCGAAAAAACCGCGATATTCAAATTCTTTGTTTATATAGACTTGTATTATTTTGATTTTGCTTATCTGATTTATCTTCTGTCATCACACCAAACATGCGTTAGTAGAAGAACATAACATTCGTTTTGGAATGACATTAGGAGAGAATAAGAAATAACGGCAACACACCGTATATAATACTATGAATGTGTTCATAATACAATACACGAAAATATTGATAGATCGAATGGCAAACTACTCAAATACTAAGATGCTCACAATATAAACAAATAGTCTAAAATGGTATAGCGGACATACTTGTAAATACGCCAGGAATTGTAGGTACTGAGTATGCGCGTTAGAATATTGTCGATTCTGGCGGCATAAATATCTGTTATTGTGGTGCCCCCTTCGGCATGTCTGAGTACCACATATACCATGTGATCGAAATGGCCCAATAGCAATTGAGGAATGTTTAGCAGATAAGACATATTCCGCCCTAGTTTAGACGTTTAGTCTTTAGTTTATTTTGTATTTTTCTATAAGGACTGTAAAAATGAGCTACGAAAAAGAACAAACAAACTTAATACAATTGTGGCAAGAATGTCTTTCAAACGAAGACGATAATGAGCCGTTTGAGGATTCGGACGATAAATTTGTCGCGGGAAATTCTAGTGATTCTTCTGATAATGAACCTACTAGAAAAAAATCAAAAAAATGTGAATAAGCCTAGCACATCCGCTACAAACGGGGCTACAACCGAAAACACCGGCAGACAGTGTATTGGACACAATAAATGACGTTATTCAAGCAAATATGCAAGAGAGTAGTGATGAAAATAGTGCGAACGAGTGTTTTAGTGACCAATTGTTATGGAATGACGTAACTGGAATAAATTTAAAATTATTTTCTTTTACTGAAACAAATATTGGCGTAGTGGAAAAAGATAAAGATCCGTATGACTTTTTCAAATTATTTCTAACATCCGAGGTCATAGAGCTAATGGTAACAGAGTCAAACAGATATGCAGCCCAGTGTAGAGCGGCTGAAAAATTTCCCAAAGCTAGGATTCACGAATGGCGTGACACAAATAATGAGGAAATTGAATGTTTCATTGGAATTTTGATTTGGATGGGCCTGTGCCAGCTTCCGTCCATTGAATCGTACTGGTCTAAAAATGTTCTGTATGATATCAGAATGAAAGATCTAATTCCTCGCAATCGATTCCAATTGTTGCTAAAATCATGGCATTTTCACAATAACGAAGTAGTCACTGAGGATAGATTACAAAAAATTACTCCTTTGGCAAATTTATTAATTAAAAATTTCCAAAAGCCTATCGTCCCTAAAGAGAATATATGTATCGATGAAACCTTAGTACCTTTTAGAGGGCGTCTTAGTTTCCGCCAATACATTAGTAACAAAAAACATAAGTTTGTATTACGATTATTTTATTAGAAAATTTGACTTATTGTCTTAATATTAATGTCTATTACTTTTAGACACAAACTACATTTTCAAAAATAGTTATTTTATGAAGTCAAAAACAGATAAACTTTGCATCACATGTGACCAAATTTTAATAGCCCTATTTGGATTTTGTAGAAAAACACACATTGAATATGGCGCAGCCTTAAAGAAAATGTGTCTGGAATAAAGCATTGTTAAAACTAAGAAGTTTTATGTAGATTGCGCTGAGTCTTATTTCGCAACAGTTGAGCAATTTACAAAAAATTGGCAAAAAATCTAAATTATCTTATGCAGCTGAAATTTTGCATATGTGCTAAAAACTGCATTTAGAAAAACTTTTTCTAATAACTTTTTTCGATATTTTGAGAAATAACCCCACTATTGAATTTTTTTTGGAAAAAAAATAAATTTGACAGATAATGCGAATCACGTGACTATTATTTTTTTGGTTAATTTTCATCTTGATCGAAACAGAAATTGATGGCAAACTCAAATTTAGAATAAATCTATTCATAAAAAAATTCCATATGATGCGGACTTCACTGGTCACACTGTATATTATTTTTTGACGGCCATTGCAGTTATGTAAGCGTTCGAATTGTAAATTCTCATCTAAAAAGCAACTCTTTCGATTTCCCAGTCACTTGACTGATACAACCATTAGATATAAATGTGGGACAAAATATTGGTAGCGCACGGCAAGTCTGAGATGGGAAAATCATCAGGGCGCCTAAGTAAACAAAAATTTGTGGAGTTACTAAGTGGAGTCTGGAGAGAAGGCATACCATCAGCAAACATTATATCGGGATTTCAAACTACCGGAATTTTTCCCGTCAATCCTGATATGTTTTCTGAAGAATTCTTTGATCCCTTAAAGCTAGAGAAGTATAAGAAGAGCGTGAGAACTATATCCCTGGGAATTCAATGTCCACCTGAGCCAATGAAACTTACTCCAGGAATTTCCTCTATAGAAGAAAATGATGCGCCATGCACAAATGAGAATCTACCAGTACAAGTATTTATTCCCCAGAAGCATTCCCCAAACTATATTCTTCATATCTTTAGTAAAAAATTGCAGGAAGCCTCTACCAGAAATGCATCAGAAATCCTTGCTAATCCTTCTATCAAAACAGTCGTGCCCTGTTTAAGACAGTCTACATACGGAGAAGTCTTAACAACACCCGAAGTTTTAAAGAAACTTGAAGAAGCTGAACAAAAGAAAAAAGCGAAAGCAAATATTGTGAAGAAATCTACTAAAATGGATAAAAACAAAGAAAAACGGAACAAACTAAAAAAAGCGCTAACATTTACACCATCTGCTACCGAAGAGGAAACTAAGATCCATTCCGTACTAGAATCTGAATTGGATGACGATAATTTACCACTTCTTGCGTTAATTAATAAAACATCCTCAGAAAAAGTGCATTATGTAATTTATAGAGAGACAAAGTGGGATGACAGCCTGATACTTTTATTATGGTCAAATTCTATAGCACATTAGGTAGAAATAAGAAATTTAATTATAAATATGTATGTGTGGTCCAATATAAAGACGAAGATGAATGATTGCTATTGTAGGGCTAAAGTCAGTAATAAGATGACCTCATCTACCATTACAATTAATGATGTGCAAGGTATTCTTCCGGATCCTGTCCCACTGTCTTAGGACGGAAAATCATATATTCGTTCTCTGGGAAGGTGGACATTTTCGAGAAACCTTAATTTATTTCACTCAAGATGTACTTGAATTGTACGGGTGTCCCAACAAGGGTAACGAGGTACGGTATTGGGGAAACGGATGTACCTAGAAATTTGAAACATAAAAATTGTTGAGTAAATCGGCTAAGAAAAAATGCTGGAAATTATTTTCGAATTTCTGAAATGGTCCTCAGGGGGTGTAATTGCCATTCTGAATTTTAAACCCCGTTTTATGCAAAATTTTGTTATATTAATGATAGTCATAGTGAATACTATTTTAAAGATGAGACAAATTCAAATATTTTTTGTTAAATGCTTTTTGCTCGATCTCTGAAAAGAAAGTGGTGGGGGGCGCTAGAATATTTTCGGAAATAAATGTCGATAACTCTAAAAAGGCTTAACGTATCTTAATAAACTTGGAGTCGTCAAAAAGGGAGTTTCCTAGACTATCAATTGAACTGTTAGTGAGGTGATTATGTTTGCTTACCTTGCCGCTAGATGGCGTTTTTTGACATAATCGCAAAAAATATAACTTACTGCAAAAAAAAATAAATGCAATGATATCACTTTTTTTGCATCATTACATAGTCAATCAAGAGCCTAACAAGCCAGTCAAAACCGCATCTCATGAGAATTCTTGAAACTGTCTGTGGTGACACAATACACCTACATACAACCTTCTGAAAAACCGTCACCATTAAAATTAACTTAAAAAATATTAAAACCGAAATTTTAGCCATCTTCAAAGTTCATTTTATAAAAATCGTTTACTATTACCCCAACTAACCCTACTTTCTTTGGCTGACAATCTGTTAGATAATGGATAAAGGATCTATACAGATAATTATTACACCAACATTTCGTTAGCGCATCAACTACAGAAGAGGAATACTCACCTAGTTGGAACGCTGAGAACCAACAGAAAATTCAATCCAAAACTTATTCTAGATAAAAAGCTACAAAAAGGAGGAACTGTTGCAGCAGAAAGCAACACAGCAACTCAAAAATGGAAAAATAAACGTGATGTTTGCACTCTCAGCACAAAACACACCGCTGAACTCAAAACAGTCGCTTCTTACGCCAAAGAAAGTAAAAAACCAGCGGTTGTTATTGATTATAATAAACATAAAACTTACATTGATATATTTGATCAAATGAAAACATACAAAACTTCTTTACGTACAGGTGCAAAATGGTGGGGGGTAGAACATCGTGTTACCTGCAAAGTAGATGGTCACACATCAGGTTCCCTCAAATGCCCTGAATACAAGCGACTTCTGGCAAAAGCAAGAAGACCTAGCATCCTCTCACAATAATTTAAAATGGAGAATATAAAAATAATGCAAGGAAATATAGACAGAGGCCGAAATGCGATGGACCTTATGCACCAAATGGCATCAGAAAGAGCTGTAGATGTCATTATTATGGCAGAACCGAACCGAAAAAAAACTGGTAAATCGGATTGGCTGGTAGACAACAATTTAGATGTCGCTATAAAACTCCTCAATAAGAATTTAAAAATGACAAATATGGCAGCAGGAGATGGTTTTGTGTGGGTGGACCTACAGTGCTTCGTAATTTATGGGTGCTACATTTCGCCAAACGTTGGATTTGCCGTTTTCGAAACTTGTCTACAGAATCTGAGAGAGAGCATGAAGGGGCATACGAAAGAGATCATAGTAGGAGGGGATTTCAATGCCAAATCTTACCTATGGGGTTCAAAGATAGAAGGGGAGAAATGTTGGCCGAGTGGATGGCGGAAGAAGATTTGGTAGTACACAATAGAGGAGGCACTCCAACTTTCGTCTGAAGAAATTCAGAGTCCTACATTGATATAACATTTAGCACGAGGAACATTGCAAGCCAAGTCAAGAATTGGGAGGTAATACAGGAATACAACTTAAGCTACCACCAGCACATAGTCAACGATATTGAAGACGGAAAAGATATAAGAAGCCCACACGCAATTGTGTATAATAGAGGATGGAGGGTGATAGACAAAAAAAATCCGCAAATGTCCCAAAGAGTAGGAAGAAATCTGCAAGCAGCAGAAGAAATAACTGCCAGTAGCCTTACGCAAGCTATAAGGGCAGCCTGTGATAAAGTCTTTCCTAAAGAGAGATACGACAGAAGGAGACTACCGGTGTACTGGTGGTCTGAAGAAGTTGCCCTTGCAAGAAAGACGTGCATACAAAGCAAAAGAGCTATGGTTAGAGCAAATAAGGGATATGACGAACTTAAAAAGAATAACTGTCATAATACGTATGTGCGCAATAGAGCTGCTCTAAAGAAGGCAATATCGCTAGCGAAGAAAAAAGCTTGGGATGTGGTTATTGAGGACCTAGATTCGGCCGTCTGGGGGAGGGGATACCAAATTGTTACCAAGAAGCTGAAGAAAACATCACCTACTTCTTTGTCTGCGGAAAAACAGATGGATGTGGCCATGTCTCTTTTCCCAAGATACACCGAGATAGAGTGCGCTAAGTACACGGTAAGCCAGGCACAAATACCTCTCTTCACCATAGAAGAAATATTAGCAGCCGCGAATAAGATTAAGGGAAAGAAAGCCCCGGGACCGGATGGAATTTCTCCTGAAATAGTCAAGGCTGTGGTCAAGGATCATCCGGAGAAATGTCTTAAAGCCATGAATGATGTGCTGCAGACCGGAATATTTCCGAAAGAGTGGAAATCTGGGAGACTCGTGCTCCTGGAAAAGGAGAAAAAAGGCGACCAAGGGCATCCGGGCTACCGGCCCCTATCCATATTGAACGTGTTAGGGAAACTCCTTGAACAACTTGTGCTCGTCAGACTAAAGGAAGAAATAGAAAAAAGTGGGGGGCTGTCCTCGCAACAGCATGGTTTCAGAGAGGGAAAGTCCACAATAACGGCGTTAGGAAGAGTGAAGGATATGGTGGAGAGAGCGACGGAGGGACCGTTCAAGCAAAGGAAACTGTGCGCGCTTATTACAGTGGACGTGCAGAACGCTTTTAATTCTGTATCATGGGGAGGAATACTGGCGGAATTAAGCAAAAGAAAAATCGCTCCGTATGTGTACAATATTGTTGCCAGCTACCTGGAGGATAGGCGACTGATTATCGGAGATTCTGCCGAGATGGTGATCACATGTGGAGTCCCTCAGGGTTCAGTGCTGGGACCCACTCTATGGAACGTCTACTATGACGACATTTTAAAGATCTCGCTGCCGGGAGGAGTGAAACTAGTAGGGTATACAGACGATCTCGCTCTGATTGTAATGGCGGATAACATCAATACAATCCAAAACTTAGCGAATCACACTCTAAAGCGGGTGGTCCTCTGGCTTGACTCCAAAAACCTCAAGGTGGCACTTCATAAAACGGAAGCGGTTCTTTTAGTAGGTGGCAGAAAAGCAAGTGACATAAAAGTTAGGGTACAAGATACTGAAATTGAGAGTCAAGAATCGATTAAGTACTTGGGTATGTACCTCGGGAGAAACTGGAAGATGAGGGAACACATCAACAGGCAGGCGGAGAAAGCAACAAGGGCACTGGCTACGGTTAGTAGACTTATGCCAAAAATAGGCGGACCACGTGAACGTAGTAGGAGAATTCTATCTTCGGTAGCGCTGTCGGTAATGTTGTATGGCGCTTCAGTATGGATAGGGGCCATGGATAAGAGAGTATATCGAAACACGTATCTCGGCGTGCAAAGAGAAGCGGCGATTAACATTATAGGGGCGTATAGAACTGTATCCACGACAGCTGTGCTCGTGATAGCTAGAACACCTCCAATATATCTATTAGCTAAGAAAAGAGAGGACATATACACAAAACGAGAAACCAAGAGCACCGCAAGACACCACCTACTTGACAGTTGGCAGGAGATATGGGAGAAAGAAGATGGTACAGCACGCTGGACAAAGGAGCTAATAAAAGACGTAAGAGACTGGTACTCGAGGAAGCATGGGGAAATCAACTATTTCCTCACGCAAATATTGTCAGGGCACGGATGTTTTCGTGCTTACCTGCATCGTTTCAAGATAAGCAGTACGGACGCATGTATCTACTGCGGACAAAGCGATACTGTGGAACACACGTTCTTTGTATGCATGAGATGGGATGAAGACAGGAAACGGGTTATACAAAAAGTAGGAGTACTGACCAAGGAGAACCTCATTGAGAGGATGCTAGAGGATGAAGAGCACTGGCAGGAAATTAATAAAATGGCTAAAAACATGTTAGTTACCAAAGAAAAGGAAGAAAGAAGTTCAAGGAAGTAGACCACTAAGAATAAGGAGTGCTCGAACAACGTAACCAAAAAAAAGGTGTAAAATGGTATAGAAAACTGGCTATTGAACTAATTTTGGGTGCTGGTTTAGTGAATGCTCACATTTTGCAGCAAGAAGTTGCAAATGAGACGAAGTCAATAACGAAATTCAAAGAATATCTTATTTTGCGACTAACAAAATTGGACGTATCTCACAACCCGATACGACCGCATAGCGAACATGTTTTAGAAGATGTGGGTACTAAGAACCGTCGTAGATGTGTTTGCTACGAAAAACTAGCAAAAACTCGTAGAAAACACGCGCAAACCAAGGCCACTCAGTCAAGATATCGCTGTGTAGAATGCTGTAAAAATTATTGTTTGAATTGTTTTTTTGAAGTGCATACATGTAGGAGATAATAAAATTTTTCTATGTTTCCAAGTATTTTTTCATGAATTAGTTATTTCTACACGTCAAAGAATATATTTTACTTTCGTTATTATGTTTATAAATATAAAGATATAGATTTTTATGGAGTTTGTGTTTCAATGGAAATTCAATTACTACTAATATTTTAGGCCATGAGAATCAACACTCGATTCACTTAAGCACAGGCCATTTCCAGCTTCTGGTTCTTACAGCCATGTATTTGGGATCGCATAAGTATTTTAGTAATCTGAGAATCAAACGCTGATGCGTTTGGCATTTAAAAGTAAACCTGCTTGAGAATCAACTGTTGCTTCTCGTGGCTACTGTGGAAATTTTGCCGTGCATCAAGTTGCGCTTCTTATGGCAGTCAACGTGTTAAAGACAACAATGTGTTAATAAAAGATAAAAGAAGTAAGTTAAATTTGTTACTGTATAAATGTTAATATAAAAACAATACAATTATTATACTAATTGCAGCTGGGGAATTATTTTATGTTCCGATAAATAATGAAGTTAAAGAAATCTTTGGCTTTCAAATATATGAAGACCTGTAGCTTACTACAGATAGAAATAACAACAATAGTACATTAAAATGGACGAAGAATGCAATTTTACATCTTATTTATTTATTTAAAAATTACGAAAAACGATTTTAAAGTACAACGGAAAACACGATAAGGTATAGCAAGAATTAGCAGCTGATATGTCTAGACAAAATTTTCAATATACACCTACACAGTGCAAAGATAAATGGAAATACTTAAAGCAAAAGTACATGAAAAAGCTAGTTAATATGCGTGAGACATCAAGTGGAGCAGCATGTTTCACTTTCGATTATTATGATGAAATGAACGAACTTTTTGGAAAGAAGCCGAATGCAAATCCTGTTGCATTACCGATTTAACAACAAATCTTCACGATTTAGACATAGATTGTGAAGTACACAAGCAGCTAAAACAGTAGTGGCAATCAAATCCGTTCTGTTCATGTCCAAAAATTTCAAACGTCGGAATGGGCCAAATAGCAGGGCAAAACTTCGCTCAATTGTTGCCCGTGTCTTTGAAATTAGATAATTGAATTGTTTTTGCCCTGCTGACAAGTTTCCCCTATCAATATATGCATTGCAGTATAGGATATGCTTCGTCTCCAATGATAAACTCATTATTTGGGAAAAACTTTCGCCTATTTTGTAGCGTGTCCTTATAGAAAGGAGAATTCCTAAAAATTCGAGTATCACTCACTGAGCCAGGATAGCCTACAAAAACAACAATGAATTTCAAATTTGCATCGCAAATGGCCTGTAGTGTTATAGCTTCATCGCCAATTAGAATACAAGGCGTAGGTTCACTTTGGCCTGGTAAGGGCCTATCTGCAGGAACATTAAACGTTCCATTGTTAAATCGTCTTCCCATGTTAGATACTCCAAAAATTCCTCCATCGCTATGTTTGCCATAGCCTCCGACGTCAACACAGATAAATTTATATTCTGCATCAACAATTGCCATTAAGACAATTGAAAATGTTTTTAGGTAACAAAAGTAGTTAGACCCTGAATCTGGTGGACATTTAATTGTGACATGTTTTCCGTCGATACTTCCTAAACAGTTTGGAAATTGCCACTTTTGTTCGAAAGAAGCTATAGAAGATTGCTCCCAAATGTGTTGTGTTGGCTCAGGCATATAAATGGGTTGCAATCGATTCCAAATAGCTTCGCATACTTCTGCAACAATTGCACTCACAGTTGTAAATCCTACTCGAAAGCTATGTCCAATTGTAGAGAATGAATCTCCAGTCGCTAAAAATGTACAACATAAACATTTTTGTGTAGACTTACCATAAAAATTATGACAAAGAATGTAGTATCTTTTGTCTTGTATTTGCTGCAAAGGCAAGACAAAAATACAACAGAGAGTTACTACATTTACTAACAATTTAACCTTTTTTATTGTTACTAAAGATTAATAACTATTTAATTTACTTAAGTGAGAGTCTCAAGAAGAACTGGAAAAACTTGCGTGACGCTTATTCGAAACATATTAGAATTGAGAAAACTCGTACAGGGCAAAAGGCCAAGTCTATTGATCGATACAAAACGTGGCATTGGGCTCAGCAGATGTCGTTCTTTAAACCATTTTTACAGTTTGCCAACACTGAGTCTAATATAGATAGTGTAGAGGCTACATTTCAATTGGAAGACGACACGCGTGATTTGGCACATTCACCAGCCCAATCCCATCTTCAATGTGCAGTACCCATGTACTCAATGGCATGAAGATTTTGCAGAAAATATTTCACATTAGAATAGTCGCTCTTAGTTGTTTTACTTTCTACATTATAATGAAATACATATGTTTAATACAGCTTTGTGCTATTATTTTACCTTAATGCAATTGACAAACGTTCTATCGGCTCGGCTCTATAGGTTCTCGATAGTTAGTATGCTCCTTCCGTGTATCATTTTTGATAAGGTTTAGAAGCTCATCAAAACATTGCAATAGCATGCGATAATAAATATAAAATCTTTTTTCATCCATTCTCAGCTTTTGATATAATGTGTGAAATTCTCCTTCTTCATTTCTAGTTTTATTTATACCATGGACCCAAATTCTTGTTCGAGGTCTATAAAACATGAAGGTTGATAAATAATATTATCTCATATAATAAGATTAGATTTTAACTTGTCGATCAAAAAAAAACATGTAGGAGATGTTTGTGTGCCTTCTTGTTTTAAAGCAGGTTCTGCGTTTTTTTGAGGACCTAATACGATTTATTTATTATAATTATGTAGAACAATAGCTATGAATTCACCTTTCGTCCTCCTGTTCTTCCATGAGTGCTGCCAAAAGTAATATTTCTTCAATATATGCTTCATTTTCACCATCCATTCTCTCGGAGTAGTAAAGAGTGCACTGGTGGTCAGTGGCAATCTTGGCCGCTTTAGTTTATGTGCGAGGGCGACCGAGACCACAGCCGCCACCGTAACCGCGGCCGCGATCGCTTTGGTTTGCAGAACCCTTAATCGTTGATGATATTTCAGCCAATGCTGATATCACTCTCATAAATGAAGTTGATAATGATGCTTTTCCCATATCAAATCGTTCCCCTACTGATCTGAAAAAAAAAGTATTTGTAAATACTTTCTCTGTATCTACAAGTAACAGTTATACTGTATTTATGGAGAATTTATGTAAGATATTTTACCTGTTAGAATCTGGAGTTGCCAGTAATCAAAGTACGGAAAGTGGTTGCATTATTCTATAAAAACATACAGCAAAAATTTCAAAAAAAAATCTAAATTTTCCAATATTTTGGGCGGAAAACTATTATCCCAGTATCCGTTCTTTCCTTCTCGGTATGTTCATTCAGATGCACTAAGAAAATAATTTCCCACCTAACAGAAGGTAACATAAACACAATTATTACTGATTAGTAGTATGAAAAGTAGCGAAACAATCCTTACAAAGAGCCACATTGCACGTTTTGCAGATTACGTTAGTAGGAAAACTACCTGTGTTCTGCGCCACTTTAAACCCGCGGGGCATGCACCGCTAATTACTTTCATTTTCTAATTAGGCTTTGTAATTGACGGAATTCCGCTAGGAATGTTGATATTTTGGCCCTGAAATGCTTGCATTATGTAGGTAATTATTTTAAAAATTTTGGGAAATTTTACATAATATTTTACTCTAAGTAATTAATGTTCTTAAAGAATGCTGATTAGGCGTGACTTTAAAGCAAATATTCGGAATTTTTGGCACTCACATACATGCTAATAGAATGTGATCTAATGTCTGGAAATTTTTAAATTTCGTTCTTCTAAGAACTTAAGTTTTACGTCACAGCTTTAGCAATGAAAAATCGCATATAAGCAAATGTAAAATAATGTTCGATATTAGTCTCTCCTGCACTTAGGTAAGTATTTTTACTTTGCTTAATATTTATTATATTTTAATATTTGATGTGTCTTATTTTAGTACCTATTGTTAATTCCTTGCCACTTAGATCATTTTTATATTTTGGTGAGTATTTTTATTTAGTGTTATATGTTTTATTATTTAATATGTTTAATATCTTGTTTAATATATGCGTGTTTTAGTCGAAAATGGCTCAAGTGTATGATGTATATGATGTTGTATTTGGTCACCTAAATATTCCCGAGTACATAACACAAAAAATATATTCATCGAAGTTACACAGAAGAGATTTGGAATTTCTGGCCGCCTTTGCGTGCCAGAACGAGAAATACTTTACGTTCGAAGATTTAATTGAAGTACTGGAGGAGTGTAATCCCTATTTTAATGAAGAAACGTCTCAGCTAATTCGCAATGAGTTTAACTGGCTGCGTGAACCATGCAGCGACGTCCCCGGAATGACATACATGTACGATATAGCCACTAGAAGCGTTTTGTCGTTGACTGGCAAGGCCCCCAAACAAAACGGTAATATAGTTTGGGAACCACCACATGAAAACCCAATACTTAGCAACGAAGAGGTGTGTGATTGTATGGAATGTGACAGAGGTTACGTATATTTCGGCCAAGAGAGGTGTTTATATATTATGGATAATTTGCAGTAAATTATATGTATTGGTTGGTTGTACGTTCAATAAATAATTTGAATACTGTATTATGTTTATTACTAACATAAAATCACAACTTAGCATCCAGTAAAAAATCTAACACATTAATATAAAAATAAAAAAAACGTTCATAATTGCTGTATTTATTTTTTTATTACTGATACAAGTTGATTACAAGTTATCACCTATTAAATAATCTAATAGAACTTGAACATTATGCTGTGTACACATACTTAATTTATTATTATGAAAAAAAAGCAAGCAGAGTTAGTTTTGTTTAAATTTGGTACATTTTGTAGATATTCTAAATTAATAATATCTAAATCTACATATTTACTTAAATAATCGGCCTTTTGATGACCCTTTACGTATATTGTATCGTAAGATTTACAAATATCAGTTAAGATATGCACAATATTTTTAAGTCTACGTATCCGTCACTATAATTAATATTCAAATAATTCCTCTCCAACCATCGTATTTCCTTTTTCTGTTGTCGTTCTAACCGATGGAAAGGTGTGGCTGGTTTAAACAAAAGGTGTATTGAACGTTTCCCATCTGATATAGTCATCTCCTTAGGTATGAAGTCTCGATTAACAAAACCTTGTATGTCTACGACAATAAACGATTCGAAATGTTTCCTATACACTTTTTGACGATGTGTTTCGGAGAGAACTGGTTCCAATATTTTTGCACAGTTTCTTATACGACGCTGGAACTTTATTCGATCAGCAGCGTAAAACATCCATTCGGAATGTCTATCTTCCTCATCTGACCACATGTGTATTGTTGGAGTATTCGTGAATGAAACATTCATGTTTACATTATTTTCTTAACAGTGCCCTGGATAGGTTCGTACTCAAACACACAATCATGTAGAATGAGACAGTATGCCACTGTGTCTGCGCTAAATGCTACCTTTGATATCATTTCCAGTTTTATATCTACAGTACTGGACTTTACGGCCTCATTTTGTGCTGAACAATCAATTATATAGACTGCACATTTGTTAAATTTTGAGTAACTCATCAAAGGTTCGCTAGGTTTCCCGTAATAACTTGGTTTGAAAGATGTATACATTCGGTATGCTCTAGCATAACGTTTTTCCGACATATCTATATTCATATCACTGTATGGATAATTTTCCGAATTCAGGTATAATTTCATATTTGTAATGCTACAGTGGTCGAACATGGAAGCATCCGCTTTATAGTTATCTTTTTTACCCTTTTGAAACGCAACAAGAACATAGCGGGGCTTTTCCAGGTTATTACTTGATTTTATCGGCCATATGTCTGTTGTTGTAGCACGTAAGGATGGTAGCTCATACAAATCCCATTTACGGAACGGAATTGATATTGTTTTGCTGTTTTGAACAACGTCCAACAGCTTGAAGCGGATTTCATCATTAACGCTTACATGTGGAACATGCCATTCGATTTTAGTAATTTCAATCGACGCCTTTTTCGTGCCTGCCGCCTCACTATTCTTATAACAATTCGCATTCGTTCTGCTCCTGACAAGTATTAATTCTTGACTAACGTTAATTAGGATACGATTATAATCTTCGAAAAAACCCATTAGAAACTTCATTGGAATACATGCGTTGAACTTAGTATTAGATAATGTAGGCTGTGTATCTTGAAATGGATTCCATCCAGCCATTTGTAACATTTTACTTTCACCATCATTATAAGAAGCCAATGATTTTATTGTTGTTGTAATCCCAGGCTTGTTGCAACGATCGATTTCAACTCCATTAATTTCATATCGAATTTGTTCAAACAGGAATGCATAAGCATTATTCGTTAAACTACAGTCACCTGTTCCTTCGGCATCCTCAATAAATGTTCCTTCCAAATGTATATAGCTTTCGCTAGGTAGAGTATAAATGTCTTGATGTCGGATACTAAATCGCACTTCATCGTTTAAATTGAAACTATTTGTTGCGGGATAATAAGTGTGATATTCATGCCTGGTTATTGCTTCTTCGAAATTTAGACTTTGTAATATATCTAACTTTTCCATCGTTTATTACTTTCAGTCCAAGAGATTGAAGAAAGCTTTTATTGACCAATGTTAATTGATTAGCGTCACGAGTATGACTAGTATTGCTAATGATAGCGCAGCTGGTTTTATATCTCTGATTAAATGCCAACCCCATTATAATATTTTTTCAATTCCAATCTAATAATAATTTGCTCTCCTCTAAAATCTACGGGTTCACCGTCCTGATCTATCAAGGTTAGAGTTATATTATCAATTCGCGTAGATGATACAGGTAAGTAAATGGCGTGTGGAGGATCGATATTTATTGCATAACCTGGATCTACCTGAGGTGAAAATTCAAATATCGTATGCGATAGATGTGCGTTGTAGTAGGCACCCGTCGTTATACTGCAGCTCACTCTGATCATAGCAACTTTTATAATGTTTACAGGTAAATCCGACTCATGTTTCTTATTGGCTTCTAATACTTTTTCGCTAAAGCCTAGCATGCTCCCAATGGAATCTTTCTTTCTAAAATCAATTTCTAAGGAACTCTCCATCTCACATTTTGAAGTTTGATTGTTAGGTTGTAAAGATAATTTGGCGTTGGGTAATGCATTTTTTAAATATTTTTCAATGTCCGATATCTCATATGCACCAACGGGTATTACAATAACTTTATCGTTATTATAATAGAATTTATTCGCACCGTCAACAATGTTCGCAATAGTGTGATAGGTATGAAAACCTATTAATCCTAAAGCATACTCATATCTAGGATCTAGTTCAATTGGAGGGTGATAGTCTACAGAGATTACGCTGCTGCGACCTGTTAACGTAAATGTATTTGACATGACTGCTAATTAAGCTTAGGAGATGTTCCATTTATAGTTTACTAAAAATCTCAAGCATAAATGGCCACAAATAAATTCCTTATAACTTTGATGGTTGGTGTGATTGTACAATATCTCACAATTATTGAAATAATCTACCAATTCCAACGGAGGTTTCAAATTACCAAAGGAATCAAAATAGTGTACTACATTTCCTTCTTTGCAATACGCAACCCAATGAGTACCGCTATTTTGAACTGAATCTAAATTAACGACTGCACACTCCCGTTTGAGTGGTTTTGAAGGTAAAGTATCTCTCATAAAGACACCTCGAAAATAGGGTATATCTCTGGCGAATTTCCTAATATCATGATCTGTCAGAGGTCTCTGTGGCAGTCGATCTATTAGTTTTTTGAAGGCTTTAAATACAATCCCAAACCTTTTCTATACGGTTTAAGATATAGGCCTTCACCTTTTAATGCTATTTCTTCCATCATTTTATTATGTCTTTGCGACTCTTCCAACTTCTTTTGAGCGGATTTAGCTTTATTCACCGCTGTTGCTACTCCAGCAGCACCACCTGCTAGACTTCCTAAAGCACTCAATCCTGCGAATATGGGTATTAGTGGTAACACGCCACCTTGCTTAGGAATGGGAATTATTCTAGGAGTACGTATACGTTTCTTCCCTCCTGCTTCCTTTACAGCGAGCTTGGCTGCGCTCAATGATAGTTTAGAGCCTTCTTTTACATCACCTTTAAATTTTTTCATAATGTCTTTGGCTTTCAGTACTACCGACTTTCTGAACGGCTTCTTTTTCAAACCCATTCCGAGCTTCCGTTTAGCTTTCATAGTGTTTGTAACTGCCCACGCTGCTGCCTTTTCACCAATAGAAGCGTCTTTGGATTTAACACGTGACCAGGCTTGATTTTCTAGAATTAAGTCTGCTTTATGTCTTGCTTTAAGATCTTTATTCTGGGAGTAAGCAATGTCATGTTCTTTACAAGCTTTATCTAATCCATTAATACCCGGATCCCCTCGTGCAAGACGTTCTTGTAACTTTGTACCAGGACCACAGTACTGATATCCAGGCAAATGTAACTCTATGGGAAGCTTGTTAATCAGCTCGTTAACAAAACCTCTACCTTCTTTAACGATCGACATTTGAATGAATTTATTCTACAAAAGAAATTATATTTATACATGTAATTTTGCATTACAGAATCATTTAACATGCGACTACTGAAACGAAAGCATCGTATACAGGTGCTAAATTTAGATGTTGATGATGATGATGGGCGTCATCAGAGGCATGGTGATATACTCCCCGACACTATACGCTGTATTATTTGCGGTCCGTCAAACTGTGGGAAAACGAATGTGATGTTGGCGTTATTGATTGATGAAAACGGTCTCACGTTCGATAATTTATACGTGTACTCTAGGTCCTTATACCAGCCAAAATATCAGTTCCTCGAGAAGGTAATGAACTCCTCAGGTATAAAGTATTATGCATACAACGAAAACGAGGAAGTCGTGGACCCCGTAGAAGCGGAAAGGAATTCAGTTTTTATATTCGATGATGTAATATGTGACAAGCAAGATAAAATTAGACTCTACTTTTGCATGGGTAGACACAAAGCGGTGGACAGCTTTTACTTGTGTCAGACCTACTCTCGTATTCCCAAACAGTTAGTTCGTGATAACACCAACTTGCTTATACTCTTCAAGCAAGATGAGATGAATTTGAAACATATATTTGATGATCATATCGGCACAGATATGAGTTTTCAGCAGTTTAAGTCTATGTGTGCAGAGTGCTGGAAAGATAAATATGGGTTTTTGGTAATAGATAGGGACAGAGATATTGACAAAGGTCGATATAAAAAGAACTTTGATTGGTATATATGTTTGTAATTAAATTCTCACTCTTCATTTATACTGCTACTCATGTCGAGGAAGGTTAAAAAAATTAAACGTCAACTACGACAAACTTTTGTATTGCTCATTAGCTGTCTGAGCAAGTGCCATTTTATTTATAAACAGAAAAACTAGGAGTTTAAGTTGATAAATCAGTACCTAATAAATCGGTACCTAATAAATCGGTACCTAATAAATCGGTACCTAATAAATCGGTACCTACCTAATAAATCACTACCTAATAAATCACTACCTAATAAATACCCGATTGGTACCTGATAAATCACTACCTGATAAAAAGCTAATAAATACCCGATTGGTACCTGATAGAAGCTGATCCATACCTGATAAAAGCCGCTGTTTAGACCATGAAGGAGGAAAATCGCGAGTTAAAACTCAAAATATTAAAAGCCGCTAGGGCGATACGGAAAAAGCATATGCGGCTGAAATTGGGTCGAGCAGACACTAGCGAGCTATTAGAAAAAACCTTTAAACCTATTGTCGAACCTTTGAAGAAATTAGATTCAACATTCAAGCATGAGGTGGAAGCTATCAAGCAACCTTTAGCTGATATTAAAGAACCGTTATTGGAAATGACGGCCAAGCTTGATACGACAGAGCAACCAAGCACTCCACCTTCTACTCCGCAACAATCATCAATATTACAACCTTATAGAGGTAGCCCTCTTCAAGAATATTTTTTTGCATTTGAGGCTTTACCTAGAAGTTACATACGCGGTCTACTTCAAGCTAAAAGTAAAGCATTTGATACTACCTTTGGTCCGACATTAGATCTACATACAAATCAAATTAAAATGGGTAAAAGCACTATAAATTTCGTTAAAAATGATATAGTAATCAACGAAAAAGCGTATAAAGGTACTGAGGGATTATATGAGTTATTATTTAAAACACAACCGGGCAATTATACCCAGGAAGATGAAGATTCGTATAGAAACATTTTGTTAGACACGCAAGTGACTCGTCGCCACTTTGACTCTGCAAACCAGATGAGAGGTAGCAAAAGCCAGAAGTACAAGAATATAATTAAACCTTTAATAATAGATCGTATCTCTGGTGAAGGACACATGATAGTATCAGATAAACCTTATCAGTATGTATATTGGGATAATGTTAACGAACTGGTGGATCGTCTTAAGCTTCTAACGTCATCTCAGGCGGCTGGAAATACTAGCCACAACAACGAGATTATGTCTATAATCGAGGAATTGAGAGAAGCGGGTGTTGTACAATAAGTATAGATCTATTTCCTGAATGTACATCATTTCAACAATGACTATCGATAAGTTTGGGCGTTTTATTAATCATACTAAAACGAATTTAACCGCAAAGCGAAAGTCTGCAGAGTTCCCGCTAACAGCAGAAGGTGATATTAACGCTGGAAAAAAGCGTATCAGATACGTGTCCGATCCTATCGCTGATCAGGATTGTGCCACTAAGAAATATAGCGATACTAAACTAGCTTCTCTACAGAACAATTTCCTTAAACAAGTGGAAGCGTTAGATACTAAACTTGAAAATTTGAAAACATATTTTCAAAATGAATTCAAAGATCTTAAGGCTATTGTTTACAACGTTCCAATTGAGACATCGTTTGAGATGAAAGTGATAGAAGAAAAAATTAATGATAGATTAGATAAGGAATTTATGAGTATGCGCGACTCTATTCAAAATTGGAGTGGATTAAAAGCAGTTGTATCAGCACCAAATGTTATTGTACAGAATGTAAACCCGATGCAAGAACATCAAGCTGATGCAGTATATCGAAAGAACATGTCTAAACATGTCTAAACATGTCTAAATAGAAAATGTATTAAAAACCACATTCAACTGGCTTTTTTCAAATAGTTTGACTTAATATGAGTAAGCAGGACGTTGTTAACGAATTACATAGGTCGGCTAGACGAAATTTTCCTAGAAGACGTGTAATAATAAAAGGTTTCGATGATTTATGGCAGGCTGATCTGATGGAATTTCTTCCATACAATCAGGAAAACAAGGGATATAAATATGTTTTAATTGTGATCGATTGCTTTTCTAAATATATATGGACTCAGCCGTTAAAAAACAAAGGTGCGGGCGAAGTGCGGGAAGCTATGTCTAAAATTCTACAAGAGGAGCGATTACCGAGAAATCTACAAACAGACGCAGGGAAGGAGTTTTATAACGAACAATTTAAAAAGCTTATGAAATCATACGAAATTAATCACTACTCCACGTATAGTACTAAGAAAGCATCGATAGTTGAACGAGTTATTCGCACAATCAAGAATATGTTGTATAAAGCGTTTAGCTTAAGAGGCATCTACAAATGGATTGATATTTTGCAAGAAATAACAGCTAAGTACAATAATACGAAGCATAGAACAATCAAAATGAAACCCTGCGACGTCACAGCGAAGAGCAAACATCTTTTGTCTACCGTATATAGCAACATCAAAATTATGGGGAAACATAAATTTAAAATTGGCGATTGTGTTCGCATCAGTAAATATAAAGGGACATTTGCGAAAGGCTACACGCCAAACTGGTCTGCCGAATTATTTAAAATTAGTAAAGTACAAGTAACCAATCCTGTCACCTACTTGCTGGAAGATATGAGCGGAAGACCTATTCTTGGGGGCTTTTATGAATGGGAAGTTCAGCGAGCGAAATATACAGATGTCTACCTTGTTGAAAAAGTACTAAAAAACAAAGGAAACAAAATATACGTTAAGTGGCTTGGTTTTGATAATACTCACAACAGTTGGATAAATAAAAATGAAATATTGTAAATGTATGAGTTTTGTAAACGATTTTTTAATAAAACAAAAAATATTATATAACTTGCATTTTATTTTGATATAAATATATACATTATATATCAGGACAAATCTTCTTGCAACCGTAACAATTTCTTCGGGATGGTGGTGGAGCATCGACGTGATCTTTCATCATCAAAGTATTGTAATGCTTGTGGCAAGGAAGGTAATCTTTAAGTGCAACCCTTTTTTGATGGGGTATTAAATGCCATTTCTGCTCTAGGGAAATCCTATTCACTTTTGTTTTTAAGATGTATATGGGTAAAGAAGGAATAATATAGTCGCTTATACCATCCAATCTCCCACAATCTTCATCAATCTTTGTTAAAACTGCTTCAATCTTTTCATCCGTAATCTCCATTAGCTTTTATATTTACTTTCCCGTTAGAATACGTATGTCGATATTTACTTTCAACTTCTTCAATGTGTTCTAATCTTATTCGTAGCTCTTCTCGATCCATACTGATTGTATAAGTTCTATATGTGGATAGGAATAGGAAAGCTTAACGAAAACATATTTTCTAACAAAGAAATATATTTTAAAAATATACATAAACCCCAACAATTCTGTTCGAGGACTAGGGAAAAACTTTGTAAAAAACCTAGTCAGGGGTTTAACAACAGTTCATAATTTCAAAATCAAGAAATACAGTATTATAAGTTATATACAAAACTTCTAACATATACATGGTGTTCTGTGAATTTATGTGAGTAGCTAATAATGTTTTAATGTTAGAATATAAATCACCATCCATTTTCGTACAAGATTTTAGAACATGATTATAAAATGATACAAAATCAGAACTTGTTAATATACTAATTTTCTGATTGATTAATTCTTGAAGATGATATATGTTATTGTATGTCTCCGTTGATAAAACGATTTGCTGCCCTCTACTTTTGAGACGAATAACTTGAATGTCTCGATAAGAACTGGCTTCCATCTGGTGATTGGGACTGCAGCCTTCGGTTTTGCAGAATTCTTCCCATTCTTCTTGTGTGAAGAAAATGCAAACGTTCACAGATTTGATTTGTACAATTGGAATGAATCCGGCAGCTGGACTTAGTCCTACGGTAAGCCACTTGGAACCGCTTTTGTTGAGGAAATATGAAGATTGACCGATGAGTTGTTTTTCACGGGTAATGGCATCTTCTTTGAATTTCAGAGCGTCTTCAAGAAACTTGTTGGATTGTTCAACTATAAAAAGAGAAAAAAACATTAAAAATTTATAGAATTATTTTTAAAGGTACTTACTTGATTCCATGTTTTTGTTTGATGTATATACAAGATAAAATATACTATACTAACTTAAAATCTACATATAGTTCCTAATATATATATATATATATATACAAAGTAGTGGGTGGTGGTGTGGTGGTGGTGGTGGGAGTTTGACTGTAACAAAACAGAATTTGAAGAAATGTTAAAAGTTTTAATCTAATACATACTTTCAATCTAGCACAGTATAATGTCCCCATGGAAGTGTGTCGGTAAAGCCTGGAACTCTGAACCTCTTGTTGTCAAAGGGGCTTAGGGATATCTTCGACTGTGTGGTGGAATACAGCTGGTGATGGAACGACCTTATTCCCCGCTGCTCATGGGACATCTCCCTTTCCCCCATCAAACAGCTCACATAATCATTAAACGTGATTTGCTGTTTCACCACATATCCCTTCACCCCTTTCGCCTTCTTGATGTCCGTGTCTTGGAATCGACAGGCATACATCTTAGCCCGAAGTCCCACAAATTCCAACAGCAGCTTACCGGCACCTTCATCCTTCATTAGTCCAGGAACTTTCTTATTCCTTTGCGGCATGTTGTAGGGGTTATTGGTGGGATAATCCGACGTGTCGAAACGGTTAATGTTCTGCTTCATGTCACTATACACATCTGGCGTCTCTATCGCGTAAATAAGGGAATCCGTGTCCGTATAGCAGAGTTTACACTTATTATTATTATAAAAGTTTTTCATAAAATTATAGTGAAAGTCATATAATATAGTTTTTGAAATATCTAACACACACATGCCGACATATATAGGTTTATCAAACAACAGTTCACTTTTAAATAGTTCTATTGCCACTAGGTTTTCATTAAAAATTGTTCGTGACTTAAAATTTGGTTTTGCTATTAAAGCCTCCGCCCCGTATCGTCCCTCCCATTTGCCAACCAATTTAATATCCCGTCGGAGCCTTGCGTTTTCCATAGTTTTCCCGAAAACCGCGTTATTCATAAGTTTGAACAGATTTTTTTCAAACTCATTCTTCGCATTTTGCCGCAACGTGGTATTCAGGTCGATATATGGCTTTAGCCACGCACTCTGTTTAAATTGTAATGCACGGTGTATATTCGTGATCACAAGTCCCTCACAAACATATTGTTTTAAGTTTCTGTAGTGGACTACATAATTCTTCTTACCGTAGAGCGTGGCCAACATCTTTTCCTCCTTGCTACCAGGCGGTTTTGTTTTTTCTGGGGCCATCGGGAGGTCGCTGTGCCTGTCGTGGATATGTTGCGGGTACTCCAGATCCACTTCCAGTATATATCCTATAGGGCTGTCGTCGGCTACGTCATAATTTAAATTTTCCAGATCCTCTACCCATTCTAAACCGCCATACGGCAGGTACTGCGACATTGCCCATGAGTACATGGCATTGATGTCGTAGTACATCAAGTACGTACTCGGCTGGTTGGGATTGTAGTCAGCCATGTACTTATTATTTGCTTTTCCATACCTGGCCGAACACTGCGTCATACCTCCTCGGATACCACTCTCCAGAAACATTAACATATCCACATCCTGCAACGTGTCCAGTTCCACACCAGTATGCTTCAGCATGACGTCCCACGCCAAGCCCGGAGCCGTGTAGTAATGCGCCGCGTCCAGCCCATAATTCGCCATGCAGCTGCTGCGGAAATTTTCGAAAACGTCCGCAAGCAGCAAAACATCGGTCTTCATATAAAGATCGGAGTATTCCCCTATAGTCTGGCAATTAAACTCGCGCCATACCATCTGCGCATGCTGATAATCCTCAGGTGTAATTGGAGTGTTGGTTAAGTCGTTTATGAACGCATCAATGGATGGTAGATGTTGTTCATTTAACCTCTCCAACGAAGACATGTAACTATAGGGGAATACTCCTTTCCTCTTCAGCAGGGTGGTATCTACTTGGAATTGACTGTCCAAAATCGGGTACTGGTCCAAATATGAGGCCAGCTTCTCCAGGGACGAGGCCATAAATCTGAAGGAGTCTATAAATTTAAATTTTACTTCGGAATCATCCGAAGTTAATACCATGGCAACGTATTGTTCAGTATTGTTGGGTATAATTTTCACGTTTCCTGCAGCTGCCAACTCCTCCACTAACAGGTGGCCGTCGTACCCGGAGAGGTTGTGAAACACCACGGGAATGGTTTTGCTATCCCGAAATTCCAGGTTACATTCCACGTGAGCTGCGCCTCTGCAAACAAACAATTTAATTATTATTTTTAATTAAAATATTATTGCAACATACCTGTATTTTCCAGTTACGTGGCAATGATCCCGAACCCGTTCCTGACCAAGTGGCTTCTCGCAGATGTGACAGACGGGGGAAGTGGCATACTGGCGGTATTGTTCGCGAGATAATTTGTCCATCGGAATAGGGCACCAATAAACAGTCTCAACGTTCTCCCTGATTTCGTTAAGTTCGCGCACTAACCACTCCGCACTGTCATTACCTCTATAGCTACGGTAATATGATAGGGTATCGTCGTAGCTACATTTAAAGTAATACCCTACACTATATGGGACGTGTTTATGTGTTTTTTTATTGTCTAGCGTGGGTTGCACTAAGCATTCAAAGTCAGCATACACAATAAATGGCGCTGTTAACTTGTTTTTATAATTTTTAAATTTAATTGTTTTTTCTTCAGGGAACGACACCTTACATTCGTTAATGTTAGCGCAATTTAGTTCATGCCGGCGCAGATTATCTTCTGTGTAAAAATAAGAAAGACAGCGATCACAGAAGAATTTTTTTTATGTTTGTTGCCAACTGTTAATTGTTTGGACACTAAACGTGAAAGATCTTTTATCCACACGTAGTGGCTCTTATCGCGGTTTTGAATTAAAAGTAAATTGACGTGTCTATCTTTCTTATTTTTACACAGACGATTCGGGACGCATTTTAGTTTTTTATCGCACACGTACACATTCACACTAATATTATTTTGTTTTTCAAATTTAGAAATGTCAGCACGCTGGATGGGGAATGAAATGCCGTCAACATTCAAAACATTGTAGTAATGGGGGTAACTGGATGTACGGTCCGGATGATGTTGTCCATCTACGGGGTACAGAGCGGAGACCACCGCCCAAGCAAAGCAAGCGTCATCCTTATTGCGCACGTTAATGCAAGCTTTCTTCCGTGCTATTTTGGGTGGTAGAGGTAGATAGGAACCAACACGTTGCGGATTGTGGTGGTTAATGTTGACGTTTAAATCGACAACTGCATCCAACGCCCATCCGCTATCACGTTCCTACAATGTTAAATTAGTTAAGTATTATAAAAAATAATACAGAATTAACTTACTTGAAATTCCTCCAGCTCCTTCAAAATAACCTCCTTGACGTGTTCGTCATACCACTCCCCCAAATCACTCTCCAAATTCACGGGTCTATTACGGGTCGCAATATGTTTTAATTCAACGCGATCTAGCACCTTAAATCTCCCGGTGAAGATCACGTTGACTTTTAGGAATTGAACCTTCTTCAATTCGTCGGCGATACGTTCCACCACCATGTTTCGGGCGTCGTCCAGGAAGTTTCTAGGATCCACATGACGCAGATTAACAATACAACCTGTCCGAATTCTACTTGCAAAGGCCGATTGTACATCAAGCCAGCGGATCCTATCCTCCTCCCGAACTTCACCGCCTCCACGAATATGGAACGTCTCGAACAAGGTCCGGTATCCCAACATGCGGCATATCGCCGCCTGCAACTTACTCTTCTCCCCAACATTCTGCGCTGTCATCAGAGTGCCGTTGAGAAGCTGCAGGTTTAGCGAGCAAAGTTGGATATATGGTTCCACATTCTCGCCTCTTCGGAGGTTGGCAACTACGCGCTCCATTGCTTGAATCATATTCACTGTTTCAGATGCCATTTTCAACTAAAACATATAAAATATTAAATAATAAAACATATAGCACTAAATAAAAATACTCACCAAAATATAACAATGAAGTGGAAAAGATTTATATGTCGGAAAGAATTGGCGAATGCTAAAATAAAACACGTCAAATATTAAAAAATATTGAATAATATATTAAGCAATATATATTGAATAAATTAATTAAATAAAGTAAAATATGTACTCACCTAAATATCGTTGTTGAAAGACGGTTTGTATGTCGCTATAACTTAGCGTATACTAATAAATATCCAGTCAAAAATTCCTCTTTTATAGTTAACTATAATTAGAACTTGCTCCGAAAATTATTACGTCAGTAATTACTTATGTATTTTCAAAATTATTTTCTAAAACAACCTTGGTGATAATGAAATAGTTTGCACATAGAAGTAAATTCCTTCGCGGGGTCAACCATTATAATTAGCGGTAATTAGCAGCGTTCCATGCACATTCCAACGGTGACGTTAAAGCCATTAGACATAATTCGGTTATATGTATTGTTACCATGCTGTGTCCATGTATAATGTATTTCTTAAATTCTTAGATTTAAAATGGTGTAGAACTGTGAGTGCCAAAAATTCCGAATATTTGCTTTAAAGTCACGCCTAATCAGCATTCTTTAAGAACATTAATTACTTAGAGTAAAATATTATGTAAAATTTCCCAAAATTTTTAAAATAATTACCTACATAATGCAAGCATTTCAGGGCCAAAATATCAACATTCCTAGCGGAATTCCGTCAATTACAAAGCCTAATTAGAAAATGAAAGTAATTAGCGGTGCATGCCCCGCGGGTTTAAAGTGGCGTAGGAGTCGCTTCTTACGGTTGTCACACGAAAAAAGGTAGAAATAATTATCTAAGCTTCACCCGCTTTCCAAAAGAAAAAAGTAGTTTAGTGTATATAACAAATAAACTGGGAACTCTGGAAACAGTGGACAGGAAAAAAGTATGGAAATTGTAGTTGATGATGATAAAACCAACAACCTAATATATGCGTGTTTGTTCCTTACATTTTCAGAAAAGTGATTACATATTGCCAGGTAAAAATTTAGTGCCTTTTTATAGTTATATGCTGTATTTAATAGTTTATTATAATCATAACGTGTAACGATATACTTAGGCCTTTTCCTTTGCTTTTTAGTGTAGTGCAATTTACACTACAATTTTTACAGTGCTGTAACGAAGGCGACAATACAAAGGAACGAATTGAGTGTAGATGGATTTATAACATAACCTCAACAATCAACTTATCATAACCTGACTTGACAAGAAACGAGTAGCACTTTTACTAATCCTTTATATAATGCTATAATAGCTATTATGTACAAGCATACTTACAAATTTAGTTAAGATAAACTTTTTTCGCAGTCTCTTTGCATATATTTATAAAAACAACTGTCAATTCCCGTTATTATAAATTATGCGTTAAAGCATGAAAATTTCAATATGGATTAATTCGAAAATATTTTTCACTAATTTATTTAAAAATCATACTTAATTACTTTATTCAATGGCATTTTTTAAAATAAAATTGCTTGTGAACCGTCAAAAATTCCAATAATAATGCCGGCCATATTCCGGCTGTAATTCAACTAAAACAACAATTTTTTTACTTTATAGTCAATACATAACCTCTTTTTGTCTTCTCTTTACATGCGTTTTATAGATATTTAACGTTTTTGATCAATATATACTGCACAAATTCCAATAAATATCATTCGTAGTATAAAGTAAACGGCATGAATAAAAGTACCTTCATTAATCACTTTGACATATGCTTGACATTTAAAATAATGTAATTTACAGCAGCTATTGTATTACCCTGGTGCAGTGCTGGTGCAGATAAACAATTCTGGTACAGCACTGGTTTTGTTTACACCGTGCAAAGGAACGAGAATATGGCGTAAAGTGGAGTTCAGTGCTGCACCGTGCTACACTTTTTTAGCAAAGGAAAAGGGCTCTTGTCTCATTTCTTTGGTATTCTCATAAACACATAAGTCGGTACAGATTGACAATCTGTCAAACTAGCTGATTCGGTGAATTGGTTCTTCGGTCTTTTCAACTAAATATATCTATATCATTGTTGGCGATTTACTTATACTACATTGAATTTTCATGACATATGCGAAATGAGGAGATTTGTTGTCACTGACTTGGATTTCCAGAGGTTCAGGCCCCAGTGCTGATTCTATCACAATGTATACAATATTTATTAATTATTGTTATGTTTATTAATGTATACTATATTTATATAAAATCCATTAAGAATAATAATAAATCAGTTTAACTACGAACGTTGTCATGTTATTATAATCTATTATAAGGTACAAGTAGCTTATATTCACACAAAATTGAAGGTTAGATAAAATGTGAATCATTTCATTTATACATCTTGTATATTGTTGAAAATACTTACTTTACTAAAAACTGATATTTGTATTGTTTTTATAAAGACAAATCTGCCATTAAACATTACCGAAAGTATTAAATATCGACGAAAAGATAAAGGCCACATAGTAAACAATACAAGTATACCTCCAATACTAGTTCTAACAGAAACTCATGTGTAAACACTTGGAGCAAAGTACATGTACTCCCTCTTACGTCCTTAGTCATGAACTAAATCGAAAAGGCGGGTAATATGAATTATTTAAATGATGTATTATGAAAATTTGTGTTCATTCACCGCTATTAACAGAGATTAATTCAGATGCCTAGGTCATCTACCATTGAGTAGTAAGATGAACTAGATTTCTAAATTAATCTCCGTTAATAACGGCGAAACGAACAGCTATTGTATAAACATATCTTACTTTTATTAGAAATATACAATAAGTCTATGCATTAATACAGAAATTTGTATATTTTTGGACATAATTGTAAATGCGGGAAACAGACAATAAAACACGATTTTAAAACTTTTAACAGTCTATGTCGGGTCTTAGACAATAGAAGAACTACGCAAAACTACAATATCTTTCACACAAACGCTATGAAGAGATAGAAAAACTACAACCAAGACATAAAGCAAAAAACACTGCAGCAATTAATACTATATATATGATAGAACTTCACAAAATTCCATAAGTTGTGACCATATGTAGTTTTCAGATCGCACTGTAAAGAGGTTTATTATGTTTAACTGTCTGGTCAATATTTTCTAACATAGTTTCGCCGTATCGCGACATTTTCAATCAATTTATGACAGGTAGGAAATGTAACTGACAAGCAATTTGCAATGAACAATCAACGATTAAAACCGATTGCTATGGTAAATCAACAAAGGTGATTATCGCTTATTAATGAAAAAGCACGGTGCTTGATTATCACTTATTAGTCCAGTAGAGGTATAGGGAATTAATACATTATGAGTTGTATAATCAGTGTTATTGTAATAAGTAATAAATAACAACATAGTAAAATATATTAATTACGTTTGAAGACAAAGGCAAGATACTACTAGAAATGAAACTGTGTTTGGGTATCAAATGACATTTTATTAACTTCTATGCTTTAGTGGCATAGTAAACATAATAGAATAAACGGTCATGGTCATTTTCTTATGAATTAATTAAATTTTGATGATATTATTGAAGAGTTTGCTTCCATTAAAGCAAGAAAAAAACCATTATGAACTCATTTGATTTTAATGTATTTTTATTAGATTCTTGTTTTTTTTTAATGTGTGGTAGGTGCTTAGTTGCAGTGACTCCGTAAGCTGTATTACTTGTCTGGCTATCGCTGCAAGTCTAGCGGTGTAGTTTGACGTGTGTAAGTTGTGTTTAAATGGCTTTGTGACAGCATCATATCGCCTTTTATGATGCCGCGCTGTTAATCACTTTGCTCCCAACAGCGAATGGCAAGTCGATCCGGGATTAAACTCTCTGAAAAAATGTCACCGTCCCTGCAGAGAATTGAACCCCGGCACCTATTGTCCTCTCACAACAACATTCTTAATAATAATAATAATAAATGTATTTTATACTAAACAAGTATTTTCATTGTTGTAATTTACCATAGGGCATATTTTTCAATAAAGTTGCCTTATAAATTCTGCTAAAATTCAATGATATTTGTTCTTTTTTCCAATAACACTTAAATATTTAAATAACCTCTTCCTAACTCTCTCATTTCTTAGTAGAGCTAGCTAGTAGGGCCACGTATCTTAAAGTAGCTGCCGGCCTCACAGCACTTTAATCCGGCGCTGAGTACAGCTAAGTAGATATACTAAGTCACTATCACGCCACTTTGACCTTTGACCCCGCGAAGGAATTTACTTTCATGTGTAAATTATCTCGTTATTATGAAGGTTGTTATTGGAAAAAAATAATTTCATTTTACTGTTAGCTATTTATGATCAGGTATTGAGCGGCTTTGATCAGGTATTGAACGGATTTGATCAGGTATTGAACGGCTTTGATCAGCTATTAAACAGCTTTGATCAGGTATTGAACGGCTTCGATTAGGTAATAAACAGCACCGTGCTGTTCAAAGTTGATCATATGCTTTAAATAGCTAACAGTGAAATGAAATTATTTTTTTCCAAGAACAACCTTCATAATAACGAGATCAAAGTGGCGTGATAGTGACTTAGCATATGTACTCAGCTAAATGCTTCCTATAGATCCCGGTCCCGGTATGTATTTTTATGTGACTAATTCTGTTTTTTATATTATTTATAATTGCAATATTGTATAAGGCTGCTGTTGCGTTAATTATTGCTGCCGAAGTATTCAGTTTTGTACTTAGAATTCTTGATAAACATGGACATTTTGCATTCTATACTCTAAATCATTTCTCAGCAAAGTTACGTGTTATTATATGTGCTCTGTTATAATTAATTTCTCATTGCATTTCTAGATTTAGTAAGTATGGTCTACATGCTTCCTGCCAGTGGAGAGTGGCGCCAAATTCTCTCCATGTACGGCAATGGTCATTTTGCTTTTTAATTTCAATGCAAGATTTCAAAGTTAAAAAAAAATTTTGATGAAAGAAAATTACTGCAGCAACAATTATTAAGTTGCCCAAGTAATAATGTACTTGAAATTGTCAGAGAAATTAATACAAAAAAAATCTTTTTTCTAAATTAAAAATATGTCAGTAGGTAACTCGAAAAAAAGGTGATAATTGCTATTGTAATTTCCTTTTATCATTTATTTTTGTAACTTTTAAGACATCTTACATCGAAATTTCAAAAAAATACCATTGCCTCATGTAGAGAATTTGGCTCCACTCTACAGTGGCCAGTGGGTATTGGAATATATTTACATACTTACATACATACAATAGATCTTGCCACAGAAGCAAAACCAGCAATTCAATATATAATCTAGCAATGTTTTATTATTATTCAATTACAGTATCTGCAAACTTTACAAATCATCTTGTTTTATCCAACAAGTACAAAGGAAGCTTTCCGAATAATACGAGATAGGGTGGTTACCCTGACTTATAAATCTTAAATCTGCGCATGTATACCTACATATTAAACCACAGTTTTCCATATTTTGCAATTATTTATTAAGAAGTGGCAAGTCTACTAGTGGAAAAGTCTATTTGGAACGAGATCTATGAATATTTGACTTATTTCGTTCCTAAATTCTGTCAGGTTGTTTTATGTGAATCAAGCTGGATGTGAATTCGTAAATCTGCTATTATAATTGCCTAAATATTTTTTCTGGTATAATGTAAATCATGTTTGAAATATTCAAGTTGGTCTCATAACCAAACAAAAATGATAAACAAACTGAAAATTGAAAAACTTTTAATAATGACTGGAAAAAGTTTGCATCTAAAATACATTCTAATTAAAGACATCCCTACAGGAGAAAACATAACACAAAATTTCAATTTAAAGTCCATTATCCACGTATCACATTTTCACTGCAGATTATAGCATAATTATATGTAAATAAGTTAAAGAAATAAATTGAAAAACCTACACGCTCGGTACGATCATCCTCGAAAACTAATTACACGCAGCAGCTATAAAATTGACTGGACGAGCGGTAAGTTATCATGATCATATAAAGGTAAACACGTTGTCGAAAGGGGAACAAAAGTGAAACATGCACATTTATTCATCGCGTTGTAAGAGAGAAGTATGCATTATTATAACTGACTCATCGTAGCACGTAACCTGGTGTACGTGTTATATACTTGCTTTCTTGCGGTGGTGAATCATGATTGATTGCGTTTTGTGTGGGTTCGCGTTATATTTCGCCAAACAAAAATAAAAGAATGAGAAAACCGTGAAAATACAGTCTGTTTGCTTTATTACCAATCATAGTCTGAGTCATCTTGAACTATTCATTGCTGTCAGAAAGAATTAGTCTGCTTACGTTACATCCCCATTGTATACATATGATACTTCGCACAAATTTTAGGAAGAATACAAGCTATATGTTCAGGAGGATTCAAGGAATGCACATTTGTTATAATTTATAGTTTATCCAGAGCTGTGCCTATTGTAACTAGTTGCAGTTACAAGTTATTATCCAGATAATTATTTACAGTACAAGCTACAGTTACAGATTAATTTAAGTAACTACATAAGCACAATTATAGTTACATAGGAAAAGGAAGTATAACTTATGGTCAATACAGTTACAGGAGTTATAATACGTAAAATAATCGCTGAAAAGTTACATCGACAGTTACTTTCGTGTATAGCATTAAGTCAAATAAAATGTAAGAGAAAAATCTTTACTATTACTACTTATATTATAAAATTAATGACTTCTAATTTAGTTTCGTATTTCTTTTGTTACAAGGACTTCTATGTATTGTCAACAAGCTTTGTTCTAGTGTTTTCTTGAATATAATTTATAAAATATTAGGATTACTAAGTAATTAAGAGAAAAATCGTCATCTAACATATTATTTCTTAATACTTTATTACACTTTTGACAATATTGAATACGGTGAAAACTACCAAGAAACTGATATTCGTGATTTATAATTACATTTTATGTACCTATATAGTTTGCCGAAAATTCTAAATATAGGTACCTACTGTTCACCAAGGAGCATATCATATAAGAATAAAATAATCTGAAATAACATGTCAAAAAAGAAAACAAAACCTATACAAGTCAAAAAAGTTATCAACTAAATCAAGACCACTACAGCTTAATTATTATAAAAATAATATAAAAACGCTTCAAACAAGCACTAAGTACAACTAATTCCAACGACAACTGATGAGCAATCATGATTGCGTACTTTTAAATCTTACGGAATAAACAACCGCAATGGCGGAATTTTTAAATTACTATATTTTCTTTTTTTATTCTAAATAAATGCTCTAAATACGTGTTTCGATCTTATTTGATCTCATCAGTGCAATATATCTATAAAATGGAAATCACAGACACGTACTTACGTGCATATAAATCAAAATTAATTCAATAGCTTAATTTGTCTTAGAAATGCATAAGCCGGCTAACCTTTCTTCAGTTTAGATTCAGAAATCTGTCATTAGAAGGCCGATAAATGGCATCATAAAATTTCTTGATAATTAAGCTCGTAGATATATTTAACAATAATTGTTCTTGAACCAAAGTTTGATGATCACTGTTAACACAAGTGTACCATGAAAAACTAGCCTTCCGCAAAGCAACATTTTTTTCTGAATAGAATTTATATGACCGAACCATTACAACAACACAACCCTCCTATCGTAAATGTTAATATATAATACCAAACTAAGAGTGTGATAAAGAAAACTATTTGTATCACGAAATTTCGTAAACATTGTAAAAGTATGATGGAGTTCTACATTAGCAGAAAATAAGGAAAATTTACAAACCTCACAATCAGCTAAATTAAGCTTTCTTAGAAAGAATCCACATACATAAGATGACAACTTGATAATTTACATTATTTTCATCATTAATTGGAACATTTAGAAGAATCTTCTATCCTTCTATTCTTTCTTATCCAACGCATTATTTCTATCACTTTCAGGTTCAATAGAACTCATAAATGATTGTAGATTAATTAAGATATGTCCACTATCTTGCTCACAATTGAATCCGATAGAATTAGAAGACACAAAATTATTTAAAATACAAGTTTTAAAACTGGCAATAAATTGATGACAACTTGGATTTGTATTAAGACCACAACACTGACATACACCAAGCAGATTCTCTAAGCGATCTTGATTAATGATCTTGTTCGCCAGTGTCCAGTTTATTCCACAAGGAACCAAAACCTCGAAGAGTATGAATCCAACTCACTTTCACTGGTAGTGATTTTATCTGACAGTACTGTAGGTTGTAAGTTGAAGTGCGGTGTGTTACTTAAACTTACCTAACTTTCAAATTGACAGTGCTCAATTTTTTCAACGCTTTCATACATCTTTCATACTACAATTTTAAGTATTCTGATTGAGAAGTAACACAACAAGTCTACGATTGGAGCCTAATCTGCATAACTTAGATCTTTGAACAGAGTTTAACCATACAAGTTTTCTATCATTAGAAGGGAGGGTAAAAAATGTTAGGTAAGACTTCCGAATGTCGACCACTGAACTGGCAATTTATAGGCAATTTAACGGAAAGTACAGGTTTAACTGAGTCTAAAACAGCCCCCCGTTTCTTGTGGAGATCAGTCTAAGATACCTAAAAATCGTTCTAAAAAGTGTTATTTCTTGGTTATGTTTCGCTAGTATTTTGACATTTCTGCGAGGATTTTCAGTACGATCCACTCAGACTTACGAAATATCGAGCGGCAATTTTAAAAAACTTCGTTAAGGAATATAAAAATAATCATTTTTTATTTTGCAGTATTTTTAATACAATTACATAATACTTAAGTATATTTCAGTGACATAAAATTATCTTCTTTTGTCTTTTATTAAATTTACACAGTGAAATTTGATGTTAATGCATAAAATTTATTTTTAAAATAATTATTTACGCGTCGTACACAATAATTAAATTTGTAAATTAATATTAAGAAGAAAATTATGAATATTTAGATACTATTTTGACTAAATTTGAAGGTATTTTCAATATTAGATTTAACATCTTGTCAAACGTCTCTTAAATGGTATTAATTGCAATTAAAACTAAGCTAATTCGTTAGATACGTTCCTATTTTATATAACATATTTGCACTGAATTTAATAAAATGCAAAAGGAGATAGGTATGTTTTTTAATTGCTGAAATCTATCAATTAATACTATTAAAAGATTCTACAAAATATAAATGACTATTTTTTTATTCACGAACGTCGTTTCAAAATTGCCGCTCGATATTTCGTAATTCTGACTGGATATCAACTGAAAATCCTCGCCGAAATGTCAAAATACTAGCGAAACATAACCTAGAAATAACACTTTAGAACGATTTTTAGGTATCTTAGACTGATCTCCGCAAAAAAGTAGGCCGTTTTGGACTCAGTAAAACCTGTACTTTCCGTTAAATTGCCTATAAATTGCCAATTCAGTGGTCGACATTCGGAAGTTTAGCCAAATGTTAATTTTGATAACCCGAATCAGATAAAATATTGGAATGATATCAAGTTTCGCAACCTGGAATTTTACATTTATATTTGTGGACACTTGGAAAAGTCATAAAAATAAATTTTTACTTAAATATTGCAATGAATTATTATTAGTCTAGCAACAATTAATAAAATAAAACAATAATTAAGAATAACAAAACTTACCCAAAATTACTGTTTTCTTTATAACCTCACAAAATAATTTGTAAACACTACATTTGTATAATGTCACAATAACGCTAAAAACTTTCTCATTCTTCATATTAAAGGTACATTTACAACCAATTCAAAGTTACGAATTAAGCTTATGAGTACGCATGAAATTGCAAAGTTGCATTTACAACCACGTCTTGAAGTGCTAAACAAGCACTTTGCAACTTAATTCATGCATGAAAGTATTAACTGTATTAATGTACCTATATTTTCTATTAAGTAACTTGTTGCGCCAACTTATTTATTACAGGTGTATTTGTATTGTAAGCGACAAATATGTACAGAATAGATGTGCATTAACTGTTCAAAAATGTTAATTTGACAATCTATCTTGACAGAACGTAAATATCTGTCTAGAGTATCAACCAATCACAGCAGCCAATTATGTGATTTCCAATTCGATGCTTGGCGAGACCAAGCAACGAAGTGCGAGTTTACAATGAATTTCACTTCGAATTTCGTGCCAAAGTGTGCTCTGAAGTTGTTGTAAATGCGTCAATTTAAAACGTATTATTTTAACTGTCAATTATCGAATTTTGAATTGGTTGTAAATGTACCTTAAAACCTTCTTTGATGTTTGATTATATAATCCCTTTAGATACAAAGCTGGCAAAGGCTTGGCAACAATACAATATTTAGTACTCCATATAAGTCAGTGATAGCGCGCACATCTTGCCCGAAATAAAGTCACTAGGTGTATATATCTAGTGACTTTAACCGACCGAAATGCCCGTGCTGTTCACGATTTCTTTAAGGAAGTAGAGAAATTACAAAAACAGCAACAATATATTATAGATGAACAGGAATATAGAAAATCAAATTAAAAACAATAACAAATTTAATAATATTTTAGTTTACTTGTGCAGGATTACCAATCCAAATGTATGCAACCAATATTGCAATAGGTCACGTGGGTTACAACCTTTTATGAAGGCTCTGATGTTACTGAGCATTACTGAATGTATCTTATGTTCTAACACACTAATGGTCAGAGAAATCAATTGGCTTTATATACATACATATGTATAACTTTACACACCCTTGAGTCATTAATAAACACAGAAAATAAGATATAACATATCAACAAAAAGCAGTAGTAAATATTTGCTCTTTACTTTGTTCCCTCTGATAAAAACAGTTTGCATTCATAACAAATACATTGTACCAAAAAGAAATTGGAATAATTAAATCTTTTCAATATGAAAATAAAATCGATGAATATGATTTGAACAAATATGATGGACAAAAGAAAAATATTACCGCTTGTATCAATTAATTACTTTGTACTATACATTTCTTTTTAGGAATACGTTGGAATGCATACAGGTTATTATTTATACAGGTTATTAGTTATACTGCTTATTATTTATACAGCTTATTATTTATACAGGTTATTATAAATCACTGACAATGTTACGTTGTAATGTTTTTTATATTCAGTATACTGTTAAAACTTTTCTAATTATTCTATTACACGATTCCAAAATGGCTACCTTCTGGAGCTGCTTATACATACTAGATGTTTTGTGTTAGCTTTAGTATTTGGAAGGATTCGTAAAGCTTCTTCGGGATTTCTCCAGTAGCTTCTACGACGACCGGTACGACGATAACATCTTGCTCCCAGACTTCCCGAAAATCCTGCACCAAAGATAAGTATTTCTGTTTGTTTAGCTGCGATGTTTACGGAGCTGATACCGTTATATCTATGAGGTATGTGGTCTTCGATTGTATATCTGTGAGTAATATCTGGTCTATTATGAGAGATAATAATAATAATAATAATAATATAATAATAGCTTTATTTGTCCAACGGTTTACCCAGTTATAGGACAGTATTAAATATACATATAATGTACAACGTACTACTCAGTAACTAATAATAGTAATTGAAATATACAACGGAATTGTAAATAATAATAAAAACAAAAGCATTATAATTAAGTAAATTAAATTAAATCAATAAAATATGTCACTATAGTGAAGATTAGCTGCTCTGCACATCACCACTAACGGAGATCCTTGAAGAAGGTTAGTTCGAGAAAAGGGAAGTAAGAAGGTATGAGTAAAACGAGAGGATATTCTAGGAATGAAGAAATCAAGACATGAAAGTAAATAAGGGCAGTCGATTCTCCCACTGGATAGTTTCCATACAAATCTTGCATCATGTAGCTCTCGACGGTAATTCAGGGCTTGCATATTATGTGCGTCTAACAGATATGTATAATCTATGCCTCGCTGAGGATAAGTACCGAAACTTTTAAAAGACAAATATTTCAGGAATCTTCGCTGAACTTTTTCAATGGAAAGTTGTAAGTATAGGTATTGAAGAGACCATACTTGAGATGCATACTCCAATTTGCTCACAACTAGACTGAAATAAAGTGTCCTCGTCAACTGTATACTATTAAAAAATTTGCAACAACGCATTACGAAACCCAACGTTCTGGACGCAGATGCACACATCGAGTCAATATGGTTATAGAAAAGCTGAGCCGAGTGTCAAAGGTCCTTAATACCATTAACTCTTGGCAATATATTGCTGTTTAGGATATATACTGACGAAATATTGTTTACTTTACGTGTGTAAGAAATGAAGCAACATTTATTAAAATTTAACCTTAAGTTGAATTTGTGACACCAATCAGTCAAAACATTTAAATTACTTTGGAGTTGAACCACATCATTCCAGAATTTTATACAACTATAAATTTTCAAATCATCAGCATAAGCAAGTAACGAACATGTTAATTGCATCAGTAAGTCGTTAATGTATAATATGAATAAAAGAGATAGTCCTATCAGTCTGAAGCGTCCTGTTCCAGTATATTTTTACCGTCAACGTTTTTTTTTTGTTTTTGGTGTGATAGTTTTCAAAGTCAAAATCTAGAGGACTGACCCTTCAGCACTTAATTATGTGATCAAAACTGAAATAGTAACGACCATTTTGAACATTTTTTTTACTGTAGTACTAAATACTGATAATTGTAAATACGTTCATGTCTTGTTTTCTCAATTGAAGATCAAGCGAACGATCGCCAAAGTTACAACTAAGGGAGATCTTACTAAATACATTTATATTACTTTAATTCTAGTAAGATTTCCAGTTGTGTTTATTCCATGAACAATAACTGTCGAACTTCTCGAACTTTCAGATATCTGACGTGATAATTTGTTCATTTGTTTTTATAGTAAATATAATTAATACAAAATATTTAGCGTTTATGTAAAATAGTAAAAGCAACACAATATTTATAATGACGAAAAAGTAGTAAAAATAAATTAAAAAACAATAAAACAAACAGAAAGAACTTTTATTGTAGTACACACGCTTTAATATACGAACGCCAATTTCATCTTTGCTAATATATTAAAGCCTCGTACGGAATTTCACACCACAATCAACTCCATCTCCTATACCGACAAATATTCTCTCCCCTTCACGCACACGTTCTCCGCATTATATCTACCTATACTAGCAAATTAGATAGATACAAATTAGATATTCCCTTTCCACACAGCCAACTGATGTATACCTATACAACCTACGTATCGGCTTCATCACCATCCTCATTATCATTATCATCATAATTCAACGGATGATCAAAGTTTCGCGGCAGTGAGGAAATTTCGCGTTCTGTATCACTACGAAGACGATGGAAAGATGAGATTATCAACCTTATTCACGAAGATACAGCCGCAAACAGGCTACACAACAGTCCCACACGGGCATACCGCCAGCCCAGGTCTTCTAACGTAATCCGCATTGTCAACACGCGCTCAGATTTGATGAGTTTTGTTACAATACCGGCAGATGGCGTGGGCTGAATGCGCGATGAGCGTGTCGTATACTACTCGTTGCAGGTAATACGTATACGAACCATATACATATAGTGAAGTTCCTATGAGGATGCGTTTGTATACAAAGAGGGATGGAGGAGGTAGCGTCGCGTTGTCGGCGACGCCAATTTCAGTTTTGCAAAACTATGGAGGAACTAATCTAACTTAATATGCCGGCAAACAAATTAACAGAGCCGTGCGGTACCTGGAATGGCAAAGTACGCTAGCCGAAGAATTCAACGGGATTAAAATGTCTGGAGTGCATACGAAACGAAGACTGAATTCAAGCTGATTTCTTTTACTTTTTCAAAGCTATTTTCCTGTTATATTTGATTTTCCTGGAGTTCTGTACACATTGTTACATACCAAGAAATAAGTGATATTGTAGCAGCATATTTCATGTAGTATTCAATTTCATTCTCAGTTCTTTTTATTTTTTGAGAGGATGGTGACTTTTTATAACTATTCTATAGTAAGAAATGGTGCATCATCTATTCCGTCTGCATACTTCAGTTGTTTGACTTTTAAGATCACAATTTTTATTTTTTCCTTATTCTTCGACGACTATTACAATTGGTAACAATAAAAATTGAATGATGTTAACGAATTTAACGCTGTTTAGTGCTTGCTCTGTGGTAATCATGGGCATTTATCTTCAAATGCTTTTGATTACACATTTAAACATAAAAAGGGTAGTGGCAATATTGAGGCGGATGACCGATCTAAATCAGTCATTAATTGCCAATCTGAAGTAGAAGTGGAGGTTTCAGCAATCACTATGGTACAGTTAAAATTAAATCTTTTGTACGACACTATTTTTGTTGACCTACCGATAATGAATTTATTTTTCTGAAAATTATGATGCGTACCTATATAAGATTCTCCAGCAGTTTTAACTAAATTTAATGAACTAAGAGCAGTTTCAGGAGAATTCATTTTGATTTTCTAGGACCATTTCATGGTAAAACATATTTAGATAAGATACGATCGCGATTGCTTGATAATGGTGTGCAGCTGATTGCAGTAGAATTTGAGAATTATTGTAGAGTAAAGGACATCAGAAGATATCAGAGAAACAAAGCAACAATCGATAGAATCGAGATACTCTGGTTCGCCAAGACCTAAAAAGTTTCATGTTCAAAAGTCTACTAGAAAAGTTCGTGTTTCAGTTGTTTGGGATTGCCATCAAGGTAGTAATCATGATTGATATTCTGGATAGGGATGGGACAATAACTGAGAAGTATTATACGACGTTACTGACCACTCCACGAGAAAAAATTATGGAGAGAAGACACGGAAAGTTGTCCAAAGGTGTTTTGGTTTTCGCAAGGCAATGCTCCTGCGCACAAATCGCATGTTGTCATGCAAACAATTCCTAATTTAGAGTTGTAACTGTGTAATGTAACTGTATTTACCTAAAATGTATTATAAAATAACATTTCAACAAATACCATATTCGAACCACAATTTTAGTCACAATAGTCAAAATACTGTTCTTCTTTCTCTGATGCTAAGCAGGTGTTTACATCAGCTATTGTCAGATCATCGTGATCATACACAACCCGTGGTAGCTACTCCTAAGTTGTGTAGCTAAATATATACATATTTATCAAGCCATCAAAAATAAAAATGGGCCCTTTTTCCCACGAATCTACACATGTTTTCCGTTTAAGGTTACTCCCAACACTTCCTAGATCAGACACATTTTTTAGACTATTTTAACGGTTTCTGCTCAAATGGTTGAAGCAATGGAGTTATATTTAGGGGCAACAAAAGGTGCATACAGAGATGTTCAAGAGAATATTTTATGACAAGTTCTGTTATTTCAAAAATTGTTTGACAGATGGAACGAAATTGTTATGAAACCATTCCGTGAAAAGCCCTTTTGTTATCCATCCTTTGAAAATCGTTTCCCTATATAAAGCAGCTATAAATTATTAGTGCAGTTAACATTGACGCAGTTAGCATTGGCGACTAAGTTAATAAAAGACCGGAGATGGCAATGATTGCATGGGCTATGTCATCACCTGTATCGACTGGCTTCTTCTTTACACCGTTTACAGATTTGGATGTACTAAAAGTGATGAAAGATCTTAAGTCAACCGCTTCAATCGGTTTGAATTGCATATCAACGCATTTTATAAAAATGCTGGGATGTCTGATAGCTAAGCTCTTAACTTGTATTAATTTATCTGCTTGCACTGATGTTTTTGGTAAATTGTTAAAGATAGACACCGTACTTCCAAATCCCAAGAAAGGTAATACAAAGATCATTATTAAGAATTATAGACCCAAAGTGATGGGTCTATAATTAAATGTTTTGGGCGAAATTATAGGAAGAATAGTGATGATAGATGATTGCTGCATTATTCTTCGACTTATTGACTTATGTCATAAAGTAACTCTACGCAGTCGGAGTCAGATGCACATTATTGCAATAGATCATGTCTTACAAGAACAAGATACAGATATGCCTGAGACTATACCTTGTTTTTTATTAAGAGGGACAAAACCATAGATGAGACAAAACGCTTCAGCCCGTATCACATTAGGTAAATTTAATAACTGAACATTTTGGCGGTAAATTTAAATGATAGATATGCCTTTATGTTATGTTTATTAATATTTAAGTAAGTCATGTTATGACTCTTATTATAGGAATATTAGACGAATCAACAATAATTTGTATACATTTTGAATAATAATATATCTCAAATATACAATTCTATATCTCTTCAACAGAATCACTATCAGTATCGAGATTAAAATCACTGTTGCTACTATCATTTCCAACTGAAATAATAAATAGCTCCATTACATCATCCATTAAGCCATCTAAATTGCACGTTTCGTTTTCCTCTTTGATACTTGTTCTTCACATTTTATCCAGTTCTCCGAGGTAACATTTGCAATAGCACTTAGCAAAAGTTCCTTCACTTCGGCTAATTTGAAGGTTTTATTTTTTGAAGCAACTTCATTTTTTATTTGTGCCCAAACCAATTCGATGGGGTTCAGTTCGCAGTGATAGGGTGGCAATCTAAGTACAATTTTGTTACTTCGTTTTGCCATTTCATCCAGTGTATTCACATTGTAATGTTCCTTGTGATGATTTATTTTTTCTAATAATTCTAATCGCACCATCAGAGGATTAAACGGTAATTGTTTTTGAAGTAGCCATTCCTGCATATCCGCTTTTCGTATTGAATTTGTCGGTATTTTCTCTTTCTTTCTGCTATGGTAGGATGCATTATCCATTACAATGACAGTATTCTCAGGTAATTTTTGTAAAATATTGAACCATCTCTCAAAAACATCTGCATCCATTTCATATCGTTGTAATCAGCTGTTTTTCTTCCCTCAAATACCAACAAACCATTTTTCGAACCAATATGTAAAATAATTAAGCATCTACCTTTACTAACAGCATTTTTTAGACCCCTTGTTACACCACCTGTAAATGCCTGTCTGCGTGTTGTAACATTAACATCTACCCACACTTTTGCGTTTGTGTGTCTTTCATTAAGCCAAGTTTCATCTAAATAATATATCTATTGGACGTTGTTCAGTTCTATATTTTTTAATCGAAGATAAATATCTTCGTCTTCATAAAACACTATCTTCACGTTCAAGTAGCATACTTTTGCGATTACGTCTTAAATATAGTAGTATAGTAGTAAATATAGTAGTATATCAATAGTATATAAAACATTAAGCATTCTCACTAATTTATAGTAGAATGACTTTGAGGTATATTTTCATCTTCCTTTAATTTCTTTAAAATCTTGTTTAATGTAGGAAGTTCTCCATCATAAAAAAACTATGTACTACTCGTCTTATCAAGTATTTAACAGTATCGTCAAATGTAGATAGCACTGATTTTCTCCCTAATCGTTTTGATGATGGTGAAATTAGTCCTTTGGTTTTATATTCATGAATTATTCGGTAAACAGTTGTTCTTGAAACATCTATTCGTATTATGGAATATAAATACACAGAAGTTTATACATATATGCTTATTTAAGTATACTACCTAAAGTATTTGATATTTGCAGTGCTATCTGTGTCCTTTCTTTTCTAGGACAACCAGCAATAATTTTCTTATACATGTTTAATATAGCTTGCTTTTCCTGCATCGACAAATGTCCACGTCTCAACGTAGCACGGTTTTTCGGAGGCGATGTTGATAATCCACTTGTACTAGGCTATGAATCCATTATCACAAGCAAATAGTTAAATAAAAACTAATTTTATCGCTTGAATACCGTAGGAACATTAAAAAAACTGGAAAATACTTTACAAAAATATTTCTTCAATCAGCTGTGTTTCCAATATGGCCGCACTAAAATTGGCAAACTTGATCCCTGTAAACATGACTGGCAATTAACCAATCGCAAGCCTATATTTTGGCGGGCGATTTTAAATTTTGTCCGTGTAAAATACAAGGTATAGTTGACGTAAGATCAAATTATTACGATGTGCACTTGCTCAAGGGTAAATTGTTAGGTCCGATAATATTCTTACTATTTATAAACGATTTGTCGATGCATGTATGTAACTGTGGGTAAAGTTATTTTGTATGCAGACGATACAACGGTCATTGTTGAGGCTCAAACCAAAAGGAGGTAAACCTGCAGAATCCAGCTCCCATTTAAATTTCCCGCTACGAATATAGTAAACAACCTGCAACGTTGCCTAATTTTAGTTTTTTTGTGGCTTGGCTTGTGTTGTATTGTCGTTATATTGTGATATTTAATTAATTTCATTTAATTAATTTCAGTTAAGTTATTTCTTTCTTAATTTGTTGAAATGGCAGGTAGAGGAGGAATTGCGAGACATTGGATTGTTGAAGAGGAGGAAATATTAGGAATAAATCACATCAGTGAAGAAAAGGTCACGTTTAGAAATATTATTTTCCCTGACAAAATTAATATTATCATGTGGTTAGCTAAACATAGCTTAATAAAAAATTCAAGTAACTGTGTAGAATGCAAAGTGCCTATGTCATTCGTAAAAAAGAGTGACCTTAGTGATTGTTATCGGTGGCCATGTAAAATATGTCCTAAAGCTTTAAGTATTTGATCCTGGCGAGCACACAATGGTATCGAGGATGTGGATGGTGGTGCGTATGAACATTGTGTTGTCGTGCATCAACAGAATTTTGTTGACCCCGATGATCGCACTGTTCATACACAGAACGTGGAGAACATGTGGATGCGTGCCAAGAGGAAGCTTCGTCGGCAGTTTAGAACTTCTGAAGACCTCTTCGAGTCCTACTTACATGAATTTATATGGCGTAATCAATTTAATCATAGTTCAATTTTTTCAGAATTTATTATAGCTCTTCGTGAACAGTATCCATTGTAATTTATAATTTTAGCAGCTGCTGTGTTTGTTTTATATAGTTGATATTCTATTTTATTAATTGATATATGGTTCGTCTTGGTACAAAATCACTTTGCAGTTATATTAACAAATATTCACACAGTCCGGAACCCACAATCCCATAGTTTTCCTAGTTATTTTTGTTGATAGGCATGGTATTTACAAAATAAATTAGTTTAATTGTATATATATCGATGATTAACCTATAAATATAAAAATAAATATAAAATAACCTATAAATTGGCCTATATCAGCATTCTTTCTGTCAGTATGCAATTGGCAACGTTACTCGTATATTGATTGGTTATGCGCATGCGTAAATGCGTTCATTATGTCAGTTTACATGGGAGCTGGATTCTGCAGGTTTACCCCAAAAGGAAATTGGAAAAATTGACAACATTATAATTGAGGTCGACAATTCTTGTAAACTCACATTGATGATAATTTTAGTTGGCATATCAGCTATGTCTTCGGCCATTTGAATAGCTGCTACTACACAATCTTACAACTAAAATCAGTCCTTTACTAAGAATGAATTATCAAAATTATTGTAAACAAAAATTTCATTGGTTTTATTGTCTCCCTTCTTCTAGTCATTCTTTCATATCAAAAATTGAATCTTTTTGGTGACATGATGATCTCTTTAAGATTAAATGCTCTCTTATTTGTGGTAATATTAACAACGATTAAGTTCGTCCCACTCGCCTAATTATAATTCCACGTTAAATTTGATCAAATATAACATTATAACGTTCGTGCATATATGTTTAATCCTTACATATATCGCACATGAAATATCTACTTCTCACTTTGTAAGAAAGTCAATAAATTATACTAGACATATTTACAAAACTATGTATGTTATATCGCCGGCATTATCTACATCTATTAACGTGTATTTTACATTATAAATTAGATCCATTATAGATTAATCGCGTTCACATATTCATAAACGTGGACTTATGTATTATTATAGAAGTACCAACAACACGTAAACGTATCCTTGTTATGTTACGTTACATTACATACATACGTATGCGATATGATGTAAACAAGAGCGCAGAACACGCCAAGAACGGAATATATTGCCAGAGTAGTAAGTGCAACGCGTGCATATCTGTATAGGAAACGGTTTTAGTAGCTTCTATAAATTGCAAACTCAGTAGTGCATAAATTATTGCATCTATACGTCTTTCCGTGTGCGTTCGATTTTATACGTCTTATATCACGTAAAAATTGCTACCGTTAGTGGAGAAGCTATGATTGCATCATGAAAAGGAATTTATTTTATACGCTTCTTTCCCTCAATCATGTTATAAATATTTTGATGTTATTTATATAGTTTGTACGTAAATTGTAGTTGAAAATTCAAGAGTGTAACTCTCAACTGAAGTTATTTTGCTGTGCGATTGGCATTTTTGTAAACAATAAAGGTTAGTGAGTACTATGTGATTAATCGTATTAAAAATATTTAGAAGAAGTTAACCTCAAGCTAGAAACGTCTTACGCATGAACAAATGCACAATTTAAAATTGAAAAATTTACAAAAATTATCACCAGAATAAAGCGGTTTGCGATCTAGAGTGTTGGCCTAAGGACAGCTAAAATTATAGTACACAGATGAAAAACAAAGCAAACTCACTATTACCTAATAAGGTTAGACCTCTAGAATGAATTAGAATGAATTTAATTCTAACAAATAAACTGTATGTACCACTTAACAAAATCAAATAAATCAAAAATTAGCGTACACTTACCTGAATGTTTCAATGAAGAATTTACCAATCCACCGCCAATCCAGTCCTAGTTCTTCACATTGTTCTGCAACCACTTTCATACTGAAAACGGCAATCTGGTAGAGTACAGCAGCTGGCTGATACTTTAAAAAAATTAATAGTGATAAAAAGAAATCTATTGCAACTCTGATATCATCAGCAACAACATCCGGTTCTGCTGGCAAAAGCTCTCTTCTTTTGCTTCACTTCCTCTTGGGATGTCCTTCTAGCGATCGTTGGGTATTGATGGAGTGGCTTCTTAAAGTCTTATGGGTGGATCTCCTTCGCTGATGCATATACGAAATTAGAAAATCAGAATGAAAAAAAATCCTCGTTTAGATCCTGGACATCTGCCGCTGTTAAGTCTTGGAGGACGACCAGCGATGTGCGCTTAGGGAGGCAGAATACAAGTCGCAGGACACGATTTTGTACACGTATCAGTGGGAGGATGTGAGATAGGGTCGCCGTGACACAGGCAAGACTGACGTAGATTAGGATCGGGCGGATCTATGTTTTGGAACTGAGTTTGTGGTTACCAAAGAAAGGATATAGCTGGTGCAGTCGATTTATGGCGATTCGTGGTTGTACCCAGAAGCTTGGCGAAAGTTAACTTCCTGTCGAGCATCATTCCCATCATATTCGATCTCCTCGTTCCTGTCGATCTGAATATTTATTCAGAATCTGAGTTTATTTTTGCACTCGGAGTCTCATTCAGGCTTTCAGTCTCCCATAGAACGTCCTCTTCAGACCAATTTAAACTACCTACTGGAAATGCCGCATTTCTTGAAACCTTTAACTATCGATTCAGGTTCGATCTTCTGCCAGACGGTTATAACTAAAAGTGAGTCCGAGGATTTGTTTATTTTTCCAGAAGGTGTTAATGGGCGATTGCCCAATAATAGAGTTTTAAGTTAAGTTGTCTTTAAATGGTTTATTAACAACCACATTACAGCTGGAATATCACACCGCCACCCTCCTCCCCTCTCGCCATCCACAAGATAGGAGTTTAATTTTTCGATTTTCAACACTTGACTGGTGGTGGCCTCGAAATCCATCAAGGACTAGCATGGAGCAAGTGTTTTCCAGTGAACCTGACTGTTTTCCCCGTACCATAGTCTATTAGTCTAATACCAGTTACTTTGTCATCTAACCTTGTTATTGGAGACCTTGTTTTACGTATCAATACAACGTAAGGCTGAACTTTTTGGCGACCAGAGATACCAACAAGTGTAAGCAAGCAATTTCACCCGTAGGAGGAAAAACTGCGCAAGGCAGTTTCTATGAACAGGGTCAGGCTGAGGTTACTCACAGGAATCTTAACCGGTCACTGCGCACTAAACAAACACTTGCATCGCATGGGCATAGTAAAGTCTCCCCTATGCAGAAACTGTGGGAATGCGGAGGAAACTCCAATCCATCTTCCTGCCGACTGCTCGACAGTGGACAGGGAGAGGCGGAGTTATTTCGGGGTCGGGCGTCTGGACGATCCTGGACTAAGAAAACTAACTCCCGACCAGGTTGCGGACTTTTTCGTCCGAGTGCAACCTGGCTAAAAGAGGAGTAAAACAGCACGCGGGCACAATAGGTCTTCCTTTTGGCCGAGCTTGCCTTCAGGGTTCGTCCGCCCGTGCAGTCCCAAAAAAAAAGCAAGCAATTTTGAACCTTTCGTGCCCCTTTTCCGGGGGCTCCAAAAATTTTTCTAGAGGAATTTGTATTCTTATATTAACTTAAACATTTTTTCCCCAGAGATGGATACTTACTTCTGGAATTCCGTGTTTCCTCGTAGCGCGCACGTTGTTCATTCTCTTTGCCTCGTTTGCAAACGTAACTTTAAAATTCATATCATTGATTATCCAGGTACCTTTATTTATTTGTCTCTTTGATGAGCCTTTTTGTCAGCATCAGTATTATTAATCTTATCCATTTTTTCATGGACAATACATTGTAATGTTATTATACACTTTAGCTCCATTTTTCATGTGACAGATGAACATCCAGCTGAAGGTAATCTAGGAAAACATGAAAAGCACTAAATTAATTTTATATTTATGAAACCACAACCAGCTATCTGATCTGAGTATTTCTTTTAATTCAATTTTATAAAACTACGTAACATTAACTCGATTGCACGCATGCGAATTGTTTAAAATGCATTCAATTAAATTTAATTCAACACTATCCAATAGATAAAGGATGTGAAATTCTTCAAGTTGGCATCATCGGTATTTTCTTTGCATATGTACGAGTCGATGTCATGTTTTGGCTCAGTAGCCGTCTGACGTAGAAGGGGGGTGTTGGTCAGCAGAGGTCTTGTTATAAGTCCAGCCAACGACAATTGACAGAAAGATGTCAATTTCACCATAATATGTTAAATTCTAGGTTTTAAGGTAATTAATTAATTTTATATCATTTATTTTTATACACAAATACACATAAATATTGTAACAAAATCACACAATTAAATTCCACCCTCAAAAGAAGAAAAATCTGCCAGGCATTTTAAGAAGAAAAAGTAGGTGGTGATCAAAATTAACAAATTTACAGTGACCCCGTATAACACGATTTTTGACTGAACCTGTAGAAATTAATCCAACAATGACCGTTAATTACCGTTATTGACAGAAGAACATCGAAATGTAATTTCTGAAGAGATTTGGAGACAATTGCAAATCATCTATAAAAAGCCGTGGAATAGCAACGAACGGTCTCTTTTTTGCATAGATAGTTCGAACAGATGTTTGCTCTACCTAAAATTTTATTAATTGGCCAAGTCCAAAAATAATATTTGAAAAATTTAAAATTTAAATTTTTTTTAAAAATAGTTTTTTTTTATAAAAAGAATATTAGTTAAAAGGTAAAAAATTATTTATTTTAATTAAAATTAAAAATTTGAAAGTTAATTTTTTTTAATACCTACAAAAATTCCCAACTAAAAGTTGGAAAAATTTTCAAAAATTCTAAAAGTTTAAAACAGGTAGAAAACTAGTTTGTGGTGATTGTCACGCATTTCTGAACAGTGTAAACTGATTTTTATATAGGTTTATTGAATTAAATAAATTTATTTTTTGTTGTAAAACATCTTTCTGACTTGTAATTTTTTTTTATGTAACTTAGAATTTTGTTTCACTTGGGTATTTGGCAACGTACGATAAGCTCTCGTATTCTGTTCTTTACACCTGCTGTAGAGTTAAGAATTCGCGAACCCCTGAGATTAATTTTTTTACGTCCCTATTTTAATTTATAAAAATAAAACTCACATTTTCTTAATTTTGTTATTAAATCAAATTTTACATTGCAACATAGAGTAAACATGCAAAATATAACAGTTGTCATCGACGTAGACAACACTTATCTGTGAACGATAGACATAGATAATATATTACCTGGACTAGATCAGGACTTACCCAACCTGACTTTTTCCAAGCCTTTGGCAGATATAAGTGTTCTAATAATAAAAGTTGTTCCACACCACCACCTAAACCTAGTTTTAAAGCGAAGTAATTAGTCAATGGTATTGGGTGATATACTCGTGAACACAAGTCACCACTGATAGCTGATAGGCAGTCGTTATGGTTCGATGTCCAACGCCGAAGCATATAAATTTGTCCCAGTTTTTCCATAATACTGTTTAGATATTTTCTGTACGATGTATTGATTTTAATTATCATGTTAGAAGAACTTTTTTAAGCAATAAAATCAAGAGTAAACACAATGTGGCAATTTTTTTACGACGTTGACAGCTATTGAATTAATTTACTCATATTATTCCAACATTACGTTATGTAGTAGAAAATTAAAATCTAAAGCAATGAAAATCATATATATCAATCATAGTCATAGAATCTATTTTATATCCCAGATTTCGTTCGCGAAATAAAGCCATTAGCAAGCAGAATGAAATTCAATACTTATCCATTCTATTGTTTGGTTTTAGGATCGTGAATTATCGCAGTAAAAGACTTCCCAACTTGCGATCTGCGACAATTAACATTTGTCGAACATGGAGGGATGTCCACTCACTAACGCTCATATTTTATAGATGTCGCCAATTTAACAACTCAATAACGCGTAACTTTTATCGTCCATTGGAGTACAGTATCGCGTATAAAATAATAGGAGACGTATTAATCTGCAGGAAGGGAATCACCCTTTTCTAGAACGAAGGAGCCAGATAGAAGGGTGCAGCTCATGCTAGCATATAAAACCGTATATACACAATGACTGAGCGTATATTCCTCTTTGTACAGATATGCACACGTCATACAAGCTTTCTGTTGTAAAAGGGAGAGACAACCGTTTTCAAAGCGACGATCTGATTCAGTTCGCTAGATAAGGAAAAACACATTTATAATTAAGTTTTATAGTTACGAGCACTCTTAACTATTCTTTTGTGTTGTATTTTAGGGAGTTACTTTTGTTCAACTTAATTGTTATGTTTGGTATTAATGATAGCGATGAGGTCAGAATGTTTGAAGGGTAGCACCGAAGACATTTAATCTTTGAAATAATAGGAGAAGAATTTGTAAAGAACATGTTTGATAAGAATAATCATTACAACGACATTATTGAAGTTAGCATATTCAACTTAAAAAGTCACACAACTGGAATAATCTATTGTCCGGATACTGTTTCATGTATCTGTACAAAGAGCGGGAGGCTGATTCGCAATTCGTCAGATTAGGAAGGCGAAAGACGGAGATTTAGGTTGAATTGTGTTGTATCTAAGTTTTAACAAACCACATGTTGCAGTTTTCCGGGCGTCTCGACGATGCTACAAGACTTGACAACACTTGACAGACTTCCTTAACTACCGTTGGCTGGCGCTGGCGCCCCAGTTGCAGGGCACCTTCTACCCGCCCCTCACTGACAACATAAAATGTGTGTTTATTTGTCTTCCTGGGGAGAGAGCAAGAGCTACGTTCTCGCTCTGAATTTTAGTTTTTTCGACCCCCGCTGCTGTTTTGCTAGCAGTGGCGTGGTAGTACCGGAATAATTTAATTTCGCGAAAGGAGCAGACGACGTTAACGTCAACTGTAGAGTTTCACCTAACTTTTTTCCAACCAAGTACGGCATTTTGAATTTTATGCGTCTAGTAGTTATTATCTATGTTGGTGTTCGCAGTACGAACATAAGGGGGATCAAAATTAATAATTTATGATTTAGTTTCAGTTTGACGGAGAGGAAGAGTCTTAAATTACGCCTTAATTTAATAATTACCTTTTTTAAATCTTTAAATGTCATTTTTAAACGATTGACGTTTTAAAAGTTTATTTCATATCGAACAAAGTCTCCATATAAATTTTGTTGCATAATTTCCTACAGTAGATTTTTTATGAACATTGAAGCATTTTCACTTTAGATGTCTTTTTTGACTTGTGTCGCTTCAATTAGGACTTGATCTATGTTTTTCGCTTTGCTTTCAGAAGCCTTTGAAAAAAAACGGATGGTCAGATTGCAGGTTATTATTAATCTCTACAATTGAAGGAGCAATTTTATCAGTCACTTATTATGATGAAAGGTATTATCTTCTGTGAAGGCATTTCTGTTTACTGGCACGACACTTGTACATACATCTAAAACCAGCGCTTTAGCATTTGATAGTATTGTAGCTCTATTTCGAGCTTGCTGTGCATGGTATCAAATTTTTCCTTAATATAAAAAACCAATTATTTCTATCTATTTAGTGATCCCTGCAAGAATTGTACATACATAGTCTATTTTTTAAGACATATAAGGTTGATTTGAGGTTTAATTTATAAATATTTCAGACTCTGAATAATGTCCATGTTGACTGAAAATATTTTGAGGGCCAAACTTTCACCCTGAAACTGAAAATTGCAGGAGAAATAAATTCCTTTACAACCTTTAATTTTGCTGTCAAGACTCTGACGAGCGGCATTTCGGAATACTTTCTCAAGGCCATCTCTTTAGAAATACTAACGTTTAGAGATAGCTACCAAGGAACACCAAAGTTTTGCTTTAACGAAAACATAGATGGAAAAGAAAGCCGCAAAAATCTTGCCATCACCAGAATATTAATATCGCAAACGCCCTTTTAAAAACCTCAGACCGCCTTTAACGGAGTTTAAGGGAAACCAATAAGTTAAAAGGCAGTAAGATCGAATCCTTACACAATCGCAGCGGTGCTGTTTACGAAGCATCTGAAAACGGTGAAAACCTAGCTGACTATTTGTATTTGATGATGAATCTACCTTCGCTTCTGATTCCAACGAGAAAATTCAAGTTGTTATTGATGGCGATGCTGTATGGCGGATACCTTCTCACAACAAGCCTGGAAGCTGTGATCTTAGCCATTAGTTTGAACGAAATCAAGCAAATCTTTGTCACCCTCCAGTGCGTCTAATATGAACAGTTTTTCTTTTGGATAAGTTGCTGAAATACTTTTAACTTCAAGGGAAAGAGATTGTGAGGGCGGTTTTTCTGGATATGTACAGTCCTCAGGCACTCTGTGAGGATGGTGTTGTGTGCTTCGAAAGACCTCCCTAAAGCATTAGAGGTTCAGATGGCCATTTACGCCAACAACACTATTTGCACATCTTCCAGAAACAGATTGAAATTTACGAGATCGGTTGTTTATCCGTTTGATGTAGAAAGAGCTCCTTTACATCTAGAATTAAAATTCTAATGTAAAGAACATTCCTTCGACGTATCATAACATACGTTGTGGCCAAGCTCAGCCTAATAATACGTACTGAAGCAGAAACGCGGGACTAGAAGAAGACCTGGAATTAACTTTCCTCAGGGGGGTAAAAATCTTTTATTTCAAAAGTAAAAGCAAAAACTGGATCGAATTTAAAGACTTTCGTGAATTTGTAATGGATTTAGAGCAGATCCAATAACAATAATCGTGTTTATTATTGATAACCGCTTAATTCAGTAAGTATATATAACTTTATATAAACAGTAAATCACTCTAATACTAAATTGTACAATCTTATTCGGTTACTTTCCGCCCATACTGTACTCTAAACTCATTTCTCACCTAGAAGACTCTCGCTACTATATTTCTCTGTTAACCGCCATCCATTTTCGTCTTCTTGTCATTCTGCACCTTGTGACGTATGAAAACATGAGATCTTAACTCTTGTTTCCACGCGTACATTCCAAATGCATACAAGCTACCTAAAGTCTAGACGCGCAAATGTGTTCTAATCTCGCAAGAATTACCGTAAATACTGTCTGGCAAAATTTATTCAACACGAATGAAATAATATTTGTTTAAAATTACTATTTATGCGTTACTAGCGGAATTTGTGCTCGCTGGAATTTAACTACTGCGCTAATTTAGTGCATACGTATTTGGTTTCACAGATTATTTCCATGTTAACTACGGGAAATTCCTGAGAAAACGTGTTTGTGTTGGTATCATGACTTTAACAAGCTTACCAATAAATTTAATTTGTTTAACCGATATATTTGGGTCATAGAATAGACTGAACGTAACTTCATTTTACCGCTGCAATAAGATTTAAATAGCAAAAAACAAAAATCAAAAATATATCTATAGACTGGCGTACCGTAAAATCTAAATAAAAGATCGTACGGATTAAAATTCTTCTGACCTTGAACGCGAGCGAACATTGCAGGACTTTTTGGCATCGATCCTCTCACATTTATCTTCAAGTCAAATAACAGTTGTCACCGTGATGTTCGCGGAATTTGTTTGAAGACGATACCTATCAATCATCCGGGTGAATAGGTGCCTTTTTTCCTGTTCGCCAGCTACGTATACCGTGCTGCTTTTCTCCGCTTGACAATATTTTATTTCGAATTTATTCATTTGTTACGGAACATAAATTACGTAATGAATAACGGAAATAGAGTGGAAAAATTCGAAGAGAAGAGAGGTACGTCTTCGTGTTTGTCAAACGGTTCACAGATGATTAATATACATTCACTGAACGGTGATGTAGCTTCCGTAGCAAACCTACTCCAATCTTTTTTTTATTTCTATTCCGTAGATTGACTGCATTTTTAGATAACTATTAGAGAAACGTACGGCTTGTTTTGTAACGGGTATCAACGATCTATTGTTGTGCATCAACTATATAATTTCTACTTAAAATAGTTATTTACATTACAGATGTATTAACTGAGTACGCTAGAAAGAACACAGAAATTGAACTATTTATTTGAGTAAGCTTAACACTCTCTTTGAAGTCAATTAGATTGATTGTAGATATTTCCACATTTCAATATCTCTTGCAACTTTTTCTTTACCAAGTTCTTTCATTGATTTTGGGTGCAGTTGTAATCTGTTGATTGTAATCTGTATATTACATCATGGATAAGACAAAATTCTACGTTTTCTGATGGATGCAACAAATCGAAAAAATTAATCTGCTTGCTTTTCATGAAATTCTGAGAATACAGTGATGACTTTGTATGTATAAAATTTTGTTTCATCATGACGGTTATAGCTTGTAGTATCCCTAGCGAAGGTCATACATACATACACTATATCGAGGGCTACTTATTGCTCAACGAACTGTTTGGCATGCGCGAAGGCTTGTCGACCGATTTGCAGCTGTTTCGTATCATGCAGGAAATTCGCAACGCTCTGGAGCTCTGTCATAGGACCACGGCAGTTCTCCTCGATTTTGTGTCGGCCTTATATTCAGTATGGCACGATGGTATCCTATACAAAATATCCAGGTTGGGTATTAAACCCGATCTGGTCGTATTCATCCAGGCCTACCTATCTGGTAAAACATTTTCTCTCAAGTCGATTGACCACATCTCAGCACCCAAGAATATCAGGGCTGGTGTCCTGCAGAGCTCCCAGTTGGACCCAGAACTCTTATTATTCGCCAGTGATATCTCACGGTCTCTAAGCACGCGACTCGCGGTCGACGCCGACGATATCGCTGTTTACACCTCTTTGAGAGATATATTTGATATTTATTTATTAATTTGAGATAACATCGTAATATACAAAGGTATATACAATATAAAATGAAACTACGTCAGAAGAAGAGCACACAGTCTAAACCAACTAGTATAACTAAATACCAAAACACTAGTATACAGTATTTAACAGAAATTTAACAAAAAGAGCCTCGCACCACATACGAGGGAGCGTTTTTATATTCACGGAATGGGGGATAAGAGGTGTAAATAAAAAAACAAATTATTTTTCTTTTTCAATATATTCACCTGCAAGACGGATACATTTTTCACATCTTTCAATTAATTTATTTATACCTTCTTAAAAAAATTATTTCTCTTTATCTGCAAAATACGCCGAAACTGCCTCCTTGACTTCATCATCGGCAGTAAATTTTTTACCCCGCAGCTCTTTCTTCCTTTTTGGAAACAGGTAATAATCACTCGGGGCCAGGTCTGGGCTGTAGGGTGGGTGATTCACAATTTCGAAGCCCACCTTATGCAGGGCAGCTAACGCAACGCGGCTCTTGTGGACGGGCGCGTTGTCGTGCAAAAGCAGCACACCATTTGTCAATTTTCCACGACTTTTCTCTTTAATGGCTTCTTTTAGTCCCTCTAATATTGAAGCGTAATATTCTCCGGTTATGAAAACACCTTTATCTTTATAATCAATCAACAATATTCCTTCCGAGTCCCAAAATACCATCGCCATGAGTTTCCCAGCTGATTGTGACACTTTAAATTTCTTGGGAGGTGCTGTGCCCTTTTTATGCCACTGCATGGAGTCTTGTTTGGAGTCAGGTTCATAATGATGGACCCAAGTTTCGTCTCCAGTAACAATTTGACTCAATACACCATCCTTGTCTTCATTACAGAGGTCCAAAAATGCACGCGAACACTCTACGCGCTGTTGTTTTTGCGGCGGCGTGAGAATTCTCGGCACCCATCTTGCGCTGATCTTAGACATGCCGAGATGATCGTCCAGGATTTTAAAAATTGTTGTATCGGATACTCCAACCATTTCTGCGAGTTGTTTCTTCTTTAGTCGAGCATCTTCGAGTACAATTTTTTCAACTTTTTGGATAAGTGCTGGCGTGGTCACCTCAATGCTCCTGCCCGGCCTCGGGTCGTCTTCAAGGGATTCCCTTCCTTGTTTCAATAAACTATGCCACTTGTACACCATGGTTTTTCCTGGATAAGAGTCGCCGTAAACCAATGACATCTCATTCATTATGGTCGCGACTGATTTTCCTTGCCTGGTAAGGAACTTTATAACGGCACGATATTCGATTTTTTCCATATTTCACTTTTCACTCCTGATTATGTTACTTGGTTGACGATAGCTCAAAGACTAACTGTCTAATAACAATGAAACTTCGTATTTATACTAATTATGAGTCGCTGCACAGGCCACGCCCCCAATGCGCCTAATCACCCCCCTACAACCCGCTCATTCCGCGAATATAAAAACGCTCCCTCGTAAGTTAACTATGCATTTAAAAAGTCGTTAACGCTGTATAGTTCCAACTCCAACAGGCTGAATTCTTTTAATTTACTATCGAAAACCTTTTCTATATATGTAGGTATTTTTAATTCATGACGTAGGTAGCTTATTGTACAGTCTAATTCCCATGTAAAATGGACATTCGACTGTTTTCTATTCGAAAACAGTATCATACCTCATTAAGTTTACCAATGAGATAATAAATCTGTTCCGTCCAATCCAAACACTCATCTATATAAACTCCAAGGAGTTTAATACTTTTTTGCAATGGAAATATTTTTTTCCATCTATGACACGGGTGTGCAGTTTTTTTTTCCTACAAAGTTTCGTCTGGAATATAATCATCTCAGATTTTTCTTCATTCAGTAAAAGTTTACTTTGTTCTAGCCAGTTTCTGCATTATAAGAAGATTTCTACATCACACATTTTCTTCCCTTCTGTTAAAGGGTTTGTATCATCAGCATAGGATGTGAAACTGGAATGCATGATATTAACGCTATGATTTACCTATACATATAAATATACTGCCTTGTGGGACACCTACTGTAGTATGCAATATTCGTGATTTAAAATAATCATTATTTTTCTTGACAAGCACCCTCTGAGTTCTGCCATTTAAATAGTTCTCAAACCATTTTAATCCATTTTCCCTAATCCCATAACTGTCTAATTTTTCTAACAATAAATCTCTGTCTAGACAATCATAAGCCTTAGACAAATCCAAGAAGGTCCCTAAAGCCACCGGCTCGGATAAACCCAAAAATTGCAGTTTGCGTGGATCTTCCCCGGCTATATCCATGTTGGTTATCAGAAAGAAGATCATTGCAATTCATGAAATCCATTACCTGTTGACTCATAACCAGTTCAAACAACTTCGAGAAACTAGAAAGCAAGCTTATGGGCCAATAACTGTTCAGTTCTTCCGCATTTCCACTATTTTTAAAAAGTGGCTTTACTAAAGCCAGTTTCAATTGATCCCGAAATATACCTTCACGTAAAGAGTTGTTGATAATATGACAGACAACATCGCCAATTATGGGAATGCTAAATTTGATTAAACACAACGGTACCTACCTCATGATCCCCACTACTCTTTTTATTTTTTAGTTTTTCAAATAACTCAATAATTGGAGTGCTACAGGTTTTCGAACTAGTTCCCTGGAATATTGCGATTCCATTCCACTCGTTTCACGTTACTCAAAACTTCTGGGACTACATTTTGCAGATAATTATTGTCAGCATTTGATATCTCTTGCTCTGTTCCCGGCACCAGCATGTCTGCCGTCCTTTACCTGCCAATAATTTCATTATGAATTGTCCCCTAATCTGATCTCCAGAGGTCGATCGATTTGCTGAGTGGTTTATCCATTAACGGCTCGAAATGGGTGGCCGTAAGGTTTTCTAGGAAGAGAAAGCTACCTCCAACCAACATCTTTGTGGGTGGTGAAAGGCTACTTTGGTCATCAAATGTTGGTGTCACTCTTGATGCACGTCTCACCTTCAGACAGCACTTTTCTGACACAGCTGTCAGCCTCTTACGTGGGAGGTCTATCTTGTATCCGCTTCTCTACTGAAAAATTTCCTTAAGGCTAACACTCTATTTATTTATTTACACCACGCCTGTCACACCGATTCTAACCTACAGCTCCTTGACAGGGTCCAGCGCCTGCAAGTCTTGACGTGCTTCAGTGCTCTAGTAGTGTCATAATAGATTTGTATATTCCATCTCTGAACAATCACACGAGGACGCTAGCCAGATCCACCCTAGAGAGGCCCCATCGGTCTGAGAACTCACTTATCCAGCATCTCTGGTAGAGATTAGAAAGCTGAAGGACAATTTACAGGTCACCCTATTGTCCTGACTGAAAAAACTATTGCAGATCTTTATCAAGAAATGGACGTGAAACCCAAAAATCCTTACAATGGCCATCAGAGCAAACGACATTATGGATTGATTGTAGAAGGTTCCCTACATAGAAAGAAATGGTGTTACTGCCCATACATTATCTACAATAGTTTTTCGGAGATAGATTAATAAACAGAAATCCTATTGCTGTCCTGGTTAAGTTTTTTTGAAAAATTCTCGAACTCATCATTCTATTTTTAACAGCACGAATTTAGATCGATCATTATCGATCATGAAAGTATTCAAGGAAGAACTCGTATAACAAAATTAGACATTTTTCAGAAAAAGCTTTTCTAATTTGCGTTGATAATTACCTACATTATGATAGGCTTTTTTTCTCTTTCAATACTGACAGTATTGGAAACATACTTAAGGCAAACTTAACCTCAACTGTCATGTAATATATAACTTAAATATATTTAACGGAAATCCTACATTGATGGTACTTTTATCTTCGACAGTTATTGTAACACCTGGAAACATACCTGTAAAATCACACTTTTCATTCTAATTTTTGATTTCAAATATGAATTACTGATATTACAAGTTCACTTAAAAGTAGACGCATTATTTTAACAACGAAATACGCCTAATTAAACCAACAGTGTCTATACTTATAATATTCAGCAGAACTCGGATGCCGATAATCCTTATCTGCACTCTCACTCGATAATTACAAACATATAACCCGAAATGCTCGCATAAGTACCGAAATTTCTAATCAATGGCAGTCCTTCCGGGTCCGACACTTCTGGACGCGCTTATACGAAAGTCGACAAGTAGCAAACTTGCATAATTATTATTTCATGGAAGCTCTCGAATAAGGCTCGAGGCGTCCCAAGGGTAGTTATACGAAGAACCTTTGAGGGTCGTTCATGTAAAGTTTGTCGCCCCAGTCTCCTCTTGACCAGTCCCTACAAATTTTATTGCTATACCTTTCTATATATGTAGGTATGTATCTTGTATAAGCTTTCACTAATAGTATCCATGCGCGCAGTAAAACCTATCCTTGCTAGAGTATTCTTTAAAATGCGCAAAACTTTTATTTTTAGAGTTACTATATTTTTTTTAATAACTATAAATGTTAGAATTCATCGATGTTGAAAATTTATTCTTCTGTTGATCTTCAAATATTAAACACGTATGACATCCCAACGATGTTGTCCGGCATCCGCCACTGGTGCGTGTAGTATAACAAAATCAAGAGAACTACCCGGTGCTAGTATCTCATTATACTAAGAGGCGAAATTGTAAGTTCTCTAAGAGTATTAGGCGGCGAATCAATAATACATGAGGGAACGCGTGCTTTAAGAGGTTCGCCACGTATACAAACTCGCACGCTCCGATTAATAAAACAAATCTTCCTAGTTCTTCTTCGTGTGGGTAGAAATCAAAATCTGGCGTTTGTCGCACGTATCTTACGGATTCCACTTGAAAAGCGTTCGAAATTCTCGAGTATATGGAGGAGTTATTATGGTAATCTTCGTCTTACTAGGACGGAAGTTATACACAGTGATCGTTAAATTATGAAAGCAAACTTTGAAGTTACTTCTGATGGAAATTGTGGGTTTACTTGACCTTTTATTTAGTTATCGTAAACTGCTTCAGAAATGTAGAAAGCCGTTTCGTCTCGTATTTGAAGTTTGTGAATACCGAAATTATTTGAGGAGTCTAAATTAATCTAAGGTTTCAATTTGTAGTAGGTGATGCATAATTTCTGTTTTATAGATAATGATGCACAACCTCTAGCCTGTTTAGTCTTTTAGAGAATTAAAGATCATGTGGTGTAGGAATTTCCAATCTGGTTAGGAACGACATTGCTACTAACACTAAAAAATCCTACTAAAATTATGATTTCTTTGTTGCAATTAATAGTACAGTTGTATATGTCGGCTTTTTATATCTCATAATTTTTTAGAATTTCACTTACAACCCACTCGATTCTTTCGTCATTCCATTGCACTTCTATTTACTTAGAATTGTAGACTTTGCAAAATCAATAAAAAAGAAGCTTTGTTAAATTTAATATTTTTCATTGGAAAATATAGGCAACCCAATGTATTGCGACCACCTCTCAATTTCTATCGTTACTGTGTTAGGTTTTATTGTATTAAAAATATAATATTTAACCCTTAAAAGCCCAGATTTTTTCTGTATTTTGAGTTTCACAACATTGATTTTTGTTAAATTAGGATATATAGTTAGTTTGCTGTGGAAAATTGTCCCTAGTTTGCCCAAAAATTGACGTAACCATAGGATAACGCTAGGACTTAACGAGGTCAAATTTTGATATAGAACAAACAATGCATATGAGAGAGTATAAGAACTAATTATTATTGAAAATGTACATTCAGTGTACAAATATAAGAATTACATAGTATGAAATATTGAAAAACAATGTACATAAAGTCCTATATCACATTTTTTGCACATAGTGTGTATATTCGATATACAGCCTTCTCCTGCACATCGTCGATTTTTTTTTGGGACTTTAATAATAAGATGATCAGTCTGATCATATCATAAACTTGATTTAGAAATACCTGGCCTACCTGCACCTTTAGAAGCAGTTCCATAACTTTTTAGACAAGTTACTGCTACTTCTCTTCCAAACACCAATTGCGTCATAGTAGAATGGTTTGCCTTTCTGTGAATTTGTCATGCATTGTTAACAGGAGCATCAATAAACCAAGTAAAAATTGGCCACCACCATTTTTTACCTCTTTTGGTTTCTTGATAGATTTTCGTCCATAAGATCTGTACCTCCCACATCGGCGTTATATTGGCCAATAAGGTGATGTCGAGGTTTTTTTTTTGTATGATCTTATGTTCTGCTTGAGAAAAACGTTTTACATTGGTAATAGGACTAACTCCACAAAAAGTGGAAGCCATGGTAACAAAATATATTTGCTAATCCTAAATCCTAGCGTTACCGTATGGTAACGCCATTATAAATTTATGTATACAACGAAAACCTTAAACAATTTGGATTCTACAATAAGCACATTCAAATACTACATATTTTTAATTACATAGTATACAATCGCAATAAATAATACATACAAAGGATTGTAAATAAATTCCTTAAATTCAAAGTTAATCGAGTCATCCCAATTAGGTTATAACTCAAATTCTTGTACACCACTACACTGTTTTAACATTGAAGTAAAGAGGGTTGTCTACGTCTTTAATGATAATGATATACATATACTGAGTGTTCATAAATCTTTAAGATTAAGGTCATATTAATGGCTCGAAATTGGAAACTTAAATTAGTAGTAAAATAAGTTTCAAGATTTTTTTTAGATTTGACACATTCAATACGTTATGCCATGGTTATGCATAGAGGTTACGATGAGTTATGAAAGTAATACTTTGGACAATAAAATGTCGACTTAGAAGTATCACATCAATATAGGTAAAACTATCTAGATGTACGAGATTTTGTTGCAAGCGAATATACATTATATATTATAAGGTTTGCTCAAAAGTTTTTATTAAAATTTGAAAATTCAACTGTAAAATACATATATAAACAAGGTTAAAGAAAATAAAGGAAAATAATTTTCTGCGAACATCACTGTTGATAATCTCATAAAACTGCATTTTCTTTCTCCATCTATCCCCTCCTAGTGTCGTTTCCAAGATCTAAACGAATAAAGAAAACCTACTTTCGAGTGTATTAAACTCATGTACAATCGAGCAATGGCGGATCCAGTATATAGTCCAGTATACAGTCGTGGTGGCACGGAAGGGGGGGCACCCCCCCCTTCCCTCCCCCTGCACCAACGACCCGACTGTATACTAGATAAAACATACTATTCTAACAAAAATATTTTTAAATATTTAAACCCTAATGTTTATGAAATAGAAACAATAGATTTACTACCGAGTAACCATTTTGAAACATTTCTTACGCTCAAAATAAGTTTAACCCGCTCGGCAAGTTCTTGCGTACGCCTATATTTTAGTTAGTTAAATACTTCAAAACCACCTCCGTGGGTTTTAAATTTCAAAAATTTTCCCCGGACACCTCTCTACCCGGGGCGGTATTCCATACCCCCTGGTTTACCCCCTCCCCTCCCTCCCAAATGTTTTTCTGGATCCGCCGCTGCAATCGAGGCTAGATAAATGTAGTTAGCGTTTTTCAAACAAAAAAATTATGGTGTAAGTTAGTATTTTGACATTTAAATGTCAAATCATTTTAAATTTTAAAAGGTCAGTTGAATATGTTTTTACAATAGCACGAAAACTTACAGTAACTGATAAAGTTCATGTATTAATTCATTTACAAGAAGGATATAGTATTTGAGAAATGCGATTAAATAAAATCACAGTGATGAAGATTAAGAAACAACAATAAAGATAATATGTTCCGGTGTGATCTGACATATGATTTTTATGACAAGTAGCTCAAGCTAAGTTTCGTTTTACAATAATAAAATCTCAAATTTTTTACATACATAATATGAAATTTAAGATTGTACTACATTTATCTGGCCCCGACTGTACAGGGTGGGCCACTAAGATAGGCAGGCGGCTGTATCTCGGAAAGTATTTGTCCCTGCGGGAAAAAATATTGATAATAAAAGTGGCCAAGAGAAATTTCTGGAAATTATTTCAAGTTTCAGTAGGGGGAGAGGGGGGAGGGCAATAACTATGTTCAAATCTAAAATTCCTATTACCTCAGAAAACCGCAGAATAAGCTGTAACTTTGATATCATCAATTGAAAGCCTATTTAATACCAGATAACTTTCTTTAGTGACGTTTTTTCGTATCTGTCGTAATAAGGGAGGGAGGAACCGCCTCAACATTCGCAACAAGTATTTTGAATGGTCAAAGTCAACATCAACGGAAGACAAAATAAATAATTTAATGTTATAATACTGTCATTAGAAATATGAAATGTTTTCCAAAGGTATCTTTGTATCTTTATTATCTACATACATGTTAGTTTTTTTTTTACGATAACTTGAGAACAAATAGAGATATCGAGATGCGGTTTTCAGTAAAATATGTGTAATTTAAATCCGCTTACGAACCTATTTACACAATAGTAACGTTCTATTGGATATTCCTACTGGATATAGCATGTAAATACTGTTTAAAGTCCACACAATTCCCTTTCAAACGAGTCCAAGATTATTCGGATAGGTTATTATATTATAAAAAATATTAAACTTTAAACATCGACAAATAGATGGTCTTCCTACTCCCTTATTACGACAGATACGAAAAAATGTCACAAAGTTATCTGGTTATCAATTGATGATATCAAAGTTACAGCTTATTCTATGATTTTCTGAGATAATAGGAATTTCAGATTTGAACATAGCAGTACCCCTCCCTTTTTCCTCTCCCTTCCGATAAAATCTGGAACTTTAAAGTAATTTCCAGAAATTTCTCTCGGCCACTTTTACTATCAATACTTTTTCCCACAAAACCTAGGACAAATACTTTCCGAGATACAGCCGCTTACCTCTTTTAGTGGATCATCCTGTACGTATACGAAGAATTCTAAATCTACGATATTAGGATACGTGCAATACTGTACACTGGCTTGGAATAAAATCTCATATATACACCTCGATGTCAAACAAGCTAATTTTTTTGAGCTAGGTTTACACGGTCAAATAAATTCATTAAGTTTCTAACCTTGAACTTATTGGAATGTGTAAACGCTAAAATTGTCGTGAATTTTGCTTGTCAAATAAATTCATGAAGAAATTGACGAATTAGAACGTGCTCTAATTTTTCGTCAATTTTCTAGGGAGTTATGGTTACATTTCAGAGTAGAATTTACTACCAACTTTCATGATGTGTGAAGTGTTTTGATGTTTGTTTTTTTATAAAACATTGTTAGACTGATAAAGTATTAAAATCGTATTTGTCATACATTCGTAAAAATGATTTAAATTGACCAGGGTCGTCTTGAAAGTCCTTATTATAAATAGATTTGCCTTTTTCTCTTCGTTGCAACCAAGGCCTCACCTACCAACGTCGATTTCTTATCTTGCAATAAATGTGCAGATATTGTCGTTGGCGTGTTTTCGCTTTTTTGTAATTCCCATTTCTACTACAGTATAATAATAATAATTTCTAACAATAAGTTAAACGTAACCTCCAAATTCATAAATGACACAAACGTCAACAGATTTTAGGTTGCTAAAAAAACAAAAGTCACTGTTTGAGGATTGGCAGTCATGAATTCGTTTAAGATATTGGATTAACTTTTACTGTTTACATGATCCAATAAATTGAGAAATATATTCACGAATTTTTTTCATTAATAAATTCATCAATTTATTCATCAATTTCTTTGACCGTGTAAACCTAGCTTAAGAGTATTTTCCAATGTGAGCTGACCTTAAATTTGACAGATGAACAGATATGCATAGAGGTTATGGTAAATTATAAAAGTAGCGTACTTTTGAAAATTAAACCTCAAATTCGGAATGTCATAAAAAGGTGAAATGAATATAGGTAAAATTAAGTGTATGAGATTTTATTGTAAGCCAGTATACATACAACACACAAATAGCGGGCAGATTATTGATAAAAGAAAACTGCTGTACCAACTATCATGATGTTGTCAAGGTAACAACATTAAAAAAAAAATAATAAGAAAAGCTACAGCTATATAGCAGGTTTGATGTAAGCCTTAATTTTAAGATATTTGTTCTAGTGCTTTTTCTTACTTTTTCCAAAAGAGAAATCTGTCATTAACTCAGCAATAACGTGACAGTTGCTACTGTAATTTCCTTTCTTATGAATTATTTTTGTAAATAAAAAATCTTGCATCGAAATTAGCCTCCTTCTATCTTGTGAGCTCTACAAAATACGCCAAATGCATAGAGCTCGGTATCTACTGAGCTTAGCGTATGATTATATTCGATGCTACCAATAGGTTTGTTCCTACAACGTTGGAAACAAGTCGGTGATCGAATAGCACATGCGTAATATAAGAAGTGCGTTCCAACAACTTCGAACTAAAGATCACGTACGACAGGTCAGACGTTCCAACAAATTTTCTGTGATTTGCCGACAGTTTGCCGGGTATCAGAACGATTTGAAGATTTTTCTCAAATCGACGTAGTACAATTGCAACGCATGCGCCTTGTCATCACAGACTAGGTAGTTGGTAGCAGTTGGTAGTAGATGTTCCAACCGTTCCAACAAGTACTTTTGAATCGCCTAATCCGAAACTTGTCTGTAACCAAGCATGCGCAGTAGGGCGATACATACACTTATCACCGACTAGTTGCCAATATTTTGTTGGAACAAACCTAATATTAAAAGATGAAAATACCTTTGTTCTCATTCTTTGCTGTTGTCCAATGAACTTTATGTATTATTGGTGCTTTTACATTAAAATATGTGCTGGCATGTCTTTCCGGCATATTTCTATTTGATTTCTTTAATACCTAGCACTTTGTAAGCAAATTTCATGACTTATATCGTGATTCTCGTTGTTTTGTAGCTACGTCCATCTATTTGTTTGTTTATTCTTCGATTTCTGCATATACCTATCCTATTTTATTTCTCTGGCCGGTGATTATAATTTTGTTGATTGTATATTATTGAAAAATCAGCAGTTACACATACATACACATCCGCACGCTGTTGATTATTTATTTTTGTAAGTAGCGCTATCTGTGGCGAACGAAAGTAACTTGATCAAATGTAAATCTTGAAATTAACATTTTTCAAAAAATAATTAATTAATTAGAAATATATCTACAAACTAGGCAAATAGAAACCTGACAATAAATATTAAAGAAAACAGCATTATTTTCGGCAATGAACAAAGGAAAACTCGATACAACCATGTACACGAGAATATAACCAATCCTTAGAGTAGGAAGTAATTTCGCTGCGTCACAACCAGCAGAAACAAACCATAAAGATAAAGTGTATCTTGTCGAAATCAATGAACCCTGCACATTTTCGGTCTGACAGTTTTATTTCAGATTAAAATGAAGGTTTGATTTATATACTCCATAATCCCCCTCTATATAATATATTCTTCCTTCGAATATATACACTTTATTTTTCTGCATAGTCAGAGCTTTTTCATCGGGAGCTACGCTGTTATAGATTCGCCTGAATATTTGAATACATTTCACATTGCGGCAAACTAAAAACGGGTTTTGTAGCGTAAACAATTCGAGATTTGTATTATATTTATATCTCCTTAAAAAGCATTAGGAAATACATGCAAATATTACGCATGCGCATAGATAATCGAAACCTACAATAGATTCGATAATTTCTAATGTATAATATTAGTGAGGTTATGCACGTTGTTCCTTGTATCGTTTATGTTAGTTTTGCTTCTTTTTGGTTGTATAATTATAATTAAATAAGTATCCTGTAAATGCTGAGATAGTGTATAAACTATGGCTGAATATGAAGTAGCGTATAAACAATGTGATTGTGCCGGTTTTCCTTCATCGGACGAAGAAACAGATACAGAATCATCTGCACTCATGAAAATATCATGCAGAATAGAAAATTTAGGAATGGATGGAAAATCCGGATGTCTAAAATTAGCGTCATATAAATCATTGTACATATCTCCTTCGCAAGATAAATCCGAGGATTCTGAAGGTAAAAAAAGAAGATACGTTTTTAGCCAAATTCACTGGTCGTATTCAACGCAGCTAGATATCTTCCATAATATGGCGTTTCCTTTACTTGAAGATGTAATAGACGGATTTAGTACCTCAATACTGATATACGGGACTAAAAATACAGGTAAAGAAAGTGTTTTATTCGGTGCACCTAAAGATCCTGGTTTAATACCAAAATCAATTCAAACTCTATGCAATTCGATTCAATTTACTCAAGCTAAAAGATTCAATATAGTTCCCGATCAAGTCAACAGTTTTAAACTTTTAAATGATAAACAAGCTCAATTAGCTCGTGAAACTGAACAAAAAAGGAAAGTTAAAGCTGGTAGATTGAGGAAACAAGTTCCTATGTATAAGCTATCGTTTTTAAATCTTGGAATTTATATTGATATAGATGATGCTTATGTTTATACCATTTTCCTGTCGTACGTTTACATTTATAAAAATACAATTTACGATTTGCTCGATGAAACCGGTAAACTGATGGATGGTAAGGTATTAAAAACGGATTCTGCGGGTAACGTGTATATTGATAATGTTCTGGAAATTGAAGTAAGAACTCCTAGTGATGCTTATGAATTATTAAGTATTGGGCATAGACTTAAGCAGGTATATCAAGGTATTATTGGTGACGAGTTCGCTAAAGGTCATTCTATTTATAACATAAAAGTAGTTCAATTAAAGAAAGGTAGTCGTGATGTAACGACCTTGAAATGTGGAAATTTTAGTGTAGTAGATATATATGGTTGGGAAAAAACTACTCCTGACAGTACCAACGATGAAAATTTAAAGGAAATCATATCTTTACAAAATTGTTTGAAAATTGCAAAAAATAATTATCGCAACAATAAAAAGTATACCTTTCCTCGCTACGAATACAACCTAACATCCCTCTTAAGCAGTTATTTTAAAAAATATAGGAAGACTAAAGTGTTATTATGCATGAATCCAGTTATGCAGAGTTATGAAGAATTATCGGAGACTTTAGGATTTGCCGACCCACAAACTGAAACCAACCTCAATTTAAATCCACGTTACTTAAAATCACTCCCAACTTGTCCGATAATCTACAGCGATGAACGAGTTCCAGCTCAAAGTATAGTGCTACAAAATACCAAATCCCCCGAAAATGTGAATCTTGAGGCGTCAGCAACGATTGTTCAAAAAGATTTTAAAAACGTGGTAGCTTCCAATGAAATGATAAGAAATCTGTTAGAAGTACTGCACACTCGTAAAAATTTAATTGATAGTATTGATCTTGATCCACTTAAAAACTCATTTAGATCACACTTGATCGCCTTAAGAAAGCAAAATGTTAGAAACAAGAATAAATCGCGTGAAAAACGATTGGCGAAGAAAGCCCGTAATCTGATTAATACTACTAAACATTACGAGAAATCAAGTTCTTTTCAAAAGCCGACAATTTATTCTTTTTACACACCGTTAGAAGAGCATTTATCGCGTTTGCAGAAAACGTTAGATTGGAAAATTAATATGGAGATACAAAATCAGAGAGTGATTTTAGCAAATTTTAAGCTAGCTGAGCAATTAACGATTGCCCACATCAGAAGTATCATGAATAATAGTGACATTACTGATGTGCAGAGGAAGATTCAACAGAGTTTAGAAGATTTAGAAAATAGGCGCCAAAAAGGAAAAACCGCAACAGTATCGGAAACCAAATCTAAGAAGAAACGTGCGAAAAAGAGGCCTTATCAGTAGATTAGTAAATCCTTTCAAAGGAAATGTGTGTTACGTTTATATTTTCGTTGTGTTCATATTATTTTGTAAAATGTTGTTAAAATATATTGAATAATAAGTATGTTATACCGTGTGGTTTAAAAGTTTTAAAATTGGGAATTTGGCAACTACGTAATTATTGAATTTTTTTTCTAATGTTTTAAAACAATAATAACTGCATACCAACATATTTTATTTAAGAAATATCAGGTAAGTCAGTTGCTTGTTTTAGTGTGGTGAAACTGGAACGTAGACAAGTAATACGTCATGTGTAGTATGCAGGGTTATTCAAATATATCGGAACACCTAAATATTTTTGAAACCGCATCAAAATGGAAACAGTGTTAAACTTATATTTTTAAATGGAACGCTCTCTATAGTTTTACAGTCTTGAAAGTATAGTAAGATTTTAAAATGCCTACGAGTATACAATCATGTCTAGGTATCTTGCACAATTCTTGTAATGTAATAATCATTAAATAGAAGCGCTTGTTTTGTTGCAAAAATATTAAAATATTTTGGCCAAATTTAGCAAAATATTTTTAGAATACCTTTTTATATAAGCCAATGCAAAAGTTGAAGTTCTTCGAAGATATACTCATAGAGTGGTTGTAGAGAGAGGAGGGGAAGAGGAGGAAGGAATCAGTTGTATAGTTTTTACATAAAAAACCCGCTTTAACATTATTATAACTACAGTGAAGAACTTTCGAACCAAAAAATGTTTCTACTTCATAAATTTGTTAAAAAAAGGAAAAACGGGCAAAATACTATCAAAAAAGAAAGCTTTTCAGAGAATTTAATGAGATAAACAAGAAAAATTTTAAATAAAAATATTTATATAATATACAATGCCCGGATTTCGTAGGGACAACATGGGTACCTTTTGTATTTGAAAACATAGAGGGACGGTTAAATTAGCAAAAAAGATGCAGCTTCAAAAGTTCAGTAAGAACCCATTTTCAAATTTTATTTGTCATGTTTCATTTGTTTAAAATTGGAGAAAAACTGAAACCTCCAAATTTCGTTTATTTACGCTAATTTTTTTCTGAATTAAGATATTAAGATGGTGTTTGAAATAATTCACATTGTAATTAATCTAAATACTTTTATTGGCCCTTAATAAAACAATTTTTTTTTGCGCAAATAGTAATGTGCCCTAAAACCGTGCCGTTTTTTGTTGTTCTTTTAAGAGATTTTTCCAGGAAAAAATGTCTTTGTTTATCACACTATCTATGAGAAAAGCACGTCATCTTACATGTACTCAAAGGAATAAACAATAACATCGTCCTTATCACTACAATACCTGTCACGGTGATGTTAGGACAATACAATGTCTGGCCAACCTGCAACATCAACTGATAGGTATGACTTCTCCTGATATGTTTTGTGGGGTACTGTTAAAAATAGAATCTATGTTCCTACGAGGGAGTTTCTACAAATCTTGACTTGTTTTTACAAATTTCTATTATTGCGTATTGGTGTCATTTGATGTTAGTATCGTGTAGGAAGTTGTGAGAGATACTTACATGTAAAATGAATTACGAGAAAGAACAATTGCGTCTACAACACCTTCTGAATAGTTTACATTCCGATTCAAGTGTATATCTTGCTCCAAATATCATGGGGTCAAACAATTTTTTAGTTCATCAGGCCCACTTGAAATAAGTCTGATAATTACAATACAATTTGTGAAGCCTCATCCGAATTACGGCACATAAAGTGAAATTATGTATTGAAGCTCAAATATATGTAGGTTAACGGGGCTCAATGCTCAGTTGGTTCTGAGACCCACATGGTCTCGTTTCGATCAAAGTGTTAAAATTAATAGGTATAATAAGACACTTGGGTAAATGCATGAAGACAAGGTTTATAACATTGAATTTTTAATTGCTAATGCTGAGGCTTGTTCTATATTAGGCTTAGCAACAAGCATATTCTCACAGGAACAGACATCGTATTGAGAAATTTAGTTGCGTTAAGGACATTTCGAAGAATTATAACACTGTTTTTGGGGGCTTAAGAAAATATCTCAGGTAAGATTATATTACAATAAAAGAATGTCTATTCCTTTAACAATTACCTGGTAAAGAAAAAACTAGATTAAACTGGATAAACTAATCGTAGAAAAAAAGTGTCAAGATCTAGGACTCTGTGACTCTGAATGTACGAGGGAGCGTTTTTATATTCGCGGAATGGGGGATAAGGGGTGTAAATAAAAAACCAAATTATTTTTCTTTTTCAATAGATTCACCTGCAAGACGGATACATTTTTCACATCTTTCAATTAATTTATTTATACCCTCATAAAAAAATGATTTCTCTTTATCTGCAAAATACGCCGAAACTGCCTCCTTGACTTCATCATCGGCAGTAAATTTTTTACCCCGCAGCTCCTTTTTCATTTTCGGAAACAGGTAATAATGACTCGGGGCCAGGTCTGGGCTGTAGGGTGGGTGATTCACAATTTCGAAGCCCACCATATGCAGGGCAGCTAACGCAACGCGGCTCTTGTGGACCGGCGCGTTGTCGTGCAAAAGCAGCACACCTTTCGTCAATTTTCCCCGTCTTTTCTTATAATCAATGAACAAAATTCCTTCCGAGTCCCAAAATACCGTTGCCATGAGTTTCTCAGCTGATTGTGACACTTTAAATTTCTTGGGAGATGCTGTGCCCTTTTTATGCCACTGCATGGAGTTTAGTTTGGACTCAGGTTCATAATGATGAACCCAAGTTTCGTCTTCAGTAACAATTCGACTCAATACACCATCCTTGTCTTCATTACAGAGGTCCAAAAATGCACGCGAACACTCTACGCGCTGGTGTTACTTGGTTGGTTACTTGGTTTATGTTACTTGGTTGACGATAGCTCAAAGACTAACTGTCTAATAACAATGAAACTTCGTACTGCGATGGTTGTCTGCCTCTTCTTGAAAGGTCCTCTTCTTCCACTTCCACTTCCTTCATGGATGTCTTTCTGGTGGTTCTCGGGTTCCTGGGTTGTTGTGGCTTCTCGGAGTCTTCTGGATGGATCTCCCACGCTGTTGGTATCTGAAACTAACGAAACAGAGGTATTATTTTATGAATAAATCATCACCGCGTCACATTTGTCGGAGTATCTCCGTTGTGGTGCGGTGCTTGGTGGGCCCCACTGATTTTTGCGCGATAGCGCTACTCATCGCTGGGTTGCTGCTCGCGAGTGCCTTGTCGAAAAATCCTCGGTTGAGTTTCTTCAAGAACTCGTTCAGGTCCTGGACGTCTGCCGCTGTAAGTTGTCGGAGGACTGCCAGCGAGGTACGTCTAGGAAGTCGGAATACAAGTCGCAGAACGCGATTTTGCACTCGGACTAGTGGAAGGATGTGAGATGGAGCCGCCGTGGTCCAAGCTGGGCTGGCGTAGGTTAGGATCGGGCGGATGTGGGTCTTGTACAGCATCGCGCCCGTTTTGGGATTGAGTTTGGGGTTACCGAGGATAGGATATAGCTGGTGCAGTCGACCGATGGCCCTGTTCCTAGCTCTACCTAGATGCTCGGCGAAAGTTAGCTTCCGGTCGAGGATCATTCCCAGGTATTCGATCTTCTCGCTCCAATCGATCTCCGTCCGAAGAACGGTGGAAACTTCGTATTTATGCTAATTATGAGTCGCTGCACAGGCCACGCCCACAATGCGCCTAATCACCCCTCTACAACCCGCTCATTCCCCGAATATAAAAACGCTCCCTCGTACATACGCCAACGTTAAAGAATTGCAAGAAGCAATACCTGAGGCATCTAACAGCATTAATCTCAATATCATCCAGAAAGTAATAAATAGATAGTATTTAGAAACAATGTCAACTTTGTAAAAGATGGTGATTTATTTAAGTAATTTAATATGATATTTATTATTTTGTAGCAGAGTTTGTTGTTTTTTCGTTTTATTAAGTATTTAAATTACCATTGGTTCAAACCGAGTTCTCATATCGTCTAACACATAATTGGTTAAAAAGAATCTTAAAAGGGCAACAAAAATCGTAGTTCAAACAAAAATTTCGAGGTGAGGTTAGGTTACTAATAAAATATGCACACATGAAATTTGTTTTATTATATGTTGGTTTTCCGCTAGTCTAGTAATAACATTGACACAACTGACAAGTTCGTATGATGACAACCGGGCTGTTTTCACAGATAACGCAATAAACAAAAAGTTGTCATTTCTACCGATAACCATCAGAATAAGCTTTATTTTTCAAATTTTGACGAAGTTTCCATATCATACCATACATGATTGTATTCAGAACAAAATCTTCTCTTAAAGGAGCTTCAAAAATTGCACGGTTCAAATTTATAATTTTGAGGTTAGGTGAGATTACTAAAAATTTGCACAAAAGAAATTTGTTTCATTAGACTTCAATACAAGTATTTAGATTACAATGTGAATTACTTCAAATCGCATCTCAATATCTTAAGTAATAAAAAGTTTACGGCAAATAAAAGCGAAATTAGGAGATTTTTCTTCAATATTAAATAAATGAAGCATGACAAGAAAAAATTGAAAATGGATTCTTACTGAGCTTTTGAAACTGCACCTTTTTGCAAATTTAACCGTCTCTCTATGTCTTCAAATACAAAAGTTACCTATGTTGTCCCTAAGAAATCCGTGCACCCTGTATATATCTACTAAGGCAATAAAACGAACTCAAAAATATTCTAAAAACACAAACATCATGGTTCTTTCTGCCAGGATATCTGAACACTATTTAACAATAGTAACATCTGGAACATTTGCGCAAACAAAAACGTCCTGTTTGGCTTCATATTTGTTTCTAAAAACATTTAATGAAGAGTTTGAAGATAACAAAATTGCCTTGACGTCCCAATTTTTTTCAGTAGTTCCGAGATATTCTGATGCGACTATTAGTGAACGTCTAATATTTAAACTCTAAATAATGCGGGCGTTAATATTGGAACTCTCTCATTGGTGTTGAGGTGGTGTGGATCTTTTTAGCGCCTTTTGTCTTTGTATCATAATATTGATATTGTGGATGTTGGAACTTGGAACGACCTCTTGCTTTTTGTTGTTTGATATTCTCCAGGTATTGCTCACTCTTCTCGGTTGATGTTATTTGGATTCTTCATAATTTCCAGTGATTCCTGTATCAATCTTTGAGGGTATTTCTAGATGGGGACCATCTCATTAATTATGACAACGTTAAAGGCTTTGCCAAAACTACGCAGTACCACCAGAGATTAATCCGGGAATCACTGGAAATTATGAGGAATGCAATTAACTTCAATCGAGAAGATTGGTACAGATTGAGCAATACCTGGCGAATAACCTCATAAGATCATCGACGTAACCACATCACCGTAACGGATGCAGCTCATTGAACAATAAAGCTGATGACAGCATGATTGGCGAAACGTCAAGTGTAAACTTATGTACGCTACAACACCCGGAAGGCTTCAACACAATAAACAATGGTCGTGAAAATTTACTCTTAAGTGTATATTGGCAAATAATTCCATCCAATTATAGAGCAGTTGAATTACATCAAGAATTAAACGATAGTGATTTTGAAAGGAGAGTAACATTTCGTCAATGCTACCCAAAACTCATGTCCTATCAGATTTCATGATTTTGCCAATACAATTGTCGACATGGTTATTATCATTAGACTGGATTTCTTTGAATCATTTTTGAATGATTAGAATTTTTGTTATATGATTTAGTTAGACTGACTGATTTTTCGCAGGTCATCACAAACAAATTGTAGCGTTAATTACACGGATTACCCATTCACTATAGTGACGTTCATGAACTTTTAGAAAAACAAGTTTTAGAACGGTTGATAGAGATGAATCGCCAAATATTATTTTAAGGTCAGATTAGTTGATCAGAAATGCTTCGTCTTCAGATACGATTTGTGGGACAATATTTATAGTACATCAATGCTTGAACATGATGGAACAAATTCGAGAATCAGTTTGTATTTTCAAACGAATTAACTCATTTTCCCAGTTTTTATACTTTTAAATAAATTTAAAAATGAATAGAAATACTATAATCGTTGATCTTATTACAAATGAACCGTAAATACTAATTCTTTCTAAAGCAAATTTCTTTGAAACCATACTATTTAAAGTAAGATCTCTACCGCAAGATTGTTGTTTAGAGCAACGGTAGCTCAAATATGTTTTAAGTTTTAGTGAAGCAATACTAAAGCAATAGATTCATGTCTAACTGTAATTCCTGTAACGATTAGAGAGTAGAGATAATAGAATGACAGCAAAATGTCTGTATTAGAGAATTGTTAGATAAACGCACAATGTAAATAATTGATGAATGAAGCGAGGTGTGTAAAAGTTCACACGAAATATACATGCCCTTCAAGTGAAAATCTCTAAATCTAACCTAACTCTATCGAACCATTAATTTGAAAACAGTTTTTTCAAGCTATCATCTTTGTAAATAGCACGTTTTTCGACTGCATCGCCATTTATAGGTGCTTATGATGGAAATTCCTGACCGTATGACTAATCATCTCGACGTTTATAACGTTATGACACGTTATGATTTTTCCTATTTAGTATTAGCAAGTATTAGCTTCATCTTAGAATAGATATATATTATAACCTCAAATGTCTGTATCTTTGGTTGCCTACACATCAGAATAAAATGTCGATTTAATAGAATTGTAATTAAGAATCTTGAATTTGACAGAAATATATTTCCAGAATATCCTGCCGACTGCGCCTATATTTGCCAAACGTACATTAATAACTTATTGCCGACTTTCATTTAACTGTGATCGTAAATATGATAAAACTAACATAAATTCACGTTCCAATTGCAGCATACGATTAGATTACATTACATTTCGATGCATTCGTCGACATCCAAGATGCTTAGTTGGAGATATCGTGTACACTACATACACATACTAGCGCGAAACTATGTACCAATTTCGCATTCACAATAAAACCTAGTAGAACAAGACCGGCGGAAGATTGTTTTCGTTGTCAACGGAAATATATTCATTTAGAATGGAGCTCCGTTGGAGAGTAAATTTTTGGTTAGAGAAGCGCTGTTCGCAGGCGAGGCGGAGATATGGGCATGGGGCTATACGCGCGGGTAGGCCGGTAATGAATCTTTATCGCCTTCGCGGCGAAAAACGTAACTATTTTCTCGGATCCCGGTGCGCCCCGGTCTGAAATTGCTTTCCGAGAAGATTTGCAAGGAGAGCTGAAAACAAAGCTACGTGTAATTTACGGAAATTGGCGGCGGCGTTCACCCAACTACGATCGCCGCTATACTGCTATATATACCGTTACCGATCCAGACGCCATCTCCTAAGATTTCGATGGTATTTAGAAGAGTAAAGTTGTACAAGTGATCGCGAAAGTAACCGGAAGTTATGATTGCAGTATAAGTTGGTGGAAAATATTATTAAGCAATTGTATTTAAGTGATTGTACTAGAAAACAAAGAAATTAAAGAAATTCCGCCCGTTGACACCGTTAATCTAGTTTTACAAAAACCACAAAAACGCGCATACTGAGTCCTATAAAACTATAGTTGCATAATAAGTATTCCTTTTATGAAAGTTATCAAAATGTGACTTTCGTGTTAACTGTTCCCAATTATTGCATATTTAAAAGAAATGTCTTAAAGCTTCTCTAATTTCAGTACAGAATTACTGTAAGCAGTTAAGAAAATCGTCACTGATTATCTAATTATAATATAAAAGAGTACAGCAACAGAGATGAATGAGATAAGTGTCTCAAATACATGAATCTTATAATCTATGTTCACATTAAAATTCTTTGCTTATTTTTTTTTGTGGTATATGCAGATGTAGAGGCTTCCTAAGCTGAATTGTTTATCACAGCAATCGCTACAAATATTGTTGCATAATTTAGTGTGTATAAAGCGTTCCATAGCTTTGTTACAGTATCTGGTATTGGTTCGATTATTCATTCATTGACCATATTATTAAGGTTAGGGATTTATGATTTTAAAATGTCATTAAATTAATCAAGTTCCAGGAAGTACCAACTTTACTTTTACGCACTGTGCTTAAAGTGACTTTTTACGCACGCAAATCGAATCGTGAAATGACAGGTTTTGATAAGCGAGACAAAATAGTTATTTATGAACCAAGTGCGTGAAATCATATTTCGCGAATGAGTGACCAGTTTAAAGCGCGAGCCGGAGGCGAGCGCTTTATGGACACGAAGGAGAAAGGACACACTTAGGAGAAAGTTTGATAGTTCCGTAAAGTAATTGACATAACCACTGACATTCGTGTTATATAAAAAGTTATCAGGCGAACGCTAGCTAACCATTAGCATGCCCACACACCGTTAACAGCTACAACGATAATCATTTGCTGATAACTGATGTACGCTACTGTATTGCTAGCTGACTGCGCATTTTCGTCAATTTACGTATAATCTTAAGCGCCACCTACAGAATACCAAATATTACAACTAAATGGATATCTTATCGATATCCATATAATGTACACATTGGATATGGATGTGCTTTACAGATTGTGATATCCACTGGATGTCTAACAGACCAAATATGCTGTGTGGGTAGTCCTTAGTCCCATAATTCCATTTCGTTTTCTCTTCGAATAACATTTATTGTTGATCAGTGTTAATTTCTATTGCGTACAAACCACTCTTACTTAATTATCCTTCTAAAAGTTTATTATTGTTTTTTACCACTATTACCCTTTCTTTACTGAATATCATTTCAATACCAGGCTTTTACCATTTTGCTAACTGTAACCAAATTTTTTCCGTTCGGGAATATCTTGCAATATTTACATTTATGAACCTCTATTTTTCCAGCCGTTTATCATCTTTACTTTCTGTATTTACTTCTGTAATTTCTTAACATCTTAGCAAATATTTTTTTATAAGGACCATAAAATTTAATACAATTATCCATTATATTTTTTAGGTTATTGCAGTTATTTTATGTGATTCGTCTTTTTATTGTGCAGCTTTGTAATCGTTCTTTAGTATATGTTTTTGTGAATGATCCTGTTTGTCCACATCTAAAAGCATTTCTTAATTTCTGCAGATTATGTTTTATTAGTTTTTGTTTCACCTTTAATTTAGATAGATTAGATTTTCTTATCCTTTGAATAGCCTAGGCTATTTCATTCTGCACTGACTTCTTCTGCAAGGACTCTTTTTACTAGATTTTCCAAATTTTTGTTAGTACATAGGCTCTACTATCCCATGCACTGCTAAAATGTTTGTAACCCTCGGATAAGATAGATAATAATTTAGCCATCTGCATTGTCTCATCCATTTTTTGTTCAATTAGCATCCTAATTTTTGATTGAGTTCAGCATTATATAGCTTTCTTTGCATTTTTGAAATCTAAGCTTTATTTTAGACAGACTTTTACTAGTTCTTAAAAAATTTTCAACATTTTCGTTTTGAATTTATCATGGTTAATACTATGGATTTTTGAAGTGAAAATTCTGAGATTGAGGTTGTGGATAAATCTTGAAAGAGTTTAAAACTTTATTATATTTTATGTCCAAAATTTAATCATCTTTTAGTATAACTTCAGACCATTAAAACTCGATTTTCTCAAAGACAATCATCCATTTTGTTGTCAACATTTTGAAGCAGAATTAAATTCTGTATCGAACTGTATTAGCATTCACTGTGCCTATCTGTAATAATTTTCGAGTTATTCGAGGTTTCTTGATAGAGTTTGTACAAAATTATAACATTTTCTTAATAGCAAGCCATGGAAATGAACAAACGTTCATATTACTAACTGTTACCACAACGTTTCAATTCTGGCCCAATCATTCTAATGATCGGCATCAATTAATCAGCCTGTATGTATTCCTTCCCTCCGTATATGTATATGTTGCAAACTTTTCTAATAGTGTTGAAGGGGTTGATTATTATTGTCATCGTTGACTGCCTATCTTCCGACGAATGATTTCTTAATTGCATGTATCTTTCTTACCCCATTCTTGTTTTCTCTTCATTTCGTTGATCTCTGGACACTTAAACTTTCATATCTCAAAGCTTGTGACATTTTGCTTTGTTCCTGACATATTCATACGTTTTAGTTTTATTTTTATATTTTTAACGATTTTTTCCTTAACATACATATATGTATACACTTGCACATATCTTATCCTGTTTAAACTTAATTTTCTAATTGATCTCTCACACAACCTGTTAGGTTTTTATAGTTAAAACAAAGCGTCCGTTTAGTAAAAAAACTCAGTAACGTTAATCACACTTAACACAGAGTAATTAATTACAGCAGAACTTAGAACACTACAACGACATAGTTTGCTAATATGTAATGTGTACTACTACTTGATGATTACTGTCGACTATTACATGTTACGTCGTGATTATAATTTTCTTTCACAACTACATTTTGTTACGCGTGCTGCACATTTGGTTGCCTAATATATCTTTTCATTTAGTGTTTTTTAATTTTACCTTACCATTCTCCGTTCATCTTTATCTGACTTCTAAAAGTAATTGAATAATCTTATAATTTCGGTTTAATTTTAATAAATCACTATGTTCAGTAAAGCAAATAAACGAAAATAAAATACTTATAGGTACTCGATAGTTTCACTTGACACACATGCCTGTCCGATTGTGGCTAACTTCACCACACCCTCATTCCCAACTTTAAACTTTGACAATACAATGTTTTCCCACAAAAATTTCGCAAATTTAACCTTAAGCCCGTTTTATCATATTTTGTTTGACAACTAGTTAGACAAACTTTGTTTGAGACATTTTTGAACAAATAGTATGAAGTTATACCACGTAAGTTTAAAAGACTTGAATCTAATTGCAATTCTAATTACTACCACCCGTCAAATTTAAATATTTTGTTTGTAGTTTTTAGGTTATTTGCGAATACTGACATAATGTAACGAATAAAAATAATTAAACTAATAAAAATAATTAAAATTGTGGAACTTTTAAGGAATTTGAATGTACGCAAACGACGTTTGTGGTGTCGATAATTATTTTCCAGTTCTTCTTTTATATTGTTTAATGCGTTGTACCTAGCGTTTTTATTATGATAATTGGGCGAAGAACTTTTGTATAGTACAGGTTGCAACTCATATAACTCCACTAATTTTTTTATAGATTCTTGGCTCCATTTTCTAGACATTCTGCTTGCTGCTAACAACTCTGTATTTATCGTTAGATGTACAAATTATTAAACAAGTAAATACAATTAGGTTAGGTTATATTTTGATTGTAAAATATAGTAAAAATGTTAGGTTTGCCAACCTGTGTGCACATGCGCAATGCTATATTTTTTGTTAAACTTAGATGAAAAATAGGACAGGACTAATTTTGTTTGATGCTCTTCAATTTTCATCAAATTTTATGTTTATACTATACAATTTTATTTAACAACATACTTCGCAAACATAGTTGTCAAACAAAATATGATAATGTAAAACAGGCTTTTTGCAAAGCAATGTGCCAACGTTTACACAACCTACTTCCATTACCTTTTAAATTTCGATTCAACCAACTTTCGAGTATATTTACTGATAAATAATAATTATAAAATTTGTTTCACACGGTAGTAGGTGTACTAACAATTAATTTTAGTACACTAATCACTAAGTAATTAACTACATATTTAAAAAACATAGAAATACACGTATTTATCTGCCATCGTATCTTTATACAGATTATTAATTTCCTTAATTGCGGATAACAATTCTTCCATAATTTTTGCCGGAGTTATAAGTTACACCATCGGTCTTTTCAAGACGAAACAATTGTTTGAGAGTATATAACCTATAATTTAACAAAATGAAAGTAACGAAATTAATACCCGTACACGACGTTGTAGGAGTATAAATTGGCGATGGATATTATACAAAACTTTCTCTTCGTGTAATTGGATAAATATCTCTCAGTTGATGGAGCTATAATAGAACAGTTAATAATCTTTTGACAGCTGTTTTCGAGTATAGCACGTTGATCATAATATAAATTTAAAATATTTAACATAAACAATAATATCTGTTAAATCTTACATTCACGAGCTGATATTTTTCTATCGATTTTACTATAATATAAGAAGCAAAAAATAGAATATGGGTTAATCAATAGTATACTTTCCAATTATGCACCGTTATATAACAGCATTTCGAATTAATTTAAGTGCAAAATTAGGTTTTCACAGCTTGAGAATAATAGGAATATGACGTGTAGATAATGGCCCATACATTATACAAAGCTATCGTAGAATAAATTATTGATTGAATCGTTCCCATTTATCGACCGACATTAAAGCCTTGCGAAACTTTTAAATAATAATAACGCAGTCATTCAGAATTTCTCAGGTAGTTAATTATTTATCGGTCACCAATCAATTTTCGTTAAACGATTCATCCTTTTAGTAGTATCAACTACAATATACAATATGCTTGCGATACAAATATAGGACCTTGAACCACTCATAAAACGTTTAAAGTTAATTCAATTTTTAATTACTTTAATGATAGCTGTTTCAAAAATTATGACAATGTTTACATTTAGATTTAAATGAACAAGCAAAATAAATTATTAATAATTTTGGCCAACTGTCTTTTATACTACTAACAGTAAAGGTTAGAAATAATTATTGTGGTGCACCTATACATATGTATATGTTATATGGCGGAATTAGTATCATAACATGCATGTAATAATAGTGTGCTATATATGTATGTGACATGATAATTATTACACTATCCTATCATGTATTTATATTATTTACTCCTACGCTCTGCTTCATGGTTATACGACATAACGAATTAAAGATAAGTGGGCGTCCGAATCTCTGCATTGAAAATGAACATAGACTTAGTTAACTCTTATCATTATTACATACATTACATAGAGTCCAATGTGATAAATTCTTAGTTAATTGAGTATTAATGATGTTGCGATTGCATTAAATCTATTTACAGTAATTCTTAATATTTGCATTTACTATTACCTCTACGACTTTGACTAGCCTTAACTGATTTGCCTAGAATTGATTTGAATTGGTAAGAAATGCTTTCGTTATATACAATTTTTTTTGTCTTGTATAATGACAATATTACGTTCTATTGTCACACCACTGTTTAGCCATTTATAATGCTACGCTTTTATTCAGTTTGTTGGCAACAATAACGATTTGTTGGGATACAATTCTTCAAAAAAATTCCACCGTCCTCTTGGAGAATTGAACCTCAGCTCACAGTCATCACCCACAACATTGAGTAGCCACATAATTACTACGGCTAACGATCTGTTTTTAGAAACGTCACAATACATCTCTGTCGCTTGCAAAAACTTCTTTAACAGACGTTTTGAATTTGCCTTTCGTAGACTTTACCATAACGACAAGCACTAGACTATCAGATTTTAAATGCACCTCGACGACTCTGACAACTGATTATCTTCTACAAGAGACATTATGCCTTCAAGTTCAATGTTTTTTGAATTGCATTGTCATGTCGATCATACTTGCAGATGGTAGAGATATTCTCTCTCTCTTTGATCATTTTTCCAGCGTGACAAATTGTGGATACATTGGTGTAGGTGTAGGACGTTCTAATTGAATGACTTAAAATTCGAAATTGCCTCGATATCAGTTAGTCGTGTATAGTCTTGTTTATTCAAAATAGTCTCCTTCTGAGTCAATACAGAGTAGGACGGTGGTTGAAGTTTTTCGGATGATCGAGATGGTATCGACACGATTTCCTTTCATCGCCAATTTCAATTTGGGAAATATCCAGAAGTCGCACTGAGTCAAATCAGCTAAATATGGTAGATGAGCGATAACAATGTTCCCCTTTTTGGTCAAGAATTTACGTGCCGTGATGGCTTTATGCGATGGTTCACTGTCGTGCGACAAAAACCAACACCTTGCCTCTTGAGATTTTTGTTTGTTTTGAATCGAAGAAAACGGTCAGCAATGTTTTTTTGCTCTTCTGCAAGCGTAATTTTTTCCCTTTTGGCTATTCTGGTGACTTCCATGCTGCACTCTAACGTTTTGTTTTTGGCGCGTATTGAAAACACCATGTTTCATCACTAGTTGCAATAGCTGAGATGCTTGCTGGATTCTTTTGGGACATTTTTAGCATGTCTTTGCAATTCTGAACTCTTGATTCTTGTGTTTTTGGTCGTCTGTGAAAGTGTGCGGCACGAAGAGCGCACAGACTTTCTATTTGCCCAAATCTTCGGTCAAAATTCGATAGACTATGCTTTTAGCTATCCCAGTTTCCTCCTCGATGAGTCTCGCGGACATCCTGGCATACAGAATGTCTATTGATAGTGAATTTTGAATCGAAGAAAGCGGTCAGCAATGTTCTGATTTTGCTCTTCTGAAAGCGTAATTTTTTCTCTTTTGGCTATTCTGGTGACTTCCATGCTGCACTCTAACGTTTTGTTTTTGGCGCGTATTGAAAACACCGTGTTTCATCACTATAGTTACAATAGCTGAGATGCTTGCTGGTTACTTTTGGGACATTTTCAACATGTCTTTGCAATTCTGAACTCTTGTTTCTTGTGTTTTTGGTCGTCTGTCAGAGTGTGCGGCACGAAGAGCGCACAGAGCTTCTATTTGCCCAAATCATCGGTCAAAATTCGATAGACTATGCTTTTAGCTATCCCAGTTTCCTCCTCGATGAATCTCGCGGGCATCCCGGCATACAAAATGTCTGTTGACAGTGAATTTTAAGGGCTGCAAGAATACACTCGTGGTTACATCCAATACCATACACTGCTTTTATGGAGAAATAAATGAATAATTTTATTAGTTTTCGACTGTTTTACCTATATTGGACATGCATAGTCAACTCATGTAACTGTGAAGGGTCTCTTTACTTTGTGAAGTTGTTCCTCAGTTAAATTACTCACCAACTGGTTGTATATTCTTTTAATAAGCAAAAACATATTAAACAGTTGGCCAAAATGTTCTTCTAATCACGGATATCAATTGTTGATGTCCACAATGTAATAGTTCTTCATGTTCGTCTTTGATCATAATTCTTGTAAAGTAATACTGTATGTCTATTCTTTTAAAACCTACCATGCCAAGATATGGTTTAAATTTCCTTCTTAATTCTTCCTACTCCGCTCTTTCTCCACTTCCTACTATTAATGAACAATACGACAATATGCTACTTTTCCTCAAACTTTGATCGATGCAGGATATTTTAGTAATAAAAAGATCTGAAGATCTTGCTGCTTTGGCCAGTATTGTTCGTCATATTCAATCTACTACCACTATGCTCGTTTAAATCAGACCTACTGAATTAGTGACACTTTAAAATATTAACACCTCTCTGCTGTTACTAACAAATGTTTACATGTTTTGGTGTTGCTCTTAATTATTCTAAAACACTAGTAGAAGCATTCGAGAGATAAGTATTTCTTATTTCATGTTAGATTGTTCCACAATTTCTATTAATTTGAGTAGAAAAACAACTCCTGACAATTTAAATCTGGGTCAACTTCCATAACTCAGGCTCCATATCCGTTCTCGCTAGCTTCTCAAAATCCAAAAAGGTTTTTTTTCTGATTTGTGGTTTGGTTTGTGTTTCTAGTTACAATTAATTCCAACATATGTTCTAATGAAGTTCCTATCCAAGTTTAATTTCCGGTCTTTGTAAAAATATCTTTGCTGTTACCAGTAGTGCACCCAGAAGACCTAAGGGATCAAATCTGATGACTATTCTAGATAGCATACGCGTGTTAGTAATTCATTAATCCGCCAACTTTCTGTAGCGTTGGCTTCTGTATTTTTGGTCTGCAATAGCCCTAGCAAAAATGGAGATCTGTCAGGATTTAGCTTCTCTTCAAGAGTTTTCAGATCGATGAGCCCTTTCAAGAGTCTTTCGCGCCCTCAACCAAGGTTGAGGGTGCGGCGAATCCTGGAAGACCTCTCACAGCGTTAAATTAAGACTTGATCCCCACCCCAAAGACTACTTGCTAGCTAGACGTTCATTAAAAAGACTCTTGAAAGGGCTCATCGATCTAAAAACTCTTGAAGAGAAGCTAAATCCTGACAGATCTCCATTTTTACTAGGGACGCGGTCTGTCAGATTCAGCTTCTCTTCAAAGGTTTTCGGATCGATGGGCTCTTTCAAGGGTCTTTCTGGCTAACGTCCTCGCATAGTCACTCAAAATTGGAAGGTTCAAATCTCTGTATATTAGTTGTTGGACACAAAGCAATCACAACGATCGTACGCAAAACATGGTTTTGAAGAGTGTACAGCCTCTGAACTTGAGACTCGGAAGCGCTGAACTATGTTAATGAGCCGTAGGTTAGTATTGGTCTGAAAAAAGTTGTCAAGATGACGAGCTTGCGCTTCAAACTCAGGGAGATTTGCTACTGCTTTAACAACGATTCGTGATGACATTCTCAATGCAACAGATCAATTCACTTGTTTAGTTTATTCTCAAATACATTGTTTACTCCTGTAGCTTTACTCTTGATCAAAAATTATTTATCTTACAAAGTCAGTAGTTCGAGTTATCTCGAAAGAGAAATATCAATTTATCTAAGCGTTTCGAACCTCAATAGTTATTGTTAGCTCAATACTGTTAAAGTTTGCACAATTTTTCGTACCACGAAAAGACTGAAAGAAAAATAAAAAAAACAATCTGTGAAATATCCTCAGTCAAGAAATAAGCACAATTTTAAACAACATCACAAAAGTATTGTAACTACTGGTGGAAGGTCACTAAACAGAAAACTGTTAAAACTTTCTTGGGAGGATCGGCCAGCAAAAGGACTAGAAATCTACTTACTGATAATAGGAATAACCTAAGACCTAATATCTGGTCTCACTTGCTGAAATTGGAAGCAAACCTTCGGCATTGAGAAGTTGAATTCTTAATAATTATTTTATTGTGATTGCTAGTAAAAACTATCTGAATATCCAAATGAAAACCATTATTTTATTACTACGAGATGTTACAACATACCTACCGAACATATAAAATAATAATCAAAAATAAATATTTTAAATTATAAAATCGTTTTTACAAAATAAGTTCTTCTCAAAACATACTGAAAAATTATTAAACCTGCGTTTAGTAAAACTTCCTTTCCTATTGGATAGCTTCTTTATCGCTTGCTAAATGCTGAAGTCTTTGCGTAGTCAACAATAAGGTAGATGACGTTCCTTAAGTAATGGTACATAAATTGCAACATTTGATTGAACACCACTAAATAAAGGAACTAGTTGTATATCTCAAAGCAATAACAATTTAATTTGAATAGATTAGCACTTTCCGTACATAAACCGACACATATTTAACTGACATATACATACATATATCAAAACTTACTTTGTATTAGGCAATGTTAATGAGATTCTATTTGTTTTTTGAATATCAATTTTAAATATGTCATAAAATTAGATGGAAATCTAACAGAAATACCGGTTTTAATATCGTAAATGTAAATATTGATGTGACTGTTGCGGAAGGTAGTGCTATATCTGTCATATTTAATCGCCACATTAATTCTTAACTACTATACCATAAGGTAAAGCTGAATTATTCGCTGTTAAATATTAAAGGATTTATGTATAATTTACAAAAAAAAATACTTTTCTTCTTGGAATTCAAATGAGCACACGATGTTTGTCATTCTATTCATTTGGAAATCGGTACCAGGAAAAGGAAACAAAACTACACCATCGAGTATCTTCATCTTTACCAAATAATGATACCCACATTTCTCATTCACCATGTCGTTTGGAATTCTTATTTGGTCTGCTCGTAATTATTCAAACTTAAAAGCGAAGCTAATCTGATTTACAGGTTACAGCAAGCCCATTTATGGTAGCAGCGTTGTGTTGTCTCGACTATTCGAGATATATACGAAGTGAGGTCATGTTCAGGCGAATATCTTTTTCGAAAGATTTGGAGCGGTAAAAGTTTTTTGTTCTCCTTACTCCTTGCCTCTATATGAACTACTGCACGCGGAGATGTATTAAAGGTAGAATACATTCACCTTTCATCAATCGACGGATCTAGATAACGTTATCTGTGCTTGACAGTACGTGGAAATATATAATATAAATTTGTCTTGAGCTAATGAAGTGTTTGAAACAATAAAAGTTTTAAGATTATATTGTCATGAATCGATTACAGCAGCTTTATTCTTGTTTTGTTTTACAATTAATGGTTTTGTACAGTTGACACGGTACGGTTCGGAGTATTGTAACGACTTAAATCTTCTCAAGTTGTGTAATAATATCTCGCAAGTCATATGTGACAGCAGCTGGAATAAAACTCATTTGATATTTATAGATAGTACTTGATAAAATGTTAAATAATGTGAATAATAGGAAAAACCGTAAACCTACACATGTCGATAAACAAAAACTGGTTGTGAACTAAAGTTTAACCACATACAAATAGACACCCATTTCAAATATTTTCCTTGGCACTTAGTCGCTCGCGGGGTAAGGGGAGTTATCTAGGTTAGGCAACACAAATAACAAACCTGTTTCACAGTAAAGAATAACTTTCAGACAGGAGTGATAGGTCAGCGTATTTTGTATTGCCTATCTGACCTGGCAAACATTCCATAGTTAGGTGGTTAGGTTGTTCCTATACTAAAAATTGAATGACAGATGAGAAATGGCGAGAAATTCTCTCATAGACATCATAAAATTGTTGGAATTATGATGAAGTAAGTTTTCTGTAAATATTAAGAAATACTTGATCGAAGGAAATTACAGAGGCAACTGTCACGCTGCTGATATATTTCTGTTAAGTCAAATTCATAAAAAGTCACTTCTTTTCGGATTTAATCTAAATTATGAATGAATTACATAGCATTCTGCAGTAGATATACAAAAAAAAATTTTTTTTGATCAACTTCGACTAGATCTGGAAACAAACTGTAAAACTATTTATAAGTTTCTCTTTTCATGAATCCAGAATCTTGTTTTCTTTCTTTACGTATCATCGTATGCTAAGGCAATCATAAAATCTTCGTTAGGTTCTAACGATCTGACGCTCATGTTCTTTTTTAATTCTTAGGTATTTTAAATCGTTTCTTTATTGAACCGTTGCTGAGGATCAACTGATAGACCGAATTTGTGCACAGTTTACACTGGTGTTCTAATTTTGCCGTTCATAAGTCGATCGATCTGAGTCGATCAATCCGAAGATGTCTGACCTATATAATGCGTGAGTAATAAATGATTGAAACTCGTTCATGTTGACATGTCTGATTTTTAAGTTTAAATGTTCAAAATTTGACAAATTATTTGATTCACGTAAGTAATTCTAACCTAAAAGATAAATCTAACGCTACTAAATCTAACCTATTAGGTGGACTCCCCAAGGTGGACACCTAATTGTTTTGAAATTTCAAAGTACTTAGTCCACTGACATTGGTATAAGTAAAAGTGACACAACTGACGGAAGTGTCACTCATTTATTTATACGTTTTATTACGATAATTTGTACAAAATGCCACAACTAACTAATGTTGAACGAGCGGTTATTATTTCTAAATTAGAAGACAATTGGTCTTTACGAAGAGTAGCGGCGCATATGCATGTAAGCAAATCTTGTGTTTTTTAAATTAAAACCATTTGGCAAACTGAACAGCGAATAGAGAAAATCTGCCAAACCTAATGGACTTAGAAAGATTTCTAATGAGGAAGATTAGGCTTTAATTCAATATGTATTGGAAAATCCGTTTACAACATCTGTTAATGCCTGTGCTGAAACTCATTTTCCCGGTTGCAGCAAAACAGCTCGTAGACGTTTAAAAGAAGCAGGTATCCATAATCATGCACCCGCAAGGAAACCATTTCTAACAGAAGTTAATAAGCAAAATAGGTTAAATTTTGGTAATGAATTTATCAACCGCGACGAAGATTTCTGATGGACGTCAGTTATTTATTTTCAACGAAAAAACATTTCAGTCTTGTTACAACGGTAGACTTCGCATGTATCGGCCCCGCAATACCAGATACGATTCAAATTACATTCATTCTCTGAACCGAAGTGGACGGTTTTCAGTAAGCGTTTGGGGTTGGATTAGCGCAGATGCTATTGGTGTATGCCACAGAAATTCCAGAGCACGCTGACGGCTCTCCGATACCGAGATCTGTTAAGAAAATATTCATGCTAAAAATCAGTAAGGGCCATTTTCAATCTAAATTTTGTTTACCAACAGGATAATAGTCCAAAATCCATACAGCCAACATTATAAGAACCTGGTGCAACGAAAACCATGTAGATGTTCTCCCATGGCAACCAAAAGTCCAGATCATGAAACCCATCGAAAATTTATAAGCTTACATTTAACGAATTTATCAATCCAGAAATATTAGACCTGCTAACACCGAATCAGCTTTGGCAGGAAATTCAAAAATCTTGGGAAGCAGTTTTGACAAAACTACGATATGTTCGTTAATAGGATCAATGAGAAAAAGACAGCAACATACAATTGCGTTCACTGAGGATCAACAAAATACTGACTATATTTTTATTGCTGTTTAGTTCATATTTCACTTTTACATTAATAAAGTTTCAAGTATTACGCCTGCCTTTAAATGCTTTTAATTAAAAAATTCTATTAAAACGCCACTGATTGAAACCATTTTTATTTAAATACATAAAAATAAAAATACTATAGATTCAACTAAAATTATAACTTTAAAAAGTCCACCGCTGTACATCCAGATAAGTCAATTTTTCAGGACTGTCAAACTAAATATATTAACTTGAAACGTTTATAGTCACTCGGTATTTTTTACATTGAACTGAGTAATGATCTACAATGAAAAACACGAAGTTGCTGTTAATAAACCTCAATTTTTGACATTCTGTTCATGCATTGATTATTTTTACTTTACATTAATCGATACTTTTTATTATATTTGTGCATTACTTTATGATTCCCATTCCTGTCTAATGCAGTTTCAAAAAGAAAATAATTACCTGTAAAATGATGCAACATGGATCCATGTTGCTATTAGAAAAAAAAACAAAATGGCAGTGGAGGTGTCCCTCAAAACAATTTTTTTAATTCTAAAATCTGAAAAAAAAATTTAATTAAAATTTTCTACTTAATTTGCAAATCTATATCTCTAGCCAACTGATTAGGAACTGTTTCATAATCAAGGGATTGTGAATTGTGAGTGGGATACAGGAAATTATTTAATTGTTTGGGGTGTAATTTTAACCTCAAAAATGGCCGCAATTAATGTAATTTACAAAATAAACGTCCATCCTTTGTTTAGGTAAGCAGAAATATTTTTCATGTAAACTTTTCAAATTTGGAAATGACAAATAACCACTGCGCATGAGAAGGCAGATAAGTTGTGTAGAGTTATTCACGGTTAAATCGGTTGTTCATATTTCTTCTACATGCAGGATGACCCAAACAGAATGAAGACGTTGAATTTTCTGCCAACATTTATTTTTTAACTGACCAGCTTATATTGTAAACTCGTAGAAGTCTGAATGTTCAATTCTGAAGGAGCACTAAAGTTACAGAATTAATAAAATATTTAATTTGCTAACACTATATTACGACCACAAAACATAATGGGAACGTGCTTAATACAGCAAGACTATAAACCTGCATAAATAAGAAGGTTCCGTTATTCCTACATAAACAGCATAATCTTATTTAAAAATAATATTGTAAGTGTTTGAAATGACCACTTGATCAACTTAATACTTCTAACAAATTTGAAAGTTTTTAAAATGTTATGTGTGTATACATACAGATGTGTGCAAAAAAATGAGACAAATCTTATAAACATAAATTCAAAATTTTTATCTGTGTAAACGGATCTGTCGTGACATACGGCATATTCAAATTGTCATAATAGATTTCACAGGTTATACATGAATATGTCATATTACAGATCATCAAAGGATTTCCGACGCTTTCAGTTTCCGATAAGCAGTTTGGCATTAATGCCATTAATCAAATACCTAATAATAACGAATGTCCGCTTTACACAGTAATACTTTAGTTGTCCCACCTCTTTGATGCACACATCTGTACATGTCTAATTTGGCATGTTGTTGGTATCATTTAGAATTGAAATTAGAATCAACTCTATCTATAATTTCATTATGTTAGAAACTTGTTGTCAAACAAAATATAATAATGTAAAATAGGCTTTAGAGAAATTTCTAACGGTGCCAATTCTATTTGATCGGTGGAAAATATGTGAACCATTATCGGAAACCTCTTTCCTCTCACCTTCTTGGCCAATATGTATATTCAACTAGTACAGTCTGGTACAATAAAGTAATATACCTAAATATGTAATTGCTTTTAAATCCTAAAAATATAATAATTTTAACACAAAAGATTCTGTAGTTTAATAACTAATGAACCTTACATTCACATTGTTTACATGATAAACGTCAAACTTGAACAACTCGAAAATTTCTCTGAGTGTACCTTTTGAAACGACGGTGCTGCCGTGGTGCTGCTCCAGCAGTCACATTAGATTGGTCCATTGAGATAGAATAAGTAGCAGAGATAATCGAGAAACGAAAGTTCAGTATTTCCCACAGTGGCAACATTTTACGCCCTCTATGAAAGTAGTGGAACTTAAATTGCAAAGCGCCTTAATTCAAATTAAATTTGTATTCTTTGTCAATTAGAAATGAAATAATTTGCTTTTTCATTACATTTCCCAAAAAATACAACTTTTTGATATTGGAAAAACACAGCAAAATGTCATGTACTTGTGGGAAATGTAATGAAAAAGCAAATTAGTTCATGTTTAAATACAATTCGATATAATTAAATAGTTATTATGTACATACATATATGGAAATCAGTGCAGTTTTTCGCCACTTTTAAATGAAAAAAAGAAGAAAACTACAAGTGTGATAATATATATGCTTTATTTTCTTCGACTATTTGAATACTTATTTTGGCAAGGTAAAAATAGTAAGTCAGATTTACATATTCTGCTTGATTGGCCACTTAATGGAAAATGTCAAATATCAACCATCGACCATAACAGACCATAACACGGAGGTACCGCTACCAACTAAAATTTACCGAAATTTGATTCAAATGTGAAATATCCCTAAACAAATGCATCAGCGCCTCTACTACTTTCATAAGAACTAAAAATGATTATTCAGCCAATGTAATTAAACTTCCCATCCCATGATAAGTAGGGAGACGCTATCACGTTGCTAAAACGGCGCAGGTCGGCCATATTGGTACACCAGTTTACGTCAAATACGTAGATTCTAGTGTATATGTCATGTATGGTTGTATTATTTGATTATTTCAGTTCTTACAGTTATATTATATAGCAAACTACTACAAGACATAGGTAATGGTTTCTTGTGCTCTACCTAGTTGCAAGAGTAGAAACAGCGTTAACAAGAAGAATTCGTCGAAAATAACATTTCATAGGACAGTGTTTGACACAAAAACAATGTACAGGGCCGTAATTGGAAAATTTCAATTGGTGTGCCTGTATGTAGGGACATAAATAAACTATTACATATTGAGCGTTTATATTGTCAAATTATGACATTTATGGGCTTAATAGGCGTGGGATGACGTAATTAATTTTAAATAAAACCATCTGTTAAATAAGGCGGGTAATTCAATTGTTGTTTTAGCTTTTACTATTACGTTAAAAGCAGTAATAATTGTGCTGATTTCCAAGATTATTATTCAAAAAAAGTAGAAGAGAGTCCATATTTCGATAAATTATTAAGATAGTAGAAATAGAATTAATAGAGAGTAAATAGTAATTAGTAATTAATTAGTAAGTTTATGAAAACATAATTATTGTGATCTGGAATAAATTTATTTTTAGCTGATTCATTGTTATTGGTTTGTAAATTAAATGATGATGAATAAATTATTTTGCATTAAAAATTTTTTAATTAAGATAAATTTAATATAATCTTATAATATAAATCACTCCAACGATATAATACATAAATCACTCATGCAGGCTACACAATATTATTAACATTTTGACAACTTAATTTATACATTTTATCCTATCATCGATTACTTTGTCTTCTGTATATAAAACATTTGGTAGTAATTATTAAGGTCAACATATTACAATAACGAAATAAATAGAAGGTGTTTCAGAGAGTTTTGCACTTTTATTTTATCTATAACAAAATCTGCCACATATGTAGATGTGATTTCCTAATTTATTCCAATAAACAAAGCAAGCCTTGGAAATTAGAGCTGACATATGTCACAATACAAACGGTTTGATGCCCATTATGGTGCGGTTACAACATCATAATGAAGAATATCTAATCAAATCCTGGATACAGAAAATTAATGTAACTGCAAATAATTATAATATTGTTTCCCTGATGTCCTGCTCAATTTAATTTTATTATAATTCTCTTTGACAATTACATCATCAAAATAATTATTTTAGTAAATTTTGAGTTCTAAAATTGATAACTTATCTTGTATAACCAGTTCCCTTTTACGGTATTTAATAATTAAATAAGGATTAAATATATATTTCTAATCAACCTGCTGCTGTACCTGCATATACCGAACCCTAAAAACCACCTGCAACCAAAATTTACAGGCAGTCACTTTCACCCTAATATACCTGAGTGTAGCTGTAGCTCAAACAAGGTAAGGGAGTAGTCGCCTTATATATGAAGGGGTGCAAAAAATATTCGGTTATTTATCCGTATCGTTGCCCTGTATAGGCTGCACGAGGTTATTAAACTACTAGTAATTCAGAAGAACCTTTGTTTATGACGCGATAGTATGGTAATTCGTGCTTTTTATCGCTGTCAAGTTGGAGCACCTGTCACATTTGAATTTTGAGGTTAACGACGTTATAAGAAACGTGAATTCAAGGCCCGGATGGCTTTCTTCTTTGTGTTTGGCGGGCTTATAGAGGTGTATTTAGGATAGGACCGTGTGTTATTACGAAAAATATAAGTCTGTGTGTAGATCATATCTGGCTTTACTTTTATTCGTTGTATTGTGTGTTGTTATAAAGATTAATCTGTTTTGAATACGGTTGAATTTTTTTTTGTATTTGTGCATTATGTTGGATTAGTAGGTAACATTCATAATAAAAACTAGAGTAATGCCATTGTTGTGTGTTATTATTGACGACAAACATTATCAATAGTTGTTAGCTGTCTTCTTTATATCGTGAAGAATTTAATAAACTGTTTCGATGAAGCGGTGGAGTTCACCTACTTTTACTCGTTCTATTGTTAACGAGTTTGATTGACAGTAATTGACAGTTTAATAAAATGAAAATAAATAGGATTGCATATCTACCTAATTTAAAATAAATACGACATATGGGTAAGATTAGCAAATTCAATGAAGTTTGCTTAACAAAACTATTCGTAAAATTATCGCGAAGTTGACACATTAGCTATACAGAACATGTGGTGTATGGAATTTAAACATTGCAAAACATGCATTACAGTACAGTAGATTTCTCCAAACTTTTTGTAGCTGTTGAGAGTGCATCTGCTTTGGTTGACTACTAATAATAAATTGAGCGACGACAATACAGTAAAAGCCATGTCAATGCGAATGTGGTTGGCGGAGAGATATATTTATGGACAACTTGTTGATGTGTTAGGAATCCATAGAATGCTGCGGATGGATTTTGATCTAATTTTAACGTTCAGAACAATCGTAATTTGCTCTTCATGTTATTAAATCAGATTTTTTATTACTCGGTACTTAATGCTATAGGTTAGAGGTGTGCTGTCGGTAAAATTTCATGTAAAATATTAGACAAAACAATGAGTTTAGTTTTAAATATTGTGGGCGGTTGTAATAGTTTAGCATCTTTCATTGAAGACATTGCTTTTTGCGTTAGAACAGCGGCAAACGAGGATAATTCGTCTCAAGAAAAGACCGAAACACAAATTTTAGCTAGGATGCTTACCATTTCTTTGGACAAAATAAGAGTTATTTTTGATTACTGCCCTATAGTAACACGTTAGCCAAATTACATATGGCTCTTAATTATCGTCCGTATTTTTGTGGTTCTTTTCTATGGCTCGACAAAGGCGTGAAAGAAGTAAACATCTATAAGTAGGGGGAGGTATTGAAAAATTCTTAACCTACTATTGAAGCAAACAAAATTTGAAAGAAAATATTTTATTATTCAATATACTCATCTCCTTTTAATTGGATACATTTATTAAAATGAATCTGCTATACTTCTATGGACCTTTGAAAAAGAAATTTTTATCTTGCTTTGCAAACCTTCTTTTGGAAGAAAATTTACGAACTTTAAAATTTTTTTTTCACCTGAGAAAAGACGTGATAGTCGGATGAAGCCAGATTTGGTGAATAAGGGGAGTGTTCCAGTAATTGGAACCCTAAATCACTAACCCAATCAGCACGTGAACGTCCATAGAACATCCAGTGTACATCCCTTGTTGGATATGCGGCCGTCCATCGGATATTCGTCATATGCACAAAGGATGTCCAGTGGATATCCACCGAAGAGCCATTTTCTACCAAATTGGAAATCCATGGGTGTCCCTTTCAGATCCATTAAAGGGCTAAGTGATTAAAATATTAGGTTATTAAACCGTCACTTTCAGTGTTACATCAAGTGGAATTAATTAAATTGTCAGTAATAGCAAAATCCTAAATCAACATAACGTGTTCTTCCGATATGCTATTCTCAATATTATGCAACATGCATATATAGATCTGTTATTTGGGTGTCCGATATACCCACATATACCACTCAAATTCATATATTCCATAAGTGTTCGTTAAAGGATAATATCCACATTGTATGTGTGATAATGCACATGCATTGTACAAAGAATAACAAACATGGATGTATCCATGTTTGTTATTATAGACCTATAAGTAGATAGGATAGATAGTCCTATAGGACTATCGTACGATGGACGTCCATTGCACAAACATTATCGTATGGATGTCCATCAAAGGACATTACAATGGTCGTCCACATCTGCATAGCTTATGGATATCCTATTTATGTCCATGGACATTCCGACTTATTATGGACCTGCAATGGATGTACATTGGACATCGTGTGTTATCTGGGAATTGTTTGCATGGTAATATGTGATTTGTGTGCAGGGGCATTGTCCTGCAAAAACAAAACAACTTTATACAACTTTTCGCGTCTTCTCTCCATAATATTTTCTCGTAGAGCGCTCAGTAACGTCGAATAATAATTCACAGTTATTGTTCCACCCTCATCCAAAAAATTAATCATGATTTCCCCATAGAAATCCCAAAAAAATGAAGCACGAACTTTTCTAGAAGTTTTTGGAACACGAAACTTCTTAGGCCTTGGAGTTAATGAAATGGAGACACTCTCCATTTCATTAACAGTTGCTTTGATTGTGGGTGGTAGAAATTTGATTTACAAAATTTCGGTCATCAATTTTTTCAAATTTTATTGCGAAAACGTGTGCAAAAAAAGAGACAACTAAACTATTACTGTGTGAAACGGTTGTTCGTTAGTAGGTATTTGATTAATTGCATTAATGTCCAAGTGCTTGTCGAAAATTGAAAGCCAGAAACGTCAGAAATTTTTTGATAATCTCGCAGAAATTCTAGGTCGATTAGATACAGTAATGTAGACTAGAATTATTAAAAAATCGGAAAATGGTTGGTCAATTCGAGCAATTGCTCAAAATTTAAATTTAACAAAAATGCAGTTGATTAAACCGGTCTAGGCTAACTAGATGTTACTACATTCTTGTATATAGGGGCAACCAAGCTGTTCAAGATGCGTTGCTTTCATAGAGCATTGAATATAAATTGATATATGAACGTCCAACTAATGTTACAAGGTCACCTTGGTGTGGGTGCCGGGACACAGGAGTATAGCAGGCAATGAAACCGCAGACCAGCTAGCGAGGGAAGGTTCCCAAATTAAATTCACCGGGCCGGAGCCAGGTCTGGGTATCACAAAGAGTGCAGTACGTGGTGCAATTAATGAGTGGATTATAAAACAACACCAACTAAATTGGAACCATGTAGCTGGACAAAGACACAGCAAACGGATGATGGAACGACCGTCACAACGACTAACTGCTGACTTACTTGCATTAAACAGGACTCAGCTTAGGGCAGTGACATGTCTATTAACAGGACACGGCTGTCTAAGAGGTCATCTGCACAAGATGGGGATCTATAAAGATGAACCCCTATGCAGACTCTGCAATGAGGAGGAGGAAACAGCCTTTCATATCATCTTCGAATGCGTGGCACTAAGTCAACGTAGGGTGACTTTGCAAAGCGCATTTGATCTACCAGTGGAGAAAGATTTACCAAATAGGCTTCTAAACCTGATCGAGGGAACTAACCTGTTTGAGTAAAACGGAATCAAGGCAGGAATAACACAATAGGCTAAGTGGGCCGCAGTGTTAGGGACAATTAGAGACTGCCCTGCCTTGATAGCAATCAATCAATGTTACGAGTTTGTCACAAATAACAGGATATCCATTGGTTGTTTGACTATAGTCGAAAATCTTGTTATGTAGCTTATGTTGTGCAAATGTGTCGAATGCCTTTCTTACTGTACTACTTCGCCGGTGGTAGTGCTGTGCTGTTAGTTATGTAGTCTCCAATAACTAATGGTAAATCGATTGGGATACAATTCTCAAAAAAAAAAGTTCCCTCAGAGAATTCAATGACGGGTCCCAGCCATCTGCCACATCACTTTTTAGAAAGTGAGTAAGTACAGTATGTCAAAACATTTTCGTTGCTTTTTGTTATTTGATTCTGAAAAATTGTTATAAAACAGAATATTTATTTTTAAAGATAATCATCAGAGTTTTAAACTGTTATTGCTATATTTTATTTTGCTAAAGATGGTTTCCACTCAGAAAGCTTTTAAAACTCTCGTTAAATTGGTCACCGAAAACTATAGTTCTTTATCTCATCCCGTATATGAGCAAAATAAAAGCTGCGCAAAAAAAAAGACCGAACCGCGAATATTTTAACTTTTAATGATTATCTTAACTAACTAAAATAATAATAGTTAAAGAATGGGTATTTCTTGAGTCTTTGACTAAGATTTATCGTTTAATATCTTTTAAAATTTTGAGAAATACATTACAAGTAATTGCACAAAGTAATTATTTTAAAGACCCCTGTATATAGATCATACACATAATTCCAATTAGACCTAATTGTTCTCGAAATTTTTCATTCAACATCTCAACCCATAATTTATAACATCACAAATGAGCCTGCGTGAAGTTAGCCCCCCCTTTTTCGAATTTCGAAATTTTGAAAGTTGTTCCAGGTTGTTCTAGGTTTGTTCTAAATTGTTCCAGAATTTTGGAGAAAAATATTAAAAAATTGCCCAGCAAAATCGAAAAAACCGTTTTTCTGGTCAGCCCCCCCTTTTTCAAAATTCGAAATTTTGACAGTTGTTCCAGGTTGTTCTAGTTGTTCTGAACATTGTTCCAAAGTTTGAACCTTCTCACATTAGTAGTTTATGAAATAACTAATAAAAATGAAATTTCGCCAGCCCCCTTTTTCGAAATTCAAACTTTTGAGAGTTGTTCCAGTTTGTTCTAGTTGTTCTGAACATTGTTCCAAGATTTTACCTTTCTATCATGTATACTTCGTGAAATAAATGAAAAAAACTAATTTTCAGGGGTGTGAAGTTAGCCCCCCCTTTTTCGAATTTCGAAATTTTGAAAGTTGTTCCAGGTTGTTCTAGGTTTGTTCTACATTGTTCCAAGATTTTACCTTTCTATCATGTATACTTCGTGAAATAAATGAAAAAAACAAAATTTCAGTAACGCCCCTTTTTCGAATTTCGAAATTTTGAAAGTTGTTCCGGGTTGTTCTAGGTTTGTTCTACATTGTTCAAAGATTTTACCTTTCTATTATGTATACTTCGTGAAATAAATGAAAAAAACTAATTTTCAGGGGTGTGAAGTTAGCCCCCCCTTTTTCTAATTTCGAAATTTTGAAAGTTGTTCCAGGTTGTTCTAGGTTTGTTCTACATTGTTCCAAGATTTTACCTTTCTATCATGTATACTTCGTGAAATAAATGAAAAAAACAAAATTTCAGTAACGCCCCTTTTTCGAATTTCGAAATTTTGAAAGTTGTTCCAGGTTGTTCTAGGTTTGTTCTACATTGTCCCAAGATTTTACCTTTCTATCATGTATACTTCGTGAAATAAATGAAAAAAACAAAATTTCAGTAACGCCCCTTTTTCGAATTTCGAAATTTTGAAAGTTGTTCCAGGTTGTTCTAGGTTTGTTCTACATTGTTCAAAGATTTTACCTTTCTATTATGTATACTTCGTGAAATAAATGAAAAAAACTAATTTTCAGGGGTGTGAAGTTAGCCCCCCCTTTTTCGAATTTCGAAATTTTGAAAGTTGTTCCAGGTTGTTCTAGGTTTGTTCTACATTGTTCCAAGATTTCAGCTTTCTATCATGTATACTAAGAATAATATATTGTTGTAGACATCTAGAATATAACAGGCAATTTATTAATGTATGTAATTAACGATAATATGGCAAATTTAACAGCTTAGCCAATTTAGGTTTATTGCAGCAAGCAGTACTTACATACATTATTAACAATACAAACATGTTATTAAGGAAAACTAAAACTATACAGAAAAGAAAACCATATATTCTACCAATGGAAACAAAGTATTTGGACCACCGAGGAACCAAAATATATGTAGGTGATAATAATTAATTTTAACACCTTATAAGAGACACGGCTGTTCAGTATATTAGGAAAAATATTTCGCATACTGACTTGCACCAACTGTCTAATTTCGTTATACCAGATTCATACAACAAGGATACAACTTAACAGTTCCGATATTTTAAATACTTTGCCGGTATCCGACCTGTCATCTGTATACACTACGTACACTCTATTTTTAAAGTAATGTCTCCCCCTGCTGATGGATTCATAACAATAACACTTTCGTGTATAATTATAATTTTAAATCTCGATGTGTGTATTTACCTAGTAGCGGTAGAATATAGAATATAAACCCTACTTTTATACTGTATGAGGGTTAGTTTTTCTAATATTACTTCAGAGGTGTATGCTTTTAGTTATTGCTAGTCTTCCAGACTTTATTGGAGACAATTTTTAATGTATTCTATATTATAACAACATACTTATTTGAATATTAATATAATACTAATTTTATTAAGTAGTACACCTTTATTGATGGACAAATCTCACAAGAAATCCGTCCCAACAAGGATCTTTTTTATAGTAAAAACAAATAACTGATATATACAAAAAACGTTAGCGTAAATGATATAAAAATAAATTTGAACATAAAATAAAATGAAATTATTGCAAATAAAAATAACTTCTGAACAAAATAGGGAAAAATCATATTTTTGGAAACTTTTTGTTTAAATGGCTTTGAGCTATAAAACATATTATATAATATAATAATATTTAAATTATTGGAAATGTCGGCCTGTCAGTTATTAAATAAAACCAAATTTATATTTAATAACTGACAGACCGACATTCCCAATAATTTAAATAAGTATTATTAAACAAGTACGATCGAAAATTAAATACTTTTAAAAATTATATTAGATATATATACACCCTTACTATACAGGGTGTCCCAAGTTGAGTGGCGTATTAGAATATTTCCTAAAGTACACCAAAGAGAGCGCTGAAAATTTGGTTGCCTTGGTTTCCGGCCATGCTCTTTTTAAATAAAATAATTTTAAAGATGGCCGACTTCCGGTTATAACGGAAATCGATAGGAACTTCGTTATTTTAAATGAAACACCCCATATATTAGTGGATTTTTGGATTTTACGCAAAATTTTAGGCTAACTTTCTTAAATAAACCTTATGTCTAAAATGCACCGTTTTTGAATAATTCCACTTTTTTTTTAATAATTCGACAAATCATTGCTGGGCGTCATTCGGCCTCTCTCAGACAACGTTTGACTTACAGCCTTCAAAATTTTTATGATGAGTACTAAGGTCTAATTGTAAAGCGTTGTTGGAAAAAAAGTCTAATATCTTACACAGGATGTTCAAAATACACTTGCCAATGTAGACAACTTCGTACCTTGGGAAGTCGCTTATTTCAAATGGAACACCCTGTATTTTATTGGGCCAATAGTTAGGACTTTTTATTCTCTTTTGATCTGTATTTACATTCCCTACACCTAGCTCTTAAGGTTTTTGAGTTATTTATGATTTTTATAAAACAGACTGAGATTTGAAAAAAACAAAGTTGCCATGAATCATAAAATGACATTTCCAATAAAACAAATACTCTAAAACTAATCTGATAATTACGAAGAGTGTTATTGTTAAGTTAATAGTTGTTCCTTTAATTTGTTTTTACTGTTTGATTACAATACACTGAGTAATAATAATACAAATAATAATAATAACCATAATGGATAATTACAATTATTCAAACGAAGACATTTTAAATTTGTTTTTTATTCATGGACAGTGTAACAGAATGGCTGCTCGAACATGCAGAAACTTTAATGAAACTTACCCTCAACTACCACCGATGACAGAAAATAAATTGAGAAGGTATTTGGCCAATTTTCTAACAACTGGTAGCGTTAAAATAAAGAAAGCTACATCTGCTCCGGTTACTGGGAATGAAGATAATGAAGTTTCGGTTTTGGCTTATTTTGAAGCGTTTCCACGAGCGTCAACCAGAGCCGCTGAACACGATTTAGGCATTCCACGCTCTTCCATACACAGGATTATGAGAAACCATAAGCTACACAATTTCAAATTTGTAACTGTGCATGCACTACAACCTACAGACAGATTACTTCGAGTGCAGTTGTGTGAAATGCTTATGGTGGCCCAGCAAGAAGACGTAAATTTTTTACAAAAGATAATTTGGACAGACGAATCCAAATTTTCTCACGAAGGTGTGTTCAACAGGCATAATTCCCATTTTTGGTCCCACGAAAATCCCCACGTAATTAGGGAAAGAGGATTCCAAAATAAATTTAGTTTTAACGTTTTTTCTTGTTTGATGGGCAACAAATGTTGTTATTTTATTTACGACGACAATCTAAATTCAGAAATGTACATAGAAATTTTGCGGACGGTTGTAACGGAGTTCTTAGACAGCTTACCGCTAAATGTCTACAGAAATTGCTGGTATCAGCTTGATGGAGCTCCGGCACATAGTTGTAATGGGGTAAGGCAGTGCATCACTGAACTTTTGAAGATCGCTGGATAGGACGTGGTGGGCCTTGGGCGTGGCCACCGAGATCGCCCGATCTCACGCCAATGGACTTTTATCTGTGGGGAAAAATAAAAAATGAAGTCTATTTCGACCCTGTTAATAGCAGGGCAGAGCTTGAAAATAGAGTGCGCAATTGCTTTGGGACTTTACAGGAAACGAAATTTTACGCGCTACAACAGATGGTGTAATGGGTCGCTTAAACCGCTGCCTAGATCTAAATGGAGATCATATTGAACGATTTAACTAAGGTTTCTGTTTTCGTCTACTTGTAAATGGTATATGTACCATGCTGTTTTTACCCATTTGTTGCTTCAGTATCGTATTTGCTTTCTAATTTGACATTAAAAATAATAGTCTTCCTCATACCTGTTTTTATTATTTATGCCTACTTTAGTGTCACTCCGAAAGGTGTAAATCCAACAGTTATACATGACAACTACTGATAAACAGTATTAAATTAGCTTTAGTGAAATAGTTCCCTCTAAATGTCATTTTATAATTCATGGCAACTTTTTTTTTCAAATCTCAGTCTGTTTTATAAAAATTATAAATAACTCAAAAACCTTAAGAGTTAGGTATAGGGAATGTAAATACAGATCAAAAGAGAATAAAAAGTCCTAACTACTGGCCCAATAAAATACAGGGTGTTCCATTTGAAATAAGCGACTTCCCAAGGTAGGAAGTTGTCTACATTGGCAAGTGTATTTTGAACATCCTGTGTAAGATATTAGACTTTTTTTCCAACAACGCTTTACAATTAGACCTTAGTACTCATCATAAAAATTTTGAAGGCTGTAAGTCAAACGTTGTCTGAGAGAGGCCGAATGACGCCCAGCAATGATTTGTCGAATTATTAAAAAAAAAGTGGAATTATTCAAAAACGGTGCATTTTAGACATAAGGTTTATTTAAGAAAGTTAGCCTAAAATTTTGCGTAAAATCCAAAAATCCACTAATATATGGGGTGTTTCATTTAAAATAACGAAGTTCCTATCGATTTCCGTTATAACCGGAAGTCGGCCATCTTTAAAATTATTTTATTTAAAAAGAGCATGGCCGGAAACCAAGGCAACCAAATTTTCAGCGCTCTCTTTGGTGTACTTTAGGAAATATTCTAATACGCCACTCAACTTGGGACACCCTGTATATATATGTATGTATGTATATATTAGACATTACTTTAAAAACCGAGTGTACTATACATGTTACATACCTACCATACATCATATCATTTCTCTGACTATCTTTATTAAACAAAGGACTTATAAATACAACAACCTGAAACAGCTCTTATATGTTCGGTTAAAAAAAAATGGGGAGACAACATAATTCCATTTATACCAATTATTTCGCGAATTATGCTTACTAGAAGGCTAAAATGTTGAAACAATGTCCAAACATCTCTCACAACTTCGACGTTCAAAAAAGGGAAGAGTCCATTAAATTTCGTTCTTCTCAATTATTTCGTGAACTATGCATCAGAAGTGGCAACTATAAAGAACTAAGCTACATAGAACAACCCGACTAGCTATGAAAAGCTCGATTTTAAGAAAACGGTGGGAGGGTGGATAGCAAAAATGAGCATTTCTCAATTATTTCATGAACTATACAAGGTATAAATCTAAAATTTTAAAACTATGTCCAGAACAACTAGAGAAACCTGGAACAACTTTCAAAATTTCGAAATTCTAAAAAGGGGAGCTAACTTCAACCACTGAAAATTAGTTTTTTTCATTTATTTCACGAAGTATACATAATAGAAAAGTAAAATCTTTGAACAATGTAGAACAAACCTAGAACAATCCGGAACAACTTTCAAAATTTCGAAATTCGAAAAAGGGGCGTTACTGAAATTTTGTTTTTTTCATTTATTTCACGAAGTATACATGATAGAAAGGTAAAATCTTGGAACAATGTAGAACAAACCTAGAACAACCTGGAACAACTTTCAAAATTTCGAAATTCGAAAAAGGGGGGGCTAACTTCACACCCCTGAAAATTAGTTTTTTTCATTTATTTCACGAAGTATACATAATAGAAAAGTAAAATCTTTGAACAATGTAGAACAAACCTAGAACAATCCGGAACAACTTTCAAAATTTCGAAATTCGAAAAAGGGGCGTTACTGAAATTTTGTTTTTTTCATTTATTTCACGAAGTATACATGATAGAAAGGTAAAATCTTGGAACAATGTAGAACAAACCTAGAACAACCTGGAACAACTTTCAAAATTTCGAAATTCGAAAAAGGGGGCTAACTTCACACCCCTGAAAATTAGTTTTTTCATTTATTTCACGAAGTATACATAATAGAAAGGTAAAATCTTGGAACAATGTAGAACAAACCTAGAACAACCCGGAACAACTTTCAAAATTTCGAAATTCGAAAAAAGGGGCGTTACTGAAATTTTGTTTTTTTCATTTATTTCACGAAGTATACATGATAGAAAGGTAAAATCTTGGAACAATGTAGAACAAACCTAGAACAACCTGGAACAACTTTCAAAATTTCGAAATTCGAAAAAGGGGGGGCTAACTTCACACCCCTGAAAATTAGTTTTTTTCATTTATTTCACGAAGTATACATAATAGAAAGGTAAAATCTTGGAACAATGTAGAACAAACCTAGAACAACCCGGAACAACTTTCAAAATTTCGAAATTCGAAAAAGGGGCGTTACTGAAATTTTGTTTTTTTTTCATTTATTTCACGAAGTATACATGATAGAAAGGTAAAATCTTGGAACAATGTAGAACAAACCTAGAACAACCTGGAACAACTTTCAAAATTTCGAAATTCGAAAAAGGGGGGGCTAACTTCACACCCCTGAAAATTAGTTTTTTTCATTTATTTCACGAAGTATACATAATAGAAAGGTAAAATCTTGGAACAATGTAGAACAAACCTAGAACAACCCGAACAACTTTCAAAATTTCGAAATTCGAAAAAGGGGCGTTACTGAAATTTTGTTTTTTTCATTTATTTCACGAAGTATACATGATAGAAAGGTAAAATCTTGGAACAATGTAGAACAAACCTAGAACAACCTGGAACAACTTTCAAAATTTCGAAATTCGAAAAAGGGGCGTTACTGAAATTTTGTTTTTTTCATTTATTTCACGAAGTATACATGATAGAAAGGTAAAATCTTGGAACAATGTAGAACAAACCTAGAACAACCTGGAACAACTTTCAAAATTTCGAAATTCGAAAAAGGGGGCTAACTTCACACCCCTGAAAATTAGTTTTTTTTCATTTATTTCACGAAGTATACATAATAGAAAGGTAAAATCTTGGAACAATGTAGAACAAACCTAGAACAACCCGGAACAACTTTCAAAATTTCGAAATTCGAAAAAGGGGCGTTACTGAAATTTTGTTTTTTTCATTTATTTCACGAAGTATACATGATAGAAAGGTAAAATCTTGGAACAATGTAGAACAAACCTAGAACAACCTGGAACAACTTTCAAAATTTCGAAATTCGAAAAAGGGGGGCTAACTTCACACCCCTGAAAATTAGTTTTTTTCATTTATTTCACGAAGTATACATAATAGAAAGGTAAAATCTTTGAACAATGTAGAACAAACCTAGAACAACCCGGAACAACTTTTAAAATTTCGAAATTCGAAAAAGGGGCGTTACTGAAATTTTGTTTTTTTCATTTATTTCACGAAGTATACATGATAGAAAGGTAAAATCTTGGAACAATGTTCAGAACAACTAGAACAAACTGGAACAACTCTCAAAAGTTTGAATTTTGAAAAAAGGGGGGCTGGCGAAATTTCATTTTTATTAGTTATTTCATAAACTACTAATGTGAGAAGGTTCAAACTTTGGAACAATGTTCAGAACAACTAGAACAACCTGGAAGAACTGTCAAAATTTCGAATTTTGAAAAAGGGGGGGCTGACCAGAAAAACGGTTTTTTCGATTTTGCTGGGCAATTTTTTAATATTTTTCTCCAAAATTCTGGAACAATTTAGAACAAACCTAGAACAACCTGGAACAACTTTCAAAATTTCGAAATTCGAAAAAGGGGGGGCTAACTTCACGCAGGCCACAAATGATCCGTGTTGGGCATAGCCGCGTTATTAACCAAAAAATCAACAGCGGTAGTTGATCTTGAAATTGCCGTCTATTTCAGGCAACAATTCACCGATAAAAACATCATGCAATTACCAAAAGAACTGTATTTTTACTGTCACACAAAACATACATGTCAACGGCTACATTACAACAACAACGGTTTTTTTCCAAACGTATTAAACGAAACTACAATATTACACTATGGCGGGAAACACAAAAATTCAAATTTAACTAAGCGTATACAATACTAAACATCCCGCCCGCCTTGAAAGGATTTCTTTCAACAATAAACAATATGAGATAAATAAACAATAAGTAGGTACGCAATACGGCAACAGTGTCTTAAGCAATTGGCTAGTTCTATTAATTGTCGTATTCTTCTAGCGGCAACCTGCATAAATTCACTACACTGCGTTTTAATATATGGCCACTTACTAAAACACTAGCTACTCTCACTACATCGTCCTTGCCTGGGTGCAGCTCGACGATTCGACCCAATTTCCAAAGCATCAGCGGTGCGTTGTCATCTTTCAAGATCACTAATTCCCCAATTTTAATATTGGAAGTTGTCTTTGTCCATTTGTTTCGTTGCTGCAGTGAAGAAAGGTATTCGGCTGACCAACGACGCCAGAAATGTTGTACCATTTGTTGTAGGTGTTGATAGAGTTTTAGTCGATTAGTAGTAGTAGTGGTAACGTCTCGTTCCGGCAAGGCAGTAAGACTGTCACCCACGAGGAAATGTGCTGGTGTAAGTGCAGTGTAGTCTGTAGGATCGTTGGAAAGAGGAAGCAGGGGTCTGGAGTTAAGTATGGACTCAATTTGACACAATACAGTATATAATGCTTCAAAGGTTAAGTGTGCTTTACCAACGATTCTAACTAAGTGAAACTTTGCTGATTTAACAGCTGCTTCCCAGAGGCCTCCATGGTGAGGGGAGTTTGGGGGGTTGAAATGCCAAGTTATTGAATGTTTCAAGAAAAAATCTTTAAATCCCGTGTCTTTCTTTAATGTGTTTAGTGTTGACCTTAATTCGTTATTAGCACCGATAAAGTTACTACCGTTATCGCTATAGATATTCGCGCAAAAACCCCGTCTAGCTATAAAACGCTTTAAGCAGTTCAAAAAGGCCTGTGTACTCAGGTCTCCAACTACCTCAAGGTGTACAGCTTTAGTAACGAAGCATACAAACACACAAGTATAGCATTTCACTAATTTACGTGACCGTGTAATTCCATCCTTTATCATAAGCGGCCCAGCAAAATCGATACCGACAGAAGAGAAAGGTCTTGCGGGTTGAAGTCTTGCCTTTGGCAAATCACCCATCTTAGGAGTCGAATTTGAAGGTTTAGCTCTAAAGCAAGTTATACATCTTCTTATGACACTTCTCACAACACTTCTTCCATTTATCGGCCAATATCTTTGACGTACAGCTGCCAATACCGACTGCTGTCCAGCGTGCAAATTGCGTTTGTGTTCATAGTCAATAATAAGTTTCGTTAACGGATGTTTGGACGGTAGAAATATAGGGTGTTTTTTATCATAACCTTCAGCAGAATGCCTGATTCGTCCACCTACTCGGATTAAATCATTTTCATCCAAAAAGGCATTTAGTTGCAACAGTTTCGACGAAACAGGTAATTCCCCCTTTGCCTTTAATACTTTAAATTCTTCAGTAAAATCTGTCTGTTGAGCAATCTTCAACAACAATAACAACGAATTGTTGAGTTCTTCTAAAGTAAGACATCCATGAAGCTTTGTAAAATTAGTGGGTTTACTATTGTGTATGAATCTAAGAACATAAGTAAAAATTCGAAGTAGACGCGTGTAACTCGAATACTTCTCAAAGATAAAATCAATTTTATAAGTCACAAATGAGAGCTGAGTAATTTTACGTCGTTCTGGTATGTTTTGAGCAACTGTACAGTAATTTTTTGGCCATGTATCTTCATGACTTGTTAGAAATTCAGGCCCATGCCACCATAAATCATTTTCCATCAATTTTGTAGGATTACATCCTCGGGATACTACATCTGCTGGGTTTGTATCCGATGGTATGTGTCGCCATTCAACTTCCTTGCACAATCCTTGTATCTCGGATACCCGGTTTGCAACATAAGTATTCCAGTTACAAGGTTCAGAACCAAGCCAGTTCAAAACTATGGTAGAATCAATCCATAATAGCTTCCGCGGAATTACCATATCTAAAGTGGATTCGACCTTGTTCATTAAGCGTGCCAGTACTAGAGCACCATTCAGTTCAAGACGTGGAAGGCTTACCTTCTTCATAGGTGCAACCTTGGATTTAGCGCATAATAGCCTTGAATAATGTTGCCCATCACACCTTGTGGTACGAATGTACAGACAAGCACCGTATGCTAATTCTGAAGCATCACTAAAACCATGGAGTTGAATGTCTACGTAATTGGAAGTGGTAACCTGACGAGAAATTCTTATATTGTTTAGAATAGGTAGAGCTTCATAAAATTGTTGCCATAACGTGTGTAAATCTAAAGGTATTGATTCATCCCAATCTGTTTGGGTTTGCCATAAACGTTGCAATATGAGCTTGGCTTGTACTATAGTAGGGCTTATCAGTCCAAGAGGGTCAAATATTTTCGAAATTGCTGATAAAATACTACGTTTTGTTACTGCTCTACATTCAGCAGGCTTTACAGAGTATGATAGATAGTCGCGATTGGGATTCCATACCAACCCTAATGCCTTAATATCCTTATTGTCTGAAATGTGATACGGGGTTAATGGGTCTGAGGTTTCATTTTCTGCAAGTTCTCTACAATTAGAATTCCATTTTCGTAGGTTGAAACATCCGCCCCTTAAAATCTCCTTAACTTCACGTTTCAACTTCAAACTATCTGTAATGGTTTCTGCTCCTGTAATTAAATCGTCCATGTAAAAGTCTGTTTTAATAATCTTAGCTGCCGTTGGATAGCATTCTTCGTTCTCCATCGCTAATTGATGTAGCGTACGGCAGGCCAGAAACGGAGCGGAAGCTGTTCCGTATGTTACGGTATTTAGTTTGAAATGCTTTATTTCTTGACTAGAATCCGCCCGCCATAGTATCCGTTGCAAATCTCGATGATTGTCTGAAATGTTACATTGTCGATACATTTTCTCAATGTCAGCAATAAAAACAATATTATGTTTCCGGAACCTTAGAACAATGGAAAATAGGTCGCTTTGTATTGTAGGCCCAATCTTCAAAACATCATTTAGTGATAAGCCAGTCGTTGTTTTGCATGAAGCGTCGAAAACTACTCTTAATTTCGTTGTTGTGCTATCCTTCAAAATGCCATGGTGTGGTAAATAGTATTTTGCCGTATCCGTTTCAAGACTGTCATTAACTTCAGTCATATGACCTAGCAATTGGTATTCTTCCATAAAATTAATATAAAGAGTTTTAAAGGTTTCATCCCGTTGTAATCGTTTTTCCAAAGACAAATATCTCTGCAAAGCTATTTCTTTAGAGCCTCCTAAATTTTGAATATTGGGTTTTAATGGTAACTGCAATTCGAAACGACCGTGTTCATCGCGTTGAAAGGTTTGTACAAAATGTTGCTCACATTCTGTTTCCTCACTAGTATAATGTTTTCTTTCGCCAATTTCTTCAAGTTCCCAAAATGCTTTAACTTGATTGTGTAAATCTAAATTCGAAATAGTTAAATTACAAACTGTGTTAAAATCTTGACGTAATGAAGCAATAGGACCCGACAGTATCCATCCAAGCTTAGTTTTCTGCACAATAGGATTATTTTTACCGCATTTAATTTGACCAATACATAATAAATCATAGAATACATTTGCTCCTAGTAGCAAATCAATTGGTTTAGCTTCATTAAAATATGGATCAGCAAATTGAATATTTGAAGGTAAATTTAACGTAGAAATATCGAACGATACTTGTGGCAAATTTTCCGTAATTTTATCAACAACTAAGAATGTGTCTCTAGTCTTGTACCGATTATCTGTTGAACACATTACTAAATCTGATTTCTTTGAAATATTGCTTAATAAATTATTAATCCCCGCCACTGGTATTCTGGTTTGTTTGACCTTCACCTTCAATTTTTCAATTAACGAAGAAGACACAAAATTTGATTGTGATCCACTATCCAATAACGCACGACAAGGTACTTTATTACCGTAACCGTCTAAAATATTAACCATAGCAGTGGCCAGTAATATTTGCGTTGTTTTAGGTTTGTCGTGAATAGCATTCATAGTTATGGATGTGGTTGGTGTTACGTTAGTATCAATGTTACTGGTTGCACTATCAGATATTCTCGATTCTGGTTGTATATTTTCACCTGCGTTTAAATGTAGTAAAGTATTGTGTCCTTTTCCGCATGTCTTACAACTACTACTTTTACAGTCGCGTGCAAAATGTCCAGGGCGTAAACAATTTAAACATAATTTCAATTTCTTTGCCTCATTTAAACGACTGGGAGTTGTCAATTTCAAAAATAATCACAATACTGATTAAAGTGATTTTTCTTGCAAAATGTACAGGTTACCTTACGTGTAGTTAAATGGGTCAAGCTTTTATTACTATATGTAGGTTTAATATCCGTTTTCGTTTTATTTTCAATGGTTTCTAACAATTGACATCGCTTTGCTAAAAAGTCCGTTAATTCCTGTATGGTAACGTTATCAACCTCAAATTTACTAATGTGTTGCTCCCACTCCTTTTTGGAAGCCGAATCTAGTTTAGAACCTATTGTATACACCATAGGTGTATTCCAAGTCGTAGTAGGTTGGCCCAGTGCCGTTAATGCGCGGAAGTTTTTGTTAAAGTTGTCTAAAAGCTTTCGTAAATGTATGTGCGACTCATATTTTACTGGTACTAAATCAAATATGGCTTTCATGTGTGTGTTAATTATCAATCTTTTGTTTTCATATCGTTCCTTTAACATAGACCACGCTATTTCATAATTTAAATTCGAAATTTCTAATGATTGTATTAATTGCGCAGCTTCATCTTTTAGACACGATTGTAGGTAATAAAACTTCTGAATACTTGACAACTGCTGATTGCTGTGAATTAGTGTATTAAAACTATCGTGAAACGTCATCCATTGACTATACAAACCGTGAAAATCTGGTAAACTTATATTCGGTAGTTTAATTTTGCTAGCTACGTTAAAAAAAATCACCAACTTGTGGCGTCTGATTAGCTACGTGTTTGTTTGCCTCAGTACACCTACGTTTACACCCGCGGAACATTTGAATTTGTCCCGGAAAGATCGAGCTCTAGCGATAACGGTATAGTACGATTCTTCAAACGTGTTTCTTTCCGACTCTTGAAGAGTAAATCCCGATATTAATTCGATTTGATTTTGTATGTCGTCATACGTATCTAAAATATTATCAATTCTCGACAAACGTGTTTCTAATTCTACTGTATTGTCTTTTTCACCCGAACAAGAATCTAAAAATGTATGCAGTCTTGTAATTTGAGCCTTAAGTTGACCGCGTTTCAAAACTAAAGAACTCAATTCGTTTTCAGTCGCCATTGCGAAATACACATGTATTGTATCAAAATCGACAAATAAGTAATAGGATTATTGTGAGAAAGGGAGAGTGACTTACTTGTATCAATTCGTGTTAGCCGTTCATGTATATATTTTTTTTTTTTTTAACCAAGTTAGGGATCCGCAACCACTATGTTAGCCTCACCCTGTTGTATGTATAGCGTTGTTTCGGACCAAATTCATCCGGCTCGAAGGACCAAAATGTTGGGCATAGCCGCGTTATTAACCAAAAAATCAACAGCGGTAGTTGATCTTGAAATTGCCGTCTATTTCAGGCAACAATTCACCGATAAAAACATCATGCAATTACCAAAAGAACTGTATTTTTACTGTCACACAAAACATACATGTCAACGGCTACATTACAACAACAACGGTTTTTTTCCAAACGTATTAAACGAAACTACAATATTACACTATGGCGGGAAACACAAAAATTCAAATTTAACTAAGCGTATACAATACTAAACAATCCGCACTCACAATAATTAATTCACGAAGTCAACGAATAATCGAGGCGGTCAGATTAGAAAAACAACTTTTGTTTGTAAACAAATATACGGATACGTTCGTAGCGCGTTCGTCTGTCAGAAATCGAGAATCGGCAATTTTATCGGATCGGATTTCGCATAATTTCCGACTGAAAAACTTGCGTTTTCGGGCAGATTTAATGCTACGCATGAAACATACATCTTCCAGCGGTTGAAATCATTCAAAGATCTCCTCTTCAATCGTACGTAATGAAACGATTTAAATCGCCGCCTCAGTTTTGAAGCCGTAATCAATAATTCACCTTGTTTGAATTCCGCGCCTCTAGGCATTTGCTCTTTTCCTAAATAACTCACCCACTGACCGATGATGAACGATCTCACCCGAACGCACCAATAGCGTGTATTACTTTCTGTCAGCTGCTTGCTTGCACCGCGGTGCGACGTCGCTTGCTTAGTAAACTTTAGTTTGAAATTTTATTTGTTTATTGTGTCCTGCCTGATTGTGTGCTCTTGTGCGATCATCACAGCAGAATAGACATCTACAACGTGCCCGAACGTGTGTACCCCTCTGTCAAAACGATCCGGCTCTGGATATAATTTCGATCGGCGCTCTCTCAGCACGGAAAAACCAGGTAAACGGAATTAAATACGAATTCGACTTTCTAGGTTAGAGAAGGGCATGAGGTTATGCACCCCGTCGTGTTGATAAGGCACGCCCTCGCTGTTTACACGCCGGTCGCGTCTATTTGCATGCTATTCTGCCGTTTCTACCATGATACTATTACATATTTATTATTGGCGGTTTTACTTGAACACAGTAGTACGAAATACCCATGTTTTCATTCTTGTTAGTAGTATCGGATTTGACGCTGCGCATTCTAGTTGGAATTACGATTCCGACGGATTTTGACGATGTGCGTTTCGGCAGGGTGCCGATACTGTCCGAACACCACCCGAGCAAGTTGGATCTGCAATCTGTCAGAAGCTTTAACTCGTTATATTATAGGGTGTAATCAGGTTCAGAGATGGATGATAAGAACTTGTTTAAATAAAAATGAAAAGAGGAACTTAAACTTATTATATGACTAGATACAAATTTAATTGATTTTATTTCAACACGATTTCATACGCGCATAATTTTATATAACCTAAAAATTATTGTTGTGTTGCCATAGTTACTATGTTTATTTATATAAACTATTCAAATTGAATCTTAAAGAATGACATATTTCAGATGTAGAATTATTTTAGAAATTGCTTTTTATATCACGTGATGTAGGTAAACATCTGGACTGCCGCTTGTTTGAACCACGTGGTTCAATCGATGCTTTTATTACGTTATGCTTGATGCGCGTAATCAGGAGTTTTTGAATTGATTTTGATATTGTAGGGGATGTGCAATCAACTTTACCGAATATAAATTTTTAAAATTGATACATGAAAGTTTTAAAATAGAGTTGGTATTAATTTGGTATTAATTAAAATGAACCTATTTAAGAGATATATAATTTGCAGATGATTGGTCAGACTTCATTCATTTATTTCTATATTGTTATCATAACATTGATAATAATGTTGTACCTAGCTGATAACTAGTGATTTGGCAATGTTGTTATTGTAATTTTGTAGATTCCTCAATTTTTTTTATTTATTTAGCCTGTTTCTTAATTTTGGTTTAACTATATTGATTATACAAGTTTTTTTTGTCTTGTGATGGGAGATAGTTGAATTCATTTTTTGGCTATCGGTATCGGGACTCGTTTGTTGTTTGACTTACAGCAAAAGAAACTTGTAATATTTTCAATATAATATGGCGGATACTAGACGAAGTTTGCAATTAGAATAAGGCCTTTGTGCGAACAATAGTTTTTACAAAAACCTGGTTCTAGTTATTAACTATCTTAGAAAATTTCCGTAGATTACTTTTCCAGAATGAAAAATGTTTCAGAATCAATTATAGGTAAATAATTTCCATATTGTGAGTGTTCTTGAATTTCGTACGAAACAACTTCTAAATTATTGGATAGATTTTCATATGCCTTATTTTTTAAATATCCCTTAAGTATGAGTCCTACGGCCTCAAATCAAGATACCTAGCCTGTCAGTCCATCGGGCCTCTTCTTCTTATTCATCTTCCTGGTCCAAATAGTGTTGCACATTAATTTCGTAACGAGGCGGATCGTCATCCTGCTGTAACCAAATGCTGTTATTTCATAGGTCAGGCTTTTTGCATTGCGAAATAATGCAGTAGAACTATGTGTGCAAGTATCTTTTGTCCAGCAAAAAAGAATGGGCCTATAATACGGTCACGTTCAGTCAGTTTCTTACCTCAATGAAGATCATCCCTGGCTCAGCATGTATAATTTTGTTTATTGTTTGTAAATAAAACGTTGTTTCATCCGAAAATAAAATATGCTTCGATTGCGAAGCCAAAACTGTTCACAGAATTCTTACCTATAACCAAAGTCAACATCTGCCAGCTCTCGAACCAATCTTGGGTAAAATGTTAGAACTTTGAAAAGGTTTAATGCTGACGTGTGATTTACATCGTAGTTTAAATCAGGGGTTTCCAAACTCTTCAGGCACTCTACAGGTTTAGGGCCACATTAATTGCGCCACAATTAGCGCGAGGGCCAAAACCTATCAACCTATCATATTTATAGGTGCACTTTTGTATATTTATTATGTAGATTGTTCTCAATTTGTAATAGCTCATTAGGTAAGTTGTATATGTTCAATTAAGGTCATCAGATGTCATTTTAGAAGATTTGAAAATTACTTGAGAATTACTGAATAAATAGAAAAACCCAATATTTATTTCTATTAAGCATTATTTGCAGAGAGATGGCTTTGCTTGAAATATATGAAATGACAAAAAAAAGATGGTAAAGTTTTCAAAAATCGTTATTCCTATCCGGAAAGACCGCATACTTTGGTCACCTTGATAAAAATTTGATAGAATTCCTCTAAGAAGCATAGGCCAAAATATGGTGCCTAACGGAATATTGGTGGGCGTATAATCCAAGAATAAATTGGCAAGAAAGACCTTAGGTTTGCACATTATTTGATAGTTTGAAATAGTTAGAAATATCAGAGGCGTCTGCAATTAACAGTCCAGTCTAGTTAAAAAAAAATACCTGACGATGATATCAACAGACTTCAACAACTTCGTGCAAGAATCAAAATAAACTCGTCGCATGCATACAATCATTTATTAAAAATGATTCTAAACAATTCTGGGCTTTCATTCGTTTCAAGAAAAGTAATTCAGAAATTCTTGTATTTAACTTGGCAGCCTACATATCCATTCTTCATTAATTGTAATTAGCCTTTGAGTAAATATTGTTAATTTTTTGCACAATGATGTTCTGAAATCTATGAAAAATACATTCACTAGGGAAAATAATAATGTGCTTATTTGCCTTGTCAAGGATTGTGCTGGCGCTTTGGTTGAACCACTTCGTTTTCTGTTTAACCTAGCATCAAATACATCTGTATTTCCTGATCCCTGAAGATTACCAGACTAATTCCTGTCTTTAAAAAAGGCGAAGCTGATAGAATTGATAACTACAGACCCATTTCTTTTATCAACAATTTTGCAAAAGTTTTTGGAAAATGTCTGTATATAAGTCTAGTTTCGCAAGTTAAGTGCCAAATATCCATTCATCAGCATGGGTTCATTAAAGTCTATTGTGAATGAGGGTCATACAGTACAGAAAGTGTGGACGAACACAAGGATTCATAGTCGCAGACAAGCCCTTAACCAAGGACTTATAACTGGATTAAAAAATCTAGCTGGAAAAGGACGCGGTCTTATTTAGTTACACATTGGAAGTTGTGATACCCTTTGTAAAAGATGGCCCGTTATTGTATGAAGGAAAGAAAAACACTGCTTATCATGATGAAATGAATGCTACTGATTTTGAAGAATGGCTCTCTCGAATATTAAACTATTTACTTGACAATGCTGTTATAGTTACAGAACATCATCATATCATAGTCGAAAAATTGAAAAGCCACCATCGTCGTTATGGAGAAAAGTGGATATTCAAAATTGGCTAACAAGCAAGGAAATACAGTATGATGAGGATATGGTCAGAGCTGAACTGTTAAGCTTGGTTAAAATTCATACGAGTAATTACAATTCCTATGTAATTGATGAACTGGCAAAATCACAAAATAAAACTGTGTTACGATTACCTCCTTACCTCTGCGAACTGAATCCCATCGCGCTTGTTTGAGCGCAAATAAAAAATGAAGTGGCTGCGAAAAACAAAACATTTAAATTATCTGAAGTGAGACAATTATGGTTTGACGCCTTGGGAAATGTAACTGCTACTATTTGGCAAAAATGCATACACCATGTATGATTGTATATTTTCTAATAAATAAATGTTAGGTATGTATCTTATCTATCCTCCGTTTACACCTTCTAATATTTAAATTCATTCCTCTTCAGAATTCTGACGGTGAGTCTATAAATTTAATATCATAAAATAAACTTCAGTCTAAGCAGAGGTCTATACTTAATATACATATATAAATGCACGTATCACAAATGCAAATATTATTTGAATTTTGCCGCGCACAATTTGTTTTCAAGATTTTCGCGCATGTGATTTGGGCTTGGGGTATGTTCAGAAATTTGTCTCTCGACTTTAAAAATAGACTATAGTAAATTATTAGTAAATGTTTCACTGTTTATAATATTGCAGTTTCTTTCTCTGTATATTTGTGAGAGCTTGGATAATAACGACCAAATTGATGTTATCTATACATATTTCACGAAGGCATTCGACCGAATCGATCATAACCTACTACGTGATAAAATTAAAACTATAGGATTTTCACCCAAATTAGTGCCACTTTTTTGCTCATATCTTCAAAATAGCAAATATTTTGTATCATAAATCTAACCCGTTCTATCCATCCTCCGGTGTTTCTCAAGGAACTAATCTGGGACCGCTTCTCTTCTTGCTTTTTATAAATGACCTATGTGACTATCATGAGTGCGAAAAAGTATTATTATCTAACGATTTAAAAATTTATTACCGCATTTGTGATCGTGTAAACATCTGCAAAGTCATTGATGTTTTAAAAGCGTGGTGTGATTAAAAAAAATGTGCGTACTCAAATAGAACTTTAGGAAAATTAAAAACCAAAATTCCTAAAACCAAAAGAAATGCGAACCCTAGATAGATCAAGCATTAGAACCGGACCACGTGGTTTCGATCTTCTAGGTCTCCTCAGCGCAGCTACGAATGCAAGATTTAATTTCACCGCCCTTCACATCACAACTTTAACTGCATAATATCTCCGATGAATGAACTAATTGCAACCCAACGCCCACTAGTGGACAGGGTGAGAAGTAGTGCAGTGCAACACAAGTCGATACAGCAGATTGTCGGAGATATTATACAGTTCTTCCATCTTCGAATGCTTAATCTATTTAGCTATGTGCTATTTCTTGAAGAAACTATATTTTAACCAGTGACATAAAAACTAGTCGTAAAACTAGACATAAAACTAAGTCATATTCATATATGTATTATGGTATAATCAGCTGAAGCTTTGAGTATTGTAAACATGAAGTGTAAATTCCAATTCAGTAGGTGCTTGTGTTTTTTATAACTAAAGTTCATTGAAACAAATAATATCCAATTAGTTTTTGTTTACAAACCCGTATTGGTGAAAAACGTTTCGATTTAAAAATCTATTTACGGAGAAATAGATCGCCGCACATTATACATTTACCACAGTTTTTTTGGTCATGCTGTGTATGTACCAGTAGTGCATTTAATGCTCATGTCCCCTCTTTTTTTTTTTTAACGAAATAACACATTTTGCGGTTGAAAATATAATCTACAGGACAGGAAATTCCTTATCTAATCTTGTTTTATAAGTATGCATATGTGAGTGCTTATGTACATTTTTAGTAATCCCCTATTTGCTTTATTGAAAGCCCTTTTATTATATGCAGTAAATATAAACGGCCAATGCCGAAATCATGTATACGGTGCGAATTTTGCAACGTTTATTCAGGAAATTTTATCTCCGAGAGAACATCCGCCACTAAAAATAAAATTATTATTATTATATATTCAATTAAGTGTAATTATGTATTTATAATGCATACGGATATTTCCTTTATTCGTGAATTTGTTTTTATTACTGTGAAACCAGAAAATGATGTTTCCAGTCCAAACAAAAATTAATCCTGAAACAGTTCAGTTTGTTTTAATTAACAGCTTCTACATTTCTAAGTTGCTAAAGCATCATGACGCAGCTCTGACTAGGCGCTGGAACATCGAATTTCGCAGGTAGAAAGGATTGACCATTTGTTGACCACTATTGACCATCAGCGATTTTGATTGACCACATTTTGTTTAGGTTACAACCACTATACCCATATTTTGGGGTTTAATGGCGAACATGCTAAAACTTTGAGATATAGAAATTTTTTTCATTGGACACGATTGAGGTTAAATTTTTGTTGCAGGATAGGATTAATCAACGTTCGACCATGTTTGATCACTAAATAATTTTTTTTGGGAGCAACAATAGTCGAAAAAAAATGAAAAAAAAAATTATATTTTCAATGAACTGAGGTCAAACGCAGAAAATGTTACAAGCCATTGCTTCGGGCCACCTAATAACAATAAACCACAGATCGTCGTTTGACCACCCATCGGATAAATTTTGCCCGATCTTAAAGATATATCTAATAGATGAGATTCCATGGTGGTCTTGTTTTATCCAATTTTAACGTGTCTGTAATATTGTACTTTAATATTTTAACATTCTTTTAACTATAGAGATAAACCAATTAGTCAATTAACCAATTAGTCAATTTCCTTTTTGGTGATGTATTCATTTTGAATCTGAGAGGTAATTTATTTTCTGGCTTAAGATCAACAGTTCGAAACCGGTAGCCTAAGGTTTTATTGAAGAAAATTGTGAGAAAGGACCATAATTCTTTTACTATTTATTTATATCTAATAGAGTTCATAGCACTGCTCACAAAATTTGAGAGACTAGACTACAAAAAATGTTAAATCATCGTTTGACCATCCGATTAGTATTTATCCGAAAGTTTATTTCAAAGCTTATCGCCCTTTCACAAACTTGGAGAGGTGGTCAAACGTTGAAAATGATAAGATTTAAAAAATATGGGTATAGTGGCTGTAGCCTAAAGAAAATGCAGTCCATCGGAATCGCTGATGGTCAACAGTGGTCAATCAATGGTCAATTCTTTTATCGTTTTTATGGATTATTGATCACTTTGTAGTGCCAACTTCACGGAGTTGAATTCCGCGGCTATAAAATTACGTATTCTAGAAAGAGAACTTATTGCTTGACTTGGACCAGCGCTGCTAATTACCACAGTTCATTTTTAAATCTTACTGGAAATATTTTCAATAGAATTCTTGGTGTACTTATCACTGTCTACAGAAGCAAGTCAAGCAACAATGTACTTGCCGTTTTCTTTCTAGGACATCTGCTCAGCGCTGTGCCTAACATACATACATATACAGTTGCGGCCATAAAAGATTAGCAGAGTAAATTTTTTAGCGTTATTTTATGCTACTACCCTTGGCATGAATCAACTCATTAATTCTTGCAGGCATCGTGGCTACAAGCTTCTGGCAAATAGCTGGAGAGAGTGCTGCCCATTCGCGCTTTATCGTTTCTTTTAGAGCAATTAGTTGGGTATTGTCCTTTGCGTATCTTTTCGTTCAGAATATATCACAGATTTTCTATTGGTGAGAGGTCCGGTGACTGGGGCGTTCAATCCAAGCACTTAATTTGATTTTCGCGAAATTAGCTAGTAACTTGTAGGGCTGTGTGGCAAGGGACGTTATGCTGGTGGAAGTAATATTCCTCATCATCTTCAACCAATTTGATGATTGATGGTTCCAAAACTTCTTCTAGCATGTCATTATATCTTGATCCGTTCATAGGACCCTTGCTAATATGCACCTCTCCGACTCCTTTTGCTAACATGCAGCCCCAAATCATCCCTTCTGCCAAATTTAACACTAGGTATAATGCATTGGGGTAGATACTCTTCTCGTATTCTTCTATACACGTAATTAGTTGCAGAATAACTGCACGTAACATGTAGACCAGAAATATTACATTTTATACAACCATTTTATATTTACCTCTATATTTGATTCATCTGACCATATTATTTTTTGCCAATTTTCCACATTTCAAATTTTATAAGTAAGTCGGGGCAAGTGCAACGCCGATTTTAAGAGCCTACTTGAACGCTCATTTTAAATACTGTGGAGTGATACTAACAATCTAAAATAAATCATACGTGAACTTTAAGATTCACATAACCAGTGGGAACAAAAATAATTCGCCTGTAGTCAAAAATTTTTTTTTCTTACTCGAAATTTTGCACTTACCTCAATTCGGGACAAGTGCAAAATTGAGTGGTATTGTCCTATCAATTGCATGAACTTAAATTGGGGCAAGTGTAAATTGTTCCAAACAAAAGGAAATAGTTGTTTTTGTTTTTTTATTTGGTTTTATTATCTTTTATACAGAGAAAGTTTCATAAATTATAAACTCAAAAACACTTCTAAAAAATTAAAAAAGCATTGACTAAAAGTCTAAAATGTTTATGAAATATTATAGCCCGCAAAAGATACATTAAATTTCAAGGCATCTTCCCGTCTGTCAAGTACAGGCTCCAGCAATACTTTTATAATGTCATCTTTTGCGATATTATCAATATCTTCTTTTTTAGGCCACAAAAATTTATCGCCCTTTTTTGTCACAAATTTTGTTACAAACGTTTCATCGTATATGGTAATTTGACCAACAAAAAATTTAATTGTTTGTTTTGTACAGTATCTCACCAATACCCATGAAGAAACGTGTATGTCTTGTACTCGTTCATCGTTTTCTTCCTCTTCAATTTGGAACGCAGAATCATCTGATTCTTGGTAAGATACGTTATCGTCTTCTGAACTATCACTGGAATCGTCCACTTGAATCTGCTTTCGCTTCTTACCAGTATTCTTATCTAGAATTCCTTCTGATATTGCAGTTATTACCTCTGCCCCTGGAACTAACCGTTTTCTGACCTGTTTTTCTGGATTTGGCTTTTGACTTACTGTTTCCAATAATAAATGTTCAAAGGAAACAGATTCTCTGGAACCTATTTGATTTTCAGCAAAATGTGCTGCAGTTGCATTGTTTTCTATTAGAGCGTTAGAAGTGCACGTAGAAGTAGATGGTTACTCTTGATTTACTTGTATGGTGAGCTTATATCGTTTTAAAGCTTCAATGTCATATTTATCTTCGGGTACAACTTTATTATTGAAAAGATGAATTCCTCCCTTTCTAAATCCGTTTCTTATAGCTTCATCAGACATTTCACGTCAGCAAATTTCCAGTAACAGGGCAAATTCTTTTTTTTTAATTCGTTTTCCCTGGTGCACTCTTTGCCATGTTACCAACTTTTTATCCCAAGGATTTGAAGACAGCCAAGTCTAATGGCTGCAAAAGATGGCTTGTATGTGCTGGAAGTTTGAAAATATGAATATTCATATATTTATATCAATGTGTGAAGTGTGACCATCATAAATTAAAAGTACTGGATGGGAGCTTCCCAAACATGGAATCAAATTTGTAGTAAAATAATTGTAAAAGACCTCTTTTATCATCCATCCATTGGAATTAGCACTGAACACCATATTCGGAAACGTTTCTTCTTCTTTACTAATGAAGACCATAATATTATTAAAGGGGGAGCCTAGAACATGGCTTTCCTCGAGAACCAACAATTTTTGATTTTGAGGGGTCCATACTGCGGCTAGTTTCATCTAGATTCCAAATATGAGCAGGTCTATTATTAAGGTCTAATTAATCGAGCGTGCGATTTAATAAACCAAAATACTGAGCTATTAAAAACGGATCTGTATTTTTTTACGGCAATATTCAACATTTTGAGGTTTCTTTATGGAAAGATTGTGACGTGTTTTGAAGGCAGTGAACCAATCCGGTCCCGGTCTATTATGCTTGAAAGGTGTGATAATCTTGTTTTCAGTTACATACTTTTGAACAAGTTCCATCAATTCAAGACGAGTTACACCAAATCCCCATTTTTCCATAGTTCGGAGATAGTCAGCTAATTTTAGTTCAGTTTCTGGCGCCAATACTGTTGTACGTCCGTAGGTATGGCTTTGTTTTCCCCTAAGTCCCTTGACTTGACAGTGTAGTGTGTGGTAAGGAATATTATAGGTCTCACTAGCTGCTTTTATTAGAGTAGTGTAGTAGAGTAGATTTTATCAAATTAACTGCTTCCTTTAGAGATTCCTTGCTATATTTTGATGCACGGTTAGTCGTTCGCTTGTATTTTCTCACCATGTCGTCTTTTAATTAATCTGTCAAAAAAGGGTTAAGTGTAAAATTTACATTTTGCTCTTGCCCCCATGACATCAAATCAAGGGAAAGTGCAAACTTGTTTTTGTTTGTTTGTCTTAACAAAAAATCAAATTACTTACCTATACTAAATCTCTGAAACGTGGATAATTTGTGTGAAGCATAGGCTCATAACCTCACCGCTTTTGCTACCAACGCTTGGGTCGGTCGGTAAATGCAGGGCACTGTAGTACCTACGTTGGAATACAAATATCCCACGTCACTAGTGTATAATGTGCTGCTTATAATAGCCTTTGTTTCGTTATTTGTTGATTTTAAGTTTTTAAGTGCGATTTGGCTCTTACCCCGTTTTTACACATTCCCCGACTTACCTTACTTTTTGGGCCACATCATACGCTGTTTCATGCGTCTCTTCATCAGTAACGGTTTGCGTCGTGGTCTTCCGCCATGCAAATTCATTGACTGTAAGCGTCTTCTGACAGCACGTACTGAAACATCCACATGATGTTGGTCGCGCAATTCAGCAGAAATTGTTTTCGCTGATTTTCGCCTATCTTGTAACACAATCTGTTCCATGAAACGATCTTCGCGATTCGTTGTAATCCGTTTCCGTCGGGATCTGGCCAGATTTAAATTGGAACTCTTCTCCTTATATTGTTTTACAGTGTTCTGAACAGTATCTCGCGAGCACTTCATTTTTTTTGCGATTTTGATACTCCCTATTAATATATCAACACGGGATGCACAGTAGCAATTCAACATATAGTCTCTATTTATTTTTCCTTTACTTGAATACTTTTATTGTCAAACTGTTTGCTTCTTTGTATCTTTTCCGTTTTGGGCTTTCACTTTTCAGACACAATAACAGTTTCGCCGCACATTTTAAACGTAAACAATACGGAACAATATTTTTAAGCAACAGTGGAAGATGTACTCTATCTATATAATTGGAAGCTATTGATTATTGTATGAGGTGCACATGTTGAAAACTTAAAGCTGTGGATTTGTTGTGATTTGATCAAGATACGAGGGAGCGTTTTTATATTCGCGGAATGGGGGATAAGGGGTGGAAATAAAAAAACCAAATTATTTTTCTTTTTCAATATATTCACCTGCAAGACGGATACATTTTTCACATCTTTCAATTAATTTATTTATACCCTCATGAAAAAATGATTTCTCTTTATCTGCAAAATACGCCGAAACTGCCTCCTTGACTTCATCATCGGCAGTAATTTTTTTACCCCGCAGCTCTTTTTTCATTTTCGGAAACAGGTAATAATCACTCGGGGCCAGGTCTGGGCTGTAGGGTGGGTGATTCACAATTTCGAAGCCCACATTATGCATTCATAATGATGAACCCAAGTTTAGTCTCCAGTAACAATTCGACTCAATACACCATGCTTGTCTTCATTACAGAGGTCCAAAAATGCACGCGAGCACTCTACGCGCTGTTGTTTTTGCGGCGGCGTGAGCATTCTCGGCACCCATCTTGCGCTAACCTTAGACATGCCGAGATGATCGTGTAGGATTTTAAAAATTGTTGTATCGGATACTCCAACCATTTCTGCGAGTTGTTTCTTCTTTAGTCGAGCATCTTCGGGTACAATTTTTTCAACTTTTTGGATAAGTGCTGGCGTGGTCACCTCAATGCTCCTGCCCGGCCTCGGGTCGTTTTCAACAGATTCCTTTCCTTGTTTAAATAAACTATGCCACTTGTACACCATGGTTTTTCCTGGACAAGAGTCGCCGTAAACCAATGACATCTCATTCATTATGGTCGCGACTGATTTTCCTTGCCTGGTAAGGAACTTTATAACGGCACGATATTCGATTTTTTCCATATTTCACTTTTCACTCCTGATTCTGTTACTTGGTTGACGATAGCGCAAAGACTAACTGTCTAATACGAAACTGCGATGGTTGTCTGCCTCTTCTTTTGGTGGTTCTCGGGTTCCTGGGTTGTTGTGCCTTCTCGGAGTCTTCTGGATGGATCTCTCACGCTGTTGGTATCTGAAACTAACGAAACAGAGGTATTATTTTATGAATAAATCATCACCGCGTCACATTTGTCGGAGTATCTCCGTTGTGGTGCGGTGCTTGGTGGGCCCCACTGATTTTTGCGTGATAACGCTACTCATCGCTGGGTTGCTGCTCGCGAGTGCCTTGTCGAAAAATCCTCGGTTGAGTTTCTTCAAGAACTCGTTCAGGTCCTGGACGTCTGCCGCTGTAAGTTGTCGGAGGACTGCCAGCGAGGTACGTCTAGGAAGTCGGAATACAAGTCGCAGAACGCGATTTTGCACTCGGAAACTGTCTAATAACAATGAAACTTCGTATTTATACTAATTATGAGTCGCTGCACAGGCCACGCCCCCAATGCGCCTAATCACCCCCTACAACCCGCTCATTCCGCGAATATAAAGACGCTCCCTCGTAGCTTATATTTAAATACAGATTATTGTGGCATATGTTGCGTTTTGGAAGGAAATAAAAAAATGGCATGTTGCATTTTAAATAAAGCTCCTCATATACAGATGATCGTATGCAGTATCATTTCTTGGATCAACATCAGCGGGAATTCTATAATGGTAAATAATGCATTATTAAATTTCACAATTTATTTTGAACAATAATTTTTATATATTCTGAAATTAACTATACACAATAAGACGTGTACGTCGTACATTCAAGTTACAAGAAGATGTAACACACACAATATCAGTGTTTAGCTGTTGAGATATACCAGCGACTAAATATCTTAAACGTGAGCGAACAAGCAAATATGCGATAATTAACACATACACGTTAATAACTCGAATAATTAGTTTTACGAAATAATTTCTGAACTATTCAGCATTACAGCGGGGCCCGTTTTGCGCTTCGGAACTAAATCTGGTTTAGCGCCTCCGTACCAGACAGCCTCTCAATCTTTATTAATAGCTGATGTATGTTCTGTCTGCGTGCGTAAATGTATCCTGGAAATTGTGCTACAGGAAGATATGTTACACACGTTTAAATGGAAATTGAATACTGTTGTAGCTCACTACTAGCTAATATAGTGTTTGAATTGCCGCATATAGAATGTTAATCTGCGTGTTTTGTGTAGGAGCTCAATTGAATTTTTAGATGAATAAGCAGGTTTAATATAATAGATACGAACTACGCAGTACATATGTTCTTTTTTTGTTAGCTTGTAGAGATAGAACAATTAATATAATTGAAATGACTCCTAAACATTAAAATGTTTTTGTTCTATCAGCGTGATATCTATCTGGTATAACCTTACTTGGGTAGCATAAAATCGCGTATCGTGTTCCAATCAAAGCATGCTCGTTTTCTGATGCGTTTTATATCGGGGAAAAACGGACTCTTACGAATATACGATCGTAGCGAATTGTTAATGTTTTTATTCCAGTTAAAAATAGGCTAGGAGAGCCATAAACATTAGTATATACGATAGTACCCGCGATGCTTACGAAATTACTGTTGCGTGTTCAAGAGATTTAATTTAGACCGCGCATACAACTACGAAGCTGTTATATTTATAAACGTCAAGTGGGCTAGTCTAACCGGCTGCTCCTTACACCCGCCATCGCATAAGTTCAAAACGGAACAACTATCTAGTTTTTTGAGATTATCCATATAGTACAGTGATCGTCATAGGCTCTACTTTTCGAGTATATATTTAAATTTTTATATTGTGGTATTCCTCGACGATTTCAATATGTTTCATGGAATCGTCACTAAACTGCTAGCAGATCGATATATCTAGCGGGACTGACAATCCATGAATTGTTCAAGCTAGAACGGTATCTGTTATATCGACTTGTGTTGTTTAAAAACCTGCCCAGTAGATGGAATGAGGTTAGAATTAGTCCATTGTTCGACGTGTTCTACAATATATATGTTGAGAGCTGAACTGCGGTGAAATTAAGCCTTGAATTTGGAGGAACGCTGACCAAACCGAAAAGGTCGAATCTATACAGGGTCATTTACGGAACTGGTTCGTTAGAACTTTTTGATGTTCTTGAAATTCAACATTTTTGAAAACTTGTAATTATAACTGATATCATCTGAACTAATCAGCAAAATTATTTGCGCCATTGTAACGCTTCCGGTTTACCGGAAGTTGACGTCAACTTTCTTAATTTAAATAGCTTGGTATATTTTTATGTGTCTTTTGTGTCGGGCATACAATTCTGCATCAAAAGTTACTAAGACACCCTATGTCAAAAATCAGCCGTTTTTGAGTTATTCATTTTTTTTCAAATATAGGGCCAATTGCAAGGTTATGTACAAAATTCTGTATTTCTGAAGGCATTGCAGCTTAAGACCTCATATTTGGCATGTTATTAGCCGAAATAGCATACATCAAATTTACGTCCTAAAATTTGTCATAATTTATACAGGGTCGTCCAAAATTAACGTTCATTTCAACCATCTTTACGTTGATAAAAGTCACTTTTTTAAATGGAACACCCTATATATTATTGCATTTTTGAATACACTTAATAATTCTCTATCATTGATTATTAGACATATTGGCTTCGATCTTTTACAGTTTTCGAGTTATTAGAGATTTCCTGATGAATGTTCGAAAAATACGCCTTTTTAATGCATTTAAAATCTCAGTAATTCTTGAATGTCAAAATAATTGATATTGTATTTGTATAGACACATCGAAAAAAAACCATAATTAGAGTAGGCTATGTGAATGGATTGTTACTTTAGCCACTTTCGCATAATGACATTTATTCCTTGACATTTAATTTGAGGTTATAAACTAAAGTTACAATAAAATGTCAAGTAATAAATGTCATTATGTAATAGTGGCTAAAGCAACGATCAAAAACATTTACATAGCCTACCCTAATTATGTTTTTTTTCGATGGCACGTTACTATAAATACACATAGTTGATATCTGTCAAGCAAAAGAACAAATGAAATACATTGCGGAAAAGAAACGATATTTTTGATTTATTTTCCATTTATGAAGACTGTAGTAGAATTGTGAGTAGCACATGTCGAGTATATGACGATAGATATCCACATTTATGCAAAATGACCTAAAAAATATGAATACAAGAAGCCAAAAAAGAATCTTAAACAAAAAAGCTTTGGAAAGGAATAAGTTAAGTGTGTTTTATATGTCATCGTGATCTGATCATATTGAATTTTGTTTTTTGCAACGCTATTTTGTTTAATTTTCTTGTTTGAGTTTTTGTAATGATATTGTTTTAGATCACTTTGCGAAAATTTGGATATCTGTCAAATACTGTACATGTACTATTCATAATCCTATTACATTCTCCATTAATGGAAAATAAATCTAAAATGTCGTTTCTTTTCTGTAAAATATTTCATTTGCTATTTTGCTTGACATATATAGTCTACGTGTATTTATAGTACAAATCGACTTGCCATTCGCTGTTGGGAGCAAAGTGATTAACAGCGCGGCATCGTAAAAGGCGATATGATGCTGTCACAAAGCCATTTAAAATAGAACTTACACACACTAAACTACACCGCAAGAGTTGCAGTGATAGCCAGACAAGTAATACAGCTTGCAGAGTCACTGCAACTAAGCACCCACCACACATCAAAAAAAATGCAATATCAATTAGTTTGACATTCAAGGATTACTAAGATTTTAAACGCATTAAAAAGCATATTTTTCGGACTTCCACCCAAAAAGTACTTATAACTCGGAAATCGTAAAAAATGTGTTTAATAAGGAAAGATAGAGAATTATTAAGTGTATTCAAAAATGCAATAATAGGCGCAAATATAGGCTGTTCCATTAAAAAAAAGTGACTTTCATCGATGTGAATTTGGTTGAAATGAACGTCAATTTTGGACGACCCTGTATAAATTATGATAAATTTTAGGACGTAAATTTTATGTATGCTATTTTTGCTAATAACATGCCAAATATGAGATATTTAGCTGCAATGCTTCCAGAAATACAGAATTTTGAACATAACGTTGTAATTGGCCGTATGTTTGAAAAAAATGAATAACTCAAAAACGGCTGATTTTTGACATAGTATGTCTTAGTAAGTTTTGATGCAGAATTGTACGCCCGATACAAAAAACTCTAACTCTAACTATAAAAAATATACCATGCTATTTAAATTAAGAAAATTGACGTCCGCTTCCGGTACACGGGAAGTGGTACAGTGTAAATAATTTTGCTGATGAGTTCAGATAATATCAGTTATAATTACAAGTTTTCAGAAATGTTGAATTTCAAGAACATCAAAGAGTTCTAACGAACCAGTTCCGTGAATGACCCTGTATATGTAGTCCGTTTCTAATGCTTGATCCTTTTTTCATTGCACTTGTTTGCAGAGTTATTGTCGATAGGAGTGTTTGATCTCCTGCACTGATTTCGATCAGATTTCCCTAGAATAATGATTTTTTTTTGGAAAGAATCAATCAACTTACTAATTACTACCTTTAATTAACACAATTCATATGATGCAAGAGGACGACTTTTCCGGTTATCGTGATCACATGCCGATTTCTTGAAAGTTGTTAATTGAGTTTATTGTAACACGTAATTAATTTTGAGAAATTTCTGCGTATACCAGTCTTTTGCCGTATTTAATATTTATCCTTAATTTAATCATTCACATTACTTACACGTTCGTAGTGTGGCCTTCGCGTTTTAACATAGTGTATGTATATGTATGCATTAGTAAGAGCATGGTAATTCATTAAGAACTTCAATTACGCACACAATCCAGCGACAAACTTTAGATCCACTAGCATTAATATTCTTGTTTGCAGGTTGAATATTTTTTGCAGGTAAATGCAAATAGATCTCATGTTTATCTAAAAATGTTTATTCCAAAAAGTGTCTGCTAAATTTACTTTATCTTGATGTCCATTGCAGTTTAATTTCGAATTATATTATGGTTATTATTGTTGTTATACCTTTATATACACTGCCGTCCAAAATTAACATCAAATAATCAAAAATGTTCTAAAAATTAGAAATCTGTTTTTTTGTTAGGTAGTAATACTATATTGATCACACACAAGGTTTACTTTAGGTCTAAAAAGACCTAATTCTTACTGTATTTATGGATAACCAATGTACACAAGCCACATTGAGGATTAATATTTATGGATATCCCTCAGGTCTTGGAAAATAAGTTAATGAGTAAGCCATTTAAAAACATTTAAAATAAGTAAACTGGGTCAAATAAGTGAAAAAATTAGAATTGATTTACGATATAATTTACTTAAGGTTAAAGAGCAATGCGGTGCAATGCTTCAAAGTGCTTACCTTGTCTTAGTTAATGAGATTGAGAGCATTTTGAGCTCCTCTTCGAGTTCAAGTTATCTTGACAATACTACCCTTCGTTTGTGCTCATCATGCATTATGTTATACAGGATGCTTAACAGGACTGAATGTTTAATCATATCATCGTAGAGTTTCATTGAAGTATTAATTATTTACCAGTAAGTTTAAGTAAATTCTTAGTTTAAATATAATTGTTGTTTATCTCGGCAAACTTAATATTAAAATTATAAGGAAATTGATTGAAACATAGTGACACAGTCTCGTGTCACTAGGGAATGTCATTCATACTTATTCATCTCCACATTAAAGAGTTCTATTTTGATGTTTATTTTTGAGACGATACGAGTATCTATTCACAGACATGGTTGTGTAAGTCATATTAGATCATATTCCAACACAAACTTTATCAAACATACAACTGATAACGACACATCTTTGAAATCCTAGTATTTTACGACAAATTTTGTATGACAATTTCAAAAAGTTTTGGTATATCTTCTAGAAGGTATACAGGGGTTACGAGTGACCCCAACACAATTGAATTTTCCCACTTATATTCTTATTTCCCGCTTGGTGGCGCTGATAATTTAGGTAAGGTTAGTCGACTGTGAATAGTACTCGTATAAACACCTGCAGTGAACCTTACGTTAACGGTTATCGTTTTCTCAATAAAAATTATTGGGGGTTGTGAGCGACCCCAGGATACGTTTGCGTATTGTGAAATAATCCTGTTTGTAATTTTGTGTGATAGAATATTTGTGAAACATGTCTTAAAAAAACCATTAGTGCTCTAGATGCGGACTTTAAAAAAACTGTCTTACAATGGTACGATGAAGCAGAAAGCGATGTTGAAGACAATTTTGCAGAAAGTGACAGTGAGGACGAGGTGGAAGAGTTGTCGGAACGCAACGATGACACTTCTTCTGAACATGATGAGTTTGACGAACGTCCACTTCAACGTGAAGGAATTTTGAAGGGCAGAAATGGTTTTGCATGGAGTTCACGAGAACCTGCAAAAACCAGAACGCCTTCAAGAAACATCGTGGTAAAGGTACCTGGAATAAAGAGTGCACGTGTAATTACCACATAAATAGATGCTTGGACCATTTTATTCAATCCTACAATTTTAAATGAAATTATAACTCATACAAATGAAGAAATCGAAAGACAAGGTGTCAAATACCAGCCAGGTACGAAATCCTACAGATAATGTAGAAATCAATGGCCTTTAGGCCTTTTGTACATAGTTGGTGCTCGAAAAGATGCACATCTATCTGTAGAACAAATGTTTTCTTTATAAGGACCTCTAATATATAGATGCATTATGCCTGCAATACGTTTCAAATTCTTATTGAATTGTCTAAGATTTGACGATAAAGAAAAAAGAAATCGTTCCAATCTATTTAGTGAAAGAGTTATCCAAATCTATTCATGGAACAAATAGAAACATTACAATGGATAACTGGTTTACGTCTGTTCCATTAGCCCAAGAAATGCTTAGCAATAAAGGTCTAACAATCGTGGGAACAAAAAGACATAATAAAAGAGAAATACCACCTTATTTTTTACCTTCTAAAAACAAACCTGTACTAACTTCGGAATTTGCTTTCTCAGACAATTTGTGGTTGGTTTCGTTTACACCAAAGAGAAATAAATCTGTTATAATAATCTCGACCCTGCACGCTGACAAGAATGTTAACGAGGCTTCGCAGAAACCAGAAATTATTGAGTTTTACAACTCCATCAAAGGTGGAGTGGATACATTCGATTAGATGGCTCACAACTACACCGTATCCAGGAAAGCAAGAAGGTGGCCATTTAGATATTTCTATAGGTTGCTTGATCAAGCCGGGATAAATGCCTTTGTGTTATATAATCTGTCGGGTAACGATAGCAAAGTTACCCGAAATAAATTTTTGCAATCACTCGGGACTGCAACTAGCTAAACCTTGGATGGAAAGTAGGCTCTCCAAAAAGATATCCGGTAAACTGCAAAGTGAAATACGAGAAATACTGGGACTAACACATATTCCAGAAGAGAAACAGCTTGGTCTAGGGCCAGAAAAACTCAAATCGTCAAGATGTTGTATATGTCCTCGTTCACGTGATCGAAAATGCAGAGTTGTATGTTATATGTGTTCCAACAATGTATGTAACGAACACCGTACTGATATTTGTCTAAACTGTAAGAGAAATACTTAAAGTTGCTATTGCGGCTTCACTAAATAAACGTTTTCAAAAAATTTTCTTTTATTTTTCCAAAATTAATTTCTGGGGTAACTGGTATACGTTTTCAAGTGTGTTATTTTGGTATAACTTGTAGAAGTTTAGTTATATTGTCAGTTGTCAAAGATACCTGAGTGTTTCTATGTTAGATTAGTTTAAAGTAATCCTTTCGCCAATAAATCGTGGAAGTGACAAAGGCACATTATCGAGCTGTGATTATTTATAATTTCAACCGTGGCTTAAGCCATAAACAATGTATTGAGAAAATCAATCGACTATTTGGTGGCAATTTGTGTTGCATCGTTACCCGGTCGATTTCCGAGCAGTTTTCGTGCTCCTAAATCAAAAACGGCAGCTCCAGAAAACAATGTTGCTCTTATTCGTATCATGATTATTGAAGACATGCATACTATTTTCAGTACAATTCAAGCAAAATTGAAGGTTGGTGTGAAACCAATTAACATTATTTTACATAAACGTTTGGAGGTCCCTAACTCAACTTCAATTTAAAAAGAAGACTGCGTGAGATGGTGTACATCTAGAATGGATCGCTTCAGTCGTAGATTTCGTTTGTCTAATTTGGTGCACAACATCATCATAGGCAAAATGAAACCTGGGAGGATCCCGAAAAAAAGAAACAATTGACAGTTTGGGTCTTTGTGAATGCGCCAGCTCCTACAAAAATTGTTCGTGAAAAAAGTTGATGATACAAGAAGATGGTTACCACCTTCTTTGGAATTACTGGGCTTGTTTTCACTGTGGTACTGTAGGATAGGCGTACTGCTAATTCAGAATGGTACACTACAGTTTGTTTGCCTGAGGTTGTCCAAAATATTCGCGAAAAACGTCCACGAAGAAGGACCATATTGCATTAAGATATCGTTCGGCCCCACACACTGGCGCTCGAAGAATTGAGGATTTGAATACTTACCCAGAACATAGAAATCATAGGTCATTCACTGTATAGTCCAGACCTAGCACCTAATGACTTCTTCTTATACTTTTGACATAAATGAATAAATTACGGCCAAAAGGATGGAGAAAATGTTTTCAAGATAGGTTGTCACGGATGGAAAAATGTATTGACTGTTTATATAAATCAATTGCTACCCATTCCATGTCTTTATTAGAAGAACAGTTGATTCAACTTTGCCCACACAATCGAATAAAGGATAGACCTGAGTACCAAAGCTGCAGATTTTGGTTAAAACCACTTTCATTTAAAAAAAGAATGGTTGGGAAATCACCAAATTTTGGTAGATTTTCGGTAATGTGTTAATTGTGCAGTCTCTAACTAATTTTGATTTGAAAAAAATAGCACCCTACAGCAATTCTGTCAAGCGCAACGCTGCCATGTTGTTTGATAATGACAGGTAGCTACAAACTAGTGCAATAAACACAAAAAGGGTTGTCCTTATTCAGGTAATTTCAAATGTTCAATAAATTCCAAGTTTTTTTTCTCTATTGCCATCTTGAAAGCTCATTTATTTCGTTTTCTATCTTATTATTTTCTAATTATTGTATTGAACACCACATACTCACAGCAAAATCTAGCTACGCATTTTACTTCTTACAAACAAAAAATAGATAAGACGTTTTCCTGGCGTGAGTTTTTTTTTTTCGTTGAAAAATTTCTTCTACAATAATCTGATTATTTTATAGGATCCTCTTCCACATTTTTTTTTAATTTCAGTATAGCTTTGACTTCTATTTTCTAGGATTTGTAACACTTTCTCTTCAGACTTGATATTAAAAATTGTTTTTTGGCTGTTGCTTTTTGTCGTGGAAACTTTCGTATCGAGTTAGAACGACACAGAACACTTCCCACTTTCTTTTTATTTGCATCGTTTTACATCTCTTTATTTTAGGTGTAGTACAATGTTTGCTCATTACTGTAGTTATATTTACTTGTTAAGGTTATTTTTAATTATATTTTTTCTGCATTACACAAGAAACCGTCAAATTGAGGAATAAAACGTTTTTGCACGGTTCTGTATTTCGGTGAGAACGCACCGACCAGAAGTTTACTGGTTTTAATTAAGTTTTGTTCTGCGAGTCTAAGCTAGCAGTTAATCGCAACAGTCACATATTACGCTTTGCAAGAGAGAAAACTCCGAGAAACACCTTAAGGAGATTATTTTGGAAGAGGATATTAAAGTCGTAGTTTGCTTGCAATTTAAGGGAGTATGCTTAACGCTTCAGTGGTTTTCACCTTTTCTTCTAATGTAGGGCGCACAACATCTGAATAGATTCAAACAAAATTAGAAAAAATTATCGGGAACCTATGGCCGTCGTTATGTAATACATATTTGTGGTAAACTTATTATATCTATATCTGATTTATAGTATTTGCAATAGGCGAGAGGTAGCACAATCTTTGAAAAAAATAATAAACTGACCGCAAGAAATAAAGTTGTACAGTTGTCCTTGGCGAAGTTTTGACATCTAACCTCAACAATATATCATGATTCAACAAATAATAGCGTCATTAGAATATAATTATATTCGCCTGGTAAGTAAACTCTTACAGATTCAGATTGTTACATAAATCATTCACTCAGGCAGAATCTCATAATTGGGTAGGTTGTAAAGAGGCGGAACACACGGCCAAACACCTCTTAAAATGCCGTATTAGGAATGTATTATAACGTATATTTACGGTTCCGTATATATCATCATTATATCTCGGATTCGGTCTGTTCAGTTAGTTACCTTTTCTGTATTATTTCGCGCTTAATTAAATCCAACATCTGGCATATTGGACATCGCGGTAAATCCGTATATTTCTACATTGATGGATTGTTTGCATAATAGACGTCGATTTTAATAAATGAATAAAATGCCATGTTCGCCAATCGTCGCCCAATACTTAATAAAGAATTACGTAAAATTGGCAATTATTATTTTGTAATATGAAACATTGAATATAACGTGACTGATTTACTGATTAACTGGTAGAAAACAAATGTTTGCATTTATTTTATCATAGTAATCTTTTTGCAAGTTTGCCATAAACAAGCATTCACCCAGACATAATATAATACATCAAACATTGCGGGCATTTTTTATTAAGAGAGCTTTTCATCCTCATCAACTAAACTATCAGGTTTCAAAATATCCTTAGCAGCATTTTGCTTTCGGGAAAATTTAAAATTAAAAAAAAATGTCTATATTCATTTGAGATCTTTCCAGAACCAACTATCTTCAATAAAATTTCAAAGCAGTACATGATATGGGTCCCCGATTGATTGAAATGATTCTGACAATATCTTCTTCCAAGATCTTCGAGATTATGGTTAAAACACATTCTGTTACTGGCGGGTCACCTCAATAAAAAAAAAACAAAAGAAAAATCGGATTTTCAATGGCAAACGTATCAAGAATATGGGCCATATAAAGTCTACAAAGTTGGAACCACACAGTGGTCGAAAATCCATAAAAATAGCGGAAAGGATTTATTGACCACTATAGACCGTCAGCGATTTGAATTCACTACTTTTCGTTTAGTCTATATATTTTTTTTTAGTCTAGAGACAATAATGACAATAATCTGCACCATTTTTAACATTTGAACATCTCTGAAGATTAACCTGTGGGCGGTTAAACGATGATTTGCGATTTGCTGTGATTGAGCAGCTTGAAGTAAGACGTAACATTTTCTGCGTTTGACCTCATTTCATTAAGGAAATTAATTTGTTTTTTTCATATGTTTGCGATTACGGTTAAGTATTCAAAAACATTATTTGCTGGTCAAACATGGTAAAACGATAGTCAATCCTATCCTGCAACAAAAAATTTGTTCTTGTAGTAAAAACAATTTGTAATAATTGTTTTTTTAAATGTGGAAATATTTCATACTTTTAGTATTTTTCCCATGAGACCCCAAAATATTTATTTTGCTTGTTTAGAATTGGCGTCACATGATAAGCCTAGGGCTAGCGTTGATTATCCCTAACACTGCGGCCCACTGGGCGTATTGTGTTATTCCTGCCTTGATTCCATTTTACTCAAACAGGTTAGTTCCATCGATCAGGTTTAGAAACCGATTTGGTAAATCTTTCTCCAATGGTAGATCAAACGTGCTTTGCAAAGCAACCCTACGTTGACTTAATGCCACGCATTCGAAGATGATATGAAAGGCTGTTTCCTCCTCCTCATTACAGAGTCTGCATAGGGGTTCATTTTTATAGATCCACATCTTACGCAGATGACCTCTTAGACAGCCGTATCCCGTTAATAGACATGTCACTGCCCTAAGCTGAGTCCTGTTTAATGCAAGTAAGTCAGCAGTTAGTCGTTGTGACGGTCGTTCCATCATCCGTTTGCTGTTTCTTTGTCCAGCTACATGGTTCCAATTTTGTTGGTGTTGTTTTATAATCCACTTTTTAATTACACCACGTACTGCACTCTTTGTAATACCTAGACCTGGCTGCGACCCGGTAAATTTCATTGGGGAACCTTCTCTCGCTAGCTGGTCTGCAGTTTCATTGCCTGCTATGCCCCGTGTCCCGGCACCCATACCAAGGTGACCTTGTTGTCTCTGGCCACGACAGTTAAGTTTTGCAGACATTCCCATACTAGTATGGAGGCTATGTAATAAGATTCTAGAGCTTTTAGGGCTGCCCTACTGTCAGAGAGAATACAGATCGCCTGCCCTCGCGGTTGGCGGCGCATACTCTCCAACGCACAGGTTTGTATAGCATATATTTCTGTTTGAAATCCCGTTGTGTATCGCCCAAGTGGTTTACTTACCTTGTAACCCTGGTTTTCCTCATATACACCAACGCCAGAATTAGTGCCCGCCCTTGACCCATCTGTATACCAGTTTTGGGTGTGCGGTTTTCTCCCTTCCCCCATATCAATGATTGGGTTTTGTACTATTTCTTCTGTGCTGGTGTGCCCCGACCCATATTGGGGTATCCAGTTGTCCAGAGGCAAGTTTAGCATGGTTTCCATAGCAGCCGTTGGAATACACTTGATACCCCCAGTTATACATAGGCACGCAAATCTCTGAATTTTTGAGAGGTTAGTTGTCGCATGCTTCTGCTTAACGTTTGGCCACCAGATCAGGCAGCCATAAGTTATCATGGGTCTTACTACCATACTATACAACCAATACGTCATATGCGGTTTGAATCCCCATGTTTTTCCAACTGTTCTACGGGTTGTTATTAACACCCTTTAACATTTGTCAGTCATTTTCTCCAAATGTGAGTTCCAGTTTAGTTTAGAGTCCAAGATCACTCCCAGGAACTTGGCCTCCTGACTAATCTGTATAACCTTATTGTATAGAGTCGGTGCTCTCAGGCCTTCCATTCTCCTCCTTTTGGTGAAGGATACAAGCGCAATTTTTTCCGTGTTTACTCTAAGGTTCTCCTTCTTGCACCACCCTTCTACCATCTTTAATGCTCTTTGCATAAGTTCTGAGATTATATCACATGGTCTGCTAGAATTCTGTGGCCATTATTCTGCTTGTCTATGAAAAACAACGTCACCTTTTCAAGCTACATATGCTGCTTTCTGACGTCCTCTTCCATCATTGTCATGAAAACATCACATCAGAGAATTGTCGTACATGTAAGGTGCTCCAACTTGCGTTTTGGGCAGGTTGTAGGCCTACAGAGCCTGAAATTGTTTTCTCCTAATTGTCCTCACTAGCGTTTAGTTCTAGTTTAACACGAAGCGATTGTTATCCTGGAACCCTAGTGTATCAACGACGATTTATCAGAAGTGTTAATATGTATGAGTTTTAGGTAAACACTTTTAGATAAATGGGAGGTTATCAACGAATCGAATTTTAAAAAGAAAAAGCTGAATTGGTTTAGCGGTTTGGCAACATGTGTAACTAAATGAAATTCTGAATGATAATATAATAAATTTAAGGGTGTATGCATTTTAAATGTGGAAATAAACTCTGGGTTATTAAGGGCTCAAGGTGCTATCAAACGCGAATGTGAATGTAAAGTTTCTCATTGGTTTATAAAAGCATAATGCAAAAATATTTCAGTTTGTGCTCCAATAAACTAAGCCAATATTATTAAGATGGGCGCCCCATTGTCATAACCACTGCGGACTGGTCTAATATCTTCTATGTATTCTAAAAATTCAGATTGGAAAAAGATAAGACGATCAAGAAAAATTACTCTTTCGCTTGCTTCCCTTTCAACAACAGCTCTCTTCAAGCTTCTAAGTGATGGATTCAAGGATCAGATTTTTGGCTGTCAGGTAGAGTTTGTCTGCCTGGTTGGGAGAATTTTAAGCAAATGGCTTCCTTTAGTTGGTCTTATATGTCCTACCTGGGGTAGGATGCTGGGTCGCTCTTGACTCGGTTGCTGCTGGCTTTTGTCCTTGGTAACTGCCATGACTCTCACATCCTGACGCGCTAGATAAGCTGGATATTGTTAGTAGCAGTAGTAGCAATCTGGGCCCAGCGCTGATTTTCTAGGTCTACGTATTGCCTCAAGTGTTATCTATATCATTTGATTTAATAAAATTCTTCGGAAATTTTAACTTTGAAACGAAAATCAGATAAAGTATAACGAAACTATCTCATGAAGCTATGTTCAGATTTCATACCGGAATATTATTCGACAAGAGAAAACGTAATTGCAATAGTTTTGTTTGAAGAATATTTTTTTAATTTTTTGAATTGGTGACTTTTGTTCTATCCATGAACGTTTTCGTGGGCCACTTAGGACGAGGAAATAATTCATTAAGAAATTGATAAACTTCTAAAGTGAAGAAGCGCTAAAACCAAATATGCAGATCGGGAACGTTGTCCTCGTTAGCAGTGGGAAAATTATAGTTAACATAAAAAATAGGGACCTAAATAGTGTCATCCTATTATTGCTTTCCACTCGTTCAATTTGCTTTGGCGTTGCTGTAATAATATTGTGTCCAATGAAGGTTTTATTGCGACCACTACCTGCAATAATTATCTCGATTTTGTGATCTAATCAAGTGAGAATTAGCTTGATAAAAGAGAATTTTATTCAAAAAATTTGCTTCTTTATCTCTCTTCTAACTCCGTATTAGTCATATGTTTTTTAATAATTATACAGCAGACGACTTGCTCACATGGAGACTGAGAGTAAGTTGGCTTGTCGAAATATGATGATTTATTTTCAGTTTTTAATTGAGGCAGATCTTTAACAGACTCAGTTTCTGTAAAATTCCTAATTTGGCATGCTTGGACTTACATTAAAATATGTAACAACACAGTTACGTCTTACGGTAGGTACTGCATTAATCTGATTTCCAAATGACCAAAGTTCGCTCAAGATTACTACCGTAATGCATGACGTAACGACAAGCGACACCTGCATACCTCAACAATATTCACGTTCTGCGGCTAGTTTATCTTATCCCTACATGCAATAATTACCGAAAAATAAACAGAGTGGAATGATAGGGACATAATCTGATCTAATAAAATGATTTACATGCACGTTACAATTATGTCAATTGAGATAAATGATCAATTACATGGGAAAAAAGAGAGATTTAACTGGTATAGTGGCAGACCAGTCGTTGCTGTCATATAAACAATCTAGTCGCATATATGCGTATTAAAATGTTATCGAAGATAAATACTTAATTTACTGACCGTCGAAGCCACTAATAAATACATTAATGGGGCTCGCTGTTGTAACAGCCTTCAATTAAATGTCGTACAATGTTATGCATACGTTGTACAGTCATTTTTAAATGAATTCGTTTTTGTGTACAATCATACGCAAAATTATTGTCGCCTCGCATATAATTGACGATAACCTTATCCGGCTTCAAACTGTGCCTTGTCTCTACACAATTTTATCTTTGTTGTTTATTTGTTATCCACTACTGTGGAGATACCATTTTCTTAAATATCTATAAACAGTATTCAGATATTTTGTTCATTTTATTTTACATGGTTTCCTTTTAAAAAATTCTACTTGCTTGAATTTCCGTGAATTGAAAGAAAAGTAAAGCCACGTGGCGACGCTACATCATTAGCTTCAGGAAAAAAAAAATCCCATCTACAAAACGTTCAAATACGCTTTTTTTTTCGTGCAACAGTAAGCCTATTGATCCGTCACAAGCAGAATAGAAATGTCAACGCGAATGAAACAATATCCAAGGTGAGCACGCACACAGAAACATTACAATTTTTTTCCTGACGGGTATATGTTTTCTTGCGTATAGCCTTACAATGTCCGTAGGGGTTTTCCTCGTATCGATAATAAGAAACGCAATACTTAAAGCATGATTGATGGATTTTGTAAATTACGAAAGGAAAAAAAGGAGTCGTCTTAGGTAGAAACCACAGGGTGATATTTTATTGCAAGTATTTTAGTTTCAATTTGGTCTTTGTCCCATTATAGTGCTGTTATTTAAGTATTTAGGGACTTTGACATTTCTTTTAAATTTACTGTAACAACATTAATGATCGATCTATTGTTATTTGTGTTTCCAGAGACGATTCTGTCTGTCAAACAGTCGATAATTGTTCAAAATAACCACCTAACGATACAATTTGTTTGTTTTTTAGTGGAGAATGCAGCTTTCTAAACTATATGGTTGTTTACTGCGTAAATGGTATGTGTAAACGTGTTTCCACATTTTTCCACTTCTGAATGCCTGTAGGATTATTTGCAGACCAAAATAATATGTTTTGCGTTGACAAATAACATTACTAATAGATATTGAACGCTCGTCATCCCCATATAAAAAATATCCTTGATGTATAGTTTTGTGCTGTGTAACATACATAGATTTAGCTGTATTGCTTATCAAGGCTATCACTGCAACCATTTCTGTGTAATTTGTGTGTAAATGCGTTTGTTACAACATCACCATTATTGGTACCGAGAACAACTGAAGAACGATTTCAAAATGTATTGATACAAAATTCAGTTTATGAAAGAACTAGACTCAAGCTTTCCAATCGTTCACATTTTCGCGTCTTGAGTAAATCAAATATTACAGCGAATAAAGGGTCTCTTCCTTTTTTTTTTTGCTGTAGATGAAATGAATGTTGATTAGCTCCATGAGAAATATTTTGCAAATTGATTTTACTTCATGGCAATGACCATGGATTGCCTACGAATTTTCTGGCGTCATTAAACCAAGAAAACCACTAGGGAAAAATTTAACGAATAATGAGCAGTCTAAATCTACTCTAAATTATAAAGTTAATATATCTATTTTGTGACCTTTATCTACTTATCTTTCAATTCCTGAAATATTTCCACTTGTAGCTCAATAAAACAACAATTAATGAAATACCAATTTATTTCAGAACATATAATATTATGTTTTCGTTAAAAAGACTTCTTCAGTGGAAGAAATTGACATTTAATATGTGTCAAAATACTAATAATATAAATGGCCATGCCTATCAACAAAAATATCTAAAAAACAAAGAATTCATTGATACGAGGGAGCGTTTTTATATTCGCGGAATGGGGGATAAGGGGTGGTAATAAAAAAACCAAATTATTTTTCTTTTTCAATATATTCACCTGCAAGACGGATACATTTTTCACATCTTTCAATTAATTTATTTATACCCTCATAAAAAAATGATTTCTCTTTATCTGCAAAATACGCCGAAACTGCCTCCTTGACTTCATCGTCGGCAGTAAATTTTTTACCTCGCAGCTGTTTTTTCATTTTTCGGAAACAGGTAATAATCACTCGGGGTCAGGTCTGGGCTGTAGGGTGGGTGATTCACAATTTCGAAGCCCACCTTATGCAGGGCAGCTAACGCGACGCGGCTCTTGTGGACGGGCGCGTTGTCGTGCAAAAGCAGCACACCTTTCGTCAATTTTCCCCGTATTTTCTCTTTAATGGCTTCTTTTAGTCGCTCTAATATTGAAGCGTAATATTCTCCGGTTATAGAAACACCTTTATCTTTATAATAAATCAACAATATTCCTTCCGAGTCCCAAAATACCGTTGCCATGAGTTTCCCAGCTGATTGTGACAGTTTAAATTTCTTGGGAGGTGCTGTGCCCTTTTTATGCCACTGCATGGAGTGTTGTTTGGACTCAGGTTCATAATGATGAACCCAAGTTTCGTCTCGAGTAACAATTCGACTCAATACACCATCCTTGTCTTCATTACAGAGGTCCAAAAATGCACGCGAACACTCTACGCGCTGTTGTTTTTGCGGCGGCGTGAGCATTCTCGGCACCCATCTTGCGCTGACCTTAGACATGCCTGATGATCGTGTAGGATTTTAAAAATTGCTGTATCGGATACTCCAACCATTTCTGAGTTGTTTCTTCTTTAGTCGAGCATCTTCGGGGACAATTTTCTCAACTTTTTGGATAAGTGCTGGCGTGGTCACCCCAATGCTCCTGCCTGGCCTCAGGTTGTCTTCAAGGGATTCCCTTCCCTGTTTATATAAACTATGCCACTTGTACACCATGGTTTTTCCTGGACAAGAGTCGCCGTAAACCAATGACATCTCATTCATTATGGTCGCGACTGATTTTCCTTGCCTGGTAAGGAACTTTATAACGCCACGATATTCGATTTTTTCCATATTTCACTTTTCACTCCTGATTATGTTACTTGACGATAGCTCAAAGACTAACTGTCTAATAACAATGAAACTTCGTATTTATACTAATTATGAGTCGTTGCACAGGCCACGCCCCCAATGCGCCTAATCACCCCCCTACAACCCGCTCATTCCGCGAATATAAAGACGCTCCTTCGTATATCGAATTTTAATTACATTCTCAAATAATAATGAAGGACATATTGGTTTAATCAACTATAAAAATTAAATCGATTTGAATTATTCGTATATCAATCTATTGTTTGTCAAGCTCTAACAATTCTGTTCAAGGATTAGGGAAAAACATGGAGAAAAAAGCTAATCAAGAGCTTAAAATTAATAAAATTCAGGCGTGAATTAAATTATTATAAATAACACTTAAATTATCGATATCAGTTCTAAAATTTACCGCGTTTTCATCTTTTTTAATGTATGTATATCATTTCGTAAATTATTATTTTTTATTATTATTATTAACTATTTTCGTTTTTTTAAATTTTTAAAACTCTCTAGGATAATTATTTTTTTCTAGTATTGTTCTAACTTTGCTTAAATTTTCTTTTCTAACATCAGGGTGAGCTAATTTAATAGCCTGATCTACTAAAGTGAAGAAGTCTTTTTAACGAAAACATATTATACATATGTTCTGGAATAAATTGGTATTTAATTAATTGTTGTTTTATTGACCTACAAGTGGAAATATTTCAGGAATTGAAAGATATCTGAATTATAAATAAAAAATTACTTTCGGAATCTTTTGCAGATGTGGTTGAGTTTCCATAAATATATCCCAGTGTTGGTGTCAGTTCCTATTCCTCTTTGTCTCTTCTTAGGTCATCTAATATTCTTCTAAACAAAATAGGTAGAAGTACTGGCTGTACAGCGCTAGGTTTCGATAAAAAACGCTATTGGGGAAGCAGCTAAATGAAACCAATAATTCCTTGTTACTGTCTAAACTTTCGTAAAATTTATTTACGTCATCAGAGATAATGATCGAAAAAAGGGTGTCTAGAATGTGTTGGCTCCGATGATATAAATAAATTTTATGAAAGCTTCGACAATAACAAGAAATTAGTAGTTTCATATGCTTGCTTCCCCAATAGTGTTTTGTATCGAAATTCTTCTAAATCGTATCGTAAAAAGATGTTCTATAACTAACAAGTATAAATGATTTAACTAGAGTGGGACATTTGACAGACATTTTAAATTTGCACAACAAATGACTTGAACAGCTTCCACTTCTCGTATACGATTAATTTTTTCTTTTAAAGTTTGGACACTGCCTAAGTTAAGTAGACACAAACTTATGTCGCTCGACTGTTTGTGAAGAGACGGCGGGTCAAAGATAAACATCAATGCGAGTGGATGATTAAGCTGTTTTGTGATGACGTTCAACAAACAAGAACATACTTCACAAGATGCAACTTGATAACAACAACACACAATTTTCCTGGCGAATCAATCTCAAGTTTTCTCGTAGTAAACTAATTGTTTTTTTGAATGTGAATATATATTTTTCTGATAATTTGCCCAAATAAGAAATGTCTATTGGTGCTATAACCAAGACCATTCTTTACCATACACAAAAGCTTTGCAATCGATAAAACTGGAGACTGATTTTTGCTTTGACGCCTCCAATTATTATTGATTTGTAGTTAAAATTCTTCCACTTAGCATTCTTCACTTGTCACTCCACTAACATAAAGATGTCTTCGATAAATTGCCTGAAATAATCTCTCTAACAAGAAACGTTACAAAAAACCATCGATATTCAATTCCCTAATAAAATCGTCGCGTGTTTTTTCAATATTCGAGCTCGGTTATTCTCACGTCCCTATTAAAAAAAAAGAGTAATCGGTCAAAATGCACGCGGCACGCAAGAGCTAAGTGGAAAACGATCCACCCTCAAAATGGATCCGGAGGAACGGGAAATTACGATTATACCAAAATCACTCGTTGACCTTCCTTTGATTTCTATTTGGAGAAAGGTTAAGGGCAATCCGAAAACGCCAACAAGCAATCACTCAGTGAATTTACGTAAAATGATAAACCTAACGCTCTCGACTAGACTAGCTGACCACTGGGCATAGGATGCGCATAATTCTAGATCGTGACCGTAATGCGATTGCCAGTCGTGGTGTCGCCACAGATTATATAATAATAAAGCGGGGCCACAAAGGGTAACGCAATTTATTAAAGTCGTCTTCAGCTGATACTCAAATCCAACGGTAGCAAGCGGTGTAACAGCAATTATTCAAATATCGGTCGTATACGCGTTCGTCGTTTCCTTGTTTCTATACTCTACTATATCTACGTACACTACGTAACTTCACTCGAATTTTAAGCAGCTTATTCGTTTGTGACGAGAACCTTTGTTACGTAACCGTCTATACAGATACTTTTATGTAGTGATGTCTAGGGTTTTTAGGGTCCGTTTCTTTGAGATAAATAATAATTTTTTGAGACTTTCGAGGTCCGTGAGATTGGGGGGGTTTTCATGTTGATGATGATGATCGTTTTTTTGCAGCCGTTCAATGAATAAATTCTTTGAATTTTGCTCCATACCTTTCAATCAATAGATGATTTGGGAATTATTTAGGAGCATCAGTAGCGATGAAAATCCTTCTCTTTATGACAATGTATGATATTTTCGTGGGTTGTGGTTCAATTCTTACATTTTCATGAACTCATTCTCGCAATATTGCAATTTTTTAACATCTCAAAAATACTAGAGGCTGTCCTCTTAAATCGTCATAGAGGAGAAATTATTGATTCAAACATCTTGCAAAATGAACGATTCGGAGTTCCAACTCCTCAGAGTTACTGAGGAAATCAGAAATGTCCTGGAGGAACGTGAGTCTACGAGTGCTATGTACATGGATGTTGCAAGGGTTTTTGACTCTGTCTAGCACTTTGGCTTGCTCTTTAAAATGCACCTGGCAAGGTTTAGCCCCAATATCATCGACCTCTTTTTATGTTTCATACAATTGATTTTGTTCCCATAGAAAAACAATTACATCAGGAGTTCCAATTTGGGACCTTTGCTATTTGTACTTTACAACATTACATCGACTATCAATTGTGAAATTCTCCTGTTTGCTGACGATGTCAAGCTTTTTGCAAACATTTCTTCTGTTGACGATTGTCAAAACCTCCAGACAAACTTGGAATCCTTATCTGATTGATGCATACTGAACAAGCTCAGTTTGAATACGACAAAGTGCAAATTATTTACCTTCACAAGAAAATAGAATCCATTGTTGTTCAACTACTCCGTTGATACTGTGACCTTGGAACATTGCAACAAAATTAGGGACCTAGGCGTAATATTTGATGATCAACTATCGTTTGTTTATCATATTAATGAAACTGTCTCCTCCACAACCAAACTTATGGGTTTTATCATGCGTAACACAAAATTATTTAGCAGCATTACTCCTTCTTCTCTTTGGTGCGTTCTAAAGCTTGAGTACGGTACGCCTATTACGAAGTGCTTGAGAGGTTGATCGAAAACGTTTAGAGACGCTTTCTGAAATATCTACGGTTCCGAACATATAATGTATATCCTCGCAGAGGGTTTCCAAATAATTTTATACTAGCTGCCTTTCCTGTTTCTTCGTTAGAGACTAGACGTATCAATTTAAGCCTCTCATTTTTGTACAAAATACTCCATAACTGGATTGATTCCCCTTATCTCTTAAGCAAATTACTTTTCTTGGAGCCCAGATTTGCAACGCGATGGGTTCCCACATTTTATACAGTATTTGCTCATACTATATATATTCAACTGTTCACTGGAGCAACTGCTGCAGATTAATATTGCTAGTACTGATCTTTTATTTTAGTTAAAATGTATTTATGGTTTGTTGTTATCATACTCTTTGTTATTGTAGTCTAAGATAAGATAATTATAGTATTTTGTTCTTGTTTGATACGTGCATTTCCTGTATTATGGTCAAAAATGAGGGATCACTGCGAAAATTACAAGAAGGTGCTACGTGTTTTGTGAAACTAAAGATATATTCAAAGGAAAACATATTTTTTTTATAAAACAAACATTTGCTTTTTATAAAATACAAGAATATTTATAAGAAAACATAGAAACGGATAATGTAATATATTTTATTATTCTGTAAAGTAACCGCCTTTGTATAACTTTTTTGCAAATATTTGTCAATCGTGAGACTAGTTTTTGGAGGATATCTACTGGTGTAGTTTGCCAAGCATTCAGTAGATTAATTTCGGGCGATTGGGGCGGCCAAACCATATTTATGAGGACACCTTCTCTTTCTTTTTCTTGCAAATAATTTTTACCAAGTCGGGAGGAGTGCTTAGGATCATTTTCCTGCTGCAAGTAAGAGCCCTCATCAATTAATCTTACGCCCGAAGGAATAGGGTGGTGCTTCAAAATGTCTCGATAATTTTTTTTTTAATTTCTTCAATTCGATGCAGATCCTTGATGCCATTATAGGAAAGTGATCTCCAAACAAGCATAGAACCACCTCCATGCTTAACAGTTGATGTAACACATTCAGGCAACATTCTTTCGCCAGCCCTCCTTCTAACAAAAGTGCGCCGATTACTGCCGAATACTTGAAATGTGCTTTCGTCCGTCCATAGCACCTTGGAATGGGCACCCGATTGGAATGGGCCAAACAGCAAAAAGGGTGGGACATGAATATGTGGTAAAAGGTGCTATAGACGGACGAAAGCAAATTTCAAGTACTATAACTGATTCTTCACCTATACCTACCATAACATTGTACCGCATAAACTTTCTACAATTATCATCATTTTGACAATTAAATACCACATGACAGTAGTTCACCTAACATCATCCTAACATATTATGCCTAACCTAACATGAAATGCAATGCATTACGTTCAGTGTAACTAGATGTGAGTACAACATCATACGGACAAAATTTACAAAAACTATTTTACGCATTATTATGATATTAATTTAGAAGTCTAGTCTTATTTGTGTATTTCAGATCAAGCAAAAACTTTTATAAAGAACATTTTTTCCATACATCCATAATAAAAACCTTTTTCCTATTGGGACACCTATCCGGCAACACACTGTATAAAGAATTTAAGTGCAATGCCCAGTAGTATTACATAAAAAAAAAAAATAATGAAAAGTATCAGCTCTTTGCATAATCAAGAAATATTATATTATTGACATTCATGTTAAATGATTTTGGTTAACCAGACAGAATACCTTAAATTTATACCATTGTTTACAAATTTGCTAAAGAGATATCTTTTATCATCATATGGGATTCTTTTTTCGTAAGGTTATTGGCTATTTCAGTCAGTCGTATCCAGTTCCGAGTTTTATCTTGACGATATTTGTTTGGACGGGACGGGCACTCGAAAGTGAAGAACATGGAAAACCATCTACCAAAGTTGAGGGAAAATAATGCGTGTGATGGATGTTAAATAAACAGTTCTGCCTTATATCTATTTGCAATATGATATAATAGCACAAGAGCTACAGAAGAGTGTATCAGGAAAGTTGATATATGGCTTTCATAACTGTAGTTTTATAACGATTCTAACATTTTACATAATTTTTTAGTCGTGTTTCAAAGACGTGTACTTTCGTGGTTTAATCTTACCTAAAGTATTAAGCATACCTATACATATTAGAACGGAAAACTTTACAATAACGACTCTGATAGGAATACAAAATATTCATAACAGCAAAAAAAAATAACTACCTTTAAATGGCTCGACACCTTCCATAATTCAACATCTTAACTTCATTCGAAATCGGAAATCAGGAAACAATACCCAGAGTAATCATTAGTTATTTCAAGCGTTCGGTGTGGAATTGATTAAAACTTAAACAGGACGTGTTCTTCTCGAGTCGAGTCGTCGAATTTTAATAAACCCGACGATTCGGCGCTAATGAATGAATCATTTCGAATTGTCATGAATAAATTCGAAGACCGCTGCCAAGTTTGTTAACGGCAGCGAACTCGCGAAAGACGAGCAGCATCGCTCGTTCTGTGGAATTGATCTGGGTTGGATGTTTTCCGGAAACTGCGTTTCATATGTAAAGGGAACGTTTTAAGTATGAGAATGTTGTGTTTGATCAATATTAAAATTGATAGGGACTAATAAATATAGAAATACATTCATTTTTGATACATAGTTGGTCTACCAGCAGCTCACAACAAACCTTCTTAGTTTAACTGAGTATTACTACATGTTTGTTGTCCGTTTTCTTTCCGGTTTTGATTCTATTTTCATTTCTATTCCTATTGTTTTATTTATCCCTTTAAAAAAATTGTAAAAAAAATCCGATAGCTTTTCATTATATCTCGAATAAAGAGATTCGATAATATGAAAATTACACACCTGAAGGTAATTCTGAATTTAGCTGGAAAGATGTGCTGACCTAACAGAATCTAAACAGGTATTGCAAAACCAAAAGAAATGTATGTGTAATCACCCTAAAACTAAGAATTCCAACTTAAGTTTTTGAAACAACAACAACAACAAACTTACAAATATTTTCATCTACTTTTTTAGACTTAGTCGAAGCATTTGGTATATAGACTACATTTTGAAAACGATGGGCCTCCAAGCCAATACGGAAACAGGAAGAACATTCCCTTCTTACGTTATTTTTTAATTCAAATATTAAGAGAATGTTTGGTTATCTTCAAACATAATTTCACGGAATACATCCGGCCATATGCCACTCTCGAACAACATGGGTACGTAATTATACTTCTGAAATTTAAATACGGTCAAAACAATTGATTTCTTCTGGTAAACGTGCTCAGAAGAAAGAAAAAACCGTTTTTTCGATTGATAAGGTAATGGTCACAGTTTGTGTGTGATTCCAAAGTGTGCGTACTTCTACAAGCGATATATTTCCTTAAACCTATAAATATTATTTCCATTATGGCTGTCGCGGCTGAATAATGACGGGAGATGCTTAAAAGCTCGTTTTAAATATGTAAGAGAAAGACAAAGCGAAAACGACAAGCAAAGAAACGAAACCTTATAAAGTAGCGGTGACCACGCCGCTACGTCACCGCCACTTAGTTGGAACGTAAATGCGACGTAGCGGTATAAGTAGCGGGGTAGTTATATTTACGTAGCTATAACCTTCGAAATGTTCCCCATTTTGGTCGTTGGCACGTAATGGAAACGTGGTACTAACGTTCCTGTCATTAGTAACCACAACTTTACATTTCCCAACAACAGTCGCTGGGACGTAGCGACGACTAAAAATGCTGCTTGGGGAAAGATTTTTTATTTTGATGGTTGGAAAAGTTGGAAACTTGGAAGTGGAAATGTAGAGATTTGCAATGATATTACATATGTCGAAAAATAAACTGCCCTTATAACCAAACCCAATAACCTAACCGCGGGACTTTTAAATGGGTCAAGTAACTAAAAAATGTGAGATGGATTAAGAGGGAAGTAACCGAATCAAAAATTTGGTAAATCAGCCGCAACCGAGCAAAGCCTGGTTTTAGAGCAATATTTGATCAAGAGCGTTGCCAGAAACTTTCTATTGTCTAGCAGGTGTGCTAAAATTTGGGATGGACGGGTTAAAAAATGAGGAGAAACGTTCATATAAACATATATTCTAAAGTCGTTGCAGAGTTACAGCTACTTACAACTACTTTTTAAATGAAATTATAATAAATGTTCAAAATGAGCTCTACGGTTAGGAACACACTGCTGAGCTCGTCAGATTATGAACTGTGATGTCACCATCTTCTCTTCGCACGTGGCACGGATAAAGCTGATTGGTTCTAATAATCTCCCACCCCCTCATATTACCTACACCTTCCGCCAATCCAGTCCTTCCAGGACTATCCAGTACCTGTTTTCCTCAATAGGATACAACACACGTATTTCCATGTCCAAAGTTCTTCTGCGAATCGGCTACGGGCTTGTAAGACTGTGTGCTCTTTAATCTATTATGAATCCTCGATCCATCGAATGTTTGCTCGATTGGTAAGGAGCGGTTTACAAACTGGTCTGCGGTAATCTTGCTTTCGCCATATTAGAATATCTCAAACCACACATTAAATGCATCTGCCATTTTTGTAAAGAACTGTTACGATTGAAATCGACAAGCGCGGATTACGTTCCTGATCTATGAGATAATGTGGTGGAAAACCTAGACTTTAGAATTCATTGCTGGATCTCTGTAACGAATCACGTTAGAAACTGCAATGTCAGTCCACTAATTTTCTTACACTCTGTATGTAGTTGTATTTATAATAAAAATACGAAGACCGTTGTAATTTTGCTACAACTGTTTTCCACAGATTTCGACACATTTGATCCAAGTTTGAATACAATCGGAACAGAGGACGTTCAACTATTCATGTTCAGCCACATATGTTTATTTTAGCATTTTATAAGACGCTCGGATTGATTTTGTCTCCAGTCTGGTAACCACCATACAATATTTGTCCACTACCGTATTTACTGAGCAGTAATTTCTTTTCTTAGTAAGGCTAATGAGATATTTTCAATGTAAATGGAACAATGTATTTAACATAACTACACATTTCGTATAAATACGCGAGCGTTATGGTTACATTTGCGTCTTATATACGGTTTTCCTATTTTTGTGCATCGGCTACATATGCCAATTCATGTCTGGAATACAGAAACAAACTGCTTGATGTTATGAAAATGTATGTAGAACGCAAAAGGATCGTAAAATTCAGTAACTAATCTCGACGCGAACAGAAATATGAGATTTTTAGCTTCCATTGAAACGAGGACGAGCTCGTATAAAGCGCTATGGAAAATAAAATCAAAATCAAACACTAAAAACAGTAACGCTGTATGCAAGTAACACTGTTAGTTCGGTAATGAATTTAGTTTTGTGTCGATGTTGGAAATGAATGCTAAAATTCTATTCTCGCACTACATACTTCGTACTGCAATAAAACTGGAGATGTAATAAAGAGAACTGTCAAAATAACTAAAAACGTGTTTGATAGTTTAGGTTTAGACATGAATGCATCTGGATTAAAGGATCGAGTAGATTTTTATATTTCCAATAGAGGAAACACAATTAAATCATTTAAAAGTTCAAGTCTTGATAGGAAAATTCTCGCACTAGTTCCCTGATATCGATTCGGTTTTGCCTAAGGTCTAACCAGCACCGAACTTACTTAATACCTCTCGTTTCTATTTATAAAGTTTCCACAACTTCTCTGTCGCTCAGCATATTGTGCTCCATTCAGATATGCAAGGTATTTTTGCTTATATTTCCCTATCAGTAGGAACCCGCCGAGTATTTGCTATAAAGATAAAGTGGGTAGCAGGAAATGAGCAGTCGTAGGAAGTTCGCGTTTCTATAACATATACGTACACACACACATACACATATATGGTGACTTGAAGCGGTAGCGTGAAGTTAGTTGGTCTATACACGACGACTACTGCGAAGACGACAATTTATCTTTCGCTTCCCAAAAATAACTCGAAAATGGATGATCGCAATCTAAATAGTCCTCGTACAGCGATTATTAAACATTTTAAAGTGCGACAAGTATCGTTTCTTTTTCGAAAAGGTCACAAGTCGTATATATAATCGCACATCGTGACATGGGAAACCGTTTATCTTTATAGTCCGTCGTAGAAGATATTTATAACACAAAAAGAATGAATAGAAAAGAAAACTGTTTTTGTACACTAGTGTTTTACATTTCTATATCCTATTTAAATTGCTACATAGAGTTTTCTATGGGTACTGCCAGTAAGTTCGTTAGTTTTAAGACTAATGGATTGGCAAAATTGCAAGTATTGATAATTGGTCAACGGAGGAATGTAAATAAACAGATATACTGTAGCTATACGCATTTATTTGTTAGTTAACTTCTTTAACTACAGGGTGTCCCAGCTGACGCGGTTTCCTTGATAATTTGTTTATTTTAGAATATAGAGGAAAAAGTTTCAAATAAAAGTTGTCCTTATTTAAACGACGCCGACGCATAGCTAGAAAATATTTTCAAATATACAGGGTGTTCCAATTATAGAAAAATGTATGTCACTTTATTATTTTAAATGGATCACCCTATATATTATATATTTTTTAAATTCTACATGATATTTTAAGTAACTTTTATTAAGACCTTTCTAGACCTATGTGCTTTTGTTTTCGACAAAATAAATATTTTATCAAAAATTTTGCAAATGCAGGGGTCTCGTTAATGAGCTGTAGGATCAAAACTAAAAAAAGATAGAAAATTTTGGTTTGCGCAAATTGATACGTCTTGAATTGGTTTACTATTTCTAATATTAACATGTACGGATCCTTTTGTTGACATACAGTTACTGGCGCCAGCATTTAAATGCCAATAACTCTGTTTATTTAAATGGGATACCCTATATCTAGTTTCAGAGTTGGATGTAAAATTAAATTCTCTTTCTTTTTATATCAGAATGTACTCATTTATCTTCAACCGTTTTAGAGAAAAATGTATACTTTTGCTACTATCGAAACAGACCACTACAATTTGCACAAAGTAGGCTACGTAACAATAATATTATGACAGATATATTTTTTTTTTTTTTTTTTTTTAATACATTATTGTCTGGCTATCACTTTTGCGGTGTAGTTTAGACACAATCATATCGCCTTTTATGATAATCACTTTAAATTCAATAATATTAGTCAGCCGCCTAACCACTGCGGCATCAGAATATATTTAATATGATATAATATAATATATAATAATAATTTAATAATCATTTATACCGTTTATAATTATACACAAGTAATAAGCTCGATTTAAATTTGTATTGTAATTTTTTGCTTCTTCTGCCTTTTGAACTCGTTTCTTCATTTCGGATAGAATTCGAATATGGTCTTCCAACTCATCATTTTCCTTCCACTCCAAATATGTATGTACGAAACTTGACTGACTACGTCTGTATGCTTTATACGTTGTGATGCCACTTCTACTCGGAGCTTGATCCATTCCGAACATGTTCCAAAATATCCATATCGTTTAGGGATTTCAATGATTCCTCTTGTCCGACGGCCTATACAAGAGCTTCTTGAGTAGGTAAACTATAGGCGTACGGACGCAGTCACTCGACGTGGACACGCTGTATAAGCTGTAGTTTTGACAGCTAAAACCTGTGTAAAACCAACAAATTGTCATAATTATGACAGTTTGACAGGTTTTAGCTGTCAAAACTACAGCTTATACAGCGTGTCCACATCGAGTGACTGCGTCCGTACGCCTATAGTTTACCTACTTTCTTGTCTTATCACATCTCCAGAAATGTGGTTTATCAGTGCATTAATTTTATTTATTTGTTTGTCTATATCTTCTAACTCCATTTCATTCTTCCGGTCTATCTTTACTCCAACCATTATAAAGTTCTGTTGTCTGCCAAGACTTTCGAATAAGTTCTGGCCTCCCATTACAACATCTTTTACATTAACATTATTTAGCTTAGCAGAAAAAATTACACCTTCAGAAGTAACAATGAGCTGTAAGACATATTTTCGGTAATGTAACTTGATCCCTTGAATCATATTTTGGTCCATCGGTTGCACTAACGAGGTTACATTTAGCGCCACAAACATGACAATAATTTTCTTATCATCTGAAGATAAGTATTCAGGGTGTCCTGGAGAACACTAATCGGCGTTGTCTAAAATTAAAAGTGCTTTTGTCTCTAAATTCAACGGTTGTATTTTTTTTTTCGGACAACCCGAACAAAATTCATATAAAACAAGTCTTTAAATATATCTCTGGTAATCCAGGCTTTTTTCTGTCCTTGGCACCTCACCGTTTTGCTACCATTACCTCACCCTAAATAATGTTGCGCTGCTAATTATGTCGCGACAGCGAGTGGTAGCTCAACTGGAGTAATGATCTGGCGAGCTATTGCCATAAGCGTCACCGGTAAGATTCGAACTCCGGGCCTACCTTACCTATGGCCAACAGCTCTTACCTGCCCCACTATCGAAGTGTCCTTATCAGCTTTGCTTCACAGTTAGCTTTGATGTTCCTTTTCAATTTTTATCACTTCTTATTTTTATTGCTTATTCTATGATTTTTTAATAAATAATTGAAATGTAATTGATTAAAATTTCTTGAAATCATTTCTTTATTATAGCTTCTGAAACTGCAGCTCGGGCCCTATTTATAAATTGAATGATTGCAGCGTGCCAGCTCAAAAGTACTCATACCATATTCGATCTGGAGTATTACTAACAAAGTTGGTCATATTCTGTGACTACTTGTCATACTGAATAATACAATTCGTGTCTGTTGATAGGGAATCCACTTTTTCTAAGTTTGAATTCCAATGAACTATTGTTTCCTCAACTGTTCTCGAATAATAGTTGGTAACTCGATTATTCTACAATCTGTAGTGACACGCTTTCCCCTATTGGAGCAAGAGCCTTCTCGATAGCGACTGTGCTACATTTAAATAAACGCGATAAAATGTCTATTTTTTTATCCTGCAGCCACTTACTACGACTTTTAAAAATGCTTAGCATAATTTCATAACTTTTTATTATCCTGGATCACATTTATCTTAATTAATTCGCCATGAATAAACTAGCTTTCAATTAGAACTTGTTTTTACTTTAAGGGGATGACAAGGATTGTTTGTAACATATTAATATAGCGCTACAATTATGTGGAAAAGCCAGTAACAATTGTGGAAATTAAATTATTCACGCTGTTGATTTTGACGAGTCTGCTAAATGTCATAGCTGGAGATCCAATAGTCCCAAAATTAGCTGCTTAATTTGATTATGCAGAATCGGTTCTGTTTAGACTTTTTCAAGAGCAAAAATTACATCCATATCACCTTCAACAAACTCATGACTTCCACCTGAAGATTTTTTCGAAGTTTAGAATTTTTAAACTGGATTTAACAACGGCACGCATTTTCCATTTCACGTTCACAAACGCGAAGTTGAGTAACATCTGCCTACAGCTAGTTACTTTTCTAAGATTTAGGAATGTTAATTTCTATATCATTATCGTATCATTACCATTTCAAAATTTGTATCTGTTGTGTAAAATCCCGCCAATTTAATTACGTTAATTGCGACCGCTCCGAGGATATGTCAATCCAGTCAGTTCACCACAATCCCATCACCAGTTATACACATCACGCATATTATTTAAGGTAGGAAACTACGTATACGTATGTAATACGTACCGTTAAAATGGCTCACACAGCCAACAACCCATTGTCATCCAGTCATAAAATCTAGCCTGGCATCATCATCATCATCGTTTGTCGTTCAATTACCTGTCAAGACGTTTGACGTTTCCCCTTATCGGTTCATTACAGTTCTCTCTCTAAACGTTAGCATCCTATTCTGTATATGTACATAGAGTTCCCCTTGACGTGTTGTGTTGTGTGCGCGCTGTTGTTGTGACTTATTTCGCTACGTACAAATCATTCGAGCAGCAGACCCATCAGACGAAACGCAACACATGCCAACGGATAATTATCGGTGCTTTATTACCTAATGCGACTTGAAAATCTCGACCGGCAATCTCAAACCAGTAAGTTCAAGTGTGTATATTGCACTAACGCATACATGAGTATCAGTATTTTCTTCGTATCTAGAAGTACGTAAAGTAATCGGAACAAATTGCATTCCAAATCGGACAACACTACACGTTTTTTGTTTTGAGTGAATGTTGAAATGCTATGTTTTCTAATTTGTTTATTTTTGAAAAGAAAACTAATCGGCAATAAGTTGGATGTAATAATTTCGATAACTTTTATACTAATACAGGTTATGACTCTAACACCAGATGAATATCTATGTTAGCGCCTCTTACGGTAATTTGACAAAATTAATAAAAATTATAAACGCGCCTTTTTTCAAAGCTGTCACTTTGACAGCTTAGTTAAACGGGGAATTGACAAGAGTGAATATTCCAAAATTTTGAAATAAATAAATATTAGCTTTAATGAATACGACCCTGGGGTGCAGCTGTTTTTCAAATTTTTCGTGTGTGAGTATGTCAACAAAATCGTATACGAATTGATATATTTGATACTTTAAAATAAATAGCAGCAATTGAAATCGACTTTCGATTTGATTTGTATAGTTTTGTGGTATAGTTGCTCCTTGGAATCATTAGAACAAATCGTAAATGCTTACACGCATTTAGACTGGATATTCTACAAAATGCAGTTGTCTAATGGTTTTTCACACTGGGAGATTATAATTTATTTAGATATGTACAGATGTGTGCATAAAAAAATTGGGACAATTAAACTATTGCTGTGTGAATCAGATGTTCGTTTGATTAATCGCATTAATGTCAAAGTGCTTGTGGGAAATTGAAAGCGCCAGATCAGAATCTAAATATGACATATTTATGTATAACCTTTGAAATCTATTATGACATATATGCTGTATGTCACGGCAGATCCGTTTACACAAATAAAAACTTGGGATTTATGCTTAAAAGTTGCCCAATTTTTTTGCACACATCCGTACTTATAAATTTGCTTGCCAAATCTTAGATCATTTCAGTAGAGCATTCAGCAGAAGCAAACAGTTACCTGTGGACTTGTAGCATTCTGATGTGATTGGTCCCAGTTTAAACATTGACCAATTACACCAGAGTGCTACTAGTCTATTGGATAGGTATGAGGTCAAATATACAGAAGGTTGTGCAATAGTGCGTCAGCCTTCCATAGTTCTCTTACGAATGAAGTTCGGAATTTTATTCGTATGCCGACCTATACTGTATTATAGGGTCCTCATTAATACATCATCTTCAGAAGGTTTTAGAAAGTTGTCGTTTTCATTTCCTTGTATATAACTGCATTGTTTGTATAAATCAAGCCATCTAAAGTGTCTGCATCAGTAAGGTATTCAACAATTGCTGTTTCTTCGTCCATTTTGAAATAGTCTTCTATCTTTATCTTCAGAAATATGATCTCAATCTCAAAGTCTTATCCATTTCTTTTTTTTTTATTCAGATAGTTGCAGTTCGTCTTTCTTATCCTAGTCAATTAGAAACTGAAGCTAAGTCAATCAATTGCATGATTCGTCTCTAATTACTACGTTAACCAAATTTATCTAAATTTAATTTTTTTTAATCAACATACACGATGAATACCATAAAGATGACGCATATGCAAGTTTGCAAAATTGCAGTAGGAATTGCTTTAGAGCCGGCCTGCATATCACTTTATTTTGATCGTATATGGAACCCCTAAGTACCCCTGGGTAGCCAGAACTTGGTGATAGTTTAGGTTTTACATGTGACCTATTTTCTTCAAGTTAAAAATGTAGCGGTAAGGAGGATAAAAAAGAATGACCGTACAGGTGTTAATACTAACATAAAAACTGGTGTCGGTTACTATAATTGTCTTTAATCTTCAATTAGCTAACCACATTATTGGTTTAATAGTAGATTCGGAATTTAGTTCCAGCTTATGGCTAGATATGGTTAGACCAAAAATTGATAGAGGACTAATCGGTATATCGTTATGTGAAGGAACCAGAAACACAACTTGTTTGCTATTATAAAGGTTCAGTTAACAACGACACACGCGCAATTACACTTTAAAAATCTAATAAATGATGTCCAATCATAAAGGAAATTAAACAGATAAGAATTAAATAAATAAAACTTGAATAACTCAAACACAAAATTATATCTGGTATAGTATTTTCATCGTAAGTTGTAGTGCACGTCATCGACAGAATTTTCGGAATGACAAACATACTAAATACTAAGTACCTATAACTCCATTTTTAATAAATACGAACTTGATGCTCCAACAGTTTTCAGTACTTAAAGTAAGGTTTTTTAATTCTACTTTTTACAAAATATGTATCTACTTTCATAACTAAAAAGACATTCATATACAATAGACAACCTAGATTTCTCAAAAGTTAACAGGAATTAAACATTTTATAAAGGATTGAGATCGCCGGTAAATGAAACAGAAATTATTTTTTTTTAAAGACTTGTGGTTTTCGAGATTTTTTGAGTTGAAAGATGCCCGAGGAAGCCACGTGACGAAAACGCTGCGTGACGTAGAAGTTCTCTAAACGTTACCGGTCTAATTTGTAGGTTATATCGTTGATTGAAGGAATACATAAAGATCGCTAAATCCCATCAAATGGAGATTTGCATTTGGCATTATATAGGATCTGAAATTTCTGTCAACTGACATATCAGAACAGCATACGTCACAATTTTAGTTCACGTAAACGCCGCGTTTTGGGAGAGCGCTGTAATCCTGCTTCTTTCCCCGATTTCTAGGTGAAAAAATTTATTTTTTCGTCTGGGAATAAAATGAATGGCTATTTATCATGATTATCTTTAAATTTAAAGAATAATTACAAAGTACATAGTTTCTCTATTATGCGAAAGCGAGTTGTAGTCGGTGCAAGTTGACGATTATATCTACAGTCGCAATTTGAAGCAGTATGAGAGGTTCATGCTTGAAAATAAAAAATATTGTCGTTGAAAATCGAAAAATAGTTGATCATTTTATGAACTTACCTGTCTTTATCTAATATAAACATTTTTATCTCAATGTCAATAAAAAAACCTTCGATCGACGAGCGCAACCAAGTTAATCTGGCCCGCGGAAAATTATAACCCATATTTCAACAGCTCGGTACAGTCTCGTTCTAGGTATTAGTAGTTTTCTTGTGTGTTAAATTTATATTTTCATTTATTGCTGCATTTTTTCTTCATTTTCATCGTTTACTTCCGTCCTTTGATTATTTAAAAAGTTTTTTTTAAAACTACTTCGTTTTGTATTGTGAATTCAAGGTAAATTATTATAACCTCAATTTTATAGTATAAACTGAAAGTAGTTTAATTATACTAAATGTAAATCTAAGGATGACGTTTTGACTGTTTTGGAGACAATTATTGAAATTTGTGAAAAATTAATTAGCCGCAATTTTGTAGCAAGGTTTATGAGTGGAAAATCGGAAAGAGCTGGAAAAAGGAAATTAGTTAAGGACTTGGAAGTACAACCTTCATCCTCCACCATTACTACAGATCCAGTAAAGGAAAAGAAATCATCAAAAATAACATTGGACGATGCAGACATGTAACATATTAATTACCTAACACTCATTTTATGTAAAATTTAGGTGCACTGCGAAACAAAATAAGATCTCTGTACACTGTCACAAAATTTCTTAATTTTACGTTTCTGATTTCAAGGTAGCAAAGAGACACTACGCAAAATTATCATAGATTTTTAGTCAAATAGAAAGGTACTAATGGAACGACAGGACATAGTGGCTTGGCTACTTTCTCAAATGCATAATTATAGTCGTGGTGATGACAAGAGGCCAGTGGTATTTCTCGATGAGAGCTGTGTGCAAATCTTATGTCAAAGTCTGGCAAAGTTCAGATTGAAAGATGGATTATGTGTCAAAATGGGATTTATTAACGGAGCATTACTTTTATTCAAATCAAAGACGAAAAGCGGAGATTACCATGACGAGATGAACTATGACAATTTCTCGAAATGGTTCAAAACACAGTTGATACCCAATATACCAGATAATTCCGTTATAGTTATGGACAATGCACCGTACCATAGTGTACAAATTAATAGGGCACCAACATCTGCATCCAGAAAAGCAGATATTATATCGTGGCTTTTGTTGAAAAATATACCGTCATTTTAAAATCTTGAAATTGTTAGACGTAAAAACCATATTTGACAATTATTTATTACCTCCATTCACTGTGACCTTAATTCGATTTTTGAAAAGTCGAAAAATGTTGATGGTAAATGTGGAAGCCTTGGCATTTGCTGAAATTACTCAATTTGGCAAGCAGAATGCAAACATGTTTTTTCAGAATACAAAACTAATACATCCATAGTGACAACCTAATGGATATACAAGAAAATTTATAATTAGATTAAATGATTCAAACATTTATACGGACTACTTACGATTATAATTATAGTGTTTAACACAGTTTATTGTGCAAAATGAAGAATGGCTAACTGCATTACAACTTTGTGGTTCTTTCAAATGATAAATTTATTGTTCTTTTGTAATATATGTAAGTACAATGCCCTATTCATGAATAAATAAATAAATATTGAATATTTTTATATAACATTCCTTTGCTTGAATTGATGATAGTTTATTTTTCTTTAGATTGTGAGAATTATGCAATTTTTATATTCACATAAGATTATATCACATTTAAATTTGGGCGCGCTAAGTTTTTGTTTGGGAATGTACACGACAAATTGGTGCTGATCGACTTGGTCGCACTCTAACTAGGTTTCGTAACCTGTGCGTCCAATTTGACAGTTGTTTGTTATCATTTATTTTATGTTACATCAGTTTGACAACATTGCGCAAAAATCATTGATGACGTGCACCGCAACTTACGATGAAAATACTATACCAACAAACTCTTACAATTTATTCCAGTATAATTACGATATGGTCACTTATATTTCAATTAACGTCATTTTCTCAAACAAAAATAATCTAAACTTGCAAGAGCTGTACATAATATCAAAGATGATAACTCACAAATATAAAAACACTTGCAATGTAAAGTACAAGCTTAAGTACGCAAACACTATACATGAACGTTTAAGAAAAACAAAAATGAAACAATTGACTAAAAAGCAATGATCGTAACAAACACAAACAAATTCTTCGTAAACTTTACGGACACACTACGTTTAATCCCTGACATATTCCGCACTCTCACTGTTTTCTTTTTTTTGTTACAGGTAACGTCACGTTCCCGCTCTACGGCTTCTTATTTATTAACAGCCGCCTCTGCGTCTGTAAGTACACTTTGTTATCGCATTATTTTTGTATAATACCCCCTTTGTCTTGCCATACATTTACGCGAGGAGAGAAACTTAATTTTCCTGACTTTCCCTCGGATCTGCCACCGTACTCTTTTATATTTTAAAAGTTACCTTCGTTGGAATTAAACTTAAAAATGCATTTAGAGCGGAGGTCTAGACAATTGGACTGTGTTAGGGGATTAGAAGTGAATCTTAGTAATGTTTTCTTAATGTGATTGCGATTGTTTTGATTGGTCTAGAAGCAACTGTAGCTCTAATGATATTTGACAGATTTTGACATATTTCTGATGTGGTGACTGTTCAAAATATAATCAAATCCTTGAGAATATTTCATCTAGAATAATTTATACATTCACTTAAAATCAATACTATGTAAAACTATTACAAAATTAATGATATCATATTAATATCGTATAGATTAACATACAACCTAATTTATGTGTCTACGGCACATATGCGTTTGAAACTTTCTAATCTGGTACTGTATCCTATTACCGACAAACTTCTCGTATACCGTATATGTATGCATTTCCTATTTTTACACCTCAAAATTAGTACTCTATTATGAGACGGGCCATAAATCATTACCTTTGCACATAAATTAGTCATTTTTGATGGTGTACAAGTATTTTTTCACATTCACAATCGAATCTTTTAAATAGGTACCTAATCAATGTTCTTTTCAATCTAAAGAGCGAAAAAAAGAGAGATCACTATCGCGTAATTATCCTACATTACTAACAACTCTCAGTAATTCATAATATTGCGAAATGCGAACTGTTAGTCGGGTTTATATAAATGCAACTATTCACGTATTATGCACATGGAATACGCTATGAACATACGTGCATATAAAGCTACGGTTTTACTGGATGAAGTAATCAATAATGAAATTTTTGCTAGTTTAATGGAAACTGGTTTCGAAATGTCACAGTTTAATTCACGTCGGTAACAAAAATTTTATTTCGCAGTCACATACAATAGAGTATTGAAGTTGTAGTATCGTTTCCATGCTTTGTCTTCTAGTTGGATGGAGATTCATCAATTCGTCTCAATTTTGTAATAGTGCAAATATGTAGTGTCTTCAATACACAGCAGTTTTATTATTTTTAATAGATATTTTTCTTTATCTTTTATCTTCTCTTTATGTGTTATTGTTACGTACTTTTATCGTTAAAATACATCTAAATACACTGCCGTTCACAGAAATGTTAGCAACAAATACAGGGTGCTCGGATTTCGTAGAGACAACATGGGTACCTAACTTTTTATTTGAAGACATAGAGAGGCGGTTAAATTAGCAAAAAGGGGTAGATTCTAAAGCTCACTAACAATCCATTTACAAATTTTACTTGTCATGCTTCATTTGTTTAATATTGAAGAAAAACTGAAATCTCCTAATTTCTTTTATTTGCCGTAATTTTTTTATTACTTGAGATATTGAGATGCGATTTGAAGCAATTCAAATTGTAATCTAAATACTTTTATTGACGCTTAATAAAACAAATTTCCTTTGTGCAAATTTTAGTAATCTCACCTAATCTCAAAATTTTAAATTCAATTTCTCGGAAGAATCCCCAGAATCCCAGAATATGATAAATCATACTAGTGTTTCAGCGTCCCCTCTACCTCCTCCACAACTCTTTCACATGTTGATGGAAATGTTCGCCGTGCTTCTCGCTAAAGCGGCTTACAGACGAAATAATCGGTTGTACGACTTGTCATACGACAAGTTGAAAATAAACACGTAAAGACAAGTCAGACGCTGTTTTTCCTCCACACGCAGACTGTTGAACTAACTACGATGTTACAAGAGATTGTACAGCCGATTGTTTCGTCTGTAGGCCGCCTAAAGGGCTCCTAGATTCACTGGAAAGTAGTCCAACTGGGAGTAATTTTTGAAGCTCATCGAACACTCCAGCTCTTTCAAATTGTATAGCATTTCTTCGATGATTGCCTTGAAATTTGGTTCTTTATTGCTTCCAAGAAACTTACTACTATTTTGAATGGTAGCTAAACTGCAAACATTCGTTATCGCCTCGAATCATGGATCTTTCGTTAATCTTCTTCTTCTTCGTTCTTTTGAGAGAATTTTGAGAAACTGCTCATTATTCCAGGTTTTATCTTAACAAAGTTTTTTTATTCCAATTTTCAATCCAGATCTCTTCGTCCATTGTCGTTTTATTCAGTGCTGGGTGCTATGTTCTTGACTTTTTATACATGCGGGTATCATTGACAAACAGACAAAGCAAAATACAGGTCTTTCTACAAAGTTATAATATTGTCCTCACATGGATTTCTAAACATTGTCCTAAAAAGCAAGATTACATGGCGATTTGCCCTACATAATCGAGAGCAACGGAGGTCATCTTCAATATCTTAGGTTATCTTTGTCGTAATATTGTGGATCGATTAAAATGTTGTTTGCAAATGAGTTGAATGAAGAAATTCAATTTAAAATGAAAATTATTCAAAAGAAGGTACAAAATTTGGTTATAAAACTGATTAGCAACTGATGCAACCGATAGCAAAATTTAGTTGACATTTATGACTGTTTGTGTTAAGAAGATATCGTCCTATCCCATTCCTTGCTGTGGTCAATTTCTATTTTTTGGCAATTCTTAAACATATATACCCTTCCGCCAACAAGCTTCCCGCTGCTCAAAATTTAGAAGAGTAATAATCAAAGTTCTCCGAATTATTTCCTTTTCTTTCGTTGAAAGCTATGAACGTGTTAAACATGTGATAGCTATCAAATCTGTCAGCAAACTGGATGCTACTCAAGGATCCACTGTCACGCTTATGTGTATTTCCTAAGTACTTCTAATTTGAATGTACTCTTGTCTTGCACATTTTAAGTACTTGAATACCTTTGCTGGTAACAATACCGCTAGGCGTATCTAACGAAATTTTATTATCCAAAATATAATGAACACTGAGAGATCTTTTGATAAGTAAAGGGTGTTTCAATATTTTATATACTCAAAACGCGTTGTGTGTAAATTTGAAAAATCCACGACGCAAATTCGCGATTATCATCGAAGACGCTCGATGGTTTTTGTGTTATGGGTAATAAAGAATACCAATAAGGCGAAAAATACGCAAAAACTAAACTTTATTATTTATTCTTGCATGTTAATGATCCATGACATTTTGAATTACACTTTTTGTCTCGTTGTTTGCATAAACATTTATTATCACCACAAAATCTTTTACAATTGCATCTGAGAAAACCTTGACCGGAACCTTTATATGACATGTTTGCTGCAGTTCTGAAGGGTATTTTTTTATATTAGTATCATTTTATTGCGACAAGAACTGCGAATCTGCTTGAAGAAGTTCATTTCTTGAAAATAATCTGTCCAGCGGCCCATTCTCAGTATTCAGTTTATACAAGCCATCATTATTAATTTCAGAAACAATGGCTAACACATTTCTTGGAGTTAGTCGGCCTCTGTCAACATCTGACACTCGAATCAAAACATTTGTTCCAATTTCTAAAGGAGCATATCTTTTATTTGACTCACCCCTTTGTGTTATCTGATAATTAAAGCTATTTTCAATTTCACCTTCTGCTACACTACAATATTCATCATTATTGCCATTATTGTTGTCCGCCATTTCATTAGCTTCATTTTCATTATTGTCGTGATGCATCTGGTTGGCGTTGTTATTTTCGTTTTCGACATTTTCTCTATTTGTTAAATTATTATTATCATTGTTGTCATTTTGTTCGTTTTCCATACTATTTATTAATTCTTCTAAGTCTTCTTCACTATGCAATTTATGAATAACGTCTCGTGGAAGGTCTCCTAAACCATTAACCTGTCTACTGCCAAACATAGCCTCCTAAAGGCTTCTAACAATTCCTCTATGAAAGGATCGGTTTTTCTGTGACTGTATGAATTTCAACCCTTCTGACCAATTTGTGTTATTATTATCGTTTACCCAAGTAATCAGCACATCGTGAACATCTTGATTAGCTCTTTCTACCAAACCTTGGCTCTGTGAGTGTCTTGGTCGGCCATGAACTATTTTAAGACCAGGCCATAGAGTAGTTAGTTTTATAATCACCGAGTTGAGAAACTCACGGCCGTTGTCACTTTGTAAAATGTATGGTGAACCCACAAGACAGAAAATCTCAACCAAGTGTTTAGCAACTTCGTGTGCGGTTTTGGTTTTCAATGATCTCAAAAATATAAATTTTGTCAAATGGTCTTGGTAGTTAAGAATAAAATTATATGGACCATCTGGCTCTGTGTGCATATCAATCAGGTCAACCTACAATATAATAATTACAATTAGGTATTGATTTGTAATGATTATTAAATTGAATTGAAATTACCTGACATCATGTATATTTGGAAAGAGTAGGTTTTACAACTAAACCCTTCTTTGGAATCTTTTTCTTCAACTGACATGACTTACATTTACTAAGATACAAGTTTATAATGTTTCAAGTTATGTTTGTGCACCTTTTTTAAATTCATGCTTTATTCCTAAAAATAAACGCGCATGGATATCAAACATTAATAGATACAGGGAAAATAGAAAAAATGCAGTTTTTTTAGGCTGTGATACACAAAAGGGGTCGTCTAAAGCGTGTTCGCATTTTAAGTTGTTCCTGCACAAATTTGCACGTAAATTTGCTTAAATAAATACCTACCTACATACTTTTAAATATTAAAAAAATTAACTTACTTTTTTCTCTTTTGGGTCCTGTATTAATATGGGCTACATGCCCAATATCAAATAACTGTTCATGATTAACAATATAAATTTGAATGAATCAATATAAATTTTATTTAAACCACCTTCGAATTCTTTTTTAAGAATTTCGATTGATTTATCCATTTTTATTGATATTTTGCTTAAAACTTTGAGAAACGACAAACAAATAAACAAAACAAACACCTGCTGACTGTTGCTGCTGATTAAATTAAGTAAGGTTATGTATTTTCGGGTTGTGAGTATTTATTATTACCCATAACATGAAAACGATCGAGTGTCTTCGATGATAATCGTGATTTCGGCATTCACTTCTGTTTGTTCAAGGATCCAATTGGTGAATTCCCTTTGCTGTTGCAGAACTTTAAACTTTTAAATCAATTGCACTTTGTAGGCGTGGAGATGCAAATCTTTAGTGAGAATATGCTGCAGAATGGCTGCTGTCATGTCTAATTGTGCACGATGACGAATTGACGTCTCTGGACTTTTGGCCACATTGTCTCGAACTGTCACGAAGCTTTGTTCTGAACACTGCACGTGTGGTGTGTTTCACAACACTAACCAAACCAGAATTTTTGAAATTTTCGATTATTCTTTTCACACTAGATGAATTAGGTATATTCCCAAACTTGGTAATGTCTTATTAAAGGTTTTAATATTAGATGTCAATGCCAGTAAATTGTGCTTTCCTAAGTTCTTTATTCTTGCTTCTGAGCGATCGGATTTTTTAGGACGGGGCACGAAATAAAACTTTCAGTTTCTTGTTTTTAGGTCGTCTTCTTTTCTCTTTTAATTCCACGGAGAGTTTGTTAGATTGCTTCAAATACATACATACATAAACTTTTAGATTATTAACTTATTTGCAATATTCTACTTTTTACCCAATTAATTAAAATGGTTTGTAATAACACACATACATATATGATATTTCTATACTCGAAAACATCATAATTTCAGAAATTAAATTTCCTCTCGTTATTGCACCATAACGCTTCAATCCCTCTCTCGCCTATACATTTATAGCGTCAGTGCATTTATGTGTAACATATTTATTGCTGCAATATTTGTCGAACCGCTCGCATATTCTGAAAAAATGCCTACGCACGATTGGTGTTGAAATATTTTCAAACGTTCTTGTAAAAGTCGTTTAATTGATTTTTGTTTTGATTGCTAGGTGTGTCGGAATATAATAGTCGAGATAAAAGGTATGATTTTGTAATATTTTGATGGACTTGCAATTTTTATATTTTGAATAATTTATGTTTTTATTCCGATTTATTTCCTTTGGATTTCGTGCAATGTTGTGGCAGATGCGTGTAATTCCATTGAGTGATGGATAAATTACTGCAATTAGATTCGATGTTATATTCCGTGGCAGTTGATTAAAAGGTCTCTAGGGCATGCTGCACGTTATAACTTCTTACAGTGCGTTTTCCTGTTTGAATTTCTAAATGGGAAAGTGATGTAATATAAAGAATAGGGACGTGTAAATTACTATTCAAGATCCTGCGTTTGTATTGTTTAAGATATTAATTAATATGTAATAATTTTTAATCGGACAAGGTATTAAATTGAAGCCTTCTATCCTTTGTAAATTAATACTTCCTCTTTAGAAAATTAATTTTCGTATCAATAAAATTGGAAGGTGATGAGTTGATGGCAAAAAAGGAATGAAATTAATACTGCAGTACCTAATCATTGTAACAACAGTAGAAACCACTGTCAATTGTTTATAGCAACGAAATAAGATTTCAACGTCTGCTTCCCGCGAAGCATTTATATTGGATTACTACCCTACACAATGCTCTCTCACTATTACCCGGTATAACCACAATAATTACTAACGTAAATGCTAGTATAGTTTAACAACTATATGCCATTAAAACTACTAATTTTGTAACTATTGCTACACTGTTTAACGTTATATCTCCTTAATGGTGAGAATGTTTGCTTAAATGATAAGAAAGACATTAGAACACGACAACGCTTTCATTAGTCTGTTATTAGCATATACACGTGTGATGCAGTTCATCTTTGTGGATGCTCAATTTTTTTTGTGTGTGTAAAAGCAATTTATCGTGGTGGTGGTAAACTTCTCGGTTTTTAAATTATAAATTCGTTGCAACCAGTGATATTTGTTCTGAATACCCTTAATTTTGTAGTTTTAATTTATATTCAAATATCTGAAGAAGTTTAGGATGTTTTTAGGTTCTGACAGCAGTCGGTATTAAGTGTGTTTGTTTGAAATCACACCTAATGTTTTCTGTCGTTTCACTACTGCGTTGAAGATGAGTTTTTATGTGGCTTTTAGTAAGGCAATGAAATGTTCTATCTGCATTCTAGAGATTTTCCACGTTTTCCCGGGCACCCTGCATAAAGCGAGACTCTGTACCTTTCATTACAAGATCATTGGCAGTCTCGTTATCCTCACATCTGCAGTGACCTGGTAACCACATCAGTATAACTGTTTCTTTTGGTCAAAACGTTCAGGGTGAGCATACTGTCTTAGGTTAGCTTGAGAAGAAAATGTGTATGCGTCCACCTTGTAAAGTTTTTTCGGGGTACATTGTTTACTAGTCTGTATTTATGCCTGAAAAATTGTTGGGCTTGTACCTAATGCCACCGAAATCCTGAATTTCGGCGCATAACTACCTATCGTCACTCTTGGTGTCTGATTTGGATCAGTCTGGATACCAACGCACGAACGGATGTCGTAGTTTAGACTCGCTGGACGCTCACATTTGATGGTGATCTTTTAATGTTGCCAAATCTCTTATTTCTTATGGAAATTGAAGATGGTCCAGTAAGTTTTCTTATTTAAAGACTGTATTTTCCTTCGACCTGATGGTACCTATCGTCGCTTTCCTCTTTACCTCTGAAGGCCTTCCTCGCTACGGTTGGGCAGGTTGCATTTCATCTCTAATGACTACGCAAGCATGTTGTTGTATTTTTTACAGGGGTTGTCTTTGCTTTTTTTTTCAAAAGATCATCTTATACTTGTGTCCTCTAGTACGTTGTCCAGCAGGTTCACAATATTCTTGTGGCTGACGTCCTTTGAAAATTAAAGTTTCAGGTAAGTTTTAGATCTAAAACAATAGCCAGAGATTTCACTTTACTAGAGAATTTAACCTGTGTTTCTCCCATTACAGGTGTAATTTTCAACGTTGTTTGTGGTTGAACAGTAATATTCTTTATGGTTGAAAAGTACTACTCTAGTTTACAGTTTTACAAGAAAACTTATTTATTCCCACTACTTTAGTTTAATTGAATATGGTGTCGACAAACTTTCCTTGGTTCAGCATTTTTTTATCAATCTCCTGTCATGTATTACCTTAACTTCAACATACGTGAAAAGTAATGCACGCTGGCTTATAACTCGAGAATTTAATAAGATATTCACAAAAGTAAAGAATTAAAGAGCAATTCTTTAGCTATAAAATGACGTAGTCCCCATCTCGCTCCACACAGAGCTCCCATCGCTGAACCCATTTTTCAAATCCGTTCCTAAAGAATTCTTCCGGTTGTTTTCGTATCCAACTGCGTACAGCGGCCTTCACTTCTTCGTTATTGGCGTATCTGTTTCCCTTAAGAACCCTTTTTAATAGAGCAAATAAGTCAAAATCACACGGAGCCAAATCCGGGGAGTATGGAGGAGGAATAACAACATCAAATTGCAGGCGCTCCAACGCTTCTTGAGTGGCATGTGACGACTGCGGTCTTGCATTGTCATGGTGCAGTAAAACTCGGTCACTGGTGCATCGTACTCGTCGAACACGCTTCCGTAATGTCTGTAACGTCTGAATGTAGCGTTCCAAATTTACAGTACACCCTTTTTCGAGGTATTCCTCGAGCGTCCCAGAAAACAATGAGCAAAACCTTGTTCGCTGAAGGCGTTGTTTTGAATTTTTTACGCTTGCGTGATATTGCGATGTCGATACTCCATCCTCTGCCTTGTTTCTTCAGGGTCGTAATGGTGAATCCAACTTTCATTTCCAGTCACAATTTTGAAAAGAAATTCCTCTCCTTCGCGTCGATAACGTTCCAAAAGTTGTTCACAAGCTTCTTTTCGTTGACGTTTATTTTCTTCCATAAGCAAATTTTTCGTTAGCCCAACTTTGAAATAATGACGCCTACTCTGTCTTTGAATATTCCTAAATCATACGCGATTCGTTATTGAGTTATTCTGCGATCACTTTGAATGAGATTGTCGACACGAGAACAATGCTCATCATCGCTGGCAGAAATTGGTCGCCCACTGTGAATTCCTCCTTTTTATGGCCCACCTATTCACAGTACTTCTGTCAACCATCTCAGCTCCATAAACAACCTGTAAACGCCGATAATTTTGCGTAGGCGTAATGTTTTGTGTCAAAAATTCAATCACTGCACGTTGTTTCAAGCGCGTGCACATAGCAGATGTTCGGCTTGACATTGTAACACGTATGAACGCGTAACCGTTCAACCTATAGTTACGAAACTTGGAACGTATGGAGGGGTAGGTTGTGGCTATCGAATGAGCATGCGCGCGCGTCCGGATTATATTTTCTTCGCTCGTTACGAGCAAGTGTGCATTACTTTTCAGCCACCCCTCGTAGCATTAGTGTTTTAAAAATTCAGTGAGCGTGAAAGGAAAATCACTGTTCATAATTAATACAATTAAAGATATTAGTTGCCAGCCTTTTACCAGCCAACATTTTCTATAATCTTTGCCGGTGAGTTGAATTTGATGTATAACTTCAGTCGGTACACTTCAATTACGAGGGTGGTCTGAGAAGTTTCCGATCTAACAAAGACACAAGACATTTTTTTCCTAGAATTCATTTTTATTTATCTACATCTACATAGTCTTCTTGTTAGTGTACACACATAACTGTTTACGAAGGTAATGGCCTCGTCATTTGACAAAAATCTGTCCTCCGAGCGCAATTTTTAGATTAACGAAAAAAAAAAGAAGTCGCTTTGGGCTAGATCTGGTAAGTAAGAGGGGTGGTTCATCAGTTTAAACCGTAATTCGAGGATGTGGGCAGCAATGGTTTTTTCCTGTTTAAAGATAATTGATTAAGATAATTTCATCACTATCCAAAAAACGGTCATCACTTTTCCAGCCAAAAAAACGGTTTTTGCTTTTTTTGTAGCCGATATTTTCTTCGCACTCCAGTGATACGATTCTGTTTTTGTTTTGAGCGTATAATGGAGTATCTACGTTTCATTTATAGTAATTATTCGTGAAAACTAATTTAGATTTACTAATTTTTTCGAAAGACCGGCAATACTGTTTTATCGTAATAATTTTTCCTTGTTTGATGTATTAATTGAAATTATTAACATTATTTGCTGCACCTTGTATGGTGAATTTTGTCCAACAATAATTAATTCTGCCAACGTTAATGTGACAAGTTATAGAATCCGAAACCAATGAAAATTGATACGGCAAAATGCTGCGGATAAATTAACAATTATCCCAACTTCAATACTAGCAGTTAGATGGCAGCAACTATACAGCTAATAGCCCAGCAATGTCTGAGATTGCGTTTAATTAGTTCCACGATATAGAATTAGTTACGAGGCGTCTTGCGAAGCTATGATTACAATTAAGAGAGGAATCCCTTAATAAACATAATAATAGACACCTGACGAAGTAGGGTCACCCTAAATAGCTAAAGCTACCCCTGTTACGCGACGGAATTTCGTGATAGTATCTCGTTCGAGGAATTGAAGTTCATCCCTGTGAGATGGCTGGAGAGATGCTAATGGTGAGATAGCGAAAAGGAACTTTAAATCGGTGGTTGTAATTTCGTAATTAACAAATTATTAATTACCAGCTTATGCTGCTCTAAATGTGTTATTTAGTTTTGTCGGTGTAAATAAAAGTGGTGAGTCATCATTTCAGTATTTTTTTAAATAAAGAAGTTTTAACCGTTAACGTCACCGGTCCTGAAAGCGTACGAAATCTCACTCCATTTAAAATCTATATTTTCGCGGTTACTGTACTTGCATTAAAAATGAAATACGCCGTATTATTTTATCGTGGACTGTAAGTCTACTTAGGGAACTTGAAACCGACGATTATATGATGGGTTTCTCTTTTTCTTATTGCGCCGTTTCACTTTACATATTTTACGGTCGGCGAGCTCGCGAATTACGTCATCTTCTCTCTTCTTGCCGTTCGCGTATGCGTGTCTGGCGACTTCTTCTGCTGCTGTTATATCGGCATTGCGAGTTGTTAAATGATTTTATGTAAATGCAGACGTATACGTAGCGTTTAATACCACCTATCATGTATGTGGGTCAAAGAGATTCCACGCATCAGACGAGAAAATACTAAAATTATGCGTACGTTCAACTCTGCTTGCGTTTTGCGCCTATCTCTACGTTTTTTTCCTTCACCTTTCGTCATATCTCTTGAAATAATCGTGTATGAATTCAACGTCGAAACAACCGTTTAAGAATGCGTTGTATAATTATAGGCTTGCTAAGTGAAGTTACGTGATTGTCTAAATGGCTAGATAAGAAATATAAAGATGTTTCAGTCAAATTGGTGTCTTTATGTTAATTGAAATATTATATACAAGATCAAGATTTTTGTAATATATTTAACGCTTCTATTTAGAAGATATGTTGTTTATGTTCCCACAAAACATGCACTACTTAGAAGAAACAAAATATGTTTTTAGTTCATTCACCATTATATTAATATCATTTGCTAGTCTTGAATAATCTCATTCGTTATCTTTTTTTCGTTGTTTTTTTCTTTTGTTGTTATGCTTCAATAGTATGTGTGTTGATATTACTACCTTGAGTCCTGCTCAAATTGGATGAAGTTTACTTTGCACGTGTTTATTTCTTCTTTCCTTCTTTTCTAAAAGTATTTTTTAATGGAACAACTTGGACTAGTCTTTGAAATCTGTCTTTCCAATGATGTAAGGAACAAGTCATCTATATTCTCTCAACTGTGTAGTATACGCTGAGTGCATTTGGAGAGTATGTATAATGTGGTTGTGCACAATAGAAAGTACCATCCATTCGCCCAGATCCATTAACATAACCCGTAGATGCAGCTCTTGATTCTTTCAATAATTGAGGTGATACAGGGAAACATCTACCCTGATGTAGATACTAGCACTATCCGACAAATTTGCTTGTGTACGTTCTTATCTAACATTTTGGAACGTTTTTGTGTGACACCAATGCCGCTTTTATCAAAATTATAAAATTATTGGAGGGAAATTTAATTTTTGCATGACACAAAATGATAATGCTAGTGCCAATTCTATTCTAACTATTGGTTCTACTATCGTTTCTTGCGTTTGGTTTCCGAACAGAAACTTCTATGGTTTTAGACTTTCCACCATGACACCTTTAACAATCACACCAAAATTGCAATTAAGGAGCTTTTTGTTGTTATTTACAACAGTTTCTTATGCATCTGCTTAGGACTCATATCTGAAAATGATGATGAAAGATGTTATTTTTCGATCTATACAAGAGAGTTGCCCATACCACTTAGTAGGGAAACCCTGGATCTATTTTGATTACAAGTTATGTTTTGGTCTTTTTCTACCCGATTTTTTGCTGTGTCACAAAGACTTGTTTGGTTTGTGAACACATTCCGTGTTTTTCCATTTTTTGCTTCAATATCATATTAATTTTTAATTTACTTAATAAAAGTTTTTCATCAAATGGTACTTATTTTTTTTGCATGATTGGCCCTATTTTTAAATGATATCGAAGGCTTCAACGGCCTCCGAGCTTTGGTAGTAGTATAACTATATACAATACAAAAATAAACAAAAGCAAAACAAAACCTACTAGACTTGAACTTGACGTTTTGCTACTAATTGTTTCTTTAGGAGGCGAAGTGGATAGAGTGCTCTAAAAGATCAGGATTGTTCGACGATTAAACCAAGCTTCATTCTCTTTCTTAGAGTTTCCTATTAGATATGGGAGTGGAACTAAATTCATCACAAAATTAACTTGCCGGATTTGATCCAAGAGTATATTATATATTATTTCACTTGCCTGCACCCTGTCCAGTTTTCGCTTTGGATGATGGAGTGTCCATTGCCGCACTTAATATTTTAAATTGTGTTATCAGAGTGAAAAAAGCTCTGTAATGAAATGGATGGGCGGTTTGTTTAGTATGGTTCGCCAAGAAAATTAGAACAGCATCATTTATGTCCGCAAACTGTAGTATAGTTAATTACTTTATAGAATACGGGACCACCCAAAAGCAAGACAGTTTTCTTTTGGGCCGTTTCTGCGAAATATAGGTACTGTTTTAAAAATCGATCACTAGAAATAGAAATCAGACGATTTTTCCTTCATAGAGACTAGAGCCTGGCGAAAATAATTCTTTTTCCTCTCACACATTTGAAAATTAACAGTTGTCAAAGGTACCTGTCATCAACAGTATCCTCTATTCGAAGTAATGGTATTTTTGACCCTTTGTCGTTATTACATTGTTAGCAGGATTTTTAGATTGGATTTATTGACAAGGTAAACAACTTTCTAACTTCTCCTGTGTTCCTACTAACCCTTGGCGCAAAATATATACTCTACGGCTGTCTAGTATTCAACTCATAGACTCTCTTTAAGAATGAATTTAACCAGTCGTCTCCTGAGAGAATACCTAGTCAGAAAATTGAAATACTGCTAAAGCCATCTCCTTCTAATTTTTGGATAAGTCTTGATTGCCTCTTTTTATTCTCAATGCCCAAACCTGCGTTTTTCTAAGTAAGGTACATTACGGGATTCAATACGAATGAGCTGCTGCTTTTGCTGCAATCTTTCTAGCATTCGATTTTGTAATTGCTTCCCATAAGTTTTCGTTGCCCCACAGCTTCTTTGATAAACCACCAATTTTGTACAGACATCCAAACAAGGATATGAAATTTGGGATATCTTAAATTAAAAAAGATGACTTCTCAACCTTATCCTATTTGGAATTGTTCTTAATACTTCCAAAACTAAAAAAATGTTTATTCGATTTAACACTACAAAATCGAAACTTTTCGACTATTTCAGTTCGCATATTTACCCGAAATATCACTTCTTATTTTGCAGTTTAAATTCTTGTCATTATGAATTGCATGATATACTTTTCTGTACTTACATAACTGGATTTTGGAGAGGTTGATGATATTATATATTCCACACTCCCCTATCCTTGGTCTTTTCCTGCCAGTTGTTCACGCCTGCTCTTCTTAAATCTTCTACTATCTCATCTCACCATTTGGATCTTGGTCTGCCCCTTCTCCTCTTCCCACTAGGTCTCCAGTCCAGTAACATCTTAGTTATGGTTCCCTCTTCTGCCCTCCATATATGTCCCAATCATTTTATCACTGGTCTAATTTATTTTAGTCTTTTTATTAATATTGTTATTTTTTAACAAATTCTTATTAGCATAAAAGGCTCTATTTGCTGCCATCATTTTTTCTTTTATTTCCAGATCTCTACCTCAATCATTTGATATCATGATTCCCAAGTATCTAAATTTACCAACCTCATCAAATTTAAAGTTTCCTATCTTAATACTTTTATCTTCTTTATGCTTTCCCCCAACTGTCATCAACTTGGTTTTATTTTCATTGATTTTTAGTCCTACCTTTTCCCCTTCTTTGATTATTTCTTATAATATTCTGCTCATAAATGCTGATGAAATTATACATATTTTGATAATATTTAAGTGGCCCAATATTTTTATTCTCCACTGTATACAAGTTTTACCCTGTTAATTTGTCTTTGCAACGTTATAGTATGGGCGTCGAATCCAGTACCGTTGATGGCAACATTTGCGGCAAATTTTCACAGGTATACGTATCTCGCTTCAGGCGTAAATAACACCAAACCGACAATATACAGTCGTGATTAATATCGTAATTTGGAGTTGGCTGGTTCGGCGAGCGCAATCGATAAGGCCCGCTAAAATATGTAGCGAGAGCAGTCGGTATTACAAGCGAATACCGAACGCTCAGTGACAAACTGTAAAACTCATCAGCAGTGTTTGTTTTTATTTTTCAGGGTCAACAATTCTCGATTGTCTATTTGCCAATGCGTTTGTGCGAAAGGGATTATTATTCGTACAGCGCCGATATACACACGTGTTCGTATAGGTGTTGTTTGTTTAACGTGAGAGGAGGTTTATTTTCGTCACCCTGTTGCTACCAGTTTGATTGGGAGATTTGCAATTATCATATGATTAATTAAGTTTGCCATGTTTGGAGCATTATGTATACATGGAAAAGGTGTTTTGCTGGCGCAAATTTGTTTCGAGGTCGTTTATTTTCTGTTGTGGCCAGGAAATGCGTTTTAATACTTTCTAACAACATAATTTTTGGAATTTTTTTTCTATCTATTCTCAATTAAATTTTTTCAGAGAAATTAATTCTAGTCTCGACTTATATTATATTATATTTTGAATACGCTGAAGTAACATCTTCCGAAATTAATTAAATTTGTATTAGCAAGAGTAAATTGAAACGACTACTGTACAAACATTCTACATTCTCTGTATAAAGTCCCGGCAAGGAATCTTGTTTCCACCTCATTTACCATTACCATTTCTTCATTGTCTCAAAACTGGTTTTCTCGAAGATCTTTTAATTAATAATTTAGTAGTCACTAGAAACCACGGCGGATGAAACGGGGGAGGAGATAGAGGGGGTTGAAACGTACCATGGTGAACAACAGCCATTGAAACACAGCTTTTGTGGGCCGAAGAGTTGTCACCACACCTCGTCTTAATTCTAACGACCTCCCGAAGTTTTAGCATTAAATTTGCGCCATATTCCCCTGTTCACGCCCACTTGGTAAGAAATTTACCAAAAACAGTCCTGTCAGACCGCCCAAAAAACTGTACTCATGGTTTTTTCAAGAAACAAAATTATTTTGGGAACAGGAAGGGCGGGCGGCTTTTATGTCGCCATTTCGTAGTTTGCTTTTTTGGCTCTGGATCAAAACGATGACTCCAAGCTTCATGCACAAAAAATGCGGATTTCTACTAACCATCTTCAAACTTGTCCCAGCAGTAATTTGAGATTTTTGGTATCCATAGTGTGGACACTTTTTTGGAATACAATACATTGTTAAACACTTTTTAAACACTTCCAATTAAAAGGCCAAAATGGTAATTCATTTAGTACCATATTCTAAACCAAATCAATATTGTCTTCGGCAACCACAGTTTTAAGAGCACCAGCAATTATTTGATATGAAGTGCAAATCAGCCAAATAAAACTTCTTGTGGTGCTAACTTGCAGGTGTATTTTATTACAGCAGAAATGATGAATGACAACAGCTTTTGATATGTCAGTCAACGTCAACTATGCTGGAGACAATAAACATTGACGCTTTCTTGTGTATTATTATGTATTACAAAAAAGTAATTCCACTCATCATGAAATTTAAGTGTCAGAAATGCTCTCTCTCTCTCTATTGGAGTGCATGTTTTCCAAAATTTATAACCGTTTTTCAATTGAACTAAGATCTTTTTTCAAGGTTGCGACCGGTGTTCTTCCTTTACAATAGGTCAGAGTCTTCTACGTTGAATGTGGTTTGGCTGCTGTAGCCATCGACTTCTCAACCCACTCTAGCTTTAAAGATTTCATTTTTGATTATCTGCTCAGCGTCTTCCAATTTCACAAAAATCAGCTTTTCTTGAAAGCATACCATGTTCTGATGAGCAGGACAATTTTCTCCGTTTTTTGATTATCATACCATAATTTTAGCACAGTTGCCTTCTCGGTGATAATACCTTGATGTTTAAACATTGCGTTAATCACACATTACTGTGAGTGAGTTCTGCAATTAATAATGATTAGCTTTACTAGAATAAGTTACCATGTTAATAATTCCTATAAAGAGAAAGATCAGTTTGTTCCATTTTCTTCACAACAAGAATTGATAATATTGGGAAGTGATTTTCTTGTCATCGTAGATTTTCAGACATTTTTCAAATAATGCATCTTTGAATGGGATTCTTAAAAATTCCCTCAGTATTGACGAGCAATTTGCTACAGGTCGACCAGAATGCCGTGGCAGTGATCTATTGTTAATATGTAACAATAAAACAAGCGTGAATGCGCGCTCTCGCCTTATATACCTCCAACGCATGAGCCATTAGATCCGACTCTTACATCAGCGCGCCTATCACAGCTGAGTTCTACAACGTCATGCTTTTACCCAATCTCTCCGACTTAAGCGCAACTGCCACAGGATTCTGGTCGACCTATACATGGGCCGATTCGTCAATTTGGATCGCAAAATAATTAATTTTATTTTATTTGTTTCAAAAGTTCACTTATCACATCATCTACCAAATCGTTGATCTTCCACGGCACTGTATTGTTTGATAAAAAGACCAGGTCAATTCGGTACTGCCTTTTGCCTAAGCTTACATTTTTGATGTCTTGCACACGGTCCAATTATATTTTCTGCCACTGTATATGCTTGCTCTGATCTTGCAATACTTTTACTTACTCGAAATGATGCCTCAACAGCCATTTTACTATCTTTGCTTGTAACTGTTAGCAAATAAGAAACAGTTAACTTTCTATTACTTACCATTTTTTTTTTATATTCGACGGGTTTGTTTGTGCGCGTCGGATGTTTTATTTCTGGCTGATTACGAAAAAGTGATTGTTTTACACTGCTGTTACTGATTTGGATTTGTTTAGTGAAAATTTGGACACAAAGTCTTCAGATTGATGTTTTTTTCTTACTTAACTTGTTAATTAAAAATACTGCAGTCTCTTCTATTTATACATGACTGTATGTGTGTTCAATTACTACCACATAGAGTAAACCAGCTGCGATTGGAGGTGGTGTATATTGTTACCACCCGCCCATAGGTGGGTTGAAATGGTCCCAATGATAGGTGGGTTGCGTATTAAACGTAAAATTATAATTTATAACGTTGCAACGGTTTACGCAAAATAGCGGTAAAATATGACGTCCCAGTGCAGCTCTCGACTGTTCGCTGTCATGGCACAGCCGATGGCCGTTAGGCGATTTCGGGCGCCGCGGGCAATATTTCTGTTTCGGGGTCGGGCTTTATTGAATTTTCCGAAGCTAAACGATAAACTTTCGATATGATGAATTAATATTTTATAAGCACGTTCGTTGTCGTTTGTCTATTATCGCTTGGATAAATATTGTTTCATTCAGCGTATGTACACCGGCTAAATACTGTAAATATGAATGCATTTGTTTATATCTGATGATATTTCAGTCACATTATCCGAAATCGACCGGCAGAATGAATCGTAGCGTGCACGGAATGCGTCGAAAATGTTAAAATTTTACTGTATGATTTAGTACTTAGAATGGGTATGTTTTGAATTGCATTGAGCCAATTTCGCATGATTGCCTTTCGAGCTGCATGAAAAATTAACATTTGGTTTTTATTTAAATTTTTCACATGGATATTATGTGATCTACAGTGATTCTCAGTTTCAAGAAGAATCTAATAATTTGCTACTTATCCAGGAAGCAGCTAGTGTGAGACGTATTTTGTCTACAGCTGTAAAGAAAATTCCACCTCAAGATAAAAATTTGTTAATTTTCAAGTTTGGTATGGCTCCGAAGTAGAAGTTTATTGCTGAATGATCTGTATTCATGCGTTAGTGCTGCTGTTCATCAGATGCCAAATATTTTAGATTTGATCAAAGGTTTTGAGTTTCTTTATTGTATGTATTTAAAAAAATAAACAAATATTGTATTCTACTTTGAACAAATTGTCAACATTGATTTGTCTCTTAATCTTTAAAATACTCAAGCCGAGTAAGGATAGGTGGTATGCACTGTCCGAGGGCCTCATATCTGGGCATGATCTTCGACTCCAAAGTAACCTTCCGACATCACTTCTCGATGACCACCACTCCATTCCTGAAGGCGCGGTGAGCCCTGGCTCCCCTAATCTACAATAAGAGTTCTTTGAGCTCAAAGCTCAAAATTATGGTGTTTCTCCGATCAATACTGACTTATGGCGCCTTCACCACAAGCTCAACGTTTTGCAGAACAGGGTCCTTAACGCACCCTGGTTCATAACAGACGTACAAATACATAGAGACCTCGAGATACCAACTCTCACCGAATACGCGATGGCCCAGGCTAGGTACACGCTACAGAGAGTTGCTCGGTTGAAGAACCCATTGGTTCAGCACTTCGGGAAGTTGCATCCTAAATAGACCACCGCCTCGCGTCGCCACTCTGCGAATGCTTGACGCGGGCAATTAATGCCGCCAAGAAGGAACACCAAATAGCTCGGTACAAGTTGAACACAAGAACGTGATTCCCATTTGAAGACTGGAAGTCACCTCTAATAAAATAGAAGGCTTAGGGACTTTAAGTCCAGCCTTAGAGCACAGGTATACACTGTTTGCAGTTATTACATATTGCAGGTAATTTTTCTTTTATGTGTGGTGGGTGCATAGTTGCAGTGACTCCGTAAGCTGTATTACTTATCTGGCTATCACTGAAACTCACCCGGTGTACTTTTGTGTGTGTAAATTGTGTTCAAATGGCTTTGTGACAGCATAATATCGCCTTTTATAATGCTCGCAACAGCGAATGGTAAGTCGGTTCGCATTCCAACTCTGAAAAAATATCACCGTCCCTCTAAAGAATTGAAACCCTGCTCTTATCGTCCCACCACAACGATAGTCAGTCACCTAACCACTGTGGATATCGACCAGGTCAATTCGAACCTCAACTACTAATGATGCTGCCAGTTGAAAGTCAGTGATAACAAGGCACAAATGACCAGACGGTATCATTTGCTGGTAAACTATCTACACGAGGATCCAAAATTTCATATTATGTTTAGAAATCCTTATGATTTACATGTTTATATAGGAGCAACGCAAGGATGGATCAAGAAAAGCTAAAACAATATGGGTTGGAAGTTTAGCAAAAGTCTGACAAGCTCAAACATCGGCACAACCCCAAGCACGAACTATAAACATGACCCCTAAAGTTGTACGGGCAGTGGAAAGTGGAGCAAAATTCTTTCCATATACGGCAGTTTTTTTCGAAATTTTGATGCAAGATTTCTTAAAACTTACTGTCGCAATTATGATGATGTTGCCGAGGTAGTGACATATTTCAAACATATAAGAAAAACTAGTACAGAAGAACTTTTAAATTTAATTTCGTTGCTAATCTTAATCGAGTATTTTTATAAATTAGAAATATGTCAGCAACAAGGTGACAATTGTTCCTGTAATTTTCTTTTATCAGTAATTTTTGTATTTTTTTAAAAATCTTCATCGGAATTTCAAAAAAGGGTGATAAATATTAGGAGTACCATATATGAAGAGAGTTTCTTACCACTTCCCACTGGCTGTGCAGCCATAATCTCTACATTGAACTGGTTCTTTTGTAGAGGGCACCTGCACAGTCTACGGACAAACAATTTTTACTTAATTTAAGAAGGGTTTTGCACGTCAGCATGCATGATTAATCAATTTCCTTTTTGGCACAAATTTCTTATTTATACCCTATCTTCGCATAATCCAACATTATCATCGGACAAAATTGGTTTGAAACTTTGGTAAATTACAATGTAAATACTGCGGCCCCCTCACCGGGAATATTTGTCAGAGTACACTATATGGTGTTTTAATGCTATTTTAAATGTGTCACACATCCATCAAAGGTACACATAGTGAAGCTAGAAATTTGGATCATTCGTTCAAAAAATATCATTTATAATTTTTTGCATTAACGACCGAGTTATAAAAACTATAATGCACATTCACTACCAATAGAATGTGGCACTAGATAGTAGGGTAGATTGGATATTTATCAACTGCATTGCTAATTTTGTAGCAGAAGTGAGCGTGTGCAAATGTATGGAGTAGAAAGAAAAATCCGTAGGAATTTCAGTGAATCAACAAAAAGAAAGTCAATCAGCATTAGGACCTATATCTTTAAGTCTAAGCTAATCTGGAACTGTCTGTTCATCCTCAGTGCTCTAGCCCAAAGAAACAGAATTGCACTGATGTGGGTACCTGGTCTCTGGAGGTGTGAAGGCAACGAAACTGCTAATGGTCTTGTAAAGAAAGACGCAACGTTCCGATATATTGGACCAGAGCCATTCTGTGATCTTACCAAAAGCCATATAAGAGTTCATCTCCGACCGTGGGAAAGTGAACAAAAAATCTTGCCCTGAACCAGCACCCCAAAACTAAGATTTAGTAAAAGTAAAGTTTATTACTTTTTCAGTCAACAAGATTAAATATCTGCTCGAGCTCAACAGAAGAGGCACTGGCAACGGCTCTCTAAGGTGTTAAGATAGGCGAGGCGGACTGTCGTAAATGCCGATTGTCTTCGGAGCATAGTGAGACGACGGATCACAATATGTGTAACTGTGAGGCGGTGGCTCTTTTTCTCTGTTTCTAGTTGTGGAAAGAGAGATTTTCATAAAAAAAGAGAACGAGGGATAAGTCTTTTACAACGTTTTATAAATTGTATAAAATATAAATATTAACATAATAATCATGACAAAACAGTGGAAACAGTAATTTTACCAAATTCTTTTTATTTTTTTAATTTAATTTAATTTAATTTAATTTAAAATGGTGATTTATTTTTTTACCTTAAGCTTTTATTATGTTTAATATACATTTTTTAAGATTTGGTTACTGCTAATAATACAAGAAGTTTGCAACTTCAATTCCGTAAACGCACACTTTGTAAGAGAAGAAAAAAAAATCGAAAGACGTAGTAAACCACACCAGACAAACATACAACAATTACTATTAAGTGAAGGTCAGCCAAAATCTAAATTCGACATGTTAGTACGTCTTTTCATTAAAATTATCAGAGCATAGCCGGTGAGTCAACACGCGCGCAAATACGTACGTTCACGGCTGGGTAATACGTTCATTTCCTTCAATTATTGTGCTAAAAGTCTCTTAAAATGTACTCATCGAAACAAATTATAACATTATATACCAAGGCTGTTAAAAAAATAGACTACATTATGTTACCGTATTTAATAAAAACGCTGTGCATTAAAGCATATTAGTAGAAATCAGAAAAGTGTAACTTTCGAACAGTTCTATTTAGTTTCCCCGTTTTTGTCATTGCATCTGTTCGTATAATTTGTGAAACATCGAATACCTACGAAAAAAACATCTTCGCAATATACTGCCTAATGACTGTAGCGAGAACGACATCTATTTATTTTTAATTGAACAATATAAACTCTTCGCCATCGGCCATACTTCAAAGCCTAAATCGAATTGTTTTTATTAGTATGTAATACGCTTGCCAGATGTCTTGGTTAATCCAACTATATACATATATCATATATACTATCTAAACATTAAATGAGATTTGTTGGAATGTCATAATCAAATTGGAAAAGCTAATTAAGACTGGATGTGATAAAGATGCAATTCTCGCTAGAAATATCAACTTGATATTAATTGGTGTGCATTTCTAAGAAAATAAATAATAGGAGACCGAAACTTTTAGTTAACTTCATAACTACAAATTATTGCCAATGAGTATGGCGATAAAGATTATAAAATGGTTGTCGTATACATTTAGATGTTCACTCGACTAATTGGGAAAAAAATTATACTACTTCCGCGCACGAGTACTAAAGTGTTAATTTAAATGAGCACCAAACTGAAAAATGGTACTGCCACGTTATACGATGACGTGCTTATGTGTGATTTCTAAAACGCCTTTGAAGTGCAACAAGCGTTAAACGTGCCATTTTTTTCTCCTCCCGCCAGTGATTCTGCAACGCTAAAGACCATACAAACTTACAAAAGCGTATCATTAAGCGCAGCAACAGAGATGTATACAGTTTACGCCAAACGTATGTGACGCGCTAGTAAGTTAAGCTTGTCGAAAAAATGAAAAGATAGATCGAGTGTTTTACTTTCATTACTAATATATTATCATATTTGTTTGCATCAATTTTCAATTTAAAAAAATGACGGAATTAATTCCAGTCTAAACTATTTATCGCATTCTCAATGAATTTACAGAAATTGTGTCTAAAATGTCATTTAGCTGTCAAAAATATGTACAATAAAAAATCAATAAGCTACTAAGATACGCAGTTCAGATACTCTTGTCTCCGACATAGAATAAAACAGTTTGGAACGGTGGATTTTTTATTTTGCAACATAGTCCCCCAAGACGTTGACACACTTGGTATAGCAATGGTAGAGAGCTTTAATTCTTTAAGTATAAGCCCTCAGAAAAAAATGTTCTTTGGGTTTGGGGAAGACATAGTAGTCACTAGGGGCTAATCTAGAGTTTAGGGCGGCCACTGAAACACAGATCGTATGCAGGAGCGTCGATGTCGTCCTGATGGAACAGCAGGAATCAGGCTATTTTGAAATTAAAGCAGCATAATATTCTCTATAGGATAATTTCCTCGGTATTCCAACAAACTGTGGCCATAATCTTCCCCGTAGAGATGTACGAAACTTTCGAGGGTGTGGGGAACTCTTGTGCCTCCATTCTCCATGCTGTGCCTTTTTGATTCAGGATCGTAATGGTGATCCCAGGTTTTATCTACAATAACGAATGTTGCTACGATGCTTATTGATGACAAAAATCGTCTTTGAAGTGATTTGCCGAATGAGCTCTTGTTCCGGTGTCAACGGTTTTCGTACCCTTCTAATTCTTCACCACCTAATATGAAGGTACAAATTCAGCCAGTACTTGTACGGTATCCATATGAATTTCTTGTAGTGATAAACCTTTCTTGCAGATATATTCGATTATCGCTCTGTTCTCAAATATGTCCATTTCGGAAATTTGGGCAACGCTTTGTAACAATCGGCTCTATAATTTAATAACGCAATTCCATCCACCAACTAAAGGGTGGCCCATAATGTAGAGACACATTTTGAAGTCTAATAACTTTGCATTTGTAAAACCTATAGGTAAGTTTTTGGTGTTGTTCGATAGAAAAACTCAAAAAGTTTCTTTGTATTGCAAAAAAAAATACAGGGTGTACTAAAGTATAAAAATTGTAATCAAAAGTAATAAAAACGTTTCAATCAAAATATGGAATTCAATAAATTTAATAACAAGAGAAACTAACTAAGCACGTAATAACTAGCCTAATTTTAAAATTGTGTCTAAAAGATGATGACCTTCTCTTCTTGAACATTCTTCTACTCTAGACACCATATTTCGCATAGCATTATGCAACATTAATGGAGAAATATTCAGAATTTCTGTTCGAATATTTTCTTTTAATTCGTCGATATTTTGCGGATTAATGATGTAAACCCTGGATTTTAAATAGCCCCATAACCAAAAATCACAGGGTGTTAAATCACATGACCTCGGGGGCCACTGGAGATCACCAAACCTTGAAATCAGGCGTCGTGGAAACATTTGCCGCAGGACATTTATGGATGCGCGGGCAGTATGACAGCGCCGCAACTCTTGTTGAAAAACGGTTTCCAACATGTTCACATAACGTTCCAAAGTTACCGTGGTATTTTCTCCATTTTCATCCTCAAAAAAATAAGGTCCCACAATTCCCTGTGCTGACACTGCACACCAAACAGTAACTTTATGACTATGAAGAGGAGTTTGGTGTATTTCTCTCGGATTTTCTTGAGACCAGTAACGAGAGTTTTGTTTGTTTACATAGCCACACATATGAAAATGTGCTTCATCAGACATAAATAAATTTTTGGACAAATCAGCATTGTTTTCTAAAAGCTCTAAAAAATGGTTAGAAAAAGCAAGTCTGGCTGCAAAATCGGTGTCTTTTAGCTCCTGCACAAGTTGAACTTAATGGTTTTAAGCGTAAATCTTTATGCAATATTCTTTGCAGGCTAGTTTTTGAGAGTGTTAGTGTTTGAGATTGTCTGTTTGCAGATCGCTTTGGATTTCTTAAAAATGCAGCTTGAACTCTTTCAATATTTGCAGGAGTTCTAACTGAAATAGGCCTACCTGCAGGTTTCTTCTTCAGAGATGATGCTGTGGTTCTAAATTGACCAACCCATTTTAAAATTGTGTTTCTACACGGAGAATTCAAATTAAATCTTGTGCGAAACTGGCGCCGCGTAACGGCAATAGACTTATTTTTCAAGAAATTTTCAACAATAAAAGCGCGATGATGAGCGAGATTATTCATTTTTCAAAAACGTCAGTACGATATTATCTATTAGACAGTTATAAATCTCTATGGTTACACTTCAAAAAAATAGTAGTATATAGAAAGTCACTTTACTTAGTAATTTTTTGACTTTTGATTACAATTTTTATACTTTGGTACGTACACCCTGTATTTTTTTTTGCAATACAAAGAAACTTTTTGAGTTTTTCTATCGAACAACACCAAAAACTTACCTATAGGTTTTTCAAAGGCAAAGTTATTAGACTTCAAAATGTGTCTCTACATTATGGGCCACTCTTTATAATTCATGTGACTTCCCAATTAAGTGACATTAGTGACGACTTATAAAATCAACGCAATCTATGTCAGGAACTATAAGTATTTGAACTGCCATTGTGTTCATAGAATGATGTTTTAATAAAACATATTCAGAATTGGCGTTACAATGAGACGCATTACGGAGAATTTTCGTCTAACCGAAAGTTTCAAATTTCTTCTATTTCTTCATTGAATGCAGGTATAATGTTATGAGATAGTCGTGTAGATGTGGTGGATGTGTTCACGTAATCTTTATTCTGGTCACTGGTGACGTTGTATGTAACGCATGCAATTGAATCTCTTGTGTGAAGTGTAATTGGTACACTTTTTCAGTTAAGGTGAAATTTAAGTCCTACTAATTTGGAAATAATAAAGTAATTAATAACATATGAACAAAACAAGAAATACTGCTTGTACCAGTAATTGTTATACAACGTTTAAATTTATCAAAGCGTTGTTATGCTGTTGAATGATTTCTTTATTTCTTTTATAAAAGTGGAGGTGACTTCTTTTAAGTTTTTCATACGAAATTCAAAATCGAATATGACAATGGACAATTATTTGCTTACATCACCGTGAACATTTTTATAATGGCAAAATGCAACAAACATATGCAACTTTATAAAATCACTCTGATGAAATGCATTGAGTAAATTGAAATAGTGACTGGCAGTGGTGTTGTTGGCTCTTTCCTGCCAATCATCAGAAAAACTGTAATAGGACAGAGACTTGATGCGGCTCTAATTGTGTGGTTGATTAAACATCTACGGTACGGTGTTGTCTATATCTAAAATGCCCTATTACTCCTTTAAGTTTTGTCAACTCTTTCATTTACATGCATCTTACATTATTAGCTGCATTCAGTATGTTATTTTGCTACTATGGTACAACAATCATTTACTCTATAATTCAGAATATTTGTATATATTAACGGCTTCATATTATAAAACTATGTTCAACTACGAGCCCCTTCTCATGTCACTTGGTCCAATGTTAGATTTTTCAAAAATTCAATCTAAAGTACAAATATATAAGTAATGGGTGCATTTTTTTTTAAAATTTATCAATTCAACAATATTTTATAATCTTATAGCTATAAAAAAATGTAATAACAAAGAAAACTATTCAACTCAAATGAGACTAAAACTACATTACACATTACCACTGGGTAACATTATCTTTTCTTGTTACAACATCTGAAAGTCTTTGTGGCATTGTGTGAACTAAGCTTTGGCAAAACTCCAGCGTAAAAGAATCCCATATTTCTTCAAGTTTTTATTTCAATTCAGGAATTGATTTTGCGAGATGTTTTCGGAGCGCCTTCTCCACCTCACGCGACAAAGTTTAAATTGGAGACAAATCAGGGCTACTTGAAACCCATCCCAAAAGTGGTATCCCTTCCATCCATTTTAAAGCTTTTTTTGACGTATGACACCCTGCGCCTTCTTGTTGGAACACAAAATCTTGCCCTAATGTCAAGTGATTTTCCATAATCGATAAAAGAGATTCTACCAAAATCTCTAAATATTTGTCTGTGTTCACTATTCCGTCAATAAAGTGAAGTCTTCCTACACCTTTAGATGACATACTGCCCCAGACCATGACTGATGCAGGAAATTTTGCTTTTCTTAAGACAATCGGGATGAAATACTTCGTGTTTTATGCGGATAACACGACCTCTGTTGTCTCCAACACAAACTTCGAATCTGGACTCATCACTCCACTCTACTGCATCCCATTGCTGGAGAGTCCAATTTTTATGTTCTTTTGCCCATTTTATTCTACTTGTCTTTTGCTGTAATGTCAAAAGTAGCTTTTCCTTTGCTGACATAAAAATTCAAATTTTAGTAAAGTTTGTTCACATATTTTTATTCATTTAACTCACTTTGTAAGTTCCATATCCCTGTTTACGAGCCTATCTGTGACATGCGGCCCTGGAAATTCGTGTTCCAACAGTTTCACTCCACATAACACTCAACTCAAGATAATTTGCACGACGGCTTCTTTCAATAATTCTTCTCAATGCTCGTCTATCATCTTCAGGTATCTTATTTTTTCCTATATTTCTAGCCTTTGGAGCTATTGAATTTGTAGTCTTATATCTTTCAACTCTATTTCCGACACCTTATCTGGATAATTCCAATAAATTTCCAATTTCAGAATTAGATTTTCCAAAATTAAAAAATTTAATAATTAGTGATCGAATTTTCTCTTTGTAACTTTTCCTCTGCCCATTTTAAATTAAACAAATATCAAAAATTGCCACCAAATGTATAAAATGCGTTTGACACTAACTGATAGTAGTTTCGGCGTCATTTTTCAAAGCCACCTACTCATTTGAGATGATCATCAAAATAAGAGCAACTTGATGGGCGAGAAAAAAGTTCATATTTTTATTGAACATGATAAATCATTTGGGTATCGATAAAAGCATGTAGTGTCTATTATTTTTTTGTGGGCCTTGGAAAATATGGATATGAGACGGTGGGCCAACTGACAAAATTTTGGCATTTATAGAAAATAATTTATGCTTACATGCCACCCTTCTAGATCTATACACTATGCTGAACCAGTTGATAGTCTCCGGGCACTTTTAACATAGAAATAAACAGAAGGAATATTCAATTAGTTTTGAGCAATGGTTTCAACTTCGTTGTTAATGTTTTGATCTCCTAGTACGATTTTGGGATCTGCGATCATGTAAAAGTTACATTTCTACAAGTCAGCGCTGTAAAAGTTATTCTCTAAAGGAGTTCTTCTAGTTGCAGTTGTTTGCAGCCTGGCGATACTATGGAGAGAGAGAGGAGATGCAAAACTTGATGACGGATATAATACCTTTTTTATCTGTGGTGGGTGCTACTTGACGTTAATGGAACTGTGGTTGTGCTAAAAATCGACACACAATATTCTCTTCCTGTCCAGTTTTTCTTGCTGACAAGCGAGTTGTAGTCTTGGAGATTTGAGAACTTGATTCTTCTTTGGACCGCCACTCCCTGCTACCTCATTTTGATGAACAAAATGAGAAGCAGATGTGGAATTCAAATGGCAAAAAATTTACCAAATTCTAATTATTCTACGTAAAGCTCATACTGAGTTCCTCATGTTTTCAAAACTATTAGATGTTTTTGCGGTCAGTATTCCGAAGAGCGTATTTCTAACAAACAAAAATGATTAAACGAAAATGGAAAGAATTGATTCTAGAGAACTATAGAACTAAAGTCTGCACGTGAGTAGTAATACATTAAATAACATGATAGTTTACTGGGTATTTGTTTAATTAATATTATTTAACCGTATTTAACATTTTACTTTTTTGTTGAAAAAACGTTTTCCTGAAAAAAGCGTAACAAGGCGTGTACTGTACTTTTGGTGCGCACTGTCGACATGTAGCTACCCGCTAAGGTATCAATTAATTTCATTAAAACACAATTTTTTTCTGTGTGCTTCTCTGGAAATTTATTCTCTAATGAGTTCGTTAGCTTCCTATTTACGTCAAAAGGTTTTGAAATATATTACACGGATTATGTACTCGCGGATTTTACGGCTAATCTTTGCATACCATTGAAATTACGAGGAAGGTGCAGCATGATTATTTAATGCTGTATTCCCATGCATAAGTCTTCATCGGTTTCAAGAGAAACAACCTATTAAATAAACTAATACACATAATTTATTCAGACGCCCTTTGGTGTTAGCTAATATGTTCCACAGTTCATTTTGTCGTTGATTGATGTTTATATATAAGGTTTAAATATCATTTAAATCGATTAAATATTTTGTTGAAATTACACTAGCCGATGGTATTGTAACAAGTTTGAATTTGTGAAAGCACTAGAAAAATACGGCAACTGTTTTAAATACTTAAGTATCATCAATGATTTAGAGCTGGCAGCATTGTCTTCTTTTAAAAATATTTGCAAACGTTTTTTGGGAAATCAAAAGAGTGAAAACTACCAGGATATTGTAGCTAATTTGCTAGATGAGGTTGATTTTTTTGCAGTCAAATTTCGACTTGTTTCCTGCTAATTTAGGAAAGTTGAGAGTGATGAGCAGAGGGTGAGAGATTCCATTAAAATATTGCAGAAATGGAAAAATGATATCAGGGTGGGTGGGATCCCATCATTATGGGAGATTATTGCTGATTTCTCATTAGGGAAGGCTTTCAGCTAAAGACTATAAGAACTGTACACTAATTTTTACAACAGTTATTCAAAAAAATTGTCAGCTAGTGTTGTTAGAGACTCATAGGTAAATTACGCCAGCAAAATAAACTAGCAAATCATCTTAAAAATCCACCTTTAATATTCATATATGTATTTTGTTTACAAAAAATCCTCTTTAAGTTGTAGATACCTGCGACAAAACCATTCGATGCGGGCGGAGACCATACGATAAAATTATTTCAAATATGAATTTTTACTTGCTGTCCCGCGTTCTTTTTTGCAAACGTTTCTTATTTCGTTTTTTTGTCTTTCTAAAACGCGATTTTCTTCTGGCGACGTTCCCAACGTGCTGCCGTCATGATTGCTTCTCGTCAAGTTATGTCTTATGCTCTCTCTCTCCATCTCCTTGTTCCGATGATATTTGTTTGCTTGTGGTCGGGAGACGAAATACTCGTTGAGCATAAAACCGAATTCTTCTTTCCTCTTCTGAACGCCAGGGACAGACAATAACGTATACTTATGGAACGGCCAGGGCATACATAAATTTGACGCATATGGTGCCGGAATGTCTGCATCTTCATGACTACTCTCAGCTGTAAGATGGGTTAAGTGAGGTATATAGGAAAGATTACACGAGGAAAACGGAATATATAGCGAACGCTAACATTAAAACTATTGCTATTTAGAGCTGCTGGCTGTACGAGGCATACGGATGAAGAAATAAAATTGTCTACTATGAATAATACAGTGGGACGTTACGACGTCAGGTTACAGTGTAATAAACTCAAAATGATATGTCAAATTAAGGAGTTGTTACATATGTGACTCTCGTAGAACAGCTTTATTCACATTTCGTGGAATTTTATCCGCAGGTATAACCGACTTCATTCTAATAGCTTTATATGTTCGTTCTTCTCTTTTTTTTTGATTATGCATTGCATTATGAGTGATTTGACAACTTGATACAGTGATGGCGCCAGATTAATCGAATTATTCTGGCTCGTCCTCTAGGTATGTGCAATGTGCATACATAGTGAGCGTGGGATTGTTGAATATGTAGTTGAAATCGTGACAACTATATGCGACTGCTTAATTGAAGTATAGTAGAAGCGATAAATCCGGATTTTTATCGCGACGTTCTGGAATAAGGTCGTTCGTGTCAGAGAAAGTAGAACTAATCAGAAAAGAGCATTCTACAATTTTTGAGTTTGCATCGTGCCCTTCTGTATTAGCCATGCTGCCAAACAAGATATACAAAACCTACTTTGCAAAACTTTTCCATCGCCTAAGTGACAATTTCCTCGAACATATTTTTAAGCAGAATGCAGGCCCATCTAAACGATTTTTTGTTGCTTTTTTAGTGGTAAGGAAATTGTAAGCAGCCTTAAGTTTCTGATTTTAAAATTATTTTCATATATACAGGATGTTTCATGTGACAGGGACGAATATATAAACTTTTTAGCTGAGACACTTGAAGATCAAAAGAAGAAAGGCAACCGCACCTAACGTCTGCTAGTGTTTATTACAATGGATATTAACGCTTTATCTTTAGAATTTTAAATGTAATGTATAGGCACCTATACGTGTACATAACAAAACATGCATAGTCTAAGTAATGGTACTCTTATGAAATGTGACTTCTAATCATCTGTAGCTTTTAGTATAAAATTAAAAAAAATAAATTTTATAGACACATTGCTAAAGATGCCACGACCCATATGTGACTAAAACCCTATTCGTACTTATTGACGCACTTAAAAACAACGATTTTATGGTCATCAAGGTGCCCCGTCAAAATGGCCCGAGACAAAATAGCCCCGACAAAATACCCCAGGAAAAAAGAGCCCAGGATAAAAGAGCTCCGACGAAAGAGCCCAATATAAAATAGGGGAAAAATCTGAAATTGATGATGATATGTGCGCTTTTTTGAATTTTTTTCATGATTACATCTTTATACTCGCCACAATATGAAACTGCATTCGTATTTAATTACCCATTAAAAATAACATTTGTTGTTCGGAATCCGAATTTTAGTTTCTGCAATTTTACTTTTATTTCTGTCACAGTTACCGTATGGTATATGTTTGTTGGTAATTTGCAAAATGCGTTTTCTAATAAATATTTTCGCGTTATATGGCTCTATTAATAAATAAACCTACAATACTATTAACGGATTCCGAACAACAAATATTATTTTTAATAGGTAATTAAATACAAATGCGGTTTCATATTATCGCGAGTATAAAGATCTAATCATGAAAATAATAACAAATAACGCACCCATCACAATTTCAGATTTTGCCCTGGGCTCTTTTGTCGGAACTCTTTTATCCTGGGCTCTTTTTTCCTGGGCTATTTCGTCGGGGCTATTTTGTCTCGGGCCATTTCGACGGGTCACGGGTCATCAATGAACTTAAGTATGATAATACCCCGAGATCGTTCAATTAAATAGAGATCCTTAATTATATAAAGTGAGATAATTTTTTTTTCTGTGTGCTGTGTGCTTAGTTGCAGTGACTCCGTAAGCTGTATTACTTGTATGACTATCAATGCAACTCTCGCGGTGTAGCTTTGTGTGTAAATTGTGTTCAAATGGCTGGCAGACTAACCACTGTGGCTATCGACCCGTTGAATTGAAAGTGCTAATGATGCTGTCAGTTGAAAGTCAATGAGGCATAGATGAGCAGACGATACCACTTACTGTTAACTATGTCCAATGGAGGATCCAAAATTTCGTATTACGTTTAAATATCCTTATGATTTATATATTGTTGTGTCAAATGCGACAGAAATGAAAAATGAAATGATTTTCACTAATATAATAACAAATATTGTACAAAATGTTATTAAATATTATCCTACCTTTTCTATTTCTATTCTTACCTTAAATTTAAATGTGTGTAAAGTGTGTGTGTGTGTGTGTGTGTGTGTGTATGTAAAAGTCCAATGTCTTCTCCATCCTCCGGTTGATTCGCCTGTAAAATTTTTAGTCCCCTGGGTGCGTTTATTCTGCTTTCTGATGTCCTTAGACTTTAATGTTGAAAACAACTTTGTTTGATTATGTTGTTTTCTGTTCGTTATTATCACTTTTATGCCTTTTTTTATTTTGATTGAAAAATTTTGTTGACTTTTTTCTGTCTGTCAATTTTCAATTCTGTTTATATTCCAACTTGTTGCAGCCAGGACTGCCAACAACCGCTATGAAGTCATCCCACACTAGATTTCTAATTTTTCTTGTACGATATGCTTGTAATTGTGAAATTGATGCCTAAATCGAGTCGTATTGTGTTGTGTATGTGTATATTACATTACTTTTTAATTTGTTTTCCTACAATAAATATATTTAATATTATATTTGTGCACCCTATTTATCGCTGTCAAGTGCAAGACTTGAGGGTAAATTAATGATATTAGAAAAAAATGAATTGAATGTAATATAATAATACATATCCTTAAATTATATCCTTATTTTTATATAGGAGCAACGCAAGGATCGATCAAGAAACGCTAAAAAATGTTAAAAAAAACTGTGGGTTGGAAGCTTAGCAAACAGCTGACAAAACGCTGACAGGCCATACATTTTTCTGTGATAACTACCTCTCAATTATCTAATAATTTAGTTTTAAAATTGAAAAACATGCAAGTATTGCCAATATACAATAGAAGCCACCCTCCAATTTCGGATAAAAAAAATTGAGATACATTGTAGGAGATGGTCTGAAATATGAATACATGGAGACAATATTTTAATCAACTTACGAGGGAGCGTTTTTATATTCGCGGAATGAGCGGGTTGTAGGGGGGTGATTAGGCGCATTGGGGGCGTGGCCTGTGCAGCGACTCATAATTAGCATAAATACGAAGTTTCATTGTTAATACACAGTTAGTCTTTGAACTATCGTCAACCAAGTAACATAAACCAAGTAACCAACCAACAACAGCGCGTAGAGTGTTCGCGTGCATTTTTCGATCTCTGTAATGAAGACAAGGATGGTGTATTGAGTCGAATTGTTACTGGAGACGAAACTTGGGTTCATCGTTATGAACCTGAGTCCAAACAAGACTCCATGCAGTGGCATAGAAAAGGGCACAGCACCTCCAAAGAAATTTCAAGTGTCACAATCAGCTGGGAAACTCATGGCAACGGTATTTTGGGACTCGGAAGGAATATTGTTGATTGATTATAAAGATAAAGGTGTTTCTATAACCGGAGAATATTACGCTTCAATATTAGAGCGACTAAAAGAAGCCATTAAAAAGAAAAGACGGGGAAAATTGACGAAAGGTGTGCTGCTTTTGCACGACAACGCGCCCGTCCACAAGAGCCGCGTTGCGTTAGCTGCCCTGCATAAGGTGGGCTTCGAAATTGTGAATCACCCACCCTACAGCCCAGACCTGGCCCCGAGTGATTATTACCTGTTTCCGAAAATGAAAAAAGAGCTGCGGGGTAAAAAATTTACTCCCGATGATGAAGTCAAGGAGGCAGTTTCGGCGTATTTTGCAGATAAATTGAAATCATTTGTTTATGAGGGTATAAATAAATTAATTGAAAGATGTGAAAAATGTATCCGTCTTGCAGGTGAATATATTGAAAAAGAAAAATAATTTGGTTTTTTTATTTCCACCCCTTATCCCCCATTCCGCGAATATAAAAACGCTCCCTCGTATTAGCTCAAATGAGTAGCATTGTCATTAGAGACAGAGAAGAAAGTGAATACTACGTGTAATTGATCAAGTTTTTAGCCCTTGCTCTTGTCAGTAGAAGGGACTGTAGACAAGATAATGTGTTAAAGAAAGCTGCAATGGATCTGTTGCAGTTTAGAATGAGAGTAGCACCGAGTTTAATTGCATTAGGCAAATCAGTACCAAGAACAAGAAAGGTGCGCACTTCACCAAAAAAATTATTCAAAGGATTTCCTATATCATATCTATTACAATGGACATACTAAAAAAGTCGTGAGAGTGAAAAATTTCAAAAAGTGCATTTAACAATTTACTTCTTAATGTAGAGTCATAATTAACATCTTGGGATACATAATAGGGAACAGACATATGACAATTATTATAAAATGAGAAACTTAAGGTTGCCTACAATTCTCGTAAATATGTTTTCCTGATAGTGTCTATTATAGCAAAAATGTCTAACGTTGACTAAAGCGTTATCATTAAACATGAGATAAATTAAGCTATCACATGATTCTTCATTGAAATTGAAGGATGTGATGGAAGGTCGTAGGTTATCACTCAGAGAGATAGATAATAGGAATTCGTAATGAGTTAATATTTGGACATACTGAGAAATCAGAAAACTACCAAAGCCAGAAATACGTACAATAATTGTCATAGAATGTTAAGATAAAAATTGTGGCTATTGGCAGAGGATTGCGATGCAGGAAACTGCTAAGGTTTTCTTGGTAGAAGTGAGGAATTTTCAGGCTGGACAACGAATTTACTTACCAATAGAAGGTAGAATGTGAAAGTGAAAACAAAACTTGTGCGATTTGGGGATTGGATCTCATCCCATTTGCCTTTATACAACAGACTATCTTATTTTCAAGGAAATTTTTATCTTCCGTTTTTGGAGCACATGGTGATTTGGTGTAGAATCTTAGATACTGAACATTCCAGTAGAAACTACTATTCTGGGTATTATATTGAAACAAAAGAGTTGGTTCTTTCTTCAATCACGTTTTGTTACTCATCTTTGCATTTATATCCTGCACCTAAGGTAACTTATAGTATCCTCTTATTTTGTGCCTTGACACGATCCTTTTATTTCTTTATGTAATTCTTGCACCTTGATTTATCTCAATTTTTAACGTTTAATTCCAATACCACCGGAGTACTATAACACATGGAGTAATCAGATTTTTTTGACGTATGGGTTTTCGTATTTCTGGAATTAATTGCTGCCAGAGTTAATCTTTGAAAACGTTGTTGAAAATTGTTGGAATGTTGGAAATAGGTGTTCGTTGACTTGCCCTTGTTTGAAGTTCATTTTTTCTGTTCATTGTTACTTACATATAGAACCAATTTATTTAATTTAAATAGATTTCACACTAATTATAAATTGCTTGATTTACATTTATTAACGATTAATCTCTATTTACGGTTAATTTACTTATTTTATTTGTAACATTAAGAGGTTTGAATAATTTATGTAGAATTAAAATCGTATCTTGTAAATATTTATTTAATATTCAGTGTTTGCGAATTTAGTTAGCAACTGCTTAGAACAGAATTACGTGTTCCTCGAAACATTTCGTATCATTTAATCAATCCAGAGAGACTTATTCGGTCTACTGCGCCAAAGTTTAATTACCAGATTAATTATCAAATATTGTATTGTCGTTTTGACTAATTAATATTTTAGGTTTCAGTGTAAATGTTTTTTAATATTAATTTCAAATGCAATCATCAAGGCTACTTACATTTAAATTAAAATCTGTAATAAATCTGAGTGTTTTTTGAAGTTTTCTTTTTATTTTTTCGGTTGAACCTGTTTTACGTTGGTCATTCCACATAATCTCATAATCTCGATTTTAATGTATACGGTTTGGACAGTATGCTCCTGGATGTCTGTCTTTAAAAGCTAAAACAGCATTCATCCGTACTCAAAGAGCACTTGGAAATTCATTAAATAATTTTGTTCGATAGTTTCTAAAATATGCTTGTTTGAATATAATGTTTCCCAATTTTGTGTTGAACACAATTTAATAACGTTTCATCGACTTTTTTTATGGTGTTCTACGGCTCGTAGAGAAAAAAAAACTTTCTTATCAATCTAATCTGTTTTCGTAGCTTCGATAATATCAAAATTAGCCAATCACGTTCATTGTCAATTCGACCTTTAACGGCCAGTTTTAGACGTCAATACAAGAAAGATTTCTTGTGGGTGCTACCTAACTCCGACAGAACATTTAGCTTTACGCATTGGAAATTGGAGCCTTCATTCAGCGTTGTTTTGCCATTATGCCGGCTAAAACGCTGGCGTTATGTACGAATAGGAACTTGTGTACATAACGCTCATGTTTTTTGTTCAGCTACAATCCCTACATTATCAGAATACCATTACGCCGTCATTTGCATATAAATAGGTTATCGTTGGTATATATACATGATTCGGGACTGACAAATACGTATTATATGTGTGCGTAGTAAGTACACGTGTAGGTTAGGTATTTTGTATGTTCAGAGCACGTGACTAGCTGTGCATTGTGTGTGTAATGCATAATACAATGAACTGCAGCCAGATTTATTGATAATTGGAAAAAAATAACGTCTATATCATTCGTTTTTAGATTGAAATTTACTTTTGCTTAATTTTAATGCAAATTTACGATTTAGTCGTTTGGTCCTCCATCCTCTGCATGGCCAGGGGATTTTAAGTTCCTTCTTTGGTTCAATTGATTTTTAAGAGGAAATGTTGACTATAGAATCATGGATATGACTGCTGAAGTGATTTTAAAAACCTTTATTATTTACTTTTTACAAGTACACTGTACCCATTATTATTCATTACTTCATGATTTACATATCTTTACTATCGCTATGGTGCAATGTTCTAGATACCTTATAAGTTTGTTTTATTACGGTGATATGTGAACCAAAAAAGCTGTCAAGGGCAAAAACGAGTTCGTGAGTATGAATGGTTATTAAATGTTTTTTGCTTTACGTTCTAATGACTAGATGGAGTGAGGAGAGAGTAGGATAGGGTGATCGGAGCATGGTACTGGCGCAAATTGCACAACACAGGCAATGCTAATTCGATTTTTGTTGTTTCGTTTGTCTTGCTGCTACTTCTGCGTCTGTTGTGTCAATTTGTTTTTTTTTAATTTTATTTGTTCCGATTTTTTGCCGCAGCATGCAGTAAAGTGATCTTGCGGTGAGGTCCAGGGATTTAGTGTCTTTTCAGTTTGGTAGGATGGTGAAATAATCGCCAGATTCAGTTTCGGTTAGACGTCTTTCTTGGACCGGTGAAGTTTCCTCGCCAGGTTCGTTTGGTGTTATTGATGTCGACTTTCTGGCGACGATGTCGGCTTATTGGTCGTCTGTAGTCTTGGGTTTTCTCTTGCAGGTCTGCCATCTGTCATGGCTTATTTGTAGTTGGCATTTAGGTGATAAAATAGGTTTTTCGACTTGAGTGGCTCGGCGCGAAAGATATAATTGAAATCGTTCATTTCAAAAACTACATAAGTCAAAAAAGTTGAATTTTCAGTAGAGCAAAAAAACTGTCCTTTATAAAAGCTATGTTTTACACATAAAAAAACTTTATTATAAACTGAACTGTGTACGTAACTACAACAAATGTAATGGGAAACACTGTAATAAAACATTTGGTTTTTGGAAAAAATAAGGTTTTCCTTTTATGACTTATGTGGTTTTTGCATGGACTGCTCGTGTAACATGGCAAATGTTGCTTTAAAATTAAATAAACACAAAAGTACGAGCCGAACACGTTTATTGAATTATTATATAAAATACTACACAAGCAATAGGATTATATTACATAATATTAATTTATGGCACATAATCGAACTCGTCATTCTCGATGTCATGTTGAGAACTTTGCTCCTCATCAGTTGGCCATTGAAAAATCTGTTCATAGAAAGGGATATGTTCTTCTATTATACTTCTTTGCACCTCTTTCATATTCTCTATCTTTTTGGGTTTATGGGAACACAGCCGGTTGGATATGCGCATTCTGTTGGTAGGATAATGGCGACAGCTTTGTATCTCACTAAAGTACATGTGTAACTACTTAACCCATCGATAAATTCTTGAGTAATAACAACTCCCTTTTTAGCTTTCTGATCCTGGAATGACATGTAGTAGGATGGCCGGAATGATCGTTTATGTTCTTTTTTAACACGTTTACCAAAACTCTCATCTGCTAAACACGTTCTTTGATAAAATTTAGGCCATCACTGTGAGAAATTTAGAATCTGAGAGGTTGCTAACATAAAGACCTTAAACTTGGGACTTGCTTCCCACATAATAGTATAGTATCTTTAGAACATATATCCGGTCATACTTCTTAATCTTTTTTTTCATAAATCCGAAATCTTGGTCATTTGGCAGAAAATCATAATGTGTAATTTGTGAGAAACGTTCTGTGTCTGTCAATGATAATAAAAATCTGATAACCGTATGGTTTTTATTTTGGCCCGGACAGTTATCCGAAAATAGTACTAATTCATGGATGTTGTCGCCCAAAAAGATATCTATGTAATGCAGAAGCATCGAACAAATTTCGTTTGCTCCTTTATTGAGAGTGCCTTCATGGTAGACATAAAAGACGGATTCGTTAGTCTTCAAATTTTTTATACCAAAGCAGTTCACCCATAACTGGCGGAGATAAAATATTTCTTGTATTGGTACGTGTGGCAAAGGTATAGGTTTTGCATAAAGTCGAATGTTAAACAAGCGACGTCGTCCCGGGTGCTACAACTCTTTCTTACAGCGGCGATTTTGTTGTGAAACTTTTTAGCCCGCCTCTTATGAACTGCCTTTTCGGCTTCGGATGCTTTTTTTGCGGTAAAACCTAAGGTAGGGCTTTTTAATTTGACAGACAATTCCTCACATACAATGCATGTGTCTATTTGGGGTCTCCCGAATCTTAGTGAAAAAGTTGTTTTGAAATAGTTTGCGTAAAAGGCGTAGGTGACTTTTAAATCAGGATATTTTTTCTGGAAAAGCGCATGCATGATTGTAACATCCAACCGGGCATCTAAATACTGTATCTCCTTGCCTGAATAGTGTGTACGTTTTCGAGGAAAATCAATAATGTGGTCATGAATAGCTTTCAAAAGCTTTCAGGTGGTGTGGTATTTGCTTTTTGGTGTTGTCCTCGTCTATCGTGCGGTGTAACTGACTGTTGAAGTAAGTTGGTAAGGCGTCTAACACGGTTTTCAGTGAGGCCATATATAGAAGTAGAAGTTCTTTTGTAGTGTAAATACATAATACTTAAAAGAATATCTCCTTTCTGTTCCTTCTTCCTTGCGCAATCGGCGAGCTTTTACTGGTGTTTTCTCAATCAACTGCTGCAGAAAAATGTCTTGTTCATTTTTATTGAGAAACCCATTTAGCTTACTAATACAAAAATCAAGATCTTCCTGAATTAGTCGTGAAAAACATAACGCTCTACACCTTAAACAACAGTATTATCAATGTTTGTTTCTAAAAATTTATAAGATAAAACCTACATACACTTGGATCCAGTAACACATGCTAGTATAACCTTTCTCTTCCAATTCGTGTGTTGAATCCCCTTAACTTTTGCGTTTCTGATAATATTCCGTTTATAAGACTCAGATCGTCGTTGCCGTTTTTTTAAAGGTTGTGGTTCATCACAGTCACTAGATTTATCAGTATCAGACATGTTTTTCTACTAACAACACTAATCTTTTGTTTACCTCTAGAACAATACGATTCGCACACGTACATAATTGCCAACCGCAAGCAAGTTATGATTGACACGATCGCCATTTTGGTACGCCATCTAACGCCAAAAATATTCAGTGCAAAAAGAACACAAGTTGGTGACTTATGTGATTTCTGCACCGAATTCTCAACTTCACAATGATACATCTTGGTAATGCGTTATGGGACTTGTGTGGTTTCTACACTGAAGATGTAAGTACCCCCAGGGAAGCGATTTATGTCAAAACCTCAATATTGCAAAATTGTGACTTTTTTTTGTGGTTTTTGAAATGAACGACTCAATTGTTCTATAGGTCTAATATTTTATAGGTCTATATCTTCAAATTTCCTGAGCTTTTCCGCCAGTTTTTTCCCCAGCAGACGGAGAAAGGATTTGCTGGTGGTGTTTGTGTGGAATAGATGGGAGGTTGGAATTTGGGGCTTTGGGTTACGTTGGAGGAAGGAGGACTAGGGAGGAGAGCGGTGATAATATCGGGGAATTTTGAGTCCAGGGGTTGGTATGGGGGGCTGGTCTGTAGGTGTTGGCTGAAGTACATATATTGCTTGGTGTATGGTTGACAGCTTGCAGCTTTCTTCTAATTGGCAGTGATTTTTTAGTTGTACTTGTTGTACTCTGACCATGAGGTGTTACTCACAGGATGTCGACCATTACAATTGCTGCATTTTACGGTGGGGTTTTCTGGTTTCTTGCATTCGTACGAGGGATGATTCCGTGCATATGTGACACAGATGTAGTACCTTGTATTGCAGTTATACGTGGTGTGACCCCATTTTTGCCAGCGTCTACATCGGGTTCCGCTTCTTTTCGATTGACACCAATCCTATTTTACTTTAGTGTTCAATATTATTGAGCGTCATCACTGATGAGTACCGATGTAAGTTTTCTCTTGTTAAATTTTGGGAATTGGATTGTCCATTCCGCATAAATGTACTTTTATCGGTAAACAGAGGCCAACAATTGGAAACTGTTACGTAGGCAGTGCTATGATTGGTTGTAATTTAATTGTTTTTTGTATTTTTACACTATAGTTCATAGTGATGCAACTAGTATAAGTTTTGTTCATATTTAAGTGTATAAATTAGTAAATAAAATATTTAACATCCTTTAACTTTTCAAGATATTTTTAGAAAACACTGTACTAAGAATGAACAAATACATCTACAGAGCACGATACAAATATTTGAAAACAACAACAATTTTAACTCGTTTTTCCCTTTTACAAACTAATTTTGTAATACGTTCCTTGTCCCTCGAATTTCTGTTTTCCCAACGAACTGTCAACCCAACAACCACGAGCGAAAGCTGCAACTCGGAAGTTACATAGTACACGAAAAGCGCGCACATACATACAAAAAGGGGAGAGATGATATGAGGTTCATTATATGCAAAATGTGTGCGTAACGCGATGCCTTTGACCTCGAATCGGTCTTGTCATGTGTGAGTGTGAATGTCTGTTAGCTAGCGAGCAAACAAACTCGAAGTGGGAATTGTCCAATTTTCTTCTGTGTGTAGGTGACAGATATGAAAGATCGTGACAGTTAATTGTGGTGTCCACGCGTCCCGAAAAAATAACACGCATTACACAGAACTCTTATTATGATATATTCATAAAGTAAGTGGGTTCGGTTCGGAGATAATAATCGTATTACATTCTTTCTGTTAGGATGTGAACTATTGTGATGGCGTTAAATGAAATTTTTATCGTGCATTCTGATCGTTGCTAAGTCCTTGTATGTTACAAACGAATTTCCTAATGTTTTCAGTTCGGGAAATATGGAGTTCAGTTGTTTATGACGGTGTATTTATTGCTTTTAAAGATGTATGTATATTATCTCTATTCAACTATACAGTACTACAGTCAATGAAAGCACAAGTAGAATAAAAGTTCTAGTTATTTACTACAATTTGACACAATATACTCCAGAACTAATTTCCCCATTAACTGGTATCCATAGAATCACTACAATATAACTTAATTAATAAAGTGTTAAACTATAGACAAAAAATGTATCTTCTAATGTCAGGAAAAACAACTGTTTTGTTCAATAAAAATGTTATTGATAATTTATACACGTGTTTAACGAAACAATGCGTCATGGATATCTACACTGAAACCATTTTCATTATGAGACAGCTGAAACACATTTTTTTACTTATGTCTACCTTTCTGTTGGTTGCTTAATTACACTAAACTACAAGCACATAATAATTTTGAATGTTACTTACCTGGAACTGCTGAAGTAGTATTTATTTTTACGCATGTTTTCACACAAATCCATGTTCAACATTTACTATTAATTGAAATATAACATTCTAATGGGAATAAACAAAAATACATTGGATGCATTCGCTTCATAAACACAAATTTGCAATACGCCCTCTTGCAGCACTGAATTTATCCATTGACGCTATGCAGTTTTAGGGAACACTATTTTAAATCAACTCTAAACTAATTATTTAGTTCATACGTACATATATGAATGCATTTAATTAATTTATATATTTCATTAATTTGCAATTTAAACAGATTGCAGTACACAGTGTTTACAGTATTGCAGTTTAACACAAAAATAGGGCGATTCTAGAACAAAGGAAAGTTCACATGTGTTCTCATTTTATTTTCCCGAACTGTTCAATTTTGGTGTAAAATTTTTGTTCTGTATTATCATTGTTTGTATGACAATATATAGAAGGCATGGTGCATCATATTTATACGAATCTAATTCATCTATATACAGTTAGATTCGTTTTTAACATACATTAAAAAATATCTTGGTTTAGTAGCTCGCATATCGATCTATGTATAGTTCATTCATCAATATAAGGATCCGATATTTTATTGCATACTAGGAATGTCTCTAATCTTTACAAAATGAATAACAAACTAGTGATTAAAAGTAGAACATATCGATACCCAAGGAGGACCGAACCTTGCATGAGCAAGTTCACCTCGAAAGACAACTTGGCAAGAAAGGCCTGTTCCCATGGCGCTTTAGCCCTCTCAACCAGGTTGCACCCGAACAAAGAAGTCCGCAACCTGGTTGATAGTTAATTTTGTTACTCTGGGTTCATCTAATTCATTGACCTCAGTCGGCAAGGAGATGGGTTGGAGTTTCGTTCGCATACCCGCAGTTTCTGCAGAGGTAACAATTCACTAGGCTCACGTAATGTATGTGTTTATTCAGAGGACCTCTCTTCGCTCATAAAGTGTTTCCTCATTTGAACAAATCCGGAGATGCTGTACGAACTTCCACACGTTGACTGGCATATAATAATAATAATAGTGTTTTATTAGCGCAAAAAAACTTACAGATTATACATATATAAATATAAAGGTACAAAAATATATAAACCTCACGAACTAAAGAAATACATGTACAGATTTGAGCTAATAGGCTCAAGTTCACACGACTGCTCCATCTCTTAAGCCACACATGCAACATGGAAATAATACCATCAAATTACACAAAAGAACATGAAATAATGAATTTAAAATAATAGAAAACTAGTATGAAGTAGTTGATAATATTCCGCAAAGCTTTAATCCACGACCCAAGGACAGAAAGAATGTAAAGAAATTCTATCACGGATATTAAGCCAATGAGCCCATTTTAGTGTACGAGAAACGCGATCATAGAAATGCGATCATACCGACGTATACCATAAATAAACCTTAAACAAGCATTCTGTACTCGTTGTACCCGAAGTTTATCAACGCTGTCAAGACAAGGGAAGTATACATGTTCACAAAAATGAAATTGGGAAAGCACTAGAGACTCGCATAACATTTTACGTAAAAGCTCTTTGAATAAGTTTGCAGACGTGCTCTTGGAATCGCATTCTGGTATCAAGATAAAGTCCAAGATTTCTAGAGCAATCTGAGTGAACAATGACTACGTTGTTAATGAATACTTTAACTCGAGGCAAGACCAAATCTCTTGGTTTGGTACGCCCAAAGACCAACACCGCCGATTTTTTGGGATTGATAAAACGAGAATGACGTTCACATTCAGTAACAAGTGATTGAAGATCACAATTAATATTGGCAATAGTGGTGACAACATCTGAAGGATGGAATGAGTAAAGGAGTTGAGTGTCGTCGAAATTGACAATACTTTAAACATTTAGTTATATTAGAGCTATAAATTGCAAATAATACAGGACCCAAAATACTCCCCTGAGGAACACCAGATATAGCAGGTAGCTGATTTGATACATTCTCATTAACACTGACCTGTTGTACACGATTTTTCATATGGGAATGAAAAAAATTTAGAGTTTTGATCAAAACCAACAAAACGCAAAATAGTTAGCAGGAGCGAATGATTAATAGTATCAAACGCCTTTGAATAATCAAGGAAAACTAATATCGTTACCAAACTGTCATCCATAGCTTTAAAGATTTCGTCTGTAATATGTGACAAAACGGTGGCACAGCTATATCCAGGGCAGAACCCTGACTGTTGACTTGGAAGGATGGAATTAGCATCAAGATAATTAAGAATTTGTTTATCAACTACCTTCTCCAATATTTTTGAAAACAAGGGAAGAATGAATATTGGTGTCTAAGATCACTGAAAGTATTAGGATTAGATGTTTTAGGAAAGGCTCTTCCAAAAAGTAGGAAATATACCATCAATTAGAGAAATGGGCAGCAATAATGTGTCATTTTAAGATTGATATTGTCTGAACCGCAAAAAGTAGATTTTAAACATGAAATGAGCTTTGTTAAAACGGTTGTTATTATAATAGTCTAAAGTACCAACATCAACGCGGTTATTAGATAATAAACTTGCAAAGTGATTATTTATTTCTTGAACATCATTGAGATGAGCGGGTAAGCTAGGTATCTAGCTAGCATGACAGCTATTTCGTTCGCACCCACCTCAACGTAATTCTGTGATGTTCCGTCAGTTGTTCGAGCTTCCTATGCCATCCCAGTTGATAGCTTATAGTGCTGCGAAGGCAGCTTGGCCGCTATATAGAATTCCTATCTGATTTATTTTTATGTAGGCAGATCAAGATGGCCTTTGCACAAGTCTGCATTGCAATTATTTCGGTCTAGTAGGTAAATACCGATACCTGTGCCATTTTCAGAGGTTTTGAAGAGACCACAAACCAGTAGAAGATATCTTGTCTCGATTTGTGGTCGAAGGCATTTCAGTCTCACTGCTGAATATGTCTACGTTGTATCCGCTAGTGCAACCGAAGACGAGTGAGATCTTATTCACCTGTATGGGTAGTGGTACCTTCTATTCGATGTAGTTGAAGTTATGGTCTCCTGTTTTGCCGAAGTAACCTATACACCCACAACATTTTACTCTACAGGCCGCCAACTGCAGCGGAGAAAGCCCAAGAATGGTCTCCAAGGCTACCGTCAATGTCGAAGACATGGTTTGCGTTTAATCGTTTTCTGTCAGACACCACGTTCTTAGAATTTAGAAAGCAGGTCGTTTGTCACCTTCCAAAACATACTTTTCGCTGTGCTAAGCTATTTGCTTGTAATAAACTTTACATCTTTAATCCTGTAGTCGGGTCGCTATATCGTCGACAGCACTATATATAGAGAATGTGAATTTCGTCCTTAATTTCGTCCTTATAAGTACAAAACGATATTGAAACAATAATTATTATTAATTCAGTCTCAGGTATATTGAGGCAATGTATACGGTATGAAAGTTAAGTCAATGTGGCTTCAATTATTCGATATTTGTTTATGCAAACTTGTCCACAGTGTAGCCAGTCAAAAGTTTATTCTCTTTCGTTGTCATGACAAAATTCGGCAACTCCACAGGAAAGTATTACAAAAAGTTAAACAGACAGACTAAAGAAACAATCTGCAACAGTGTTTGTAATGATTAACAGCCTTTACATACAAAGAGGTAAAAACATACAAATATTGTGCATTGTAACAAAGCATTTCCCATAATTCATTCCTGTCTCAGGATTTACGACGTTACAATATTAAAAAAAACCATTTTACAACAAGCATATAAACAATATATAACCGACAATAACCATAAACCGATAAATATAGACGTCCACGCAACGCGCGCCCAAAATCAACCCAGAAAGCCCCGTTCGGAAACCAAGGTCGGCACGCAAGAATGCGTCGTTGTGAAAATCGATAGTCCGGGCGACTGACTGGTCGACGTATCGTGACACCCTTCTCGTCCTATAGCTTTGCGTGGCTCGCAATCAAAGACATATCACGTCGGAAAAGAGGAGACAACTGCTTTTCTGTCGCCGTAGTCATCGATTTCGCGCGAAAATAACTCATTATTTTTTCTAGACGAACGTTCGATGTTGAAGCTTTGGGAAAAAATCAAATATAATACTGTTAAAGTCAGACAGTGTCGGGAAAATAGATTAAAACAACCGTCACGATATGTTATCAAAATGTAATCACAACGAAGGAAATTCAATATTGCCGATTGTTTTTTTATTCGCAATTCGAATTTTGCTTGTATTGCTTTTTTTAAAGCAATGAATATACAATACTTGAAGTTTGTGTTCTTTGAAAAAATGTAGCATTCAATTTACTGGAATGATATGGTTAGCTTGAGGGTTGGGATGTGTAAAGAGAAAAAATTAAAGAAAAAGCCCTCAATAGAGACTGATAAGAAGTATTTAATTAATATTCTAGATGTTCATTTCATAGCAAAAGGAGTATAGGAGTATACAGGATAAAAGGTGATGATGAAGGTAGGCTATCCTATGGAAGAACACCATCACCAACAGCAGATAATGTCCTACAAGAAATTGAATTATTGTGCAGTTTTTGAATGAAGATAACGAAGACTAATGATTTGTATGATTAGACTTCATACAAATAGGGCTAATATGAAACGCTTCAGTTTCTTTGCACAAGACGTAGGATCCAAAAGCATGCCATGAATGTGTTGAAAACGTATTGAAAGTTGACAAAATGATAAACGCCAGAAAATGATAACAATACTTCATTGTAATCATTTATATATCATATATTGTATAACTATGTGATTGGAATTAAAATCAACAGATTAAAAAAATAATTATTAACTAATAATTCTCAGGGTTCCCGGTCAATTTAGCTCACTGGGTCGTTCACGAATAGCATTGGTGATATTGTTTAATACACTAAAAAAAACAAAAAAAAAAAAATAAAATCACCACTCTCAACAAGGAAAATGCTTTATACAATTTAATCAGCAATTTATTAGTAAAATACAATACATTAATTATTTATATATACATTAATAACATGCAATTTATATCTAATAAAAAAAAAATTAACAATTACAATACTATTTTCTTACAATTTAAATATTTAATATGATAAATTTAACTAATGAGGGGGGGGAGGGAGGGGGGGTATTAGATAAGTATAAATTTCTTAAAACAAAACAAAAAAATCATCTATATCAACCGCATAATATTTCAAGGTCATTAACCTAATTAATAAACGTGGCCTTCGTTTTTATTATATTAAATATGTATTTTTTATCAAATTTATTTCAAAAGAAAAAAAAACCTATATGTTATCAATTATTGAAACCAGTATTCACTATATGAAAGTAAATACTAGTAAAAAAATAACGGGATCAAAAAGGTAAAATGGAAAAAAACATTTTAGCCTTAAATTTCAGAATGTTGAATCGGGAATTTCAGCCTTGGGAACGGGCAGATAACAGGATAAAAGGAATCGATTGGCCAATCCTAGGATATAGAAAATAAAATAAACATATTAAAATCCAATTCAAAATAAGAAAATTTCGGATACAAATCCTACAACAATCCGGCGTCCTTTTTTTTTTTTAAGAATCAAAAATCAACAAGCTATCTCGACCAGAGCTAAGAACATACTGTTCCGGTTATTCAAATTTTCTCCAAAAATAATGTGGAATCAGAGTTTTTCATTGGAGGAAATGAGGACAACAAATTTTGTACTGACAACTAAAGAAATTGACAACATTATTAAATTATCCTTTTTCAGAAACCTACCAAATATTTTACATTAACTTAACCTTAATAACATTCTTCTAGTGCGTATTTTTATTTCAACATAATTTTCTTTAGTATTCTAATGGTAGTGCCTAAAATTGTTTCTCTTAACTTTGCAAATTATTGTCTAAACTCTGTTCTTTTCCCTTCTTAATGAACTTAATTTACATAATTTTCACGTATGACAAAGAATAGTTTGCTTAATAATAAATTTCTGTATAATAATAATTTCTATGCTCTCTAATCTGGTTTAATCTGTCTGTTGCCCGGGCTCTTGCTACAATCCAACCCTCCTAGTCAAATTGCCTCGAACAATAGCTAGATATCACCGAGATCTATCTTCCAGCTGATCGAAAATACTTAATTCTACCTAACCTCTTGTACAAGTATTCTTTTAATTCAATTTTAAACAAAATAAAATAGTGCTTAAGTTGTCTCTATACAATATATAAACAATTTTCTTGCAATAATACTTTGTTTTAAATCAGTCAGCTATGCTACACTATTAAAACATTGGTAGAAAAAATATTCAAATAAAATTATCTATCTGATATATGCACCGTAATGAAGGCTGAAGTGACATAAATAAGTTTCGATAAGGGATACTATGAAGTCGTACTCTGTGCGTAATGGAAGACCGTTCGCGTTACCTGAGCGAATTTGAGCGAGGAATGCACATGGCAGGTGTGTCCTTCCGTGAAATCGCGCCCGATATCGAACGGTCGTTGTCGACAGTGAATGGGTATGGCGAGAATGGACTGGGCAGTGAGAGGAAGGAAGCACTTTAGTTGGATTATTCAGCATAATTATAATATCCAAATGGAGGCTAAAGTGTTCTTACAAAACTAACAATGAAATAGTAGGCCTTACTGGATCTGATTCCTTTGCACCAAAGGTGAAAAGGGAAGCGATGATAAACGCTGTCAGGCTGAAACGGTACATGATCTTCAAATTGGAAAATCTAGTGGGCTATCTTCAAATTCTACAAGAATTGGGAGAGCTGGCGAAACTAAAAGACTTTCTGACACCTAGGTTTGACTTTGACAAACAGTTCGAAGTGGTTACACAAGACCGCAAGACGTGGGAGTCCGGCGGATCTACATTACAGGATCCGTCCATATGCTGGTATACGGACGGATCCAAAACAAACACATGAGTGGGAATAGCTATCTATGGACCGAGATGCAATGTTTCAGTGGCCTTGGCTAAAAGCCCAACAATTTTTTGGGCAGAAATACCATGCCATTGAACAATGTTCCATGTTGCATTTACATTTTCTCAGACAGTCAAGCAGCGCTAAAGGCTGTCTACTGACCTTCAAAACTCTGGCTCAAAGGTACACAGTTACACTGATGTGGATACTAGGACACTGGGGTTGCGAAGGGAACGAGACTGCCGACGGTCTTGCAAATAAAGTCGCAGAATCTCGATTTATTGGACCAGAGCCATTTTGTGGCCTTTCAAAAAGCCACATAAGAGTTCATCTTCAACAGTAGGAGACTAATCAAAATATCTCCCATTGGACAAACACTCCAAAACTAAGACAATCGAGAAAGTTCATTACTTTTTCAGGCACTAAGGCTAAATCTCTGCTAGATCTCAATAAAAGAGACCTTAGCACCATCACGGCTTTATTCACTGGCCACGGCCATCTCAGAAGATGGGGAAGATAGACAGCGACAAACGCCGATTCTGCTCCGAATATAGTGAAACGGTGGAACACATTATGTCTGACTGCGTGGCGATAGCCCGACAAAGGCACTGTCACCTCGAACACGCGCACTTAGACCGGCTAAATTTCTTTAGAAGTTTGGAGATCAGTTGTGACTAAAAGATCAACGATATTCATAATAGATCTCATTGGTCGCAGTGAAGAGAAGTAGAAATGCCTTAACGACTCACCATTAATCTAATCTAATTTAAAACTTGCCTGAGCTTAATTTTTGATTCGACTAGTAATTACAGAAAATGGTAGCGGCATGCAAAATAATGGCCCAAATCCCATGTTAGAAAAAAAAACATTTAGAGGTGTCACAAAAAAAGTTTCTAGCGAATCAGAAATAAAAGGAGACCAAAACAAGTTCATTAATATCAATCATAAATGCTCATTATGTGGTAAATATTATTGCTCATATATAATAGAAAGAGAATTTGGAAGACCTTTCTTTTATGTTTCGCATATAAACTTCATGTATTTGAGAATTAGGTTTGCTACTAGATATGAGATTCAATGTGTTAATCAATTCATTCTTGGAAAGCAAAACATGCGTCTATTTTCATACTACATACAAACCTTCCAATATTTACTAGAATAGATTGAATTGGTGTCAGCTTGCTGACGCGCCGTGCTATTGCATATCTTAAATGTTCCCAGAACATGCCCATATTTGAGAACAGGTCGTTTGAAGTGTTAGAGTCTTCAACTGCTCGAACAGATTTTTATTGTTTAAAAATAATTGCGATGGATATTTGTGAGCTATAGATTGATTCCATCGGATTCTCAGCAGATATTTTCTGTCGTTTAAATGACAAGATTTAAAAAATAACTTTTTGTATGAGAGATACTGTTGCAATCAAATTTACACGTACTGTATTTGATTTTTGTTTCGTTTTTTATTATAAGTTTTCTGACTCAATATCCATCGTAAAAGTTAAAACACTAAGGCCCGGTTTTTCAATCGTTGGTTAACAAATTTTAACTGACAGGTAAACCCAAATTGCTGGCTAAAGTGTTTATCGATCTCACAGTTTAAACCAACTGCAGGTCAAAGTACATATAATCTAAGCTAGCAATTTAACTTGAAGTTAAGCTTAACTACCAGCCAGTTAACAGAAACAATTAACCGTCGATTGAAAAACCGGGCCTAAATGATAACCACAAAGTTTTGATGCCCCTGACAGGACAAAAAATCGAACTAACAACAGAGACTCGATTATTTTATCGTTATCTTTCAATAACTGTCATAGCTCAATCTCAAAACACAAAAAAAACATGAGTATGAGCATAATCTCAGTCTTGATGTTTGATATCACTGAAATCGCTAGACCCAAATTCTACACACCTACAGTAGTCAGAAGATTTGCATCTCTAGCGCAGTTAATACGTTGCGTTAGTGTGACCTTTTGACATCCCTCACTCGCCAGAAGGCTTTCGCCTTTAGCGGGGTTGACACACCGAGTCACCGTAACATTTTGATATTCTCTACCCATTTTTTTGCTCCTGAAGAAGCCACCTACATTAGTGGCGAAACGTGAAGTTAGTAGATTTTGTATTTTTTGTGCAATTAGTTATGATGTCACTACTGGTCTGATATGCTATTGTCGATATATTTTTTAAATAGTATAGGACTCTGTATATTTGTTCATTTCTGGATTGTACGTGAACGATTGAAATCGAAACAAACACATATGGGACACTCTTAAAGGGTTTTAACAGCAAAACAACGACTGAATTTGCAACAAATTTAATCACCATTGTGTTTCATTCCATTACAATTTATTCTATGTTTGAATTATACAACGAAATGTCTGATATTTAGTAAAGACTGCAATTGAAAAACTTACAATAGTGTTTGCATTCACTATTTACTAATTAAGTTTAGTTTTATTGATTTTTATTTACACAAAATGGTGTTACTTCGTCCAAATAGCCTACCTATAATTATGCACATTCGTCACACAATTTATTAAAGAAAGCGGATAACACAACGTTGCGTAAAACATTCAAAAATTGTTTTGTGTATTGCACTTTCTATGATTTTTACTTGAATGAGATTTCACTGGAATAAACAAGTGGGAAACTTATAGAACTTATAGTATCTCTATCTTCTATTACACATATTTTGACTTTTTAGGAAAGATACATAATCAGTAAATAAAAATTTAAGAAATAAATAAATAATTAGAACCATATGCGGTAACAATTGCTACTAAACACTTTGCGTATTTGGTTATACATTCCTTTCATAGCAAGTTACTGGAGAGTTCCATAAACATCTTTCCATACATGCATACAAGAATGCGGCATGTCTACGTAAGTCATTTTGTTTTCGGTATAAGATAATCTGTTATATCCGTGCAGTCATTGTTGCTAAGCTATTGTTGTTGCTCTCACTATAATACCCGAATGCATGCATAAGCATAAGTCTCATATATCTCTTGTTACACCGTCTGCTTGCTGTTCACTGCCTTCCCATCTCCATACATACATATGTGTGTAAGTGTATGCCTGGTCTCGCAAAGCCAGCCAAGCGAAAGGTCAATGCCTGACGTGTAATAGTTATTTTAAGACCACTTTCTACTCTCGAATTCAGATTTTCTCTCGTCTCTCTTGTCTCTAGCGTCTACGTATATGTGTATATGAGATATATCGCGAAATTGCGTTGTAGTAGTCGCTAGTATGTGCGGTCCTCGTTGTCTTGTCTCCGGAGTTGATCTCCGACGGAGAGTGACAGCCCTGACAGCTAATCTAGTACGGATGGTTCACAGCGAAAGCGAAAAAATTAAACAAAAAAAAATACAAGCCGAGGTATCAAGAAAGAGAAACAAGAACGGAAAACGAAACATTGGATTTTTATAGTATTTATATTGAGTAACGGGAGACAACATTTATGTTAGAAAACTATTTTCCGCTTTGCTTTTTATTCCTGATTCTAAATTGGATGTCACTGTTTTTTTTTTTTTTTGTTATCTGTACTGACTTTATGATGTCGAATTCAGAGGAAAGACACATTTTATTTGGGATTTTATGTTATACTAGAAATTAATCGATATTTTTTCTTTAAAAACTAATTAGATTCTGATAATTATTAGTAACACATGGTTATTGGAGCGTTTATGTGGAATGTTCGATTGCTATACTAATAACAAGTTAACTTTTTAGAATGTGGATTCCATTTTAGAAGCCATTCAAGCATTTTAATTTAGTTTCATGCTAGTAGAAAAACTAAACATTTCATTGCTACATTTTAGGTTTAAAGTGAAAAACTCAATTGAAATATGTGTACATATTATAAACAAAATTCCTTGGTTACGTATCATTCGAATAGTGGTATCTGGTACCTGGTATCGATTGCAACAACAAATACATATCCGGTAAAAAAATATGCAGAATCGTCGAATTGTAATAAACAGATTGTAATCGGGTACAAGAAAATATTTTTCATGTTTCAATTTTGGGAATTGAAAATGATTATTATAAATGTTTGCTAAAACAAATGATTCGCGTTCAACAAAAGAAGAATGTTATTAGTGATAAATGTGCGGCCCGAGTTATCTATTATCTCTAATAGTGTTATTACAAGATGTAACACTGTCAAATTGCGAATTGTCTGAGCTTTACATATTTGAGTTTTAATGTTGTGGTTTAAGATGATATTTAAATGAGTTAATATTTGTTTTGTGTCTATTATTAAAGTTTAATCAAGAATTATAGGTAATGGTGGCATATTTATACCACATTCAGTTTGAGCGTTATCTGGTTTGCGATCGGCCAGCTAGCCGTCGAATGAAAGCAATATTGAATTGCAAATTACTATGCAGCCATGTCGTGTATAAATATGTCACGATCGGTGAGCTCGATTAACCGTCTGGTTTTTTTCTTATAATTTAAATTTAATGCAAAATTGTGTGTGTGTGCTGCTGGAATGTGTATCGAATTGCCATGTCCAATCACAACCATACGATATGCATTTGCTGCAAAAAATATTGCTTTATTTAAAGGTGTTGAATCAATAATACGCCGGTAGAATTACCGATAAGAGCCATACAAATGTTGGAAACTTGAAGTAGGTCCTTACTAGTGCTGCGAATCAAAACCGATTTTGTATTTCACGATTAATCGCTATCAAGCCGGCAATCGTAATCGGAAAACTGGTTTTAAAATTTGATTTTATTATTATTATCCATTAGAATAAAACATGACACAATTTTCTTTTAATTACCAAACTCGTTTTGTGTGATTCAACACCATCAACGGAACATCTATAACCATCTATAACTAATGTTATGGCATAGCGGGCATAGTGTTCTCTGCCACAACTGTCGGTTTTTTTAGTGGTATTTATGAGACAGGTTATGTTCGTGTTTGTGTTCCAAAATTGGTTATGGGTTTTTAAAGATTTTAATTAATAGCTACCTATTCCTATTGCTTGGAAATTGAATATAGCTTTGTAAAAATTATTATTGGCTATCTCGTCGAACAATGCTAGTCTTTGCTTACAGATTTTTGATAACTTTCATGAGCGAAGAAATGTAAGGCAGTTAACGAACCGGTGTGACAAAAAATCGGTTAATCGACTTATAATAGTTGGCGTAGTGCTGCGATTTCGGGGAATTACCCTGGTGTCTGTACGAACTAACTTTGAAGAAGTGTGACTGAAAATGGGCGATTAATACATCGAAGACTTGCAGAAATTAAAAGTCATCGATTTGCTAAGCACTGCTTAGAAGCTGTAGCCCCTTCTAATTCAGCTTCGAGTTACTCAGTTGAAATTTGTTTTTTAACACTTATTGTGGTCTTATAAGTCCAAATCAAGATTTTGACTACATGCAGTCGACACGACACTTCCCGTGTCGGGAATACTCAGAGAATGTATTGCCCAGTCATGTTTTATTGAAAGGTAACCATCGCTGTGTCTCAGTCTTGGTGTGAGTATCTTTCGAACAACCTATGTAGTTGTTATACAGCTGGCTGCAATAGGAAAGAAATTATACAAGATAATGTTATACCTGCCTTGACTTGAAATAAATGAGAAGTCGATTTTAATGACAACTCTTGCCCATATTCAGCCAAAGTTGTGGCGAAACCTATCTGTAAGGGGTTGGTTTGCAATGAATTAAATGAACAATCAAAATTTTGGATTGTAATCTAATAGAATATGTCTAGGACCAGTTGGGGGTATAACTATAAGTCGCGTACATGGCAAAATCTGCAAACAGTTCGTCAGGAAGACTATTGTTCGTCTGCGCTAAAGTAGTGGAAATTGTAAGCTATGAATTGCTCTTCAGTAGTTTGCGAAATATACAGTGTGCCCACGTAGTACGCGGACGTCCAATATCTTGGTTAATAACAGAGGCGACTGAATTTTGCTCTCCAATGCTCAATTTCAATCTGTTTCCATTCGGCAGTCCACCGATGTCTTGTCTCGACCCGCTGGCGCCGTGTAGGACGGTGCTCGCGTTACACTCTCTAGCAAACGCCCCTGTACACTTCGGATAGTGATTACGCCTTCCCTTCCTGCTGGCTAAACAGCTCCAAGTTGCTTTAAGGAGGAGATATTCGACGCTATAGCACTGAACACAACGGCGGGGTACTTGCGTGCTGTGATCATGCGGGGCCGTCCCGCTTGCGGCTGAAGGCGCGTACGTCCGTGCTCATTCCATTCTTGCCATGTCCGTTGCACTGCCGAGAATCACCGCACGAGCTTCAGCTATAGAAATATTCAAAATTCGTTGCGTCAATTCATCTAGAGGAAACCTTTATGCACGGCTAAGATTCGTTCCGATTATATAGAGTGTGCTCGGCACTTTTTTTCCAACAAAGTATATAGGTACCGGTCGTTTTGAGAAATAGAATAAATAACGCCGCGAAAGGGTAAGGGGTACGAAAATTCGCTAGGAAGTGGGGTCGCGTATGAGTCTATCACAGTCTAGTCAGTTGTAGTCAGTAGTCGACAACAATCTCATCGAAGTGCGTATCACAAAGACAGGCCTCTACGTTCATAATGGATTTATTTTTAGTAAATGAGAAAATTGATACTGTAAGTTGAAATTTTCAAGGGAACACATATGATGAGATTAGAAACTTATTTCGTTTGTCTTTTCCTAACGGACCTGTGCCATCGATATCAACTATATCCCGTGTTATAGACTCATATACGACCTTTTTTTAGCGAATTTTCGTACCCCTTGCCCCTTTCCGGCGTTATTTATCCTATAACATGTAATGGTCATAGTACAAGAAATAAATCATATTGAATAACATAACCGATAATACAGCGGTGAAATAATATTTATCATGACAAGGTTGAATGCATTCATCAAAAAAAAAATCGAACAAAAAATTATGCCGTTACAGGAGTTAATCTGTCTAAGGTTATCGACAAGAAAACATCTGACTTTAATTTGAATTTAATCTTGGCTTGAGTCTTTAATGAAGAGGGAAGTTTATTTTCTACAATAAATCGCGGAAATATTCTGGCAAAAGTAGTATCTCCATATAGACTAGCAAGTACAGGGTGGTCAAATAAGAGTGCAAAGTGCTGTATCTCTGAAACTATTCGTCGTAGAGACTTGCGGTAAAAATTCTTAAGACTAAAGTGGTCAAAAGAAGACCGTGGAAAATATTTTCAGATTTCCATTAATTTTTAAATAAACTATTCTTAGTTCAAAAAATTAAAAAAAAACGTGTAGGGGCATAATAAGACTGATTATGAACTAAAACTTAATGCCTTCTTAAATGCTCGAAATGGTCTTCCATCACATTCAATGCATTGTTGGAGCCGCTCATGCGTAGACATTACAACAGCTTCAATTTCTGCTCTTGACAGGCTACGAATGGCCTCTTGTATTCGTATTTTCGTGGCGTCTCTCGTTGTTAGTGGAATTTGGTAAACAATATCTTTCAGCCGACCCTAGAGATAGAAGTCCAAACAGGTGAGGCCTGGGGATCGGGGAGGCCAAGAAAATAGACATCCTCGCCCAATCCACCTCTGCCGATATCTTAGATCTTCTTTTTGAGAAATGTGCTGGAGAACCATCTAGTTGCAAAAACATATTTTTCCGTAATTGCAAGGGCACATCTTCCAATAAAATAGGGAATTGGTTTACCAGAAAATCAAGAAACGTGGCACCGTTTAGTGGTTGATCAAATAAATATCTATATACCTATAATAGTTCCGCCCAGGATGCCACACCACACATTGAGACTCCAATGGCTTTGATATTGGACCTCGCACAACTAGTGAGGATTGTTGTCAGGCCAATAATGCAAATTATGCAAATTAACGTTTCCATCACTTCTAGAAAGCATTTCAATACTTTTAAACCTTACTTGTGTGTGCAAACAACATAAATTACGCTGCCTCTATATGTAAGTATAATTTGTTGATTTTAGGCATTTGTTTTTCCTCCATGGCCTACTCTTCATATTTTGCGTACCTTGCACTTGCATATTACTTGCATTGATAACTGTGCCACTACACGTTTTTCTTAAAATTTTTTTAACTAGGAATACTTTTATTATTTAAAAATTATAAATTATGCAATTGAATCTTGAAAAAACACAAATAAATAACAATTAAATAAAATGTAATAGCAGTGAAAAATCACTTTGAAAGTTTAAGATGCCGGTTACGCCCTCTGGCGACCATCTGGGAAATCTGAAAATATTTTCTACGGTCTTCTACAAGTCTCTACGACGAATAGTTTCAGAGATACAGCACTTTGCATTCTTATCTAACCACCCTGTACTATTTATATATTTCCCTAAGCACAAATCAAATGAATATTACCAATGCCAGAATATTGTCCATTAGAAGAAACGAACACGTTCTAGTGCAGAGTGTCTAGAAACCATACTTAAAAATTCAGAATTAATACATACAAGAGCGGATACTGTATGTACGATATCCAACAGACAGATTATTATTGCAATAATTCATATCAAGAAAATACGCAGTACAATTTAAGAATAATGTTTACCTTTCACCAGCAAGCATTTTTTCATAAATATCAAATATACGTTATTACCTTATATTTATGAGCACATTGAATACACTTAACCGAATGATTGCAAAAATTCAAGGTGTGTCCTACATTCTTTCTCTTATCTCTCTTATTTTATGTTAAGTACCATCGAAATAAAAATTCAGAATTAATATCATCCGACTGTATTAAAATAAAATCTCTTTAATATTAAAATTTTTATCAACGCTTTAAGTATCGCTAAACGGCTACCGAAAATTCCTCATGTATACATGTTTTTCTTGCCAATGTCAAGGACACTAGATTATTGGGTTAGCACTTCGATAAGGTCTCCCATTTATTTTTTATCTCTAGTTTTTTTTCTCTCATTTGATCATATTATATTTAGGCGCCCAAGACAAGTCTGTTTTATTATTGTTGTTTTTCATTATTATAATAAGCCACCGAAATGACTTAACCTACATAAGTACGCTTATGACATCCACAGTTCAGTTAGTAATTTCATCTTTAATACTGTGCTTCTTATCTAACCGGTTGCCGTCGCGCCTGTGGTGGTATATCTTGTTTTTGAATATATGTAAGTGCATGTGCGGTTACGTTTTCGCGGTGGATATTTGAATATTCCCCGCTGCCCTACTTGCGGTTCCACTAGAATCTTACTGTAAGTACATATTCAGTACGTATGTTTCAGTATTTAGCTCCCAACTGCTCCTAGCTAACTTTATGAAATTGAGCAAATTCCACAGACGACCAGACTAGTAAATCTTACATGATAAAGTGAATCGCTACTTTATAGTTGTAATATAAGGTTGCCCGCACCTAGTTTCCGCCATATCCATGCACCAGATGTATGCATGTTGTTGGGTTGTTGCATATTGTAGTGCAATATGTTATATCCCTTGCATATAATTTGCGTTTAGATCATCTACTACGGAGCTAATTTGGATTAAAATTTTATGTACTTACTGTGCAGTTATAAAATATACGGTCTACACCAAGTTAGTACGGGAGAACTGCTTCTAATTAATTAAATCAAACTGTTCAACTGAATGCTTTAATATGATTGTAGAATGTTACGCGCAAGAGATTTAGTCGTGTTTATTTTTATCATTGGCCTTACGTATGTTCACAATTATTTTATTTTGTAAAATCAGATTTTTATGGTTGAAGTATGTTACGAAATTTTTGAATATCTCTTGTTTAAAATGATTTTTTCTCTCTTGAATTTTTGTTATTTTTTTTTTGAAGGAGTGCAGTATTAGAGGTAGTCGAGGATGAAATGGCGCACACCATTATATAGTTATGTTTTGGAGCCGTCCAGTCGCAGTGATTTGAACAACAAAATGAACATTTTCAGTTATCGTCTGTCGCTGGCAAACAAAGTTAAAAATGCCTTTGGCATATTGTAATCGTTTTCAGGTATTTCTTACAGAAATTTTTCTTAATTGAAAAACACAAGAGCTCAGTGGACTTAAAGTATAGGAACCGTCCGTACGCACGTATACGAACGGGTCCAAACTGATTCTGATTTCGGTGGGTACTACTGCATGCCATCGAATGTTGTGTCCAGGAATGTCTGAATAGACGCTGAAAGCTGCATGTATACATACATATTTTCTCAAACAGTTAATCGGCAATAAAGACTTTAGGGGCCTATACTTTTCAGTCTTAATTAACCTCGTATTTTGCCTGCTCACTCTCAATGCTCTGGACCAAAGAAACACAGTCAGACCGATGTCCTGATGGCCTTGCAAAGAAAGGTGCGACATTCCAATATATTTGACCCGAGCCATTCTGTCTCACCACTGAGTTCACCGCCAATAGTGCTGAAAAAAAATCTAACTGGAAAATCTAAAACTAAGACAATCAAAAAAGTTTATTACTTTCTCAGTCAATAAGCTGAAATTTCTGCTGGAACTCGATAGAAGAGAGCTCAGCATCAGGACGGTTTTACGCACTGGTCACGGTCCTTTGAGGTAACACCTGAAGAAGATGGGCAAGGTGGACTGTGATAAATGGCGATTCTGTTCGGAGCATAGTGAGACAACGGAACACATTATGTGCAACTGCAAGTTGTTGGTCGGGCAAAGGCCCCAAGAACATCCTAGACTTCTTCAGATTTCTGGAGATCTAATTGAGACTAAAAGCTTAACGGTTGCTGATTGATTCTCGAGGCATTTCTTGATGGTTTGTAAATAATAGTAAATTATAATACCACATATCTGTTTCTGCAGAGCTGTTTCTCTTCAGAAACAGCTGCGAATGCGAATTTATTTTCGCTGCTACAATGTTTTTTTGTTGCATTCGGTTTTATTTCTTGTAATTTTTGAAATAAAAGTATTTAAGGTCTATCTTTTTGAACCTTTAAAAAGAAATATGTCTTAAATCAACCATTGAGTGTGATTGAAGTGTGATACTTGACCATACACTGACGATGTTGTACGCAAGTTCGTGCTTGCACACTGATGAATTCCAGACAAATCGGAAAATTTCTGCGACGCAAATGTTTGATGGCATACTTATATCAGCGCACAAACACAACACCTTGTCGGAAGAGGTTATAACTTTTGTAAATGGCGTCATACGTCAATCATATTTGACATTTGTGAACTAGACAGCTGCAGAATACAAACAGGCAAGCTATGGAGCGCTATACTCCGCAAGAACGTGGAATAATTGTGTCGATTTTTTTTTACCAATAATCGGTCGGTGGTGTTAGCGCAGCGTGAATTTCGTTGTCGATTTCCTAATCGTGTCGCGCCAACTGGACAAACATTACGCCGCTTAGCTGCTCGATTCGAACAGACTGGAACCACAAGAGATCTTCCAGGGCGTGGCCACCACCGGACTGGTCGTTCTGTCGAGAATATCGCGGCTGTGGTTGCTGATGTTGCTGAGAACGAAGAAACATCAACCAGACGACGTGCCACGCAATTGGTCGTCAGCAGACGGACCCTACAGCAAATTTTAGTGAAAGACTTACACATGTTCCCGTACAAAGTGCAAACAGTGCATCAGTTAATGCCTGCTGACCTTCAGTCGCATGTAAATTACTGTAGAGCCATCCTCAATGTCAACAACGAAGTGAACGATTTTCAGTCGAAAATCATCATGAGCGACGAGGCGCATTTTCATTTATTACGTCAATAAGCGAAATCTTCGTTTCTGGGGCACTCAAAATCCGCGTGTGATGCACGAAAAGCCGTTACATCCACTCAAGGCTAAAGTGTGGTGCGGTGTTCACGCGGGAGGAGTGATTGGACCTTATTTTTTTGAGGACTCCATCGGTAATACGGTTACTGTTAATGGCGAACGCTACAGGGCCATGATAAACGACTTCTTACTGCCAGAATTGAATGAGCGGGGCTTGGTGAACATGTGGTTTCAATTGCAACCGCACAAAGCAGGAGCCACAATGGATATTGTGAAGGAAGCATTTCCTTGTCGCGTGATCTCCCGTTTTGGCGATTTGGCATGGCCAGCAAGATCGCCCGATTTAACCATCCCAGTCTTCTTTCTTTGGGGCTTCTTGATGTCGCGGGATTATGCCAACAAGCCACAGACAATCGCAGCCCTTAATGAGAATATTCGACAGGAATGCGAACAGTTATCGCCAGAAATCATGCGGAAAGTTATGGAAGATGCGATAAAACGGGCACAAATGTGCATCAATACTGGCGGCAGCCACTTGGCGGATATCATATTTTCCAATTAACAGAAAAAATTGTAAAGATCCAAATAAAGATTTTCACCACTCAAATTTTTGTTTTTTTATTTGACTAAAAAAGTTATTCAAAAACAAAATTGGATGATTAATTTTGCGCCACCTTGTACATACATGTATGCTAGTCTGTGAGCATCTTGAGGGGGTGCGTCATTTCACCCTCTCCTACCTCTATGTGGAAATAAAGTAAGTCAGCGCTAGCTGGGCATTCCTTCACTGGGATTCTTCAGATGTAAAATTATTACAATAAAAAAGGGTAAAGAAACAAAAGACTTCGGATTGATAATGAAAATTTACAAACTACACTAGTTTCATTTATAAATAAGAAAACATTAACCAATTCTGTGAAAACAAGAAGGAATGTAGTATTAAAAAGTTTTTATGGGAGAGAGCCAGATAGAGCAAAAAATATGAATAAAATTAAAGTGTTCAAAACAACCAACTTTGGAATTAATAAAAAAAAGGAAATTGATCTTTCTTTGGTGCGTCCAGCGACAAAAACTTGCGCTAATTATCTGAGAAAACAGGGCAACCATACAACTATGGTGTAGACAGCACCTTAATAATGTAAATCTAGACAGTAGCTGAACGAAATTGAAGTGAACTAAACATAAAAAAATTAAGCAGCAAAATATTGTTCTAATTAAACCGAGTAAAGCAAGGAAGCTAATTAAACAGTTTAATTAGGAGAACTACTATTCCTTTTCACATATCAAGGACGACAAAAGCGAACCAGACGGACTGGAGTATTTACGCCGATCAAGTGGGCAGCGAATCTCTCATGTAAGATTTAGAAAGGATTTGCTAGGTGGCGCGCTTGATTAAAGCCGTCCAGCTGGACGCTGGCATGAAATTTTGTATACAGGGGCCGTCAAAAGGCAATTAACTCACGTCACTGGATAGCCGCTAAACCATTGCACTTTATTATACCTCAGGCACGATTAAAGTTTGGATGTAAAATACTGATTTCAACAATAATAAATAAAATGAATCTTGGAAGGGAGGGTGGGGTGTCAATTGCGGGCAACTGTAATGTATATACTCAAGTTCTATTGGTTTCATTTTCAGGATTTGCATTTCTTATAAGACACTGAAAAATCAGATTCTACATACCGAAAATCTTCAACGTCTGGTTGTTCAATCATCCCTTTGGGAAACAATATTTTCATATTTTTTACTTAACCAAACTTAACCAAGGCATCCGCATCATATTCAGAAATATGAAACAGGTAAATTTTACACTACAAACATCCCCTGTATATATAACAAACAAATACCATTGCCTGAACATTTCCGATTTAGAGACATTCGAAATTAACTATTCAAAGCGAATTTATTGCTCGTAATTAAGCACTGCGGATATTTCGCGAAATTCACGAAAGCATCGCGACAGGTCACGCACTATTCATTCGGCAGATGGCGCCGTAGCCGAGGAAATGGTGTGGGGAAAGGTGGCGGCAGGTGGCCGGTTACAATACCCTAGGTATAACGGAGCGGAGCGGACACACCTGACACCTTATCGGTAAAAATAAATACGGAAAAGGAATAAAAAAAAAAAAACTAGGTGACGGTGAAAATAATGTTGACGTTTACGGAGACTTATGATACCACCAAGAGAAAGAAAGCTGTATTTTGGTAACGGCGGGCATATGGACTTTTTATCTCGCAATAAAATGGTGTAGAATTTTTCGCAGCTGCTTGCGTAACTTGACATTATCGAAATTAGATGTCTACAATGTAGGTACAGTGTACTTGAATCTACCAGGTTGCGAAACAGAAAATGTGATTCAATTGAAAATAATCAAAACTTATCTGGAAATAAAAACTATATACCTATAATAAATTTCAGATATAAAAAAGTCATTAACCTTTTCGGGAAAATAAACCTTTTAAACGAAACTGCAATAGATTTTTTAGCTGAATGTATGATCAAAGCATTTCTTTCAAAGTTACACGAGCATTTAAACAAACAAATCTGATAGTGCTTTATTGTTTCTTGCTTCTGCGTTAAAATAATCAAAATTCGATTGTCGTAAGCTGCTTTTTTGTTTGCACGAAGGCGTTTTATAGAGATTTATATTTTCGCGTTCTTATTACTCAAATTCTCGCTTTTATGTGGATCTCTTCAAATTCCAAGCAATCAAATCCGTTATCGTTATTTTTAATTACAGTACCTTACATTTTATAACGTTTGTGGTTTCTGTTTTAAAAATAATTCAATTTTATTGTAGACACTTCAAATGTACTCGTAATAGCGTTTTTTCTAATTGATCTAGATCAACATAATTTTCAGATTTATTTCTGGATATGAAATTTTATCTTTTACAATTAATTAGTCATACCTAAATATTATGTTAAGAACGGGAGTAATAAATACACGCGAGAAATAATTTTTATCTAATCTAGATATGTAGCTGCTAAAACAATGGATAATGATTTGTCATATCTCCTTCAACTGTTATTAAATGTTCCGAGGAGGTGATGAGTGAAATTGAGGGATTTTGTGGACTTGGTAGTAGCTCGCAGATTGAAAAGTCGATGTTTTATAGGACAACAATAACTATAAATAAATAATTGTTCTACATGGTGAGAAAGATCCTTCGCATTATTACGTAAGACTGGTTGGAGATTGTGCTCTTGAGACAACAACGCAGGAAATAATAACGAAAACTGGAGGTTTCCTGGAATTGTAGTTTATGTTATTGCAAGAGACGTTCGGATATTAAAGACGACATTTTTGTTTCCCAAGCCTCTCACATTAGAACAAGTGTGGAATATATCTGGAAAATTTGGACCCCCATAGATTTTCTGAATAGTATCAGTTGTATAATGTAAAGTAAATGAAGTAAAATGTTTGAATGTATATGGTATTACATCACACTTGCTTTGCATTACTCGTATTTTGTCTAAAAATTATTAAAAGCCAACCTTTTCTCCTCAAATAGTCCTCTCCTATAAAATAATGTCAGTACCTCTTTTATTGATAATTTTTTTTTAGGTGTTAATGTGTTGTCAAGAATTTGTTTCCTTTTGCAAATAAATCTTCGGCGATGTTTTACATGAACGAGCGATTTTTGGTCCTCTAGAAATAATCATCATCTGGGGTCAGATACTATTCCCAAATTGTACAAGTACTTCTTCAGGTAGAGATCACTTTTACAGTCTACACAAAAGTTTTCGACGCACTATTTTTGGTGCACCATAGTATATGAAATAAACAATAGTACAGCTTGGTCATGATGAATTCGATATGGGTGAAAGATGAAAATAGCTACTGCGAAATTTAAAGCATAGCACCAGTGAAACGAAATTTGCATTGTTTGGCGAACTCTTCTTCCATCAGGTTAACGAACCTCAGATAGCGATCAATCAATTGGCTATATGGATTAATGCCATCACAATGCACATTTTATTGGATGTAAACTGTGCAAAGAAACCTTGAATTCAGGAAACCGATCTTGTAGCATCATAACTACTTATTTAGTTGTTGTATTATATTTGCTAAACGGCATATGCTTCGCTAATCTATTTTAGAACGTGTATTGCAACGCCATTTTTTCAACTTCTGCTAGTTAAGCTGTAGGTCTGTGCAATACGAGGTTGGCTAAAGTTTTGCAACATTGCTACCACAAAATGGTAAAAATGCTACAAAAATGACTTAAAGGAGCCATTTCAATTGATCATCTGTCGCTTAAGGGTTATAGCCACTAGAATCATTATTTAGAGGTTGTGTGTCATATATTTAAAAAAATCAAGTTCCATCATTGTATTTATCGGTCGCGATTGATTGTCGTTTGAGTATTTTTTACCACCTAAATACCACCAAAATAGAATTGGCCATCGTTTGACTACAACCACCTCTTACGTTTTCAGAAGATCGAAAACGAACTTGCTTGGACAAAAAATTTTTTTTTGAAAGCAAAATCTTGTAGGACAGGATTGACCATCGTTTGACCATGTGTAATCATCAAACCATTTTCCTGAATACTCAAAATCAGTCACAAAAATGTGACGAAAAATGTAAGTGACGTTGAGGTATGATGAAGCGGTGAAAATGTTAGAACGTGTTGTTTCATGCCTCTAAACCATAAACAGTTGTAAATCAGTGGTGTCACCGGTAATTTTTGTTTGACCTTGAACTTAGGTGTAGCAGAGTCTCTAAAGACCATCATCATTCAGAAACTATAAAAGGTGGTAGGACACTACAAATACCACAACTTGTTCATTCATAACTTTAAACAACAGAAAGTCGACAGTCATCAATGTTGAATGGGCTGTTGTATGGAAACTTCAAGTTCGGATAAAAAATCATCAATGCGTGGTCAAATAATTTTTTGTAGTGCAAAGGTATGACACAACACATTTGTAACATTCCCCATTTGACCAGCTCTTGAAGTCTATAAAAAACTAACTAATGGGTGGTCAGACAACGATTATACATTCTTTGTTAGTTTAGAGGCAGGAAGCAATACATTGATAACATTTTCAGTGCTTCACCACCTGTCAAAGTTTCTCTGTCAAAGTCTCTTGTTATAAGTAACTTCGAAGTCGAATACAAATTAGTCTGACTTTTTGGTTTATCTTGGTGATGGTTTATCTTCTAACAAAAATTTTGCTTTTGAAGGAGAATTGTAGAAATGTTTGGCAAATGTTGCTTAAATATGTCTGTTTGTTAGAACCAACGAATAGTGGATAATTGAAATCTGTAATCGTCTATAGTGGCCAATTGATTTTAGATTTAGATGTAAGTAAGGGTGATATTGAGCTGCGATCTATTGATCTGTTGTGCCCCCTTGCATGAGCTGTTAGCTGCTGGGGTATGTTCGCTCTCAAAGCTCCCCATCCAGTCTAAGAGCATTAGCTGTAATGGTTTCAGAGAAGGTATTTCTTCATCGTCTATGACGTCTTTGCCGAGATAGTTGATTCAGGTTTTGATGATGGCGGTGCAGTAAGATGTCAGGTGTTCCGGATTTTCATCCTCAATCCTGCAGAACCTGCAGTCGCTATTCTGCTTTAGGCCTATCCCTGTCATGTTGTCCCATGTCATTGTTGTAGCTTCCAAGGAAGATCTTGGAGTATTTCAGACTAGGAAGATTCTCCCAGAGGATGATCTGCGCCGCTCTTCTCTGTCTTTAAGTTATTTTTTGTAGGTGCTCATCCCTATACCACAGAACGGTTCCGGTCCCACAAATGGAGTTGTCTCGTTGCCTCTAATTCCAGTTGCCTCTAATTCCAGTATGTCCTGGTACCCAGCATAATGCAATTCTGTTTTCCGTGCCTAGGTTGTTTAATCTGTTAAGACATTCCCAGATTAATTTCTGCTGATGGTGTTAGAACTGGTCGTTATAGCTGCTTGATTATCGGAGATTACAATGCTCTGCTTCCGATAGTACCTTTCCAGGTTCAGTTGAGCACATCTTCCAATGGCATTGATCTCCGCTTGGAAAACACTGGGGTATATCCCCATTGGCTCAGAATATTTAATTTTTGATGGCCAATTGATATTTAATCTTTTCCAACCATTGTGATGCCAATAGCGTTGTCATAAATTTTTGTAGTTCCTGAGGCAATGTGCCAAAATGGACATAAATTGTCCGACAAGCACATTCTGAAAAACTGTTACAATAAAAGGCAGACATCGCTCTTGACATAAGATATCTACTACAGCACGTCACAAGCTTCTTATATCTGCTACATTCGTACAACTGAATATTCTAATACGAAAATTCATCACTATGAAGGCTGATTGTGTGCAAAGCAGAAATAAGAAAAGAAATGATTGGAATTGACCAACAAAAAAGCGAATTCGACAATACAATGGTCTAAGATTTTATGGATGCACTTGTAGAGTACAGCAACAATAATTCATTTTTTGTTTCAAAAATTACATATAGGTAACACATTCATCTTGTTTCTGGTTGCTTTTCATGCTGATGCATATATCTATTCATGCTCCAGATTCGGATTAGTAGTGGAAAAGGTTGTATTACGTATACATACGTTTCCATATTTTAGGTCGCCATTAAATCACATCTAGCGCAGTTATCGCCTCCCTTCCCGCCTGCCGTCCCACCCTAGTTGTCTACGTCGCGACAAAGGCGTCGATTTGAATTTTAAATCGCCCGTTTTTGTTTAGATTTATTGCGGCTGTGTTGGGGGGCCGCTGTTCGAGAAATTCCGATTAGGAAATATTTTAATTTTAGTTGTGAACGGTTGCAACGCGAAACAGGACTGTATCCAGCTGTTCTATGTTTGACCCCATGTTACGTATTTATAGGAAATATTATGCAAAAATGGGGATAAATGTACAATGTTTTGAAAAGTTGATGTCTCTTCATACACATAAAAGTTATCTAAATCATAAAATAGCGGTCTATTCTAACCGAACTCAGTTGTTCACACATATGATTGTGATATTATTGTGTAGAATGATTTTTTTTCAACTAGATATCACACAGGAAAAGACCGATTTATCTAAATCTTTTTTTTTTTGGTAAACCAAACAAATGTTGAATTGTTTTTTTTTTTACTTACAGTTAGTATATGTTGTAACAAAGGTGTCATTGAGATTTATGATGTAACGACTTAAACTATGTGTTATTCATACAAAATAACATCACGAGATATCCCAAGAAATACTGGATTAACGCTAACGAATACAATTACTTTTTGTTTTCCATAAACTACCATCGCAATCTCTGATTTTTACGCCTAAATAAGACAATCGGCTACGCAAATCTTCTACAAATTAAGATTCAAATTGACTACCATATGTCGCCGGCTAAGTAAGATGGAAATCAACGTACGCATGCTAACATAAAATCTTCGCGCCATTTTAGGTGATCGCCATAAATCTAAAAACATTTGTTAGTCTTGGATTAACAGAACATTAGCCAGTCGCCTGTTATGGTATTCTACATACAACAGGCTAGTTAAGTTTTAGTTGTGCAGCAAGCTGCAAAATTAGTATCCCCTTTATGCTAAAGAGTATAAGTATTATTTTTGATGTATATAATCAGATATATGAGAACATAATTTTTACATGTCACCGTACATGTCATACAGGATTTCAATTGTCGCGATAGAAAGTTGATGTTTCGTGTTAAGTATATACTGAATGTAATGGTAATCCGACAGTATGGCTGAAGGTGAATTATGTTTCAATCTATGCTTGGATGCTTTATGTCTGCATGTGTATATTTCTTCTTCTTGTTGTTCCATTTATGCACAGTTGGTATATATATATGTAATACATACTTTTGCTTGAAATGATTTACGACAACATGCCAACGTTTTGAATATACAATTAGCGCTCTCTGAAAAAGGTATAAATATTAATTTGGGTGCGAGAACAACGCACAATAACGTTATTAATTTTTTATGTTTTTTTTTGCAATATAGCGAACATGTGTTACTTATTGTGGACTTTCCAACGTTGTGGTACTAAGGTATAATTAGATAAATAATTTGAGATATCCGTAATGGTTGAGCAATCCTTAAAATCACCTTATGTCTTTTAGAAGAACAACAATTATGCTGATTTGTTTGTTGAAATAACTTATTATGTATTTTCGATAATTATAAGTTTAGAGTAATCCGTTTAAAATATTAAACAATTATATAATTTGAGTAATCTGGCCAGTACTCACAACATATACGTAAGATATTGTGAATAGTCTATGTATGTACATAAACACAGACTCGGAAATTACCGCAAAAAATCAAACCAAAGTTGCGCAAAGGATGTCGACTGAAATTGTGAAAATCGAAAGATTAGAGTATCGAGCCATGAGTCAACATATGTATTTAAGGGAGTTAAGTGGTAAGCAGATTTACGAAGATATGCTTAATATCCTTGGCGATCAATGTACTTCCTATGCGACCGTGAAAAATTGGATTGCAAGCTTCCAAAGGGGTAAATTTTCCATTGAAGATGAACACCAATCGGGAAGGCCAGTTTCTGTGTCCGTCCTTGAAAATGTTGATGCAGTTCATTTGTAAGATCGTCGAATTGGGCTAAAACAAATATCTGAATCACTGAATATTTCATATGAACGCATCCATCACATAGTTCACGTCGATGTGGACATGAGAAAAATTTCTGCAAAATAGATTCCCAAATGTCTGAATGTTGACCAGAAACGTGCAAGTGTGAAACCATCACGTTCGATCTGTGCTCGCTTTGAAAATTATACAGACTCCTTAAACCGTATTGTTATTATGGATTAAACTGAGGTAGATATCTACGACCCAGAAACAAAGTAACATTCGATGGAATTGAGACGCTCTAGTTTTCCAAGGCCTAAGAAATTTTCTGTTCAAAAAACTGCTAGAAGAGTTCTTACTTCAGTTTCGTGATTGATTTTCTGGATAAAGATGGAATAATAACTAAATTATTATTCAACGTTCCTGACCACTCTACGAGAAAAAATTTTGGAGAACACGCAAAAAGGTGTCTAAAGCTGTTTTGTTTTTGCAGGATAATGCCCTGCACACAAATCGCATGTTGCCATGCAAACAATTCGTGATTGAGGCTTCGAATTACTCAAACACCTCCCTTATTCACCAGATCTGTCTCCGTACGACTATCATGTCTTTCCTCAATTGAAAAAATGTTTAAAAGATATTAAATTTGTTTCCAACAAAGAGATGATAGAAGCTGAGGAGATCTGGTTTGCAGAGCAAGACGAAAATTTCTTTTTGAAAGGTCTAGAGGCGTTACAGCCTTGTTGTAATAAATGTATCACTTAAGAGAAGATTATATTGAATAATAAAATATTCAATGGGGTAGTTGAAAATTCTCTTTTTTGTTAATTTAGATTGAAGCCTCCAAATGATATTTTAAAAACACTTTTCTCTTAGTTTCACCTTGAAACAAATGAATTCAGTTTCTCGCAATGCTTCTGTGACAGTTACACTGGAACCTCGTCTATATCCGCGGTCGGAAAACGTAAACATTCACTTACATCCGCTCACGAGGGGTCCCCACTCTTATCCCGTTAGCGGAGAGGAAAGGCCGTGCTACGCGCTGATTGGCTCATGTGAATACGTGCACTATGGGGTGGTGGATGCCGAGCGGATATAAATGAGCGCTATAGTACGGATATGAATGAGGGTGGATATAAGTGAGCGAGGAGATAAGCGAGGTTCCAGTGTACTTTGGTGAATGGAATACTTATGGAATTTCTTTTTATATCAACAATTTCTTATATGTAACTTCAATCAACCTATTTGCACACTTTGTAGGCGTAAACTATACTGCATGGTAGTTTGTTATAGTCCTATTTTTGATACTTTCTGCAATCGATGCTGTTTTGCTTGCTTTTGGACCATTTCCATTTCATTTTTGACCTTGATTATAATGGAATTGCTCTCATTGAGTCTTTGTGGAGTCAATCATAAATAATAGTAATACAATTGTGCTGTTATTGTGACCATTTCAATTGCGTTAATTTTTGAATGTACTGTAAAATTGGTAGAGTTTTGTGTTGTTTTTGGCTGCAGCTACAATTTCCGCCATAGTTGCTTGCTAAGGTTGTGATCGTGTTCATTGTTGACGTCATCTTGTTCCAGACAGACAAGATAACGCTTCGTTTTTGTTTACGATTGACAGTTTGATGTGGATATTTTCAGAAGTGAAGTACTGTGGTGGAGATGGAACGACTGATAAGTAGGCTACTACTCACGTCTAGTTGCCCACTAATATAAAGCACTGCCAACAGTCTCATACATTTTGGTTTTTCTGTTGGTCGTCCAAGTCCAACTGTGACTTGCAAAATACGGAGACCAATAGCAGTGAAGTACATGACACTTGATACTATAATATTGAGTAGTCACCATGTATACTACTGGTTTATATCTACAGTGAAACCTGTTTAAAACGGAATCGACTGGGACCAAAATATTTTCCTTGATACACTCAGGTTATTATACATATGGTTTCATTCAACCGTCCAATCCATTTAAATTCCAAAATTTCAGAAATAAATCTGTAAATCATTGCCCGGTCATCTTCCGTTTAAACCATTTTTTGGTCTAAATTTATTAGTACGGTTTCGCGTTAAACAGGTTCCGTTTTAAAAAGGTACAGTTGCTATGTTTTTTTACGAGGACGATTGCGGACTATGAAAATTTTCCGCCTTAAACAGTTTTCCGTTTTATCAAGGGTCCCTCTTAGGCAGGTTTCACTTTATATGTATACAGGGTGGTCCATTTATAGTGTAACACTGTAATATCTTCGAAACCATTAGTGTTATGAAGAAAAGTGTTTGGCAAAAGTTTAACTATATGAAGGGCTCATTCGATGGCGCTACTGTTGTCACTATAAAGAAAGACACAAAGGTCAACTCTTTTTTTCAAATAGCATAAGATATTTTTGTATCAAATTCTAAAAGAGCGATAAGGTCTGAATAGAAAAATAGTAAACCACATATGACCTCAAATTAATAATGTTTTCCCTTCGTTTGTTAAATGTAAAAGTAAAAAATAAATGTTAATAGTAGCTACAAATTGTTTACATAAACAGTAAACAATTGAAGAAAGCAGCCGAATATCGAATTAAATGTTCAAATTGGCGGTCACCAGCCCCAAAGCACTTTTTTATTCGCGCAGAAAAATCTCTATGCACACGCAGTAACATGTCTTCAGAAATGTCTGCACAAGGATGTCTTATTTTCTGCTGCCTGTTTCCTGGTGTTCTTGGTTCCGTGTCATATACAACAAGTCGATATTATACTCTCACTACTACTTATAATACTTTGGTTACTTCGGTGTCAAAAAAGTCGATTTGTATACTTAAAATAAATATAGCGATTCTTCACAGTGTATAAAGAAGACCAGATTAATGAAACAATTAAGAAAGCGAAGGGAAATCATCAAAATCAGGAAGGATGTGAAGAAAGAAGAAAGAAGCACACTGACATATCTGATCATAGAGGATAAATTCGTAGACAAAGGAAGAGATAATTATGAGATTAGAGAGCTAATCGTCGAAGAAATGCCAGAAGCAATAAGAGTTCTTGAACTTGTTTCTTGAGCTATATTACTTGTCTGTCTACCGTGGCTTGTAAATTGTGTGCGCTAAATCAAAGGATTTTTTACAGGACTATTTCGCCGTTTGAATTCAATCTAGTAACCGCTCTGCGAATTAAAAGAAGCAAAAAAGACAACTGGCATCAAAGCAGAAAACACGTCCAATGAAATTATGAGGACGGCGAAGTGATATCGAATAATCAGCCTAATTGTTTGTACAAACGTTTACTTATAGCCCTCATAATGTGGTAAAACTGTTTGAAGAACTTCAACACTCTGAGTTATTCAAAGTGTAACTGTCAAAAAGTTTTACTTAAACACTTTTGCACCCCATTTACGATTTTAAAAGTAGGATATCGTTTCGAGAAAGTACCTTTTAAGAATTTTTTCTTGAATTATTGTTGCTTAAATTATCAAACATACAGCAATACAAAATTAATTTTCGATAGAACATGAACTACAAAGAAGAATTAAGGAATGTCACAATGGTGCACATATTAATACGTCGATGGTGATATGTTATTTGAAATTGAATAAGGACGACAAGCGATGTCAATTCACAGCATCCCAATAACAATAAAGGGCTGGCTTAGTCAGGTACTAACCTGGCATGTATTTATGGTTTCGTGGATTATTGGACACGTAATAGGATGAGGCAGATAACATATCGACCCGAATGGCATGTCGCTCATTGAAGACCATACGTTACTTAACAACTAATTACACCATTATCGAATGCCTGTCATGGTGCGAGACTAATGGTACAGTCTTCCTTAACAACAAAAGCGTCTTCTCCAAATTTGGAAGTTATTCGCCTAATAAATTAGTCTTACTATATTACTGTACTTACAACTTTCTAGCCTGAGCACGTGGATGTAATATCGATCCTCTTCAATATAAACAACCGTTTTCTCACTTCTCACATTACACGTTTTAGTTGTATTTCGCAGATTTAGGAGCTTGTTGAGGGGAATAATTAGCTGTGCTCCGAAGATTGATATAATTGCTCCCTATCTCGGATTTATGGGCGTCGACGAGCAGACCCTAACGCGGCGATTACATCATGCGTGTACAAGAAATGCTATAGGTAAGGTGTTATATACACGTTCCTTTTCGGCTAAACGATCGTTCGGTTTGAGAATGTAGAAAAGACCCGCAATCGTAAATACGACGGTAAATCATTCAATCCTTTAACATTTAGAACCCCCAGTAGTACCTTTTGTTAAAACAAGAAAAGCGAGACTGTAGTGCTACAGTATTGATGTTCCGAATGTTAAAAGTCGTTATGTCCGTGTTTTGATTAATTGTTCCACTCGTAGTCAGCTAAACAATTTCGTGCTGTTTACCTCATTAAAACGGCCAGTTCCGCGCAAGGGCTCTGTTTTTGTTTGTCTTTGCCAAGCGTTTTATTGTGTAACTGTGAAAATTGCAAACTGCCATCGAAATACGAAAATATATATAAAAGAAAAAGGGAAAGCTGTGCTGTGCTTTTTCAATAACAAATGTTTTTTTAACTTAGGTCTGGTGTGAACGTAGTGCCGAGTAACTAAGTAATTAGCTGTTATAGCTATTATAAACTTAGAGTTTGAAACAGGGAGGGAGGACTAAGAAAAACGGTCAACCAGCTGAATTATTAAAGAAGTAATGAAAACACTGGGAATTAATGAAGAACTCCTCAAAAAAAAATATACCCGAAATTGAAAAGCTGATTTGCTCCAAGTGCACTTACATACGTTCAAGAGGGGTGAATTAAAGTACATTTGCGACCTTCGTTACTACACAGATAAGAGAAAACTGTTTGAAAAATAAAGAGAACCTTAAACGTTACATCTATGCAATGCCAGAGCTTTACAATATAGGACGTAGAAACGTTGGGACAGACTTATTTATCTATCTCCGAAACATTTTTGCGCAAGTTTACATACAAATAATACAACCCCACATTTTGACCGGATAAAATATGCATCGCTCGAACCCGACGTCGCAACTGCCGGCATCTATTTCGGATACCAACTGAAGAGCTGCAAGTGCTTATGAATAATCTATGGCGGTTCATTTAGCGGCGAAACAATCTGTTGACATTCGCATTAATTCCAATACGTAGATTATGGAACAACAAAAACGCCATACCACAAACCCTACGCTTGCGATATTCCTGCCTTATCCACGGCTTTTACAATTCTCGTCTTATGTTTACATCCGTTGATACCGACGAATTTTAAGCGATCCTACCCTTAGTTAATAATGCACCCGGCGAAGTTACAACAATGGGAAAATAACCAGAGCAAGGTTCGCCCATCTAGGGTTGATGGCAAGTCAGCGCGTTGTGTTAAATCACAAAATTTATTTTAGCTTGTAACTAAGGCGAAGATGCTGTAAGAGTGGATAGTGATGATAAGCTAAATAGAATGGATGTAAGTTGTTTTTTTGTGTAAAGATGAACAAGAATTTGAAGCTGTTTTTATTAGCATTTCAGTACACTTGGGAATTTTATCATATTATCGTTATATTATCGAGAAATTGCAAGATGTTTTATTTAAACTTAAAGAATACAAAAAATGTGTTAACTGCTGGTGGAAGTTTGATTCCCAAAGGCGGCTTGACCTGATGAAGACAGTCGTGGATGAAGATGTTAATTTTGTAGCGCCACTGATTTCCCAATTGCTTCGCAGAATCTTAAAGTACTCACCTCGAAAATCAGAAGAATAAGTAGATAACGGGAATTCGAAAATGCGAAATCGCTACCACGCAAAATTAACAGCTTATTAAAAATTTAAAAAACTGACTCGTACTACGCCATCTATCCAGGAATAAGCTAACTTAGCTTCGATAACAAGCAATGGCAGTACATTCTAACCTATAAAATTTACAGCACAGATATACGACAAGAAAAGAAAATTTATTTTAATAGTTCAATATGGAAGGAGCGTAGATAAACGACTGAAAAGAAGTCGAGTACCAATGAATTTTCAGGTATATGAAGAAAGTCAAGATAGGGATCGGAGAATAGAGGAAAACCCGGACTGAATATAACAACCAAAGGAAAAATTGTAAGCGCAACTCTGAAATACATAATAGAAAACCAGGGAGATATATAAAATAAACTGCCGAAGAAACTAAAAGCTAAGAGTAAGATGAAAAGTGATGAAAAAAACATGTAACGTAAGTAGAACAAGATAAATAGCACGTAATTGTCTCTGGAACTTGAACTTATGAAGAAAGGTTCCCAACCCGCAAATTCATAGAAATTTGAAACTTACATTTGAGGTACTACTACCTTAGTGCACGCTAAAAATAATTTTTTTCTTTTAAATTTAGGAAACTTACGAGGCTGTGGCATAAATTTTTTTTAATTACATTGCAGCGCAACTTATTAAACTATTAAAGATATTCATTCGAGTAATATGTGTTACTCGAATAAATGTAATCAGTGAATAGTAGTAATTGGTCACTTTAAACAAGTGAACGTTTTCATAGCAAACTAGAAAAGTGTAACATCGTCAATACATAGTACAGGGTGCAGCAAAAAGATCTGACGGTTTTGAAGTAAAAACAACATCAAAATGAAAAGTGATAAAAATTGTTTTATTCCCTAATTACAGAAGGGAGTACATGTAAATTTATGAAAATGACATCAGAACAATCGATTTCGTTCGTTTAAGATCTGAAGATAATATCCTTTTAATCCTCCTTCTTCGAAAAACCATTCTTCCAGTCTTGCAATGAAGTTGTCGAACACCTTCTCTAATAATGCAGGAGACAGGTTGGCGATTTCTTGGCTTATGGCCTCTAACAGTATGTGGAGTCTGTTTGTGTAAACTCTTTCTTTAAGGAATCCCCACGTTATCTTCAGATCTTAAACGGACGAAATCGGTACCACATGTTGCTCGATTTGGCATTTTGATTAATCTACATATAAATTATTATTAGTGTTTCGTGTATTGGATGAACGATGTTTCAGCTACAAAATTTTTATTGTGGAAAGTGATTTTAGAAATGGAGGGAGAAATTATGATGGGCAGTGGTCATATTCCATTCCTTTGTGCATTCAAGAGTTTCGTGACAGATTTACAAACTTTCCAGTTGAGTACCATACACTTTTTATTCAAATTCAGCAAATTGTTGACAAGTTTAGAGGAATGGGCAGCATATCTCGAAAATCTGGTAGTGGTCGACCAACCAAGCTCCCCACCAATCTCACGAAAACCTATTCTCAGACTTTGCATAGGAAATGGAATTATCTTGTGGTAAGAGAATAACTGTAGTGCATTAAATTCTTCCCTGAGGTTTCCGTGTCAGACTTGACTACTGTTAATGGTTTTTAAATAACTTTAGTTACGATATTTTGGGTAGGTTTTTTTTTTCAGACCAAGGTCACCTCTCACCTCTCTGACTATCTTGTCAAGCAAAATATGCGATCATGGTCTAGTTTCAACACTCATGAATTTGTGCAAACTCTTTTGCATCAAAAGATTGGAGTATGGATGGCAGTATCATGGAGACGAATTTTTGACCCTCGAAGAGATTCTCAATGATGAACTTTTAAATGTTATTTTTCAGCATGATAATGCTACCGCATATACGTACTAGGTATTCATATAACAATTACATATTTGCAAGAATTTTTCCATGATCGAATTGTTAATTTTTCTCCCAGATTTACAAGATTACATTTTGCATACATAAAACTAACCTCTTCTTTGCCAATATCAAACAAATGTTAGTTCAGTCCGGAGACAAGTAGTTTCAAATCAGTGCTGTCAAATGTGAATATCTATCATGGCCTTCTTTGAATCATTTTTTAAATGATCTCATGGTACTTTATCGATAATCGATCTAGAATTATTTTCTGGATTTAATGCTCATATCAGAAATACTGTGTTTCATTTAAAACTATAGGTTGCTAAATTATTTTTAATGAGTAATTTTGCATTACTTATAATAGTATTTAAAACTTAAATTATTGCACTTTTACGGGCAAAAAAAGTAGTGTAATGAAGCAAGCAATTGACTTTTTTAATAGGCAACCTTAATATGTACAAATCAATTAGGAATGGTGCACAGAATCTATTAAAATAGTAAAAATTATATCATTTTATTTAAAATAAAAAAATATACTACAGTTACCAGTTACTAAAAGTTTTACTAGAAATAAATTACATATTATACTATTACTTATCTAAGCATAACTCCAATTTCGATACCAATTTTGTAAAAGTTTATAAATATCTTTTAATGCGTGTATGTGTTTTTCAAGAAGCATCATTACTCATTTTCATAACTATACCCGTCAAAAACTAGCGTGCTACATCCAAATATATACAGTCCTGCCTTATTAATTAACCTAACACAACCACAAACTAACAAATGGCACTATAAATTAAAATTATGGCTTAAGTCCATGTTTGTAGTAGCCTTACGAGGATTAATAAATTTTCCAATTAGATGAAGGTTGTGTTTTATAATTTTTTTTATTTTCCAAACGGCGATGCGTCATAAATTAGATTTCCTACAACTTTTAATGCAGTATACGCTTTCAAAATTCTTTTTTTTTGTTGAAACTTCCGATAAACGCTCCATGGTAAAAAAAAAACCAGTTAGGGATAAACGAGATGTACGGCAAAAAAATGCATTTCGAATTATAACCGTTGATCTACGGACATTTATTTATTTCTGAATGTGCACGTTGTACACAGAATCACTTTGTTAACCAAACAAGGGTATAGATCATCAATCATGTATTTATCGTCCACCTTCGACCGTTGAGACAAATGTAAATCTATCCTAATACATATTAATATAGGGCAGATCTCGGAGAGCTTTCTCTTCTCTTCTATATACTATATTTAGAATGTTACGGCTATCCGAAAATAGAATAACTACAGCTCGCTGAAAAAATAATCGACCAATTTTTTAATGATGAACTGGTTGACTGATGGACTCTGTATCAACTTGTCTATTTTGCATCATTAGAAATTGCTGTTCTGTTGGTGGATGGTTCCTCTGGAAAATGTTAACGGGGTACTTATCTCAAATTTGATAACTTCCTTGGCTATCCCATAAACTGGTCCTGGCTCCATAAAAGGAAGGACACCAACTTTCTGGTGTCCTTCCACAGTAGAAAGCCTACGAAGCCAGAGCAGTGTGCAGCATGGTATGGAACTATTGTTAACACTGTTGACCGATCTAACGTGTTTTAACGTTTGGTACTATTGCTCAATCGCTATTGTGTCATAAGTACTAAAAAAAATTAAGTCGGTATCAGCTTAACTTTCACTTAAATCAATTTATAAAGAAGCTACAATTAAGAATTAGATTAACTCATTAACGAAAGAAACCAATCCTTTAGCAACGTAATCTAAATTTATTGACCCAACCGGCGAAGTAGTTCTGCATCGAACTATATAAAACTTCACCCGTACTAAAGTGTGTTTTACGTTTCTTTATGGTTCGAATTAGTGCTATTCTACAGTCAACTACACTCGTAATTCGGCATGTCCTTTTTTATAAAGCGTTCCCGAACAGAACCGGTTATTGTCCTAAAGTTTGCAAAGAACTGGACCTCATTCGTATTCATGATTTAAAAGAATGTAAAGAAAACGCATGAATAGATACTACAGTCACGATGATTCTCTACAGCTTCCTCGATATTCTATTATGTATAGACGACAATGTAAATAATTCAACTGGAATTAGACGAAACCTGGTTCACCATGGCTAAGTTTGGAATATATTAAGTGACCGTGTGATAAATAGGATATGTATACAACATATCGCGTTCATTTAGGACCCCGTAGTGATCTGAATAAATGAAAACATGATCTATAGATCAGTTTAAATGATATATTATGCTAAGTTGTTTAGTTAATTAGTCGCTTTCTAACATTAAGTGTAGCGTTTCCTTTAGAATTTAAAAAATAAGTATTTTAAATTAGAGCATATTTAGGTTCTTTATGGGATAGCTTGTTAATTTGCGTATATTTTACTATCTTCGTTTTTCGCGTAATATACTTTAGAGAGATTAGGATTAAGAGGAAGCCAAAGACCGTACATGTTTTCGTATATATAGAAAGCGAGGGACAGGCAGTCGCTTTCTCGATAAACTGAAAAACTAAATTTTAAGCGGATTACTCTGTACTTTCCAGATGGATCGGGGGCGGTAGTGCTATTCGTGCACTACTCGGCATTGTAAATCGCATTAACGGCCATAAGACGGTCATAATATTAATATAATAGAATGATTTAAATCGGAAGCTTGGTGTGGAGAACCATGCGGAGGATTACCAAGTCCGTAAGAATGTTTATAGCCTATAGTAGGCGATTTGTTTCAGTTGAATCTTACGAGGGCGGGAGTATGTATAATATTTTATAATAGAGTTGTGTTACGGCCAGATTTATATCGATGAAATTTGAGATAATTATTTGTGCCAACAGTGTTTTTTTTTATATTTTGCTCAAATCTATTATACCTTGTTCACTCGTTCACGTTCTTTATAAAAATGCTGTTATTTAGGCAGTTTTTTTTTAGCAAAAGTGTAAAAAAATTTTGTCACAAAGGTACGTTTGGCATGATATAATCTTTTTAATTATTAAGAGCATCTCTGAGAGTGTCTTCTTGTAGGCCCCTTTACAGGCAACTAGTTCCTTTTAATTTTCATAATTTTGTCATCAAAGCAAGTATTATTGATCACAAATTGTGATTCTCACTTTTACACATTGTAAATTGTGTAAGAGGCGAACAGATCAATTAGCAAAAACATAATGTCAAATTTTTATTTGTGATTGACCACCAACTTCAAAACAGTTCTGTTTAGATACTGTGACGACTTTTTTTCATCCTTTCTTTGACGCGAAAGGTGGAAACATATTTATTTTTGTAAATATGCTTTGTTTCATGTTATGTAAGCTTTGTGTTATTTTTTATGCATGCCTTTTTTGAAGTAATTTCCGTGAATTGAGCTACTTTGACTAAGGTTCTTGTTTCTGACTTGCTGTGTAACGATTATTAATTAATTTGTATTGATGTTATAGACGCTTATATTAGGTAAATATCTAAATGAAGGTGATTTGTTTTAATTTAACGCAAATGTTATCCTAGTAGGTCAACTATACTCACTACAGGTAGTCTAAAATATTATTTGCAAGTATAAATGCTATTTTAGACGGCTTTACTATTTCTAACAATTTTCCTGCTTCTGTAAAGTTTTTATTTCTATCTTTCCATTTTTCGGTTTCCATTTTATCGTGATTTAGTTCGGCTAACCAGGACTGCCATCAATTATGTACGGTTAAGGCATGCCATTATTTCACATGCTGAAATTAGCAATTTTACTCTGAACTCCTATTATGACTGCAAAATTCTTTCACCTCCTCACTTCTTCCTCACCTTCTTCATTCTTGCATGACTTATTATGTAGCCTAACATGTTGAAAATACCTCATAGCATGACTGAAAATTTGGCCAAAGGAATTAGTACAATTGCCGTCTTTGATGCGTTAGAAGAATTTTTTTTTGTGATTTGGCATCGGTGAAAGAAAGTAATATTTTAGTATCTAACAGCAGGTATTGGGAAATTTGTTGAGCAGCTTGTATGATGTAGAAGGGGGGTGTTGTATGTTTGCACAAGTGTATTACCATTGCACCAGCCAACAATAAAAGGAAAAGATTTCACAATTTACTAAAATTACTAATGTGTATTAAAACAGTACCTCTTACATAATACACATCTAGGAAAGTTAGGCAACAATTTAAAACCTAAATAACAAGAATCAAGAGTGTTTGGGGAATTTTACTAAGAACAAATATACAGGGTGCCCGGATTTCGTAGGGACAACATGGGTAACTTTTTTATTTGAAGACATAAAGAGACGGTTAAATTAGCAAAAAGGTGTAGATTCAAAAGCTCAAGAATCCAGTTTCAAATTTTACTTGTCATGCTTCATTTAATTAATATTGAAGAAAACTGAAATCTCCTAATTTCTTTTATTTGCCGTAACTTTTTTGTTACTTCAGATATTAAAATGCCGTTTGACGCAATTCAAATTGTAATCTAAATACTTTTATTGACGCTTAATAAAACAAATTTCTGTTGTGCAAATTACTAGTAATCTCACCTAACCTCAAAATTTTAAATTGGAACCGTGCAATTTTTGTGGCTCTTTTAAAAGGAGATTTTTTCTGAATACAATCATGTATCGCATGATATGGAAATTTTGTCAAAATTTGGAAAATTAAGCTTATTCTGATTTCGGACAGACATCATATTTTTCATTTGAAAACAACACGGTTGCAATTTCTGTCAGAAGTTGCATTTTTTATAACGGATAATTTTGAAAACATTCTTTTTGTAACCAATTGTTAGCGTGAAGTGGTTATTCCTAATCTCACCTCAAAATTTTTGAAGAAAATTTCTGTTGCATTGATAATTTAAAATTGTTAGGTGATGTGGTAACTCGGTTTGAAAATTTGCATGGTAATTTAAATAGGTACTTAATAAAGCTAAAATACAACTATGCTACTAAATAAAGAACAACAATATTAAATTCTTCAAATAAATCACCATCGTTTACATTGCAAAGTTGACACCGTCTCTGAATACCATTTATTATTTTGTGGATAATATTGGGATTAATGGTGTTAGATGCCTCAAGTATTGCTTCTTGCAATTCTTTAACAGATGTAGGACCATAGATTTTATTTTTAACAGTACTCCACAAAACATATCAGAAGAAGTCAAATCAGATGATCTTGCAAGCCAACAGATATCGTGCGTTTTACTATAGTCACAGATACTGTCCTAACGTCACCGTGAAAGTTACTGCAGTGATAAGTACGATGTTATCGTTTCCTGTGAGTACATGTATGATGGTCTGCTTTTCTCATAGATAGTGTGATAAATAAAAAGTTGAGATTGCTTCCTAAAATGAATAGGCTTAATTTTTCGATTTTTTAAGAAGTTTCTACAGGGTGAACGAAGTGAAGTGAAGGGTGTGTCATCTAAAATTTTCAATTGGGAGCAGCGAGTAATGGACTTGTTCAGCGCGAAAACTTTTATTTTAATAATCGAAACCAAAACTCATTTTAAACTGATTCTCAAAATTTTAGATTTTTAACTAACGTTGAAACCCTCAAATTAATTAAAGAAATTGGACTGAACGAAAACGGGGCAATGTTGACAAATATATCGAATATTTTCACTTGTGTCTTTATTATAAGTTATTCGAGCACTTTTCAACTCTGTATTATACTTACCGTGTTGTCTTCATAACTAAAAATGCTTGACTGTTACATTTACTTTAATTCATAATGAGTAAGAAGAAAGTGGCATATAAATATTGTTTATTCCTAACATTTAATACATCCAAAAATACCCCAGAGAAATTGTTTATTAATGACGTGCCCTCTGACATTAAAAATACTATATGAAAAAAGGAATTGGCATAAAGCAAACAACGTCATAATGGATTTGATCTGAATTTCCACTGGTATTGCTGCCAAGATCATTTTAAAGTAAGTTATAGTGTATTTATCTAATAAGATCAGAATATATTAACTAGGTGGCCCAGCAGACTTCGTTCTGCCTAGAAAAGTATTGATTTAGACATTTAATGTTTAATGTATTGTTACGTTACCAGCAGCCCGTCCCGTACCAAAAGAAAACAACAGAAAGTAACACAAACCCCTGCTTTGATCCCGCCCGTCCCGTATGCCATATGTCCCGGCAGGTACCACCCCTTGTCCCGCCGAATTAAAAAAAAAAAGTATTTCAACGTAACGTAAACATAAACGTCATCTATTGCATAAAGATTGGCGTCGTAAAATAAACAATTAAAAATGAATTTTCTTGATAATTTTTATTTTCAAGATAATCTATAGAATTTTCTTGTTTGGCAAACCAGTACGCATTGGTGCGAATCCAAATCGGTCAAAATTTCTCTCTAAGCGTAGTAACGTTTGCGGTAGGTAATTAACGGCTTTCTCTTTTATATATAAAGAAGATAATGTTGGGGTGTTTGTGAAAAATACAAGACACTTATTTGAACACTTTTTTATTTAATTTTTAATTTTTATTTCGTCTATTTAGAATGGGAGCGTATAGTGACGACTGCCTTAAATTTTCAATCGTATTATCGAATCTTATACACAAAGTACCCGCTTACTCTTCTAATCAAATTATACAGTCAGTCGTACGACTTAAATTATGTTTTCTTTATGTTTTTGAACGGATAATGTCTTTAGACTAAATAATGACATCATTGTATGACATTTTTGTATTATTTTCACAAATAATATCTCTAAAACTTAATCTAAAAATTTAGGATAACGTAATTTTTTTCAGCTTTTACTCAATTTGTATTTTGAATAGCTTGAGAGTTAGAAACTAGTTTATGAAATCATACTAAACTTGGTAATGTTAGGAATAAATTTAAATAAACGTGAATTTATAAAAATTTTGATTGTATCTAAAATAAATTAAATTGAAAAACAATGTGTATACATATTTTTCTATTTTATCTCACAGTTTGAATAACAAAATTTGTATACTTCGCAAAAATAGTGATAACTATAACCTCTAGCGTTTAACACAAAAAACTTGTTGTAGGTAGAGGACCACTAATGCTTTTAAAATTAAAGATATTATAGCGCGAAGCACCGTCTTTATAAGAAATGCAACGGTTTCCTACTGAACACCGAACTACGACGTGTGGTATGACGTCACAGGCGGATTCCGCGCTTTTATCGGAATTCGGTTTTTAACCTTTAAATCTAAACAGTGGATTAAGTTTAAGAGCTAAAAATTTTAAATTATTTTTTCTTCAATTAATTTTATATAATAATCGGTCCAAAAAATCGAGAAAAATCGTCATTGATAACAAGCCTATTGCCAGCAATGATAGCGCGAACTAACTTGCTCATAAATAGTGATGTTAAATGACTACTATAGTATTTCCGGAATCACAAACATACTAAATACTAGTAACTAAGTACTAGTAGATATTGTAGTGCACTCTAACAGTTTTCAGTACTGAAAATAGCCAGGGCAATGTTGACAAATATATCGAATATTTTCAACTAAAAATACCCTTATTCATATACAAATATAGTAAAAGTGAACTGTTGCAGTTTAAAGCAATACGAGAGGCTCATGCTTGAAAATAAATAGTGCCATTGAAAATCGAAAAATAATTCATCATTTTATCAACTTGCGTTTCTATTTTACAATATTTTAGTTTTTGCATCAATTTTAATGAAAACTTTCGATGGACCAATTAGTTTTCATAAGCTATAAGTACGTCAAATCTGACAGTTGTTTATTATCATTTATTTTATGTTACGTCAGTTTGAGAACATTGGACAAAAGTCATTGATGACGTGCATCGCGACTTACGATGAAAATACTATATGAACTCAAAGGAATTAAGTGATACTAGCCTAACAGCATCATAATGGATTTGGGGGCTTAGGAATTTGCAATACAAAGGGAAGAGGTTGAAATAATTAGAGAATTTTTGTCGATCGTGATGTCGAATAATAATTGTGTTAAATTATTACGAGTTCTCTCAACAGCCGAAGTAGAAAACGAAAAAACAAAAGGAAACAACAGAAAGTAACACGAACAGTGCTTTGATCGAAGTAGGATGTTGCCAGACGCGGCAGGTAACTAGAAGTAATAATAATTGAATTAAAAAAAATGAAAAAGTATTTTTTAACTTATATAACCGTACGAGGTCACACAATTGGCGAAAGATTCACGCGAGTAATAAATAAACAATTAAAACATAAAATATCGACGATATTACAAAGATAATCTATAGAATATGTCTATAGGCAAATAGACCCTAAAAACCAGTTCAAAATTCTCTGAAACAATGTAAGTCGGTTTTAGATATTTTTGACAATTTAAAATGTCCTTTGATGGACAATTTGAAACCGTCAGAATGAAAGAAATACGACATATCACTAAAGGCCGCAAGTGTGGTTCGGTAGCAGGGGCGTAACTACATCGGGCGAAAAAAAATGGGCGTTATTTAGGGAAACTTACTACTACTAAAATGAATGAAAACAGACATAATATACAACCTTACCTTATTAGCAAACAAACATGTTGTAGCATTTTTACAAACTTGCGACATTTTAAATGCGTTGCAACCGAATTATAGGTACGCGTACTTGCAATGCATGATCATGCAACAATACCGTACAATGACTGCCTACAAACTACATATTTCACTACATACTTATTCGTACGATAGGCGCGCACCGTTAACGCTCCCGATGTACTGCCGCTGGAACCGAACCATTTTTTGCGGTCTTTACATATCACACATGTATAAATACATATAGTATTCATGTGAGAATATCACAACATACATCGAGTTGGCATCCCGGAATAATCAATCTGTAGACACATGTTTCGGCTTTTCATAGCCTTATTGGTACACAACATCATTAATTCCGCAGTGCTGTATAAAAACACGACGGATCATGGGCGTATGTATGTATGTATATACTTAAGGTGATACAATAACCGAGACGAATCGCACCATAAAAGTATTGCATTTAGAATACAAATATAGAAATGTTGAATCTGCCACAAGACACCTTAGGGTGGTACTATAATAATGTAATTTAACAAAATGGTACTCAATTATTGTTATGTGGAGTGTGCGATTACCGCCTCTCTGAAAGGCCCAAATCAGTTGATAAATTTTTTATAGTCTGGGCACAAAATATATAATTGTTATGATGGTAATATTTCTATAATCTGTCAATTAATAAAATATTATTGCACTAGCATATATAGAAGTGAATTTTAGCCCTAATAACTCTTTTTCTTTTTATTGATGTAATTTGAAGAGCAGCAAGTTTAAAATATTTGATATGTCAGTATTTTTAGTTTGTTATTGGTTGAGACTATTATTTGGTGTTGTTCAAAAATTATACGGGTATGTCACCGATAATAAAATATACATATGTGTAAAGATAAGAGTAGTGGTCTAAATGCAATAAATAATTCATTTAATTGTCAGTCTACTTTTTCATTGTTAGATAACTAAACTGGGTTAGGATTAGGTTAATGATTTTGTGACATGTTTATCTATGTAGTGCAGTAGTAATGACACTAATAATATTTTTGTTTGTTTCAGGTAAACTAAGGAATTACTAATTACAGTAAGTTTTAATTTTGTTCCGCTTTTATGATCTTAGATATGACAGCTGGTTCATGTTTGATAAATCTGTAGCACCGTGAGAAAGTCTGCCTGTTTGTTCTAATAGATTCTATTGTAAATATATCTCTTATTCTGGATCACTCCATACTTGTCTCGATCCCAAAGGATTTTCTTAATACTAAACACTAGAAACAAACATAATTTTGACTTGTCTGGCGAATTTAATTTAATTTTATTTTTTGTGCAATTTATACAGCGCTAAACAGGTATCAATGCAACCAGGTTGCACCCTTATATTAAGGGGAAGTGGCTATTATACGACAGCTCTGAGTGGAAAAGAAAAATATCATAAAGTCACCTCTCTATATAATAATAATAATAATAATAAATAATCGAGAGGAAGTACTTCGACCGTACTACGTTAGGAAGAATCAAATTTCGTAAAAAACGGGACTTCGGTCTGTGTTATAATATCAAAGAGAAACTCTTTTGTTCAAAATCTCTATATTTCAACCAACATTTGTGGTCTTCTTCAGGAGAAATTACTACAAAGATACAATATGTCAATTAAAATAATAACAATTATTTAAAAAAGGAAAACTTACAACTTGAGTTCCTTAAAATATAAAGATGTAATAATAAAGGCTGACAGGATTTATCATCGCGATGCAACGAACAAATTAAATTACAAATAAATTATAAATCTTATCTGGTTAAGGATATTAATAAAATCTCTTTAAGAACTGAGAAAATATGAAAATGTTACAGTTTAAAATGCGAGTCAAAAAAATTTTTTTTTTATACAACAAAAAAGACAAGTGGATGTATAAGACAGCTGTAATATACAAACATTGATATACAAGGTTTAGTCAGAAAGTAAAGTTACAAGGTGTGTTAAAGAAGTTTGACAATTTTTTTTTTTACAGTAACAAGTTTGGTTAATTTACTCTGTTTAAAATATTACAGTAAATATTGCTCAATTGGTTTGTATCGGATTTAAAATTAATATTAGTTTTCTGATTTTGTATGTGATACATTTCCAAAAATATTCTATTTTTGTAGTATGGTTCTAATTGAAGGATTTCGACATCAACAAAATCAAAGTGGTGGTCATGTTCCTTGGCATGGTTTGCAAGTGCACAGGATCTTTTACCTATTCGGCAGTCGCTCTTGTGTTGGCTAATGCGGTGTTTGAGCCATTGTGACGTTTGTCCCACATAACACCCCCTACAGTCAAGGCAATTGACTTTTTAAATCAAGTTATTATTATGCCAGAAGGGCGTGGTATCTTTTAAACTGGAGAACAGGTCTCTGATCTTTTTAGGATTGTATTTAGCAATTTTCAAATTGGGAATATTGCTGAAAAAAGGTACAATATTATCAGTGAGGTGTTTGATGTAAGGAAGTTTTTTATAGAGCACCTGTTCTGTTCTGGTCTCAGTGGGGCCATCGTAAAAGTTGGAACTGTAAATCAATTTTTGTAAAAGTGGTTTGGGATATCCGTTATTGGCAAACATGTCAAATAACTTTTTCAAGTTGTTGTTTAGAAACCGGTCGTTAGAGATATGAGTAACTCTGTTTTTCATAGCAATTATGGTGTTGTTCTTCTGGTTGGTGGGATGATTAGAATAATAGTTTATGAATCTGCCTGATGCAGTTGGTTTTTGATACCAATCTAAGATGATATGGTTAGTCTTGCTTCTAATCAGTTTTGTATCTAAAAAAGGTATGCTGTTATCTGTCTCCCTTTCTAGTGTGAATTGCAAATGTGCATTGAATGAATTGAAAGCATCCAGAATGATGTTGTGACAATCACGAGGAATAGCGCAGACAATGTCATCAACGTATTTATAAATAAAAGGTAACCGGAAGGGAAGGGTAGGTATCACAGAGTCCAACAACTCATCCATAACTATCAAGGCCAATATTGGACTAATCGGCGAGCCCATAGGACTGCCGCAGGTTTGTAAGAAAAATTTGTTGTTGAAAGAAAAAAGGCATTGTTGGTGATGAAGGTGGTGAGTTCTGTAAATGAGCCTAGTGATAATTTAGTGTAGTTTTCCATGTAAATCCACTTAGAATCAATGAGCGATATCACTAAGTCCAGTGGTATATTAGTAAATAATGAAACCACATCTAGAGAAATTAACACGTAGTTGTTGGGCAAAATGAACCCATCAATGTTGTTAACAAAAGTGAAAGTATCATTGATATTATAATCGGTGATATCTGACAAGGCTTGGGTTAACATATTAGCAAGAAATTTAAAAAGATTGTAGGTTGTGGCATTTATAGAGCTTATTATAGGACGAAGTGGAACTTCAGGTTTATGAATTTTTGGTAAGCAACACAATTTCCGCATAGCCGAATTGTATATGCTAAGAAATTTAAAATCGTTGTCAGAAAGTTCACCTTTGTCTTTTATGCTGCGAAGAAGATCGTTAAAGTTACGTTGAACGATTTCTAGAGGATTGCGTTTTAAGCATTTATAAGTATTAACGTCTACCAGCATATTGTTAGTTTTTTCGATGTATTCAGCTCTATCCATCGCCACAGTGCAACCACCCTTGTCAGCTTGTACTATGCAAAGATTAGGGTTGGACTTCAATAATTGTTTGGTTTTGTTGTATAGTGTAGCGAATGGTGAGGAGGTAGACGGTTGTGGTTTGGTAATGAAATTTGTGATGACATTGGTTACCCCAGCCCGTGTCTCATTCTGTAATTCATCGGGAATGTAAGATATTATGTTTTCCACATCAGCCAGAAGGTTACTAATTTTAAGATCTTTGCCAACAGAGGAGATGCCAAACTTTGGACCCAAAGAAAGAAAATCAGAAAAATCTGTGGGAATGTCTGTGGTTGTGATGTTTTTAAACCATTTACTGTTCTCAAAGAAAGGACGGTCTCGAGGTAACAGATCCCTTAATTTGTTGAATTTTTTAATATGTAATGACAGCTAAATTGAATTTGGTTTTGTAAGCAAGCGTTAATAAGTACTGAAATTGTTCAATGACATGTAAAGGAACATATTGTGATAATTGAGCTTTAAATTCTGATATGACATGTTTTGTTCTAGAGATAGTTTTACAAGTTATTTTAATTTCTAAGGATAAAGTGTTTCTCCCTAACCTGCCTCTAAAATGTTCTATTTCTCCAGTAAGTTGTCCGTTCGGAGTGTATAGTAAGTTTCGTATATTCTTCCGGTCGTTGTTCACGTGGTCTGGTAAAATATTATTTCGTCTGCAACGCAACAGAAAAAGCCTCCTACTTGACATATTAGCCAGCTTACGGTTTTCGTTGGCCCATGATTTGCAGAACTTGCAAGCAGTAGCTCCGTAGGTGGTGAATATATCCTGATAGAATCCCATCTGTAATTAATAATCGAGAGGAAGTACTTCGACCATACTACGTTAGGAAGAATCAAATTTCGTAAAAAACGGGACTTGGCAAAATACATACATACAAATGTTATATAAGGTAAAATCCCCTAAAAAAAACTTTGTTAAAGCACTAGATCAAAACGGTGACTAATTCAAATACCTTCAAGAAAAAGTCATGCCAAAACCGAAAGTTGATTTAGCCGGGCATTATATCCAGCTAACCGTATCCCAGAAATTCCGTTCACATTCTAACCAAAAATAACAAAACCAGAACGCTCGATACATAAGCATGTTATTGCTGTAAATACATCCATAACGTAAATAGACCAAAAAGTAGAAGCCGTAGCAGTTCAGAAGCTCGGTTACCTCGAAGAGTTTTGTCACTCCAGCAGAGGATTAAGGTGTATTGAGTTCCTCCGGTGTGGGTATACCTCTTACCCCGCGTTCGCGAAAAAGTGTAATATAAAGTGGAAGAAGGTGGTGAGGTATATACCATACCGAACGGAAACGACGGATTTCGATAGGAATTTTTGTGAGGAACGCGGCGCTGGCTCCACCGAAATTACTTTTCTATCGTTAGTGTGCGAGAGAGGGTTTATCTCCGGTTGGCAGTCGATTTTCCGCACAGCCAGTAATATTCCATTAGCGGCATGATCCCGCAAGATAAATACACCTGAAAAGATGACGGCACCTTACGTGACGCGACTATCTAGATCGATATTATGCTAATGGCCGCGCGGCGAAATTATGGAAGTCAATGCCGTGACGTTCACGAACTACCATACTTACTTTATCGTAGGTGTGTGGTATATAGGTATTCGAAATATAAAAGTGGAAAAGTACCGCAATAATATGTATACATATATATATAATGGCGCAATCTCTCTGTAGTCGGTATGCACATAATACATAGTTTCAATCATATGTTGCGCATAATGAAACACAACCAACTTGGGGTATAGAGAATATACATTTGTGATGAAATTTCGCAATCATTTTTCATTTAGATTAAAGTTTTCAAACACGAAACCATGTCGTTGCAAATTAGGTTCACTGAGTGCTTGTAGATCGAGTCGTCATATGAATTTAAAATCCAGTTTGCTCTGGGAATTATTGCCGGAACGACACATTTTTAGAGAGTTATTAAGTTATTCGTCTGACCTATTCTAATATAATGTAAACATTTAGTGTTCAATTCAAGCAATTGTTGTTTGCAATAGGCTGTAGGAATTTGTTTGTTATGACAGTTATGATCCCATAAGTTTGTATAAATTTCGTAGAATGGTAAAGAGTGCCTCATAGATAGTGCATCAAACAATCGTTCTTCCTCTTCAAGCGATGACGTCTCTTATAGCTGCTAGGCGTATGTGTGTGGAGGGTCTCTTCATTAGTGTGTCTGGTGTGTGATGGGCGATCAAAGGGTTATCCAATCCCGATGCCCTCTCGAGAGTTTTCCGGGCCAGTGCCGGTGGTTGTTTCTGACCAGGGTGCAGGACAATCATTCGTAACACCCGGTTTTGAATAATGTTTAGCCGTTTGATTTGAGATATGCTCGCACTGGGCCAGATAAGGGGAGCATACATAGGTGATAATTAGTTAGAGAAACGTCATATAGATCAGAACTTCAGGAGTTTTTTCAACAAAAAAGTGGTGCGAGGATCCACGCACGCAGGAACTTAGAGGCAACGATAATAAAGTGGTAATTAAAAACAAAGTTTAGTATCTAGTGTGAGCCCAAGATACTTGACATACTGCCTAAAAGGCGATATCGTCAGCATAGATAGTCTCGTGTGCAACGATCGCAGAATATCTATAGATATAAACTGGCAACTATATAAAATGTATTCTCTCATTTTTACATTCTGAGATTTCTTTCCAAAGTTTGGGTGTGATATTAAAAAGCACCGGTCACTTGATTCTTTCCTCTTTTTTTGCAACAACGAACATATGGCAATGATTCAGATTGTAATACGTGTTGGGCGACTGTGTAGCAGAAGGTCAAATTTAATTAAAATGTTTACTTTTCATTATTTTAAGCATCACTTATGACCATGAGGTTAATAGGTATTTTAAAATGTACATATTTCACTAAGTTACGACTGCTTTAATAGAATATGACATGCGTGACATATGCTTGCAAATACAACGAAGTCTGGGGTCTAATTTTGGTTACTTGTCGTCATCCTAATCAGCCTGTCACAGACTTAAATTTGGTAGCATCTTCCCAAAAGCACATATTAACTTTATAAGTCAGTTTATAGCAAAAGACAGTTCTAAATTTAATTTAATGGTTAAATGTTAGTTAATAGTTGATTTAGAGAGATTTTTTGAAGCTTTAAAAAGCAAGAAGAGGTGTTGGTCATCCTATCCTTTGTTGTCGTCTGTGTTACTTAATAACATCATATCTGCATCTGACCATCCTGATCTTTTGCCATAGATATAGAAAATTTAGTTTAGGTTCATAAAACCACAAGCTTGGCCGAATGTTCACAATACCCTATTAGTGTGTTGATCAACAACTCTTACAACTAATCTTACTGAAATTTTCGAATAATGTTTTTGTGTTTACCCCTAATCTCTCCTAACAAAGCACGTATATCAAGAAAAATAATAATTACATCTCATTTTGACGTACTACCTTCAGAAATACCTGTTTTTCTCTGATATGCTTTGAAACGGTGCGAGGGCAGCCAAAATTGTACAATGTACATACGTCACAATCAGTGGCAATGTAAACGTGAATATTCAGCAACTGAATTCAAAGATTTTTTTGCTCGAATAATTATTTTTCCCGACGATTAAAATTAATAAATTAAAAAAATAGTGTATGACTCCATTGTATGTACAGGATATCTCTCTAGTGCATCCAGTGACATATCTCCTTTTGTAGATATTTTATCTGAGAAACAATTATAGGGAAATTGAAGTGGCTTGAAGTGATATGGCACATGTTCTAAATTAATTTCACTTGTATAGGGTGGTCCCTTTTCCCGGAACAAAATACAACTTTGTTATTTTAAATACATAGTACACCCTATATATTTCTTCAATTTTGGATTTTACTCTAGACTTTATGTCGACTTGTTTTAATATTTCCTATACCTATCTCTAAACTTTTCAGAAATCCTATACTTATCTATTTTTGTGTCATCTTTAAAATTGCGATTTCGATCTTATTTTACTAACGAATAGTTGTGTTTAAGAATAGATTATTGAAGTTTCTTTTGCAGAACTCTCTGATTATCTGAACCTGATGATGACTTTTCCGAAACATCGGATTAGCAAAACTCCATTTTTTTTTAATGGAATAGTATATATTTCTAAGCAACACGTAATGCGGAAATTTTTAAAGAATATTTTTTGCAAATACATCCCTATGGCTAAACTTTACCATTTTGAAGCCACTACAATAGAGACTCGCATAGTGAAACTCTTCGATATCAGTGAAAAAGGAACACTTAATTCAAGTAACTTGCTTCTAATTGTTTTTCAGAAAAAACATTTACAAATGAGATATAGTACTTGAAGGCACTAGATGGACACCCTGTACAAATGGCTCAAAGCATAGACATAGGCCCAATGAACCATTTATTATTCCTTTCGTATTTCTCTCTTTCATTATCTCAGGAACCATTCAGGTTTGGATCTAAAATATGTTTGAAATCAACAATGATAAAAGATGTAATTCCGTAGGTTTTCACGGCTGGTGTCACTTGTAATAGATTCTTCTTCCGGGTTTCACCGTGTGATCGCAATTTCAATAGACGTTTCGATGTCCATGTTGGCAGTTTCAGTATCTGTTATTCTGTTAAGTCTGATGAATGAAATAATAAATAATTTTAAAGAAAAAATGCGATCTAAATTGTTGTTCTCTGACACAATGAAGGAAACCCGTTTTGGGGTTATTTTAAATTCCCCTCCTCACAGCGCGAAGGGGGTGGCAATGCTCTTTGACACAAATAATGAAGCACGTCCTTTAGCGTATTTTAAAATTCTTCTAGTTTGTTTGGGAAATCATATTTTTTATGATGTACATGGTTCTACAATTTGTTGATTTATACATGAACAATGGACGCGACAATATATAAATTTGATTAAAGTGAAAAGAGTCGTGCGTATTACAGCTAATAATAAAATAAAATTGGAAGTTGGAGTTGTATTATATGGTTATGATAGCACTCCCTGCCATTTTTTTCTTGTCATATTTTATTCACACTTCGTAACAAGTTTGAAAAGTAAATTGCCACAATAATATTTAACTTCGCTCGCAATCGCCCTAATTAACGTTAGCCATGTTATTCACTGCGGCGATCCTTACTAATACCCAATTTGCCTTATATAATTTCCTATCTTTCGTTTTCTCCCATGAGTGGTATTTCCTCGGTCGCATTGAGGTACATATTGCGTTCAGATGTATACATATGCTTTATTTTTCCTGGCTTAATGAAAACGACCCAACACATAAATAGGTATATAGAATGCACATACCTTGGTATATATGTATGTTACGTGCATATTTGTATTACATTAATGATCATTTAAATTGAACGCCTGTTTTGAATGCGGTTTATTATTTATTGTACTGCCGACATAATGTTAATAAAAAAGAAGGCCAGAACAGTTTAATCGATACTATGTAATATTCAAAACTTCATTTTAGTGCAATTGTAGTCTAATTTTCTTGTAATACTTCATATAACAGTAAGACCATTCAGTTTAAGCCCAAGATCAAATTAGATGAGTCCACAATAATCTCTCCTTAATGCTTTCACGATACCTAATTGTATTCATGACGCGGGCATTCTTTAATTACGAAAATGGCGACGGCGCATTAAAATTCTGAATATTATACAGTGCGCGACTAATTCGTAAGCACATCGCGTAGCTGACCGGCTGCGGCTGATATATAGCGCGCTCATCGCTTGGCTGCGGCCTCTGCGATGCCGGTTTCAAGGTCGTAGATGTACCGTGAAGGTCGTCTGCGCCTTAGGCCTTTTTTCACGCGGATGGAGAATCGGTGAAAATTGTAGAATGCAGAAATTTTTATGGGTTCAACGTTTCACGACGAACCTTATATGTATGTCGTTGTCGTGGATTGTATTGAGGAATTGGAGAAATGTAAGGGAAGTGTGAAGAGAATTGGTTGGGTAACAAGACGTAATAATATAGCGTACAATTTACTGTTACGTGAGCAGGCGAATTAAGTAATGAATGGGGAATGTTAGCTAAGATTTGTTTTAGAGGTTTTGATAGGAAGTAGTATCAGGTCAATAGATGACTGATTTTTATACAGATACTAACTATGGCTATAGTAACAGAATAGGTACTGTGTACAACAGAGGTTCTTCTCTTTTTAAAATTAACAGCATTGATGTAAATTTACCAATATATATTGTAGTGACATTTGTAAATTATAAAAATTAGTATTTAAATTGAGAACCCTGTAAGACTAATTGTACTAAATTGACAGTTGACCTAAATAACATTTCAAAATTTTACGATCGATAAAATGGAAAAACCATCCTCAAGCATTTAAATACTCACGTTAAATCTTCTCAATAGATTCCAATTGCTTTTAAAATCATAACATCTAGCCTAAAATTCCCTTTCAAACGACCAAATTTATTAGACCAATTGCGCATCTTATCATCTAATAATAGTCGGCGATGGAAATCAAAAATTTCGTCTCAACTGCTAAAACAGCAAGATCTATGTTAAAAATTCTCCTAAAATATAAACAATATTTTAAAATTACAATTTTACGAAAATATATCATCGAAATTATCCTGTTCTATACCTAATTACTATCCAACCACCAACTTCTGGTAAGAAACGATAAATTTTAAAAGACCCATAAAGTTTCACTTCCAAAATAAATAAATATAAGAACAAGGACCAATTCCTATCCCAGTCCAGAGACGTTCCCGAGGACCCATACCCTTCTACGACGACTTCCTAATCCATGTCATCCAGATTCCCAACTCGAATGAGAAGAAAATCGCCCCGAGATCCAAAATTATCCATATCATCTGACTGAGACAAATACCCGGCCTTGACCTATCAGATAAGCAATTTAGTAGATACAACTAGTAATTAAGTAATTTTGTTTAGTAAATAAGACTCAAAGTCCTTCTTTAATTTTAATCTTAATCATTTAACTATAAGAAATATAGCCATTTACTTACCAATTAGCAAAGTTCCATCGATCTAGGTTTTTTCCCATTTAAAATATTGTTCATTCTGTTTCATTAATTCGCACAATATAACCTTAAAAGGAAAAACAAACCAATTATAATCCTTAAATAATTCATTAAACTATTTCGAATTACTTACGTTCAACTGGATATTAAGTACTGTTATATTATAAACGCTGTACGGGTATTAATTTCCAACGTCACTAACGTTAAGTTTTAAATTTTTTATAATTGAAATTTCTATCGATAGTTTTCCACACGTGGAGAGCTTAGCTTTAATTGTAGTTGCAATTGTACCATTTGATATATGTATATACAGGGTGTTTCTGGCTGGAAGAAAGACAAAAGGGCGGCGGTGGTTTGGTTGAAATAGATGCGAAACACCTTCCACTTTTAAGAAGTTTTTGGGACATATATTTACTGAAAAGTGGAACCAAACTACAGATTTTCTATTATCTATAGTGTGAACCCAAAAGAAATTTCTTCGTTATCTCCTCTTTCTTTGTAGTCCACGTGTGACTAATTGAAGGAGGATATTTACCTACATTGCAATTCTTTATTCCTTATAATTGAGCAATGTCCAATCATAGATAAAACTTTTCGGATTGTTCTGGTGATAAATATTTATTTAAATATAAATTTTGCAAGTTGAAAATCTGGTAGATTTTGGATGACCATCCAACATCAGTGCTGGTGACTTATCAACGACGATTCCTCTGGAAATTTTAAGCCTTCCCTTATAATTCAAAGGACAAACACCATTGAATCGTTTACATGTTGCTATTTCTACCACCTAACATTTTTGTTCATAAATTTGGAAATTATTCCAAATTCATAAAATAAGCAATGCATGACAGTAGGTATAAATGATGGATTTCAATTTGCATACTAAACATGGCGCCAAGACTTTTCTTCAAGACGTTGTGATTAATGACGGGGGAGGGGAGGGGGAGGAGGGGCATCTTCAAGATGTTCGGGGGCACCATAAACATATATAACTGTTGCAAAGCTGTTCAATCGTAACAGGAACTGATCAAATAAACAGATATAGCCGTTGGAAAGCTGTTCAGTCGCAGCAGGTTCATAGAAATTCAATAATCTGATGCAAATAAGTAGCAGGGACTGATTAAGTCAAGATGCTCCCACACTCTTGCACCAACATTTTGAAGAAACTTCTCGGCGCCATCTCTAATATGCAGATTGGTCTGACATCCCTCATTTATATCTACTCCTGACCAATTATTTTTCTTTATGGTGGCAACGTTTATGATTTCCGTCTGCGTTTGGTCGAAGAGTCAACTCCACATATTTTTTCAAGTCACTCGAATGAATTCCAGTTTTGAGAAAACTTCATATAACAAGAAGGAAAGAATAGCATGATATAAAATATTTATGTAATTCGTTTAGGAAATCTGAATCAATTATTAAGGAAATTTAACAAAATTGTCATTGCCATATTTTCGAGAATAGCGCCTGAATAGGCACCATAATCTGTCCTGATGCATTCGATTGCCCTTAAAATATTTCTTGTTCTATTCTTCAAAATACATCCACAATACAACTTTAATCTATCTGCCGTCACTTAAATAGTGTCCGCGAACAACCATTTTCAACTTCCTAAGCAAGTAGTAGTCACATCTGGACTATATTGAGAGTGCCGATTTCCTCGAATTTTTTTTTCATAATTTGCGGCAAAAGTGGGGGAGGATACAGCGTACAACTTTTGGACAAACTAGACCATAGTCAAGTCGTAATGTTATCTTCTATATGTTCTTCTGGCTGTTGTGCATTTGCGGACTACTGGCAAACCGAACCATTTTAGGGTTGCTTCTCTTTTTTTACTCCTGTTCCATCGATTCTGCCAATTGCCCATTATGATCACAAGGTTTTTTAAGTGTTAGCATATTTCAATAACTGACTTAAGATATCTTTGCACATTTGTTGAGAAATTTAGAAGATCAAATTCAAACAACCAAACGTTCCTAAATGTCCATATCTTGTGACAACGTTGTTCGTTCTTCCTGTCCTAACATTCCTGAGGAGAGAGGCCTTCTGGAGTAGACATTTTCTGATATTGCAAAACCCAATTGTGGGTGACTTCTGACATCCTGATGAATGCAAAATTGCTCTTCGTCTGAGAATTTGAAGTAGTGATATAAATGAACCAATTTGCCAAGATACTTTAGATAGCTATTTAGTTGAAATTATCTTTTATTCAGAATCGGAAATTATTCTCTTCTCTCTCATCAGAAACAAAACATCGTGTACCAGTGTTTAATCTCCGATTTCTATGTCAGTAAACGCCATATTCTAACCAATCGCTTGTTAAAATTCAAAAACATCAATTTAAATTGACCTTCAGTGATAAACCCTAAGAATACATTAGATTTTAACCAGATTTTCTACTACATTTTAGATACATTGACTGTGAAACAGCACTGTAGACACTACATTACAGTTCTAAAAATCTTATCCAGTTTAACAATCTCGAGAAAAGTCTCATTGTACATACAGTAAGAACCTGAATAGTTGCGCGCATATATTTGTATTAGCGTAGAACAAAACGAAAAGAAACTTAAGCGAATCTTCCACCACCGTCCCACAGAGATTATCAATTCACGTTCGGTGTATACATACGTACATACGTTATACAAAGGCGAACGAACGGGTCTCCCTTGTACACCCATCTCTTCAGATACCATCAGACGGTGCTCGAGACCGCACTTTTTAAGGTTTATTTAAAGTTGCGCGTCCGCTGTACGGCAGACACATACCCTCCTTCCATGCATAAAACATAATAAAACGCTAAGTGCCTGCATTTATCACGGGTGGACGTGTATAACGTGAAATTAGCGGTCGCTGATAACGACGAGGTCCAAGGCGAAGGAGAAGTACAAGCAGACTGCGAGAGGAGGAAGAGGTCGCGATGTAAGGGGCCGGAATATACAAAGAAGATACGGCTTCAGAAAGTCAATGTAATAATGATCACGATTGCAACTTTGTATGTACAAAAGAACACGTTTAGGCATGTCTTTTTGCAAGCGTGCGGTGTTCTTCCTTCTTTTTTTCGCCCACCAAGCACCTATCTATTTTAATAAGCATTGTATTTGTATCTTGATGGTTGTATTTAATGAGCCATAATACGACCTGCCTCTTGGTCTGGATCGTTTCAATAAATTCAAGAGATGATTTAATGTTTAAGCGTACTTGATCGTCATCTTTTGGTTCTTTTAGAATGATACACCGCTATAGATGTAAAAAAGGTGAACGGATTATCGTTGTACTAGTAAAATGGTTGCATCATTACAATAATGAATATTTAGAGTTAAAAACTTAAATAGTAAGACCAGACATTCGTTTAAAAGTAATCTACGTTTATTGTTGTTATAATTAAGATAACGTAACATAGTAATAATATTGTGATTGAATTGGTATTTACTAGTTGGAAATCCATTTTAATAAAATGCACAAAAACAGTTAAAATAAATAAACGTGTTTTAATTTCCAAAAAATTGTATTAATAAAAAATACATGTTTCGCTCACACAGTGACTTTGTCAAGTATACCTACATACAGGGTTTCCACGGCCACATATGGGACATAGGGAGAATACATGTAAAATCGGTTTTCGGTGAATATTATCTCCCTAATACTACTTCATCCAAATTTAAGTGCCGGATATTATAACTGGGTTAACAACGAACATTTCCACAATCATAGTACAAAGAAAGTCATTTTAATAAAGCCAAAAAAATTATTATTTTTAAACCTATTGTACGTGAATTCCTAATAAGGCTTTCAATACGTGAGTTAGTGCAAGCGTCCGTGGCGCAGTCGTTCACGCGCCGCCTTAATAACGTAAGACACAGATTGTTTGGGGTTCGAATCCTAGAAATGAATTTTATTTTTTTATTTTTTTTTAATCTTATTAAGTTTTGTTGTTTATTTTGACAAATGATTCGTCGTTAGTAACAATTAAAAATCGTATAATATAGCACGTGATCATTTTTTTTATTGTAAAAATTATTCATTATTCACCTTAATCCTCAAAATATCGATTTTATAGTCTTCAAAATCTCTGATTTTTGCAGTGTTATTGAATTTGTAGCATTATTGTTGGAGATAAAAATTAAAAAATAAAACTAATCTGCCGGGATTCGAACCCTAAACAATCCTTGCATTTGCGTTATTAAGCCGTCGAGCGAACCATTACGCCACGGCGCTTGCACTAACTCACGTATTTTTTTTTTTTTTTTTTATATATGTGGTGGGTGCTTAGTTGCAGTGACTCCGTAAACTGTATCGCTTGTCTGGCTATCACTGCAACTCTCGCGGTGTAGTTTTTGTGTGTGTATGTTGTGTTCAATGGCTTTGTGACAGCATCATATCGCCTTTTATGATGCCGCGCTGTTAATCACTTTGCTCCCAACAGCGAATGGCAAGTCGATCCGGGATTAAACTCTCTGAAAAAATGTCACCGTCCCTCCAGAGAATTGAACCCCGGCACCTATCGTCCTCTCACAACAATAGTCAGCCGCCTAACCACTGCGGCCATCGACCCGTTAAATTAATTAATTAATTAAAAGTCTTATTAGGAATTCACGAACAATAGATTTAAAAATAATAATTTTTTGGCTTCATTAAAATGACTTTCTTTGTACTATGATTGTGGAGATGTTCATTGTTAACCCAGTTATAATATGCGGCCCTTAATTTTGAATGAAGTAGTATTAGGGAGATAATATTCACCGAAAACCGATTTTATATGTATTCTACCTATGTCCCACTTGGCCGTGGAAACCCTGTATAATAGGTAATAACTAAACTTAGGTTGTAGTATCTGCTGAGATTGGTGGAGGTGGTTGTTTGAATAGGTTTAAAAGTGAGTAGCTGGATATGTCTAATTGATTATTTAATAATAAGTTTGTATTTTTGAATTTGTTGATTTCTAAACATACTAAATTATTTAAAAGAACACTTTTATTTTGTGTATGCAATATTTTAAACTTGTCGTTGAAATCGTGTTCACATTCTAACAAGTGTTTAGCATAACGAGAGTCGGTTTTTTTATTATGAAAAGATCTCCTGTGTTCTTTAATTCTGATATTAAAAGATTGGTCTGTTTGGCCTAGATAGAATTTTTGGCAACTCCCACAGTTTAATTCATAGGCTCTCTACATTTCACTTTTTTCCGATTTTCTTTTATTATTTCTTACCTACGGTGTTATTGGTTTTAAATGAAATGTTTACGTTTAGTTTCGTTTTTAACATTTTACTGATTCTCTTAGAAACCGGGCCTAAATAAGTTAAGGATCTGTATCTTTTCTCTTCTTTGTTTTGTATAGGAAAAGTAGAGTTTATAGCCTGTTCTAATAATTTATTCTTTCATTCTTTATTCTACTATCATGCGGTCAAAATTGTTATACCGCTATTTGTTTAATTAAATTAAATTCGGTTTCGAAATTTTTTGGGTTAAGGAGTATACCTGTCCAACATTATAAAAATAAAACTGAACTATATTTCATCGAAGCAGGGATTTTTGTGTTGCCAACCCGGGGCACTTCGAATTGGACACTATGTATGTATCATGTTATAAAAAGCCGCTAGTTTGTGTTGTGTAAGGTGGTTTGATTCGTTATTTATTATAGAATCCGTGTGTCTGGCTTTATTATAGATCGAAAACTCATGTGTGTTATTTGATCTTGTTATAGTCAAATCTAAGAAATTAATGGAATTATTTATTTCGATTTCCATCGTAAATTTGATATTAGGGTGGATGTTATTTATTGCATTAAAAAAGGTTTCAAGTTGCCGATTTGTGCCTGTGCAGCAAGCTATTATGTCGTCTACATATCTGTACCAGTATATGAAATTTTGGGTCTGTTTATGGATTAGTTTTTCTATATGATCCATAAAAAATTCCGCTAAATTGGGGCTTAAAGGGTTTCCCATAGCTAAACCTTTTTCAGTGGTATATAATTTGTTGTTGAACAAGAAATCATTTTGTGAAAGACATGTTTTAAGTGATTCTGTTATATCAGATAAATATGTATTATTATCGCGTTTTTGTTGAGTGTGAGTTATTTTTAACATGCTATTTTGCTTTGCATTCACAATTGTCTTGGATTATGTTGATTAGTTTTTTGGAAATTTTGTAACAAGGTGCGTTATTATATGATACTACGGGTCTATTCGGAAATCCGTCTTTGTGATGTTTAATTAGAGAATATTAAATAGGTGGTTGAGGGTTCATCATAATTAGTTGATGTTCTCCGAAATGTTTTGGTTATTAATGACTAATTGTTTTAGGGTATTTTGATACGAATTGGTGGGATCTTTAAGTAACGGTTTCAATAGTATAGGGTCCAAAAATTCTACTGTTTTTTCTATGTATTTATCTTTGTCTATGGCAATGACTGTGTTACTCTTGTCTGCTTTTGTAAAAATAATGTTAATGATAGATTTACTTTTTATAGATTTAATTATGTTAGTTTCAAACTGAGTTTTTAATTTATTCTGAGCAGGGTTCATTTTTAATAACTCTACGATAGTATATTTTACGTGAGTGGAGTTCGGGATATTATGTAGAGCTGATTCTACTTCTGCGCCTAGAATTTCTATATTTTTGTTGTGGATCGGTGATTTTAGGTTATATTTGAAACCTTTGTTTAACAGAGTTGTCTCTTGTTCGTTTTTGTGCATTTTACTAGTAATAATACCATAAAGTCAATTCATGTCAGCCCTATGAGAGATAACATAGCCAGGAAATTGGAATTGAAGTAATTCTTTTACGTGCTATGTGACGTGTGGCTCCATCTTATTGAAATTACATCTCATTCACGTTCAAATCGTTAATATAATGAGAAAAGTCTGCTGCGTGGTCCTTCTTTTTTTCCAGGGTTGGGTTGTGGTCCATAAACTTCATTGTCTATAATTTTTTTGACAGACTTCTTCCGTCTGAAATAGAAAAAAAAATTGGCTGTAGCGTCAGACGGACGTTTAGCATCTCTCAATAGCGATAACCATTGACAGTGGCGAACGAAGACTTTATGCTCGAGAAGTGTATGTTATGTGAATCATTCTCATTGGATTTAAATTGTGCATATTTTTAGCAAATTAATTGTAATACGACCGAGATATCTTATCTGTGCTTGAATGTGGTCAAATTCTTCTTCAATCCTCTTTAATTCTCTGACATCGTTTGGATAAAAATCGTGGATTTTGATATGTCAACATTTGGGTCACAACAAGAAATATCATGTTAAGTTGAGAATCAGAACAGGTTTCAGCATTTCCTTGGAAAGAGCTTGACTTTGAGCTAAAGGTCACCCAAACCTAGACATTTCCTACTTATGTAAATGTAGATAGAATTTGCACTTGTACGGATAAGGCAAACTGTCACATCCGAAAGGTTTTCTACCCTTATCTCTGCTCACACTTCAGAAATTGTAATTCCCAGCAGGCACTTATCAAGAATGAATATTGATTCTTTAATTGTTTAACACGTGTCTCAGTAACTCATTTTACTATTAAGGCAACGCTCTATCCTGTTTTTTTTTTATCATACTCAGATTCTGAAGTCTTTATTATTGTTCAGCATGTTCATGGTACTGACATTTCTTCTTCCATAAAATGTTTTAGTATCGAGGCTACTAAGAAATAAAAATCATAAGTATCTTTCCAGATTCGTATGAAAGTGCATATTGCCTCATGCCTCATTGCCACCATGTTTGTGGTGATTTGCGAACATTGGTTGTTCGTATTCTTCTGTTAGAAGGTAGTTTTATTTTATATTATTTTGTGTTTTATTTATGTTTGTATTGTACATATTTACACTATTGTAACCTGGCCAAAACATGAAAGCTCTCGTAATAGAGACTCGGACCGTAGAAGTCTTCGATATCATTAGTTGTACTAAAAGTTAGCAACGGCTTTCAAGTATATGAATTGCCGTAACATTACTTATATCGCCGTAAATCGTTTAATAAAAAAATACTTAATGTTAATTCTATAACTTTGCGAAATGTCTACATTTTCTTTTATACTTTAAATAACACCTCACTAAATTCAACAGTGATACAATCAAGATATAATTGGCGTAAAATGAAATTTATCTTCCGTTTATAATCCTGAATAACATACTTCCACGTCTAGCCAATGCTTACATAAACGGTACATGTGGATAGTTATTTCGATCTCTAAATACATAAAATGTATTTTTATTGATTCTTATAACCAAAAGTTGATTCATACAAACCGTAAAAATTGTGTTTTAAATGTTTATAATAGATATTTAGGTATCCGGTCAATATTTAGTGAAAGTCCAAATATAAATGTAATGCTCCAATTTAGTTTGTTAAAATGTAGAAATGCAAAAAAAGACAGGAAATCAACGGAAATCGCAATGACTAAAGCAACGTAAATCAAGTTTTTCTAAGTGATAAAAGAATTTTAGAACGTAGCAATGTACGCCTAAAAATTCCAATAATGGATCAGCCCGTGAAAGCCGGCAGTCGCCTCATGTATAAATATGTGTAGAAGCCATCGGCAAGACGATAAGCAGGATGTTTGCCACATAGTATACATAGGATAGCCGCATAATTGACGATAATTTTTATCGCGTTCGTATTCGAACACCACAATTTCGCCTGTGGCCTGTGCCTCTTATCAGCTTAACAGGCGAGTATGTTGCACCGTCGTCTATGGCTCATATCCATCCATACATTAAAAAACCGTTTCTTTCGCGCGCTATTTAGATACGGCAGCATTATCTGCATCAATGTATTCAAGTGAAAGTCAGGTTAAAAAGGCTGTCGCGATAAAATGTATCGTATACTCAATATGGTTATTATGGTGTTTCTCATAAATTTATTTTGCTTACAATTAGTGAGATAAATAAAGAAGTGGTTTTAAATTACATTTGTATCTATAATCTCTGTCACCTGGATACATTTGGAGCAGATTTTATATCTTGATAAAATTCAGAACTTCAACTGGTTCTTTAATTTTCGCCATAGCAACAGTACTTCATCTTATTATGGATATTTGTTGCTGATAAGTTTTTCAAATAAACCTACTTAATGACAACAGGATTTTCAACACCATCTATTTTGATAGCACTTCATGCTGACGTTCGTTCTAACTTTGTATTATGGCGTTTTAATTGTTTAGTTTTTTTCGCATTTTTTTATTTTATTAGCTACATATTGCATATGTGTTATTTTGTTACATTATCCCACCTTTCTTCTTCTGCTTTAACTACCATACCTCCGTGTAATAGGCACTAAAAGTATATTGCTAGAAATAACCCTGCGAACGAGTGCAATGAAAATAGATCAAGCATTAGAACCGGATCACGTGGTTTAGATTTATCTAATTTTGTCAGTGATCCTTAAAATGCAAGGCCTAATATCATTGCAACTTCTCCCTTAATCTTAATCGCATAATATCTGCGGCATTGTACTAATTCCAACTCTATGCGCTCTAGTGGGCAAGGTCGGAAGTAGCATCTCCGGGCACTACAGCTATGTAACAGCAGATACCGCTCTAACTCGGACAATTCGTTGATTGTCAGTCCCGTTAGATGTCGAGAATGGTGATTCCATATATGGTTTACCATGACATAATATATGAAAACGTAGAGAAATGCCACAATATTAAAAACAAAACAAAAACTTCCTGCAATATGCTCTCATGGTACATTGTTGGACATTACCCTGCCAACGAGTGCTACGAAAATAGATTAAGACATCAATAGAACCGGACCGGTATTTGTTGTTACCGACCTGTGTTGTATAATGCCTGGCGGTGCTACTTCGGAGCTTGCCCACTAGAGGGCATGGCGTTGGAATTAGTATATTGTCGCAGGTATAATCCGATTTAGGTTGAGGAAACCTCGTGGTCCGGTTCTAACCAATGTTCCGGTGATTCCGGTCATGTCACCGTAACCTGTGACAGTATTTAACACCTCCGATAGCCAAATCCAGAAGAAGAAAGAATTCTCCTTTCTACAATATGGTTGATACTGTTTCCATAGTTCATTAAGTAATAATTTATTTGAGCTTTCCTTTTTTGCCACTAATTTCTTACGTTGTAAAGTAATTAATGAAAATTTTAATGCAAATTCTTATATAGTCCATGTCAGATATATTTTTTAGTTCATCTCAAATTTAGTGTCTAGGATATCATTCATTACTATTATGGCTGGCAAAGTAATAAGTGAAAATAAGACTGCGTTTAAGAACTAATTTATTTATTTATTGCAAATATAATTAAAAGTAGACAACATTGAAGTTAATAGTTAACAGTATTACACCATTTAACAATTTGTGGGTTGCTGTCGATATCTTGAGTTCCTTTCATTTCACTCAACATTCCAAAACAAGAAGTCTAAAACTGATAGAATATTAGACACCGCTGGGTATTATAGTGGACATATTTAACTTTTTTTATTTAAATTTCTTTTAAAGAGCTGCAAAGAAATAGAAGGAAGAGTTCTAAATTTAGATTTTATTTATTGTTATTGTCAAAGAAACAGCATTTATTGCTATTAAACTATGGTTTATTAAATAGTACCTACCTTGCATTTGCTATAACGTTTTGAGAACCATATGGCATCATATTCACTAATTCTTAGCAAGACAGCATTGGTACCGCAAGCAATGATATCTAGATCATCGTCCACAGTATCTGTATGTTTGATTGAAGTGCGTTCGTTTGATCTTTCCATAGATATGTTTTCTCTTTGTTACGAATGCTTGCAAAAGATGTAGGTAATTTGAAAGCGTCATTAGGTGTGACGTTTATTTAAGAGAGATCCAATGGCTGATTTGCTTACTATCGATTCTATTAAAGTTGATATCTAACGTTGCTATCTTTACAATGAGGCCAGGCACAAATCGTTCTATCGTTAATGTGGTGATTCCAATACAGGCTTCACTTTGGATCATATATGTACGAGGGCGGTTTGATAATTAACTTGGTTTGCTTTTTCGATATAATCCCCTCGAAGTTCAACGCACTTGCCCCAGCGCTTATACAGCTTCGAGATTTCTTCACGGAAATGAATTTATTCGATGCTTTCAAAATACTGGTTTACTTCCTGCATAACCTCTTCATCGGACTCAAATTTTCGCCCTGCCAGAAAAGTTTTTAGTTTCGGGAACAGATGGTAGTACCAGAGAGCTAGATCTAGCGAATACGCAGGATGTGAAAGCAGTTGAAATCGTAGCTCGGCCAATTTTTACTGAGCGACACGGCTTAAAGGCACAGAGGCATTGTCATGATGAAACAACACCGTTTTCTTGGCTACGTTTTCTGTGTTATTGTCGCCTTTAATCGGTCCAACAGTGATGCATAGTATTCTCCAGTAATTGTTCTTCCTTTTTCAAGTTAGTCAATTAGGAGAATTCCCTTTGCGTCCTAAAAAATTGATGCCATGACCTTTCCAGCGGATGGAACGCATTTTTCGGAGCCGATTTGCCATGGGCAATCCGTTATTTCGACTGCTGTTTTGTTTTCGGGACATAGTGGTGTATTCAAGTTTCGGCCATTCTCACAAAACGGCGAAAAAACTCTACTACATTCTTCTGAAATACTTGCAAATTGTCGGCAGATATTCGCATGCGAATTCGCTTTTGCTCTTGAGTGAGTAAACGCGGCACCCATCTTGCGCACAGTTTTTGCTTGCGCAATTCTTTGTGGAAAACGAAGTGAACTCGCTCAGTTGAGATGCCAGTAGCTTCCGCTAACTAGCGCACTTTTACTCGTCTATCGGCTAAAATCAAATCATAGACTTTATCGATGTATTTGGGACAGCTGATTTCGTGACCCGAGGACGTGATTTAATGCCTGTTCTGCGACGCTGAAAGTAATTTACGCAAAGTTGAATACACTTATAAGAAGGACATGAGTCACCCAATGTAGGTAAAATCCTCTCATGAATTTCCTTCGCTGTTTTCGCTTCCAGATAAAAGAATTGAGTCAAACCACGAATTCCAACTTTATCCATTTTTCGCTATTGCTCGAAACACTTCTGTTTGTGCTTCTGTTTAAGTAACTGTCATACAACGAGGTACTGTCAGAATGACTTAAGACCAGAGAATATTAACTCATAGGAATGACACTTTGTGACTAGATATACAGATTACATTTGCGCCCTCTACTAGTGTGTGAACCAAGTTAATCATCAAATCAGCCTCGTACATAAACTAAGATATGTGTCTAACCAGATCCTATACGTCATCTTACTTATTTGTAATTCTGTTCAAGAGCTTTCTTGTGAAATTCTCTACCATTTTCTATTAGTAAATGAGTAGCTCTTGATAAAAGAAGAAAAAGAATAGACAACCTAGATTTCTCAAAAGTTAACAGGAATTAAACATAAAGGATTGAGATCGCCGGTAAATGAAACAAAAAAATTTTTTTTCAAAGACGTTTTCGAGATTTTTTTAGTTGAAATATACCCGAGGAAGTCACGTGACCCAAACGCAAGGTGACGTAGAAAACCTGTAAGTCAGATTATAGGGTTATCACATTACTCATCTGATAACACAAATGTAAGATCCTTTTTTAACCATTAATACACAGAATTAGTACTTTGTGTACAATGTGTACATGCATGATAATACATATTATTGTAACGTGTGTACTTGTAGAATATCACTCATTTCAATACCATATTACCCGTATAGGTTAGGTACTTGCACTTACATCAAAATGATCAGAACAACAATATCCTGTAGTCTTCTCTGCCAAAGGTACATCTCTCCTCATGGCAGTGAACCATTTATTTTTAAGTAACAAGAAATCGTCCGAATACAACGCAAAAGTAGTCAAGCCATTGATTTCGATAACATAAACAAGGCTTCATACGTCACCCGTTGTAGTTCACGTAAACGCCGCGTTTTGCGAGAGCGCTGTAATCGTGCTTCTTTCTTCCCCGATTTTTAGGCGAAAAAATAGATTTTTTCGTCTGCGAATAAAAGAAATGGCTTTTTCTCATGATTATCTTTAAATTTAAAGAATAATTACAAAGTACATAGGTTCTCTATTCTTCTTTATTGTTCGTAGACCAATACTGTAGCCAAAAATTTTAGAAATTATCTGCCTATCAATCTGTTTTCTTTATAATACCACACTTTCTGTGAATCAGGCATTATAATTTATTTATTGATTGCAGTTCATGTGCTCTTCATATTACTTGCTAAACATGTGGTAGTACTAATTTCGCACTAATCCATTTAATGCTGCTAAAGTATTCTGATAGCGTTCTAGATAACCGGCAGTACAGCAGCGCTAAGTAATTTATAGGGGCAAATGATTTCGGAAGTAACTCGTATTGATAAAATTTATTTTTTATACAAATGTCTGTAAAAGTGACACTTTTAACGCAAGCTAACTGGATTAAAAATTGAGTTTTATAACATAAGTGTGTTAAAAATACTTTTAACACTAGTGCGAAAATATTTATAACACTAGTGACATACATTAGCATTACAACAATTACTATATAATATGGATTCATTGGACATCATCAATAATTTCAATCAATCTCATTAAGATCCAGTTTTATTATTTTAATAGGAATACAAACGTTTGTAAAAAACGTCAACAAAACTTTCTTGACGTTTCTAATTCTCAAATATCAGTGCGTTACCATGACTGACACCTCTGACTTGTGATACATTTTATTTTTGTCATAAAATTTGACTTTGAATTTTACTTTGTGATGGGTGCTAGCTACATACCTCGGCTTTTTAAGCGATATTGCTTGTATGACTACCGTTGCAGCACTTGCTGTGTACACTGTGTGTGTGTTTAAGTATGTTGAATGGCCTTACTGCAACACCACGTCCCCGTTTATAATTGTTGGTGAGCTGGCACCTAGGCGTTAGCCCATATCCTGCTAATTTCTGTACCACACTGCACGTAACAAGTTATGAGCCTTGGCTTGAGTTAGGGCCTAGGCTTCCTTGCGGATGGCAACTATCGGCCAAGCGTGGGAAACCGAATCTGGCCGTGAGGTACAACCAGCCCGCCCATGAATTAAGCCTGAACTACGGGAGGCGGCCGGGCCGTAGCCCTACCCCAAAATGCCAACCGCGCCAACTCTTTCGCCCCTTCGGCGATCAAGTATCCGCGGTAGCTACAGTGAAACCGTAGGGTCCCAGAGTCACCGAGTTGTTTTAGGATGAAACCAAAGGTTTCCCCAACCAGACAACTAGCGGGCGGACTACTCCTCGGCGAGCCGACTTTTGTCCTCCCCTACTATCTTCGCCAAATTCTCTCGGCACGCCCGTTTACCTGAGTGTGGCCACCAAGGATGGGGTAGTGCAGCTGCAGAGTTCTCAAGGTAAGTGCCGTAGGGTGTCTCACTTACTCACCGTATATTGCGACGGTTAGCCGGAAACCGGAGCATCCGCCCCTATATACGAAGTCTACTCCCGCCACGCCCGTTGCCCTGAAACTATGAAACCACGGATTGGGTAGTGCAGCCGCAGAGTTTTAAGGTTCGACGCTATAGGGTGAACGCCGACCCGTAGACCGATCAGGATAAAATTCTCCGAGAAAAATGTCACTATCCTCTCGGAGAATTGAACTCCGGATTCCAGCGATTTCCCATTTTGCTGGGTAGCCATCTAAGCTGCGATTATTTATTGAGCCATTGAATTAAATAAAAAAAAAAACGTTAATTTAGAAACAAAACTACTAAGAAAGAAATCCATCTAATCGAATTTATATGTACAAAGGCGACTTTTGAATATGAGAGGATATGAAGAATTTAGGACGAACTTGTATAAATTGTAATAGAGACTCAACAGCGGACTTTTTGAGATTAATAACCATATTTCATTATTAAGGAATATATAAGCGGGCTATTTAGCAACGCTCTTTCTGTTTGAATTGTAACCAGGTTCAGTGCACGTTGTAAAATAAAATTAATTTAAACTAAAAAATATAATCAATCTATTCCGAAATTTGTAGTATTTTTTTATTTAATAAACTGTATATTTATTTGTAAATATATTTTTTGAGATAATTCATTTGCTATTTGCGAGTAAGAGACCCTAGAAGGTACACAGCTTTCACAGGGCCAACCATATATTTTTATGTGGATATTCCCCCTGTATTTGCTTTTCTTCCGGTCGTCAGTGGATTGGCGACAACCACTGCCGAAATGGCGGAAATATATGTGCCTAAATACGAAAGGAGAAAACTGGGCACGCCGTTTTATGATAAAACTGCCGTAAAATAAATGAATTAGTCTCTGTAAAAGGCACGGCCCGGTACCGAGACCTCGTAAAATTCTCTCAGAACGTAAACTGGCATGCACGACCTCACTGTTTTCCTTCTATCGAGGAAATTCGTGCATGTTCTTAGGTATACATAACAGGAAAGGATTTTGTATAACGCAAGTACAGTCGGTATTTTGTTATTATGAAAATGTCATCCCAAAAATTAAAACACATTGTATGCAAACCTAAAACATGAATCATAAAGCTCTTTAGAGCAAACCAAACGGATCTGGCAACGGTAATTTCAGAAAGAACATTCTCACAATACAGCCTTTGAAACTATTAACTTTATGAGCTAACCTCAGTGTGCCAAAGAAAATCCATTAGGCATTAAAAATAGTCAGCCTCTCATCGCAATAAAACTTTTATCGCTCGACTTTAATTGTTGCATTCCGCAGAATTATGTTATTTACCTTTTATTAGACATTCCAACGCCGGCGGTCAAAAAAAGATCAAAAGTATATTCTCAGGCCGAGAGAGGTAGGTAATCTAATTTTTACGAGTGGGGTACCCCATCGTATCCGTCAGTTCTCGGACCTTTTTATTTTGCACGGTAGCGCGCGAGTGAATTTGAAATGGGGGGATCGAATAAATAAATCTTCCACTCCCCCTGACCGATGGTAATATGTGGGACTCCTCATCGGCCGTGCATCATTATAATTGGTAATTTATGAGGATGGAAGAGGAATGGACGTAGATTTCGCGGTGGAAAACAGTGGCGTTTCGTGAGTGTTTGGGACTAAGTATACTAGTAGTAGTGTCACCTAGTTATACGAATAATTTTATTTTCTCGAGTTTGATCATATCCTTAAGTCCCTTTAGATCTAGTATATTCACGAATGCAAATTTTTAGTCTTTCGAACGTTTTCGACTAAATAAAGTGGACTTTATGAACCGATTTATCAACGCAGTTGAAATGTAGGTTCCGTTTCGGTATGAGTTGTGGTTATTGCTGTCATCGGCGAAATCGTTTCAGTTTGTCCTTCGCGTTATAATAATTCTCTTAAAACTGTCGGAAAATACTATTTTTAAAAGTTTCCTAAAACATGTTCTCTCTTTTGTAGTTTGACAAGTGTGGGAACTATTTGAAAAGTTATAGCTTTAGAAACTACATGAAAATACTTTTCTAATTTGACAGAAATCTGCTTCTCATGGCTTCTGGAGAGATTTTAATAGCTCCACAACTTTCAAAGCTGCGGAAAATAATTGTTTATACAGCTCGACAACTATCAGACGATGATAGCCGTTTGATAGCTGTCCAAAATTTTTGTGTAGTTGTCAAAATTTGTTAATACTTGCAACTGGAAAATCTGTAAATTAAAACTTTCTGTACCTATTAGAAATTGTTTAGTTGGAAATGTCAAAGCTCTAACGAAAAAAGTTTCTTTGTAGTGTACCAGCTGCTAAAAATATTTTAATAAGTGTGAAGACAAAAGTATGCAAACAATAATTACCGTGATATATGTGAACTCTATAGAATGAAGATGGCATTGAAATAGAAAATTGTATTTAAGGTACATAGATGCTATAACTAAATTACGTTATGTATCATTAAATGCATTTATCCGTCATTTAACTAAAGGTGACTTTTGATAAATAAATAATATGTTTTAGGACAAAATCGTTAATATCTTAACATTTTTGTACATATTTCCTAGTTTTTTACGTTGACATGACATATAAGCAGATTCCCCGATTTCCTCAATAGGTTTTTGTAATTCGACCACAAACAGCTGTTTAATATTGTTTTCTTATTTTAAATGCTTATTTTGGCTGTCGTCTTCTTCGTGCAACTTCAACTAATTCGTTATCAGATGACGATGTAAAATCGGTAGAGTTATCCATTTTAGCAAAATATCCTCCAAATTAACACAATAGCGAAAATACAGAGATCCATGTGGTCGAAGTATTCAAAGGCTGCTATAAAAGTTTAGCTTACTGAAGAGTCAACTGAAAGGATACGAATATAAATGACGGATTTATAAAAAATATACAGGGTGGTACAACCAACATGGAGCGGACGATTGTAATTAAAGGATGAGGAATTTCGAAAAACTTTTTTGGAATTTGACTGATGGATACATGGGCTACGTTTTAAAAATATTTTTTATACAGGGTGATCGAACCAGTCGGTGACGAAGCAAACTTATGTTTTTTTTAATGGAACACTCGGTATTAGAATATTCCAATCGGTTTTGCTAATCAATACAAACAATTTGATATAACATTAGTTGGGTCTGAAACTCATAGTTACGGAGAAAAAAGCGATTAAAGTGGAAAAAACGCCCCAATCGTCCGTTTTATACCAAAACCGGAAATGAATATTAAAAAATTATGTGTATCATTGAATGTGCCATATTCTTCGGTAAAATAATGGCCTATACTCAACTATTATAAATTATACACCATTATACAGGGTGCTCGCGTTTTGTAAATCCAATTCGGACTTACTTTTTTCAAATGGAACACCCTGTATATTATTTTTCTGTGTTAAGGAGCACTTTATCAGCTTTCCAAAAATGCCGTACATGTTACCCTTTTGACTGACTGTTTTTAAGCAAATTCACCGCAAAAGTAATTTTTTTTAGATTTGTTACGTTTAAACATTTAATCTCAAAAAGTTACATTAGCGGTCAGTTTGCTTAAAAATCGTCAGTCAACGGGAAAATATAAGTTTGGTTAGTCACCAACTGGTTCGATCACCCTGTATAACGAAAGTATTTTTAAAACGTAGTCCATGTAGCCGTCAATCAAATCTCAGAAAGGTTTTTCGATACTCCTCATCGTTTAATTACAATCGTCCACCCCATATTGGTTGCCCCACCCTGTATGTATCAATATGACCAAACATCTTATCAAAAACAGATTCTTTTTACGTTATAAGATTGCAAAATGTGTTTCTCAGCTTGTTGGAATCAATATATTGGCAAGAATTGCATTAAACTTGTTTAACGTGGAAGCTGATGGTGACCGTTGTATTAGGTGCACCTCAATTACTGTATTGGCTAATACAAGTGCTGATCTTACCACCATGAAGCGGAATGGCATGATGGGTGGAAGAACTTTGCAGTGGCAAGGAGCTATGTGAACGACTGCGTATATAACAAACTTGGTATTGCAAGGAAAATTCAAGGTTTTTCTAGTTTAAGTCATTCCTCAGAAGATCCATAACTTGTTTCAAGAATGATTGAAACTACAAGCTTTGCTATTAATGTCTATTCATATAAATGTTAATGTTAATTTAAACAAGTAAATTTCAATGATTTAAGTTTATATTTTTTCATTATTTCAATAGTGGATAATAAGTTAGTTCACATGCGTCAAAAGTGTGGATAAAAATGTTATTATAATATGACTGTGGATAAAATATATGCTCCCTTTTACAGATTTGTGCCAAATTTGTGCATTTAAGTTTAAATCCACATTTAGAGTAAATCTTTTTTCAAGTATGTTCATAATACACTTCCACTACTTGTAAATCTCACTTAACGTAAATGTCCGCTGAAAAACATTGATAATACCAGCCGTTGATTTTGACAATGACATTGATTGTCATCAATTAATGGTTTTAGAAAGCATTTTCCAGAGTTAGCTGTAATTCTCAAAAATTTTTATAATTGCCTTTCTAATTGTGTTGCACACAACGAGTCTGACAATATTTTGTCAGACTCGTTGTGTGAGCCATAGATCAGATACTGATTGACCAACTGTTCGTTCGGAAGAACTTATAAATGAAGTTTCTCAACGCATGGAAAATTAATTTATAAAACCTCTGATGCGTCTTTTTCAAGAGATTGGACTTTCTTATGTCAGAGCATTGTAAAGAAAAATTGATACATGCACCCGTATAAGATATAATCGCATCGGGCTACTTTGCGGGTAGACTGTTGTAGACGACTTGCTTGCTGTCAGTGGTTTGCGAACAATTTAATGCAAGATAATGATTTAATATTTTTTTCTGATGACGTATGGTTTTATCTTTCGGAATACCGCAATTCCCAAAATGATCCAATCTGGAGTAGTGAAAATCCTCATCTGTTTTGTGTGATTTCAACGCTTGTTGGTTCGTAATATAGAGATAAAACATCGGTATCACCAACATCACAACTTTTACTAAAAAGTTGATCATGGGTTGATAATGAGTGCCCATGCGCTCTCGAAACACGTGTCCCGAGTAATTTATCAAAAGTTGTGGTGTTGGTGATACCGATGTTTTATCTGTACGTCATAGTTTTCTTTAATCGTTTCGCCATCTTATGAAACTGATGTTTGGCTAGCAGTTTCTTTCGGCAGAATTGTTGGTTCTAATTTTATAATTTAGTTTAGATATGGCAGCATTTTGAATGAAATTCTTGAACAGATGCATGAAGATGATTTACAATATGGTTACTTCCAGCAAGATGGTACAACGTCACACACAACACAAGAAAATATTGCCTTTTTTCGTGAGTTTTTGATGACCGGATTATAATTAAATATAGAAGTTGAATTTCTACGACGGTCACCTTGTTTGACAATTATAGATTCCTTCCAAAAAGAATATTTAAACCCCCTCTAAATTATTGAAAAATATTTCTTGCTTAAAGACACTGTACTTATTATTTTAAAATGTTTACTATCTTCAATCACTTCACTTTGAGGTGGGGTTTACCATGTGAGCCGCCACTGTTCGAGAAAAAGATGGAAAACAGTGGTCGTCGTGTGACTGTTGGGAAAGAAACGTAAAACGGAGAGTGGAAAGCGTTTTTGAAAAATAGAAGATTTCAACGGGGTCCATTAATAATGAACGGGCGAGAGCTGTGTGGAGTGTTTGCCCTTCCTATCTCTCGCTTTCCGTAAATATTCTGTTCAATTAAGTTTTAATTATTCAACCGTTGCGACCGCACGATAAACTGTACTTACCCCAGTCGGCGTTTTGACGCCTCACTGTTTACCTACACGCGTGCTTTTCTTTACCTTCGGGTACGTCGGCGTTTACGGTGTGAAAATTTACGCTTCACTTACACGACAAGTAAGGCCGTCTCTGCAGTTGATAGCTTTGAATATTTTTCTCCGGTTCTTTTTCCTAGCGTAGTCACCTCCGGCATATTATAAAATGAGAGCATTAAAGCTGCACTGAAATAATCCGATTAACATAAAAATGAGAAAACTTCCAACAAAAACATTGTGTAAAATTTAAAGAGGAAAAAAAGAGAAGTACTACTGGTGGTTAGTTAGCTACGACGTCGTTCAAAAAAATTGTATAAATGGTATTAATAAAAATCTGGTTTGTTTGATATATCTTGCATCCAACAATATTATATCTGGTTTGTATTATTATCTTACTGATCCTTGATTAAAAAAAAACTGCATCAGATGTATGCTAGTATAAGAATTCTCTTGCTGGTTTAATGGTATATTTTTGGAATATATATGTTATGTATTGTTTCCAGCAAACATCTATTGTTTTCTGATGATTTGAAATTGGAGCTTTCTAATATTAAACAGCTTTTAAGAATTTTTTTCAAAAGTGTTTCTTTTTTACATGAAACAAATGTGCTTTACATGGTCTACTGGGCAAAAGAAAAATTCTAGATAGCCTCTTTGAAAAAATATATCATCTGTTATCAGGCATATTAACATTGTTTACATCGTTTGTTCTCAAAAACTGTTTTTACTCTGTTATTAAATTCTAGTCTTATTTTTGCAAGTTTTAAACATGTAGCAATTAGTTCATTATATTTCCGACGCTATAGCTGACTTTTATGCCCGCTCGTTTATATTCAGTGTCGTACGTGTACAGTTAAAACTCAAATTACGACGTTGAAATCATCGATAGTAATACGAGTTACCACATGGATGGGATGGAAAACGTAGTTTATACATTAAACACAATTACAATTAAAAAATACTAATTTGAAAGCAATCCGACATTCCAGTTAGTTTTATGTAATTAATCCGTTAATTAATTTTGACTTTGACGAACATTTCTTTTATAAATTTTTTAAAATATATTCGGTACAGACACGCAACCAGTTGAATATCATTATTGTTATAACTAAAAATTATCTTATTATAATATTTTTGTTTTGTTTTTGTTCTATATGAACTGTGCAAGCTATCAAGCATTAACTAATATTATTTTAGATTCGTATGCACAGGTGAAGATTAAAGATTATGTAAAAAGACAGGGAAAATTCGACCAACACCTTTCATTTTTCACTAATGATACATGCATACACAGAATTAATTCATAACAAGCACACATCTCCTTCTTGCAACACATTCAAAAAATACTTAAGTTTAAGTTTGCGCTTTATTAAGCGTTTACTTAACTGATACTTGATTTTTAAGTTGCAATTTATTTGACATCCTACTTGACTTAGTCCATTGAGGAAGAACCGGTAGGGAGACGACATCACGAGGTTAAAACGGGTATAGGTCGGCCATATTGGTACTACACTTACGTCAAACACATAGATTATAGTGTATGTTTGCATTAATTGCTTATTACAGTTATATGATAAATAAAATATTAGAAGACATTATCGTTTCTTGTGCTCTACGTAGTAACAGTAGAAACAGCGTTGACAAGAAGAACTCGTTTAGAATAACATTTCATAGGTCAGTGTATGAAACAAAAACAATGTGCAGGGCCGTAATTGAAAAATTTCAATTGGTGCCCCTGTGTGTAGGTACATAAGTAAACTATTACATTTTGAGTGTTTATATTGTCAAATTATGACATTTATGGGCCTTGGACCTAGCAGGTGTGAGACGACGTAATTAATTTTAAATAAAGCCATCTGTTAAGTGGAGGCAGCTGTCAAAATATCGTTAACGGTTGTAATTTTTTTAAATGAAACACCCTATAGGTATATTATTGCTTATCATAAATACTCAGTTAACTTTATAATATAATATTTTTTAATACAGCACCTTATGTCTAAATTCAACTGTTTAGGAAATGAGCTAAAGAATGCAAATGCAGTAATATTTTAACACATAACAATTTAAGAGAAAATCTATTTAATAAACTGTTTGAAGTGTTATCCGTAGGCAGTGTGCAAGCCGCTGTAAATTAGCAAAAGGACAGTTTAGTATTAGATGTCATGACAACTGAAACAGATTTTATTAATGCAGCAATAAATTGGCCGCGTTCAGTAAACTAAACGATTTAGTGTGATTAGTTACGATAACTGTTACAATGCTGTGCAGGTTTGAAACAAATACTTAATACAAAAAAAATTGTGCACTGAACGTGGGCAATGAAATAAATTGTATTTCGAATGAGGTATTCTTTTGCGGATTTGATATTTTCTTTTAGGGATTTCTTCTAGGTAGTTTGTTTGGAAAGCCGGATATAATGAGAAAATTCTTTATCAGGGCAAATCTGAAAATGAATTGGTTTGTGTAAACTCATATTTGCGCACGCATTTCTTCTAGAAAAGTCTAACAACATCTTCAACTGATAACTTACTGTTGGAATTACTAACTTAAATTATATTAAGGAAAATGAGAAATTTTCATGTCAGATTGTGAAAGACCACCTCCTTTTCAGAAGACGATTAGTCTTGCTTTTTTCTACCGGGATTATAACCTACGGAGAACTTTTATGGTCCAACATAGCTAAATGCCAGCTGAAGAAGTTGGATATACTCCAAACAAAATGCTACGAATGCTAACTACGGTTCCTTGATTTATCAGGAACAAGCTAGTACGAATAGATCATCAGATAGACCATATAATAGCACTGGCGACCAAGATTTTAGAGAAGATCTCCACCTCCACCAACCCACTGATCGCCAATTTAATCGAGCTCGATCCAAACAGACTGCCGCCCAAAATTAGTATCAGGAGAGTACTGAGTATTTCCAATGATTACTACTATAATAGGAGAAACACGCAGTCACACAGAGATCATCACCTAAAGGAAACCCATAACACATCACAACTACTATTATTACACATCTTAAGCAAAGGTTGGACACAGAGACACTTGAACTAACAAGAAATGCCTTCCTTGTTAGTTGTTTTTTTCTCTGGATTGACTCGTTTTCCTGTTAATTTTGCCCAACTTGATCCTACCTGGTTATGTGAGTCACTTTTTGATTACTATTTCTTATCGCAAAGACAGTTAGTAACAAGTCAGATTTCCTTCCCCCATTTGCCAAAACAGAGCGGTATATTCTGTACACATATGTACATATCATCAAAGGTGTACCTAGAGAGATCCATCCTATATTTCATGCTAAAAAAATGTATGGATAACATTCTTTGAAATAATAGTGTTGTTGAAATAAATATATAAAATATCATTTATTTTTAATAGATCCTATTTACTTTAAATAATAAGTTATATCTTTTTAAAGTTTTTGGAACCAAATATTTTCTTTATTTGACTTCTAACAGTATGGTATTTTTTTTTTTTGACAACATGATGCCTAAATAAGTCAACTCGAAATTCGATTCAATTTTTGTATGTCTCCTTCAATATAAAACTTTTCATTACGCTAAAAGTTTGATATATGACCAACATTTAGTTTTCTAACCAACCAGTAGTCATATAACCAAAACTCCTCGTTATTGTAGGTATATATGTATATGTATGTATGTACATTAAGTATTCATAAACCAATTATTAGAGTAATTTGTTTTCGGAACCGGAACGATTCATTTCAATTACGGAAACGTTCGAAATTATAGAGATTTTGTACTTGAGACGGATCTAATAACTTCATCCTTAAACAGAAATGCTGTACATAAATTCCACGCCATTCATGGAAACAGTCGAGTTAAACCCTATCATCTTAAGCGATTAGTGCCTGGCGATATTTGCTTACAATATCAGCGAGTGTACTAATATAGAATTGGTATTCAAAGTCAGACGAGGAAAATAATATGATTAAAGGTGTAACACTAATTTTCACGCGCCTAAATACTTAATAGGGAATCCTATTAAAATGTATTTAATGTTTAGTATTTCTACGTAATTAAATTATACGCACTAGTGTCATAAATACAAATTGAATTCGAAACGATGTGCATGGGAAACATCTAAGAGGTAGCAAGTTAATTCGACCCGATACATACACATACAAATAAGGTGTTGAACAAAACAGGAAAGCTTTTACTAGAATGAGATTTTCACGGAGTTCGATTTTCTAACCGGTCTATCGGTACAGTTTCCTGCTAGACTAAGTAAGGAAAAGTAAAAGGTAGGAATATGTATACACATTCGGAAGATATTAGGAGGATGAAAGGAAAAATACAATAGTTTTCTCAACACTTCTCGGTAATTCTAAGCCTCATCGTGTGAGCTACAATTGTATGAAACACACAAGTTTCTCAACTTACGAAAGCACACGTCGCCAACGTGTGGATAAGGTGCTACTTTATACTTTTCAAAAATATAGAATTTCAAACACAAAGTTAGCTTGCGAATTTTCGTATGAAGAAGATGAATAAAATTGCCAATTGTGAAAAACTTTATTTGCGAGTATTTTCTGTGTTGACTGTAATAATTGCTTTATTATCTTCTGAAAACATAAGTTTTTAAATTTAAATGGTTATGTCGGTGCTGTTAAAAACATAATTTAATACAATTAACTTCCTATTTTTAATTCAATTTGGATGTTAATCTTTCTTTGCAATATCACACCATTACAAATCCTGCATAGAGCACTTTCCATCCTTTTCTTTCTCTATTCAAAATCAAACTACTTTATTCATAGATCTAAATGGACGCCACATTACAGTTGCAAGCTTTTCTTAAGAAGCTGCAATTGATCAAGTGTTAAATCTGGAAGCATTTTAGTCGAACAGCATCCATGTAGATTCAGGCGATAGGTTTTCTGAAAACTGTGTAGACAGCTTTACGTTCGACTTTATGATTTCATGATTGAAATTTATGGATGTGTCGGTAAGGTGTTCGATATAAATTCCGCAAGTTATTTATGCGCTAGGGCATTAAACAAGACGTAAATAAAATAAAATCAATCGCGTCAGATTGCCGCTGCAAAATCATTTTAGCGCACACTTGATTTATTCTACAAGGCAGGTTGTTTATACAATTTAAGATGAAATACAACAGCATACAATAAAACCAGAAGAAAAATAATTTTATTACTCACCAACAAATTTATTTTGTTGCGTTGGAAAGATATAAAAGTAGGACTATAACGTCAGTTTTTTTAACGTTAACTGTAACTATTAATCGTAGCTTGTAGTAAATTGTGGATTGTGTTGAAAGCATACAAGTCAGTCTTAGTAAATCGATGAATTTTAAAGAATGTGAAGAAGTGGAATCACTCGTAGTAACCCTACTCTCGGGAATTTATCGAGAGATGTATTGAGTGCCATGTCTAGAAGTACTGGCGAAAGAACATTGAGATTCCGTTTGTGTACTGTACTACCTTCCATCGATATACTCTTAATAACACTAAGGTAAATAGGTAATGTGACATGGAAATATTGGTTACTTCGGGTTTAAGAAAGAGCATGACTTATGTAGATCAAATTTAAATCGAAATACTTTTCCAAATTTAAATGAAATGAAAATAATTAAAACAACATTTTTAATACTTTATAATATACAGGGTGAGGCATTAGTGCGTCACAGCTCAATATATCCCTTATTATTGAAGATATCAAAAAACTTTATGTACAAGAATCATAGACAGTCTTAAGCTACACATTTTAAAATTAATTTCATATATACAGGGTGTTTCCTCGTTCTTTCAATATAAGGTTTCATTGAGTTATACCGAGTATTTCAGAAGATATTGTCAATTTTGTGTGAAAATCGTTGCGTATTTAACGTCCTGTGTATTCCATACGAAACAGCTTGAAATAATTTTTTTAATGGAACACCCTGTATTTTATATTAAGAAAGGGAAGAATACTTGATATACTTTCATTTTCATTAACTATCCCCTATATTTAAAATGGATAGTTTCTGAGATATTTAATGATTTTTAGCATTTTGACAATAATTGGAATATAATACATTAGCCATGAAAATGTGACATTAGAAAAGTCTGAATCATATTATTTATCAGTTAATCAACTAGTTTTATTTGTTAGTATAGTTTGTTACCTAGATTTTGCAAATTTAATTACTCTTTAAAATGAATTTTTCTGTTGAGGAATTGACAGACATGATATGGGTACTAGGAGAGTCCATGAAAAATTGTCTAATTGCTAAATGAATTTACCAGGAGAGATATCCTGCCCGACGACAACCTGAAACAATAACCCTGGAAAGGTTAATGGATCGCTTTACTCGGACAGGTTCTGTAATATATGAAAAACATGAAAGAGCAAAAACTGTTCTTACCGAGGAAAAAGAATTCAATGTGGTTCTTGCAGTTACGGACAATCCACATATTAGTACCAGAGAAATCTCGCGGCAACAAGATATTAGTCAAAAGGCTGTCCGAAGAATACTCTGTAAAAATAAATGTCATCCATATCGTATGCGATTGAATCAGGAGTTACTCGACGATGACTTGGCCCGTAGAGTTGCTTTTTGCGAATGGACTCAACAACAAATCCGCAACCAAAGCGATTTCTTTAATTTTGTTCTTTTTGGAGATGTAGCAACATTTCATAAAAATGGAAATGTAAATCGCCATAATTTTCATTATTATGCTACAAGTAATCCCTATTTTGTAGGAAATTATAGTCAAAATAGGTGGTCTTTGAATGTATGGGGTGGAATAATTGAAGACTACGTAATTGGACCACATTTTTTCACGGGCCGAGTGAATGGTCAGGTTTATTTAGACTTCTTAGAAAACCATTTACCATTATTGCTGGAAAATGTTCCCATCAATATTCGTCAAAATATGTGGTATTTACATGACGGGGCTCCGGTACATCACACTAGACCGATTCATAATTATTTAAATACACATTTTCCTGCAAGGTGGATCGGAAGAGGAGGACCAACTACATGGCCAGCCCGATCCCCAGAGCTAACTAAAATTGAGTTTTTCATGTGGGGTTATGTAAAAGAGTTTGTGTATAAAACACCGGCAACTACGCAAGATGATATGAAGAATAGAATAAGACAAGCGTTCCATAGCATTAATATAGAAATGTTAAGAAATGTAAGTCGATCATTCGAAAGACGGCTGCAATGTTGTATTGATGTTTTTGGAGCACATTTTGAGCATTTATTGTGAACCTTGTTGTATTTAAACTTTGGCTAAAATGCTAAAATATTAATTATCGGTATAAGTTTTTTATTTTGTAGTTAAAGATTATTTTAATTAATGATTTAGCATTTTTCTAATGTCACTTTTTCATGGCTAATGTATTATATTCCAATTATTGCCAAAATGCTCACATTTTTTAAAAATCATTAAATATCTCAGAAACTAACCATTTTAGATATAGGGAATGGTTAATGAAAATGAAAGTATATCAAGTATTCTTCCCTTTCTTAATATAGAATACAGGGTGTTCCATAAAAAAAAAATTAGAAAATAATGCATTTGTGTTTTGAATCGCCCTGTATACAGTTTTCGTAATATTGGGAAAACACCAGTTCGTTATAAAAGTGTAACAGTATAAAAATGTTATTCCAGTAAAAAAATAATTTCAAGCTGTATCGTATAGAATACACAGGACGTTAAATACGAACTTTAAATAAATACTCGTAAACTCAATGATTATTTGAAAGAACGTGGAAGATGGGCAAAAATTTTAAATAATATATAGTGTGTTCCATTTAAGAAAATGTATGTTTGGTTCACCCTAATATGAAACATCCTGTATATATGAAATTAATTTTAAAATGTGTAGCTTAAGACTGTCTATGATTCTTGTACATAAAGTTTTTGATATCTTCAATATTATCATATATTGAGCTTTGACTCACTAATGCCTCAAATAATAATAATAATTTATATAATAAACTTTATACAAGAATTATTTCGAAAGCAAATTGAGAAGTAAGAGTTATAACACATTTAGACATTCATTTATATGTATGTATGTAGATTTGGAAAAATGAATTTAATTCTTGAAAGGAAGGTTGACTTTCATAATTGTAGGATAGTGTGCATTGAGCACATGTATGTACAAAATAACCATCATGGTACATCCAAAACCCAAACCACATTTAGAAAAAGGAATGATGAATTTTAAGAGGAATGTTCCTGTCAAAAAAAGATAAAGAGGGTAGCTCAAGCATTGTCTGTTGCAAAATTCTCAAATTTTGACGATCCAAATTTTTCATAGAGCACTTTTTAGTAGGTAAACTATAGGCATCAGACCAGTCAATCGACGTGGACACGCTGTATAAGCTGTAGTTTTGACAGCTTAAACCTGTCAAACTGTCATAATTATGACGATTTGCTGGTTTTACACAGGTTTTAGCTGTCAAAACTACAGCTTATACAGCGTGTCCACGTCGATTGACTGGTCTGATGCGCCTATAGTTTACCTACTCTTTTTAGTTAAAATTTTTTTCTTTATATTAAATATTATGCTTAACGTATGCTTTAAATGCATTAATTACCATATGAAGTAAATCGCTATTGCACTGTGGTGTCTGTGAACCGCCTGCGCTTTGTTGTGTCTGTACAAATATATATGAAAGTACAAGAAGAAGACTTAAGTCCACAATGAGAGTAGATAATGGCAACAATTTGGGCTGTTGGACTTGGACGGTTAAAAGAAGATGGCGATGTAGACTTAAATAAAGAAATTTAAGTCTACATAGTACACAAATTTTTACTGCCAACCATCCTTATTGGCAAGCCAAAATACATCCAATTAAAGTTTTATTTGCTTGCCTCCTAGTAATAAGTCCATAAGGTAAGCCCGCAAAACTGGCACCACGAAGTGGGCAAAACGCGACAAAAATGATTGAAAGGATTGACCAGCTATTTCGACTAACCACTTTTTGTTTAGTCTACAGCCACTATACCCATACTTTGGAGTCTAATAGCGAAAATACTAGAAATTGGAGATACAAAAATGTTGTTCATCGGATACGATTCACGATGCTTTGACCATCTTTGACCACCGTTTGTATGTATTATTTCCATTTTCAAAATTTTAAAAAAAAATTACGATTTTTTTTTACAAAGACAAAATTTTTCTTGCAGTGACCAAGATTTTCCGATAAAATTGATTTGGATAATTTGTAAGGGCTTGTTGAGATTATTTAAGATCAACAAGCAAGTAACTCAAAAAGAGGAAACAAAAACAATAAAGAAGATTTGCTTTGTGTAGTAATTGCGAGCATTGTGAGTGAAAATGAGCCGTTTTGACAGTACTCCATTTGTATTGATAAAACCACAAGTGATTTTATCACTTATTAAAATTCACACGTGATTTTTTCGTTATAAAATGAATGTCATTGGCTGTTGCTAAGGAATTCCAACTGTGTGATTGGTTGACAGAAATGTGAGTGATATAGTCAGCATTTAACCATGTTTGACCACCAAATATTTTTTTTGAAAACTTAGCAGTCGAAAAAAAAAATGAAAAAAAAACAAATTCATATGTTTAATGAAATGTGATCATGTAGAAAATGTCCCAACCTCTTGCTTCAGGTCACTTAATCATAGAAAATCACAAATCGACCATCCAACAGGTTAAATTTTACCCGACGTTGAGGATATATACAGGATGCCCGGATTTCGTAGGGACAACATGGGCAACTTTTTTATTTGAAGACAAAGAGAGACGGTTAAATTAGCAAAAAGGTCTAGATTCAAAAGCTCACTGAGAATCCATTTTCAAATTTTAATTGTCATGCTTCATTTGTTTAATATTGAAGAAAAACTGAAATCTTCTAATTTCTTTTATTTGCCGTAACTTTTTTGTTACTTAAGATATTAAGATGCGGTTTGAAGTAATTCACATTGTAATCTAAATGCTTTTATTGACGCTTAATAAAACAATTTTTTTTTGCGCAAATTTCTAGTAATCTCACCTAACCTCAAAATTTTAAATTGGAACCTAATTTAACTATCTCTCTTTGTCTTCATAAAAAAACTTACCCATGTTGTTCCTACAAAATCCGGGCGCCCTGTATAGTACAGTTTTCAAAGTTGATCGCATTTCTCGCAAACTTTGAGAGGTGAACAAGCGCTGAAAACTGTGTGCATTATTGTCTTGTAACTTTGGACCACAAAAAATCGAAAATCATTGACCTTTTTGAAAACTTTGAAAATGTAAAGGCTGGTCAAGCATGGTCAAATGTGGTCAATCAGCTCTTAGAAAATTTTGCTATCAAAATTGCTAGATTGATGTTTGGACGTGGTGTCTTTCCAGTATATCTGCACAAGTAGACTTTTCTTCTTATGAAAATGAAGGACAGATTTCAATCATTTCCTACCTGAATTAGCCACCCACCTTCCCATTTGGTGTAATTTTTTCCATCTTTAAGCTTTTATTTTTACTTATTACATATTTAGGATTTTTTTTTCATCGTAATGTTTCCACCGAATTGATTAGGTTTCTTAGTGATTCATGCGTAATTTCAGCACTGGTAGAACAATTATCTACATACATTGTTCGACCGCAATTCAAGAAATTCTTACACAATATCATAACAATCGATGTGTTGATTGCTCCTTTCCTTCCCACACCATTGATTTTCTCCGGAGAGAACATCAATGGTCGTTAGGGACAAGATACTTCTAGGAATGAATCGATTTGTAGCTTGCCTTTATATAATCTTTTTGAAAATTTAGCACTATGTTTTGAGCCGCATATAAGTTTTATCTTTTCAATTATTTTTCAAAATTGATAGGAAATCTACAAATTTACGGAATTCATAAGCTTCCACGTCGACTCGAGTTAAATCACCCCATGCTAGTATACTTTTTCAGTATCAAATTGTATGTCAGTTAAAGACATGAAAACAGTCGAATATCTTTATCATCAGCAATAGAACAGATGCCATCAATGTATTTAAAGATGAATGGTATGACCTAATTCCAACAATAAGTCCATAATGATCAGTAATCAGTTTTAAGGTGGAATTGAGAGCTATATCAAATGTTTCCTTATAAAACCGGTTGTTATCTACGGTTTCCTAAAAGCTATAATAGTCGTGGAAGCGTTACCGCTCCCATGACAGTCATAGTCTTAACTCATAATTAAAGAACAACAAATGCAATAAATATGTAGAAACTGTAAATCGTAATTATATTCTTCCATGATATTAATGTCTACTGTGTTTTCCTGTGCAGCGCCCAAACTAATCGAGTACTCTGTTTTCCCACTCACATGCCAATTAGCTCCGAACCATGGTTTACATATGTATTCAGTTCGTAGTTATTTTGCGGCATCCTATATATTGTCTTGCTCATACTATGAGGATACCTGAAATTATTACAATTAGAAATGCAGTTTAAATATATTTCGTTTGTCAAAATTAAGATTTAAATTTTTATAGTGATGCATATTTTTAACCTTTTTTTCTCTGTATAGTTTACTAAACAAATCTGAACATATTTTTACAGTTTTAAATTCGTTTCGAATCCCAACAAGTTTGCTATCTTTGTCCTTTACAGTAAGGTATTTCTGCGCCTTAAAACGTTAAAAACTACAAATCTTGAAACCATCTTTGTGCGATATGTATCACTCACATGATATCCGGTAAATGTTCAGCGGCGGCGAAACGTTCATATTGTACCCAGATTGTCGTCGACCGTAAAACAAAAATAACTCGGGCGAAATTCTTGCCGGAATATTTTCCCCGGGAAAGAGATAAGAAATATATGCGGTCGGACAAAGCATAAAAGTATTTAATCGTGGCGAATTTACATCGCGCGCATATTTTACGTGAAAATAGTGGTCGACGAATGGCGACTACGACGCCATTGTGGCCCGTTCCACTAGCTCTGTCCTCTTTTAACGTGATATATGTTCGGGGCTCACGAATAGATCGACGTCGGTCGCCAGGACGGTTTACGACGAACGACCCGAAATATTAATAATTCTTCACGGGCAACAACTCCTCTTTATCGGTTGGACACTCGTTCGAGTTCCGATGGATCTCTTTTAGTGAAGGTATACATCGCCGTTCGAAAGTTTTGTTATATAATTTTTATATGCATAAAACTACAAGTCCTCTAACTCTTTTGTAAGTAAAGTCTTTAAGTATGCCGTTCCAAGTCAAGAAACGCCTTCATTGGTAAAGAATCCGTGTAGTATGATGGATTTATATGATCGTGCATTGTCGTGCAATAAAAACCAACTGCCTGGCTCTCGATATTCCGGTCGAAGTCTTCAAATTCTTGCCCACAATCGTTGTAGAACTCCCAGAAAATATTCTGCGTTCACCCTCTGATCTTCTGGGACGAATTCATTGTGCACAATTCTCTTTGAATCCAAGATAAGGGTCAGCATTGTCTTAATTTTTCTCTTTTGAAAGTGTAATTTTTTTCGTTTTTGATTCTTCTGATGACTTCCATTCCGCACTCTGACGTTTTGTTTTTGGCGTATTTTGAAAACACCTCGTTTCGTTAGCAGTTACAATGGCTGCCGGATTCCTTTGGGACAATTTTAACATGTCTTTGATTCAATGATGAACTCTTCAATTTTTTTGGTCGTCTGGAAAAGTGTGGGATACCAAGCGCGCACAAACTTTCTGTTTGCACAAATCTTGTACAAGCGATGTTTTGCGGCATTCCAGTTTCCTCTTCGATGAGTTTCGCAGACACAGAGTGATTCCTTCGAAGAATTTCTTTGATTGTCTCGATGTTTTCATTATTGCAAGTGATTTTTTGCGTCGCTGCTCGGTAATTGTTCACAACCGTCACGCAATCGGCTAAACCAACGAAAAATCTATGCACGGGACATGCATTCATCCCCCTACATTTTTTTTAGCGTTTCGTACGTTTCTGCACCACTTTTACCTAATTTAGAACAGAATTTAATATTTGATTTTTGTTCCATGTCAGTTTTTTGACCGACGTACATAAAATGTCAAACCAAAGTGAAATATCAACCGAATTCGCTCAAATGTTAAGGTTAAGTAGATGAAGGCTAAAACATTCACCTACCATTATTCATTCATAGATGTCGCTGCGTTAACAACTTTGATGGAACCAATCTCATCGTAACTGGGTCAGACCGTGTAGGACACAGGACAATCCTCGATTATTTAGTGGTTTTGTTAGGTTGGCTATTCCGTGAACAGAAAAAGTAGCGATCGAAACGAAAGAGTACCATTCTATACGATCAAAACTCAAGGACATCAGTGTATATATGCCTGTATATCTACCGCGCGTCCACATAATTTAATAGGTTGCGAAGGGGAATGTGAAGGTCTCTCTTCGGGTTTTCTCTGAAGTCCGATGCGAGAACGAGCACGTGGGTGTGTGCACGCGTACTTACTGCGAATTGGGGATAAAAAAATAGAGATGTCAGTGAAATAGAAGAATTATTGATTTTCGGAAATACCTCAGCATTATTTATTTTCTAAAGTAAATTAATAGTTTTTCTATATGTATATAAAGATAATTGTGGACAAACACATATTGTGTTAGCAATACCTTAAACATATTGGATATTTCGTCCCTTTAACCAAGATAACCCTGATTCAAAAACCTAGTAGTAATAAAAATTTACACAACAAGCCCTTTATTGTATTTTACCAACATCAACATCGCTTACTACTAAGTAGTTTTGATGAAGGTATCCGAAATCCGAACCTGTACTAATGAATATCGAATGGAAATATTTACATCTGATCGTGAGGCGCGGGCGAATATAAAAGAAAAAGAAAACGTTCGGCGAGTAGCACGGGAATCCAGTTAATACAAGTGTCAGACCCAATCAGATAAGAGCAGCTATCTATTATTTCTAAGAAAAGGACTTAAAATATTTATGGAACTCTCTGAATCTGCCCATATACAACAACTCCCTTTCGCTTATTGCCGAACGAACCTCGGGGAAATTAGAACAATGAGAGCGAGAAGGATAAATAAATGCCGCCTCTTCCCCGATACTTTTTTTCCCTCATCCTTTTCCCGCTCTCCTTTCCCAATTTTGAACATCTTCTTTAATTTTTAAATGAGATTTAGAAAGGAGGAAAGTGTACGAATAGTAGATGATGCCGAATTGTAATTCAATATTCTTTTTTTTTTCTGTTCCTTGTAGGGTACGGAGTAAGCGAATTAGGAAACGAAGATATATTTGAGCAAAGGGAAAGTTTATTTACAAGAAACATGGTTTACTCAATGTTTTGGTTTATTATTACGTGTCTTATAAAGATGTGCATTCTGGCATGACCATATGACATTCTTCTAAACAGTTTTATTTATCGTCTAGACTAATTGTTGTCAACTTCTTTTTCTTCTAACCACCAAAAATGAAAAAATTGCTTCTTAGCTAGGGTTATGTTAAATTTGAAAAACTTCTAAAGGGATATATGTGCCTGTTCATGGTTTTTTTTCTAAGACTGTCGAATACTCATTTCTTCCGTTAAGCCAAAAGTCTGTCTGAGCGATTTTTAAAAACAGCATCGTCAAAGAATAAATCAATGAGCCTTGAAGGCTACATATCTAGTTGCTCGATCCAGATGCCATCCAGTATGCCCTAAGAGTTACTCTAGAACTCAAACTTTCAGGCATTGAACCAAAGTTTGAAGCTCTAGAGAAGCTCTAAACCTGGTTTCGATAATACCAGTTACCTTTTCCTTCTGAAAACGATAACCCTCCAAACATGCTTTACTCTCTTGTATTAAGAAGAGTTTAGGGCTTTACTGCTGCAGAAAGTTAATCATGGAGGATGGGAAGCCCAAAAGGAAGAACAATTAACCATTGACCATCAGCGATTTCGATTGACCACTTTTTGTGTGGGCTACAGCCACCATACCTATATTTTGGAATCTAATGGCGAAAATACTGAAAAATGTTGTTCATCGTATACGATTAACCATCCTTTGACCATGTTTGACCACTTTTTACATTTTCAAAAATTTTTCAAAAAAATGATTAGGAATTTTTTTACAAATACAAAATTTTTCTTGCAGGATGTGATTGACCAACGTTTGACCAGTGTTTGATGAAATGAGATCAAAGCAGAAAATGTCACAACCAACAAGCCAGTTAATCATAGCAAATTGCAAATCAACCATCCATCAGTTAAATTTTAACCGATTTTAAAGATATATATAATAGAGTTTTCAAAGTTCATCGTATTTCTCGCAAACTTTGAGAGGTGTCCAAACGCTGAAAAGGGTGGTGCGGCTTATTGTCCAAAGTTGCAGGACCACAAAAAATTTAAAACCATTGTCCTTGTATTAAAAAAATCCCGGTATTTTTTTTGAAAACTTTGAAAATGTAAAAGGTGGTCAAACGACGGTCAATCGTATCCGATGAACAGAATTTCTGTATTTCCAACTTTCAGCATTTTCGCTATTAGACTCCAAAATATGAATATTATGGCTGTAGTCTAAACAAAAAGTGCTCAATCGAAATCGCTGATGGGCAATAGTAATCAATAATTTGTCAACGCTTTCTATCATTTTTGTTAATTTTTGACCACTTTGTGCTGCTAACTTCGCGGAGGGGGGAAGCCCAAATATGGGAAACAATTAACACGATGAATTTAGAAAAAACTGAGAGACATCCGCAGAAATTTGCGTCTGAAATGATAGCGGACCACTTTGTTTAATTTAATAATGCGGGTTAGTTATGTAGTAAGTTGTACTTTATGTTAACAAATAAGTAAGTATTGGAATATATTTGTGAGATGTTGTTTTTCAAATTTATATGAAGTCGAATTCGTTGTGCTGGAAGAAAATTTTGTGTCAGTTTAACAGAGTTAATTAGATATTAAGTAGCAGAAAAATTAACCGTCTCTTTGATAACATAATGGAAATTTGATCAACATTTTATGGAGATGACACAAGTAATTGACGACCAGCAACTATTCAAATAAATAATTACTAAAGGAAAATGAACAATTAATTAATCTAGAAAAATATTTGCTATATTTTTTCGAGTATTGTGGAAGTGAAAGCCTTTATAAAGGTTTCGTCCTGGCGTATCTTCTGCCACGCGTTCTATAGTTCTTTTGTATTTTGAGATTGGAAATCGCGCATGTTCAAAGCCTGTTATCTGATATTGACAGTATGAATTGGGCTTTTATCTTACTGATAAATCAAATCGGTTTTTGGTTACAATCGGTTTACAGATGGAAACATTATGTGCTCTATGATACATACATAATTTCGATGCATCAAATTTTCCATTTGGCATTTTGGCCAGCACATGCACCAGCACCTCTCCAGCTTTTCCAGCCAGACGCTAGAAAACAATAGTATTTTTTAACACTGTTTGTACGCCGTTTTTTAAACTTGATATTATTAAACGTTAAATTCTTGACGTATTGGAAGACCTCATAAATAAAAATCATCCTTTCAATCGAAAAAGTATTTGAGTGTAATTATCATGGTTAGTCAAATATGGTGTTGCAACTGCTAATCTATATTTTAGCTCTGAACATTTTATTCGCCTAAAAAGTTATGCGCTGTTCTAGTCTGCTTTTTCAAGTGACGATTTAACACAGAATCTTGCCGAAGAGTGCAGACTTTTGATCTTCCAGTACATGGTCGTTGCTAAGTAGTCCTGTTAGGACCGAAAAATTTGTTTTATAGATTAGTCATCTTCTAGTTTTGACAAAATAGTAACCTTTAATGTGTGAAGCCTCGTTGAACAAGAAGGTCCAAACAAGTTAAATACACAATAGAAACAAAAGGGGGAAATTATCTAAAAAAATATATCTAAAAACCTAGTTTTCAAAAAAATTGGATGGAACAAATGCGGACAGTTCTGCCATTTTATGAGTTCTTGTCTATTCTATTTAGAGGCGCCTAATTGCACACCAGGCTTGGACACAAAAGTAGTAGCTGGTACAATACTGTGAGAGCTATTAGGATAAGAATAAAAAAATAAATGTATGCAAGCTAACTACAAATTAGTGCAATAAGTAGGATATTATTGCAGCTTCAATTATCCATACTTCTTCCATTTTGATAACTTACCCTAATGCAAGGTTCTCATCAAAACTAATAGACATGCTTTGTTTTGTTTTAACTTTAAAAGTAATAATAACTGAAATAACTGTTTACAATCACATTTTATGACAACAATGTCCATTATCCGCTACGATCCATCTAAGCACTCCCCATGTTTTCCCAGACATCCTTACTCTCCCTGTCAAGTAGTACGTCCTAACAAAACTAATACATGATTACTGAGAGGGTCTCTGGGTGGGCTCGGTCAGTTTAAATCGAAACTTGCACCACGTATAACATACGTGCACACTGTTACGGGCTAAGTAACGTCCATAATAGCCTTCCATTTACGTCCCCTGCATGAGCAATTTGCTACCGCTTTCAAATACAAATTCGCCGTGTCCATAGCGTTGACGATTTGATAATGTGCGAGCGGGGAACCTTTGTTCATTAGACGAAATAACATTGAGGGATTAACGTTGTTGGAAGAGCCGAGAGAGCGCACACAAGAAATCCTAAAATGCGCCCGCAAAGCCGTAGTAATAATAATACCCTCCTCCGGTGATACTTGTGCATATATGTATATGTACATATGTAGGTAGACTATTATATATCAGCTCGTTATAGTACGGGTATCCTAATTAGAATTAGTATCCCATCGAGTAGTACAGCTAATAAACATGAAATTATGAATAATTATAATAGTCCTCTATTAGCCTACGAATTATATTATACGAAAGGAATTTTGTTCTATACATTGTATTAGTCTCGGAAGAATTATGCTGCGTTTTTCTCGGTAAAACAAACAAAAACGAGCTGAGTTACATTTCAAAAACGAATACCATTTAAAGGCTGTATTGTGTAACAGTTTAATATCATTTATACAACCTAAATTTTAATCCAAATAATACTGCTTAATTCCAGTCCATTATACTCACTCAACATATAATTGCATAATAGTGTTGTTCTTAGCCGTGGGTGATATTATGTGGAGATTATGAAACGAATTTATGACAGAGATGACAAGATGCATATTTCACGAAATTCCTATTCACGAAAAATGCTTGCGGTTGTCCAATTTACGGTAATCATTATTAATTTCAAGAATTTGACGTGATAATCACGTTGTTGTGTCGACTGGTTGCGGTTAAAGATTTGCATCGCAGCAATGGAATAATTCCAAGAAAACTGGCAATAAAGCTGTTTATTGTAGTTATGATGCACCTTAGATTAACATTTGGTAATGGCATTAAAGACTAGAATTAAACCTGTTTCGAATTGGTGTTTTTTCCAAATTTTTTATGTGCATAGTACCGTACTGTTAACGTTCATGGACATTAACAGAGAAGTTTTGATCTGTGGAGCTTTTTTTAACCTTGTATAAAAATTATAACTTCATTATTGTTTGAAAAATCCATCTTCTGGCTGTGAAATATTTAACCATAATGAAATAATTTTTCTTCAGTTCTGAATTTGTAGTTTCCATTCCTTCATTAGAAAGACCGACACCGTTACCATCATCAAATTTTCTGCCACTGTGCTAATTCTCGAATTCCCTTCGTTTTTATCACTGTCTTTCATTGGAAAATCTAATTTCTTCTTAATTGAAATCTTCATCATCTACCTCACATCCTTCATCATCTTGAATGCTCTGTCCCAAAGAAATACAGCTACACTGACGTGGGTACCAGGTCACTGCGGGTCTGAGGTCAACGAGACTGCTGATCGTCTTACAAAAATAAGTGCTGAATTCCGGTATCTTGGACCAGATCCATTTTGTGGTTTGACCCAAAGCCATATAAGAACTCATCTCCAACACTAGGAAAATTAACAAAAAATCTTGACCAACACTCCAAAAGTGAAACAACCAAACAAGTTTCCTACTTTTTCAGCCAATAACGTTAAATCGCTGCTGGGGCTCAGCAGAAAAGACCTCAGTATCATCACGGCTTTACTCATTGGCCACGATCCTATGAGATATCACCTAAAGAGATTAGGCAAGGAGAACTGTGATAAAAGCCGGCACCACTACCACTACCTCGAACTAGCGCACATAGAACTGGCTGATATTAGAATTATAGCTCCCAAGAAAATCTTAGACTTCTTCAGAACTCTACAGATCATTTGAGACTAAAACGTTAAGAGTGCTTACAGTAGATCTTACAGGTTGCACTGAAGAGAGGCAGCAATGCCTACAGAACCCACTACTAATCTAATCTAATATTCCTGTCTGCAGACTTGTGCTTGCACCTTGTGACTTTTGGAGATGCATAACTAGTGCATTTGGCACGTTTGCATGTTCAGAGTGCAACGATTTATTTCCCCAAAACTAATAAATTTCACATTCTACGACAAAATTCAAAAACATCTTTTTCTTCTTAAACACATCGGGAAAATCTATTTATTTTCATACACCTAACCATACATTATGCTATTGTAATTCATAATACTGCTTAATCAAACGTAGTATTGGTCTTGGATGAATTCAAATGAGGGAACTAGACCATTTAATCTTATGACAATTACACCATTTGTATATTGTGTTATTAGTTTCAATTCAACACATCCCTTACTTTCTCTGATAAAATATATTGAGTGGTTTAATATTAGTTTCGAGATTCTGGTTGAAACTCATTTTCTTCCGAAGTTGCAAAACAATACTCATGGCAACGCTTATTGTAAAATCTTTGAAGAAATTCAGCATTCTCGAGGGGTGGATGAGCAATTCTGTACTCCTAAGAATAATACATAGGTTACCTTGGATAGTATACTATGAGAAGGCAACGCAGCACAATACCTAAATGAATTTCCAAATAAAAGTAGAAATTGTTTTGTCTTATCGAATCAACACTATTTCCAAAATTATGCAAAACGTACAAAACATCTAGACAAACAATATGCTGGTCTGGATCTCTATAGAGAACTGGTAGCAGTACGATTCAATCAGAAGGTGCTTTCCTAACAATTCCACATACTTAAACGAAAAAAAAAACGATTTAGGGCCATTGATCTACATGTCCTCAAAGTAATCAATTGTGGGTTGTGCTCTCAACATAAAAGTATTATTTATTATTACATATCTTCTTCATGTGTAAAGGTTAATTCACAGAACATTTTCCTTTTTTAAATGCAGAGTTGGTGTTTATTTGATGTTTGTTTATCAGGCCATTTGACTTAGTACACATATCAAACAAAAATGACCTGGCAGAAATGGAAGAAATACTATCTCACCATATGCAGGGCTTTAATTACCGTACCTTCAAAATTGATTTTGTTTGATAGCAGCGCGTAAATTAAAGACACAGCATTAATACGTTGCAAACATTGTAGGGTATTAACTTGTCTTTTATCCTGTAATAAGATATGTTTTCCATTTGTAATGACCGCAAATTTTCCTTTACTTACTGCAGGTTATTTTCCTGTTACTGCTTGATCAAAACTTTCTAATACAGTCAAAACTGTGATATCCCTGCTATATTTCGCATGTGTATGTATATTTTCTTTGATGGTATTTGAAACTTTTTTGGCAATTTCCAACTTCAATTCTTAAAACTTGGCTTACGAAGTCACATTTTAACTTCACCTTTAAAACCCAAGAGCTCGTTGAGGTTTAGAATTTTGTTGATCGATTTTGATCCGCGAACGTCCGAGTACACTTGCAGCACTATAATTTATCACAGTTTTAGTTTACCAGCTAAATCCAATACTACTAAAAATATGCAAAAATAATTACTTAGGAATTTTGTCACAACTGTATAAAACACATTTTACAAAAATTTAATTTTGTACTTGTGACACCTTCAAGCAATCAACTATAGACTTCTTGTACTGAGTACCTATCACTCTTGTATGCGTCTTCTCCTTTCTTTGTCACCGAATTCAGCAACATAACGGCTTCGGTGTTGGCTTGTCATTGATAAATGGTTACTAGTACACGGTTAAGTGCTTACAAAATGTACGTCTCGGAAACAAAAATAGCATCACGATACCTTTCGCTCAACACTGAAGTGATACGTCGTACCGCCCCGACGTTACTATCGTGACCTGCTCTGACTGGATGCGGCTTCGCGTAGGCAATGGGCTTTTGTGTGGATGGAATGTAGTCTAGTTAAAAGGATGAGGGTGTTGCAACGATATGTGACTCCTTTATATATTAAAATATTAATAGTGTGCAGGATTTCGTTTATCATTAATGATATTTATTATAAAATTCAAAAATCTGTTCTGTAGTCTACTTCTTCCGCAATTGCCCAATTGGAGCTGATATAAATGCATACATACGTCATATTTTAAAAGCTACGTGGTCTTAAGAATTGTTGTAATGCTGTTAAAACAGAGTGTTGTGTTGTGTTACTTCACGTAATCTATTATTGTTTGGTTTTTAATTAGATCAACCGATACTATGCTCCTGCCATAGCTCGCTCGCCTCGTCGAGTCTGGCCACGACCCACTGGAGAAGACTGGACGTCCTCCAGAAGAAGATGCTGCGAGGGGTCGTGAGGGCAACCCGGTTCGTTAGGAGTATCCAACTCCGGGCCGATTTTGGTATCCCACCACTTCGGGACCACATCCTCAAACTTGCCACCAAGACCCTGGAGAGGAGGAGTGCTCCTGACATCGCTGCTGACTAGAACGATCTTCGATGGGATAAAATTCCACCAACGCTCAGGATGCAGTGAGAAGGATCAAACCAGCATTATCTCACACACGCACTCATAATGCTTGAAGGGCCTTCACAAGCGATAAAAGGGCTCAAGGACCATCCCTGAATATATAATATGGAAACGAATGCTACAAAGTCAAATACACCTTTCATGCTACTGGAACCAACTTGCGAAAAAAAAAACTGAGACTGCCAATTGATAATCTATAAACAAAAAATCGCCAAGCATTTCCTCCGAAGACCATCTGATAACAGGACAAAGAAGTTACTTACGCTTGGTGATAAGAATCTGAAGCAAACCACTGGCATAATAATTGGCACATTGCCTGTTGGCCAAGTAGTGGTCTGAAGATTTAAAACGTTTATTGGCACCAAAAAAACAAAACGAGCATGAGATTGCAGATTTGCCAAGGCGGCTGATCCTCGATGGCCCTCTTTCTTCCCCTGCAGCTGAATTTAGAATGTCAAAGAGGAGTGGGCTAGTGTCGCATGATATTCCGAACTTTGTGATGAAAACAATAGGAAATGCGTTTGTCGTGCTACTAAATCTGATTGACAAAACCCTGATTAAGCAAACGTTTTCAGGTTATTGCTTCAAATTAGGAAGAGTAAAGTAGCGGGTAGTATATGAAGTCGGATCTAAATTTGCAAACAAATCTGGTCATAGAGAATTTCCGGTGACCAGGTGTGATTAAAATATTTAGAGGATCTCATGAGGAAGCCTAGCATTTGTGAGACAGACGAGCAAATTTTTTCAATGTGTAGATTGAATGACAGTGTTGGGTCAAAAAAGACACCCAGATCTTTAATATTAGTAACTTCAGTGAGTGAGTGACCATAAAGGTGATAAGTAGAATAACGAGGATTTGTTTTTCGAGTAAATGATAAAAAGTGACAGTTATCAGCATTTAGTATTAAATTATTAGTTTTTGACCAGTCAACCATTACATTTATATTCCGCTGAAGGCTGATAATATGATCCTGGCTGGAGATACTGGAAAACATTTTAACGTCATTGGCGTATGCAAGAACAGAACAAGATAGTGAAGTTAATAGGTCATTTATAAATAAGATAAACAACAAAGAACCCAGATTAGATCCTTGAGGAACATCATTACAAGATGTAAATTGAAATGAGGTAAATTGAAATGAGGTAAAACCGTTATAAAAGACGTAATTCAATCAAGGTAGATGATGAAGCACGTCTTCATGTATTAAGACATCATGAAACGTTGAATGACGTTAGGAAGCAAAATCTTTGACTGAGCTATAAAGCCAGAGAGCATAGTAAGCCTATCGCAGCGACAGTGCGAGATGATCCCATAGAATATGGAATAATAATAATACTTCCTCCTTCATTGTTATGATTGATGATGAGAAACTGTTCATCTCACAAGATCCACATTTTTTCATGGAAGTTAATAAAAGTGATGTCGGCCAAGAACGCTTAAACAGTGCCCAAGAAATGTTTCGTGAAGATATCCTAGAAAAATCTATAACCAATACACAAGATCACGACAGAGATTGTTGTTCAATTCTTTCCATTTTTGATAATTGAGTTAGCTGAGAAGAACTGCTTTTACTTTCTGCTTACATGAATTGGTATTCGTTCGTGTAACATCTGGTTGCACTTTTAGAAAATATCCGGTATCAATACAATGTGCTGGATCTGCATTTTGACTAAGAGTACTACCCAGAACTAGTCAAATTTGTTTCCGAAAGGTTTGTGTACGAAAATAAGCATTGCCTACCTGGATATACATAATTGCCTTTTAATAAAAATCCCAACAACTCGTGTAGTTGCTAGATTTAGATTCATGTAAACTAAAACTGGCTGGGATGTGGTTTTGAACAAGTTTATACTAGTACATGTTTCTAGAGAAATATAATTTTAATCCCAAGATCACGATAATTATGACAAAGGTTAAAGGTACTAAAGCCAGAAAGTTTGTGAAATGGAATATGTATTTAAATTGATATACAATAGTCTAATGTACGTTAATGTGTGCATTACATATCCTTTAGAAGCTATATTCCAATATTGAACCGCACATCTGTATCAGCTACCATCTGTTTAGTTCTGGGGGGAGTAAAGTTGAGATTATATCGTTTAGATTTAGGAAGGAAGATAATTAAATAAATATAGAAATTCTAGAGCGTGCATATTATATCCATTTTAAAATATAGAAGGACTGGGCGAGGTATGTTGAAGGAAATAATTAATAATTTAATTAAGTCCTCTTCGTCGGTGCTGCAGTTGTACTGAAATCTAATTAAATTCAGGTAACAGTGCAGCTAGTGCAGCAAACGGGTAAGGTAAAGTTGTTCTGCACTACTCTACCAGTCGACGGATTTGTTTTATTCATTGTAGCAATTAGAGAGCTTACGAATTTTTATGGTGCTCTATTATTTTCGCATACGTCCGTAGAGTGTACGAGCCCCGAATTGTTTTAAATGTTCGTTTTAACAGAATACATGTTAGAATGGGAACCGATATTGTACGGGAACCTTATTTCCATACTCTGGAATTGATTTAATAAAATATAGTTTCAGCATTAGCATGTAATACGATACAAAATTAATTTTCGAGAATAAGTTTTATAAAATGCTACTTTTTGATTTTTCTCTTTTTGTCCAGTATCATCGTAGTAGTAGATCGTCCAATGAATTCTTAAATAATGGTCTGTTTAATGACATAGCATGGGTTTATCAACATTTTTCTAAAACTATTCAATTAGAGGTTATTAAGTTAGTGGATGTGATATTTGAATATTTATAATACAGGTTCCATTGCTTGTTTTAATTGAAGTACGTCGATAAATGTGTAGTGGTTATATTCATTGTCAGTGCCATACTATTCCAATCTCTACAGATAATATTATCGAAGAGATGAATGCCTAAAATATCAATGGACAGCAGGAATGTAGACATCCCCTTGGTAACATAATTGATTTTTCGTTGACTTGCATGGTCGATAAATCTAAGAGAGATGCCCCAGGGTCAAACAAATCAAGTTACCGACAAAGGGAAGGAGAATTATTCTCTTGGCTCGACCATCTGCCGTAGTATTACAGCGGAAATAGCAAAATTTTGGGGAACACCCTACATTCATAATTGAGCTAACAAAAGAAAATTGCCTTTCCTATCTAATGGGTATCCAAGCAACTTTACTTCCTTTACTGACTACTACTATATTCCTGCAGTAGAATTCTAAATTATTCTTAACAGAAATCCTACGAAATGGAGTAACAACTCCAAAGATTTTTTCCTATTTTACCTGTAAAATTTTTATTGAATTTTTTAAACTAGAATCGCCTCATTTTCGTTGCATAGAATTGTAAAAGAGAAGAGTTCACATTTCTTCCGCTTAATTCGTTTTCATCCCAATAGAGACGCTAGTAACGCTTATTGCGGTGTTTTTCCCGGGGATTTCGCCCGTCATCCAAACGCGTTTGAACAGATGACTAAGCTACGCTGAATCAGCAACTGACATAGAGTATTTATTTGCTTACGTTATAGATTATGAGATCATGTCTTGAGATTTTATTTTTTGTGTAATTTAAAAAAAGGGGTCTTAAATACCGGCAACATTTTTATAGCATGTTTTAGACTTTTAAAGTCTGATTTAAATGTCCTTTTTGTTCCTACTGCACATACTTTGTTTTCATTTGTGTATTTCGTTGAATTTTTAAAATCGAATCGATCAGCGAAATAAAAAAAATTGGTATCCAAAAATTTTTATATTAATTTTTATATAACTGGAATATAAGAAGATGACGCTGAAATTATTGAGGTATGGAGTAGCAAAACAAGATAAAGGTTTAAAATTTTATTGATGTTTAAAGCATTGTTCTATACTATCTATACACTTTTGTAGGCAAGTTTTTTAAAGTTCGAAGCGAAGCAGAATTACTGAAAATATTTTGTTGGTGGCGAAAAAGTTGCAGTAGCATTAACGTATGCGTTGAGGCATTATTATTCTGTAGGAATTAAGCCCTTACTTTCGAGGTCTCGGAGAACCTCTGGTAGGCAGTCTTGATTGTACCAGCTAGCCATATTCTACTCTCTTCGCGCCCAGGAACGTCATAAAAGGAATGTAGATCTCATTATCCGTGAGGATTTTAAAAATCAGGCGATGGCCACCTTTTTTTAACATCATCAGCTTTTCAGGGCTAACTCTCTACACTCGATCCACTGTGTTTCTGTTAACATTTTTTGAACATGAGACTGCGGAGGTGACTGCTTACATGGACCCCTCCCCTGGACTAAGACATGCGGTAATTTTAATCCGATATATTAGATCATCTATCATCAATCGATTTTTCAGAATATTCACAATCTTGTATTATAATATTCCTTTCTGAAATTTTCAAATATTTTATTAATTTATAATGTGTCTTTGGTATTGTAAACTATATGCTTGAATCTAATGTTAGCATCGATATCTCGAGAATTTTCTCTGAGGAAGGTAAAAACTAATTACCGAAAACTTAGAATATTAAATGGAGATTGTTTAAATCATCTTTTGATTTTGGCTGCCTATCCCAACAGTTTCCTTTCCTTTTTGACCTTAACGTCGTACAGCCAGTACTTCTACTCTACATCTAAAAATCGTGGCCCAAGATGATACTTCATCTCCAAAAGCTGTAATACTTCTTCGATAAGACCCATTTTAAAATCATACGGCATCATAGTCCCAAAATGTTCTCGCCCTAGTTTCATGAATACGAGTTATTAATACAGTGCGCGAAAAAAACTTAGACGAGGTAAATATTGTAATAAAATACTTTATAAATAGAGAAACAAATATATTATTCCATTTCATAGTAATGTACAAACTCAATCTAAAAACACCTCTAAACTTGGATGAACTTTCTAGCTAATTTAGTAGTGTGTTGAACCCCTCTTCTGTTTAATTACCTCCAATAACTGCTTTGGGTTTGATGTATACCAATTCTGAATAGTATTTGCAGGAATTTTTGCCCATTCGTTGACAGTGGAAGTTTTGAGGTCTTTAACTGAGACGTACTGACGCCCGTCGTCGTAAACTCGTCTAGCCAGCATACCCCATAAATTTTCAATTATATTCAGGAGACTGCGCTGGCGAGGATAAAGTCTTAATATTGTGTTCTTCCAACCAAGTAGTAACAATACGAGCTTTGTGAATTGTAGCATTGTCCTGCTGAAAGATGTAATTTCGTTCAGCCCTCTCTTTATATGTTGCTGCATTCATTTTGTTACTACAAAATACCACATCACTTTTTTGTTTAAGGCCAATGACGGCCCATATCATAATTGAACCACCACTCATCTGCCTACTCGTTCTCACTCGCTGTTCCTTTCTAAGATCATGCTAATAAAAAGGATAGCCATCTGGTCCATCCAAATTAAATTTCTTTTCGTCGTAAAATATTACCTTTTACCATTCTTTGCTCCAGGAAATGTGTTCTTCCGCAAACATAAGTCGCGCTTGTGTATGTTGTGTCTAAAGCGGAAGTTTCTTAACCATGTCTTCCGTTTAATTGTCGGCGACTGTTTTAAAATACGTTGTACACTGCGCACATGCTAGTCCAGGATTTTTAGATATTCGCTCCGCAAAATATCCTAGGATTATGTCAGAGGGTGTCCCCTAAGTATAAAACCAAATTTCTGTCATCCAAAACCGCGAGCGTCAGCCGCCAGTTTGAAAAACGCATTTGTGCAAATATCTAGAAAACAGTGAGTTTTACGTTGAAAATTGTAAGGACCATTTTTGTAGAAGATAAAATTTTCCGTCTATGTTGTTTGAAACTTTTTTCTCTATTGTCAATATTTGCCGAGATATAGTCGATTGAAAAAGATGATTGGTTGTTTTTGGAAAATATCTCGATAATTTTTGAAAATACGAACAAAAATATGATTATCGAAGTTGTAGAGCATAACATTTTGTACAATTTTTGTATGAAATTTTTTTTTGTTCAATCGAAAGTTGCTGAGTTATAGCGCATTGAAAGTTGCCGTCAGGTCTAGGAAAACAGCGATTATTGGTAATACGTTGCTCTAGCATGCCAAGAACAAGTGTAAGGAAACGCGACATCTTGAGTTGTACAAAAACAGGATGTCAGGATTTCTGCCTTAAGAGAAGATTAAAAGAAGCCGGATTGGCTAGTACATGGCCTGCTATTACACCGCTACGTACTGCAGATTACAGATCACGCAAATTAAGGTTCGCTAGAGATCATCACAGTGGACTGTCGATGACTGGAAGAGAGTGTTGTTCACTGATGAATCTCGAGTGAGCCTATAGTCTCCAGATGGCCGTGGTAGAATATGGTGCACACCTGGAGAAAGATTTTCTGATTGTACTATCTCTTCAAACAAGCCATTTGGTGGTGGTTCAAAAATGTTCTGGGGTGGAATATGTTTTGAGGCACGCACAGAGCTGGACACATTGCAAGGAATGTTTTGGATTACTTAAATGAAACTGCGGCCACCGCGCAGCCCTGACTTAAATCCAATGTTCTAAAAATATTAGTTTGGCACCATGTACCTGCCCTAATGAGCCTGCAAAAGTTAGATGGTGTTGTTCTCTTGGAATGGGAAAACATTCCTCAAGCAACCATCCAAAACTTAATTAATTAAGCTTACCCCGACGAATGCAAGCGGTTGTAAGAGCTCGAGGAAGTACTACGCGTTATTGAAGTTCATTTTTTTTGTAAATCAGAAATTCTCTTTATTGGTAAAGTTTAGCAGATTTTTATAATTTTTAGTTTTTGTACCTGATCGCCAAATTTTGTATAATTCTTCGAGGATTAATTACAAATAAATTTTTTGTGGTGCAAGATTGTCTAATTGCCATTATTTATTATATATTACACTAACTCTAAATTAAACAAAGAGTGCAAACACAAAGACATAATTACAAAATTTATAGTAGTGCGTTAATTTTGAACACGAGTTTATATAATTGTAGTACTGCATCTCTTAATCTGCACATCTCAACCACATTTACGCAGCCCAACAAAGTTCAGTTCTTGTTGTGTGTAATGAAATCATTTGGACTTACGCCTTTTGCTTCTTTCACTGCTTTCTTCGAAAGGAGTACATACTTTTAAACTCCAGATGTAGATGGCCAGCTCTCTTTTACTTGAACATTTTGCGGGGAGAAATGTTGAGTAGCAACCATTCAAAATTTGCTTACAAAAAATTAAAATAAAAGCACTTACACAAAATTAACGTGTTTACTCTAACGGAAAGCTTAGGCACAAGAGAGAAAATCGTTTTAATTTCAGTAGCTTACTAATTTCTACACTACAAACTAAATTACACGATTGGAAATCCCAGACATTTCTTTGTTAACCAACAAGGGCGTGGCAAGCTAGCAATTTCCATACAGGTAGAACATAAATACAATAATTTAAAAAATCTTTCACACTGACCATAAAACTTCCCACTATTTTGATGTCAATTGTGTAATTTAGAACTTTCATTTGATTTGAACTTGTAAATTAATATTCAAGCGGTTATAATTTTGTAATTAATTGTTATTTAAACATTGGTAGTTACATGTTTCAAATAAATGTATTTAATCGATTCACGGAGAAGTTTTTTCGAGGCGGGATCTCTAGTTCCAATTAATTTCCATCAGCCCCGGGTTGATTTTAAAACCGATATTAATAATTTAACTATCATTTATAATAATTTAATTCAGTTATATTGAATTTACATTCGTAAATATGTTAATATTGTTCGAGAATAAAAACGTAATTCCATATACGAGGGTGTATATTGTTATCTAGTTAGCCTTGAATGGTTCCATGGAAAAAGAAAATATTACGATACCATAGTCAAACCAAAGTTGCGTAATAAAATTTGAAAAAAAAGATGTCGACCGAAATTGTGAGAATCGAACAATTGGGTTACAAGCTTCAAAAGAAGTAAATTTTCCATTGAAGATGAACACCGATCGAGAAGGCCAGTTTCTGTGCCCGTCCCCGAAAATGTTGATGCAGTTCATAACATGATTTTGTCAGACAGTCGAATGGGGCTAAAACATCTGAGGTACTGAATATTTCATATGAACGCGTCCATCATGTAGTTCACGTCGATTTGGACATGAGACAAATTTCTGCAAAATGGATCGCCAAATGTCTGAACGTTGACCAGAAGCTTGCAGGGGTGAAAACATCACGTTAGATCTCTGCTCGGCCTGAAAATGATCAGACTTCTTAAGCCATATTGTTACTATGGATGAAACGTGGGTACATTTCTGCGATCCAGAAACAAAGAAACAATAGATGGAATGGAGACATTCTGGTTCTCCAAAGCCTAAGAAGTATCGTGTTCAAATATCTGCTGGAAATGTACTACTGCTACGCAGTTTTTTGGGATTTCCATGGAGTAATCATGTATTCATCGATTTTCTGGATGAGTGTGGAACAATAACTGGAAATTATTATTCGACGTTTCTGGCCACTACGAGAAAAAATTATGGAGACAAGACGCGGTGTTTTGTTTTTGCAGGACAACGCCTATGTACACAAATTGCGTATTGCTATGCAAACAATTCGTGATATCCAACGAAGAGGATATTTTTTAATGTTGAACTATCTTTAGGTCATAATTGGCTGGACTTGTATATTTGTTTCTACTTGATCTGGCCATTTTATAAGATTAAGTAAGACCGTAGTAATTTTTGTTAGTATTATTAGTGTTTGTACTGTGTTGTAATCTAGGTTAAAATAAAATGCACTTTATGTACGTTCAGAAAATCACTAAAATACTTTGTCAACTGGAGTATGACTGCTGTACTTAAGCAACAATAAAGAGAAGATTGCAATCTTCAGGTATAAAATTCAATTTCCTAGAAAAGTCAAGAAGATTCCCAAAAGGGCTTTAACATTTTCATAGCACAAATAACCTGTAGTGATTGCGAATCCAGAACAGTAGAAATACTCAGCCCAGACCAATACTATACGAGGCACGTATGCATTTTAACATTACACTAACCAAATGCGTACTACCTTCAGATATTACTTGATAAATTTAAGTGAAAATTGCTATGTCAGTGATTTGTTTCCCCATCGTCCACCCCATCATTCGGACACAGCACGTATGCTAGGTACTCTACGTGTTCTGTTTACTTATTTAGGCAGACAATACGCCTTGACTCGCGCAGCTCGGATATTGCAGTAGGATATTGCTTGTTCGTTTCGATTGCAATTGGATATAGTTTGTTCTTGTCGGTGCATTCCTTTTTTACCGTTTCTGTATTTATTCCTTTTTTTTGCAATCGTTCCTTGTTTTGTTTAGTATTTCTAAAACGTTACGAAGTCAGCTTGGTTGTGCCGGCCTGCTCATTGTTGCGAGTACGAAATTGAGTTACATTGTGCACGCCGTAGGATTTATGGCCGCCTCCGTGGGAGTGTATATCGAGAATTTGGCTAGTTCATTTCCAGTAGATATTTCTGGGTAATATGTTACGCTTATTTGTCACGAATAGGGCAATACACAATATCAATTCTATTACAAAAGGTACATTTATTGATAAGGGTACATACCATGAAGCAATAGACATTTCGGACATCATACAGTGTATTCCAAAACGGGCTTTACAAGGCAAAATATGATCTGTCAGGTATTGTAAAATTTATTGAAAGTGTCAGTATTAATCTGCTAGTCTATAACCCAATACTGCACAAAGGGTGCTTCAATAAGAGCGCAAGATGTTAATATTATTGATTTATAATGGAAATTACATATGAAAGAAAATATCTGGTATGCAAATGACCGTCCTGGCTTTACTGGTACATGCATACTTTCTTTGGTAGAGCATCTAATTGTGGCCGTTAATGCTCAGATAGTAACGGATTTGTCGGCATACACCTGTAACTTCAGAAGCTCATAACTAGAAACCCAAAGGCGTTCAATAGCAAGAACGGGAAATTGAGAAATAACACGATCAGGAGCAAACTCGTGCAAAATAGTCAATGCTTCACGCGGAGTATGAAACCACATGTCGTCAAGGGCAATATCTTCCAATTCACGCACAAAAAAATTGCGTTATCGTAGCACAATAACGCTCACTATCCACCGTTAATGCATAACCTTCCTCATCATCAATAAATACGATCCAACTATTTCTCCAGACTACAGTGCATACCAAACAGTAACACGTTTCGGATGCATTTTTTCTGATCAATCGTTTATAGATTTTCTGAGTCCCAAATGTGGCAATTTTGCCTATTAACGAAGCTATAAAGGTGAAAATGGGCCTCATCACTGAAAATGATTTTGTCCGCAAAATCAGCATTCACTTGTGTTTGCTCAAAGATCCAATTGGTGAATTATCTTCGCTGTACATGGTCTGTTGGCAGAAGTTGTTGAGTCAATTGGACTTTGTAGCTATTGAGATGCAAATCGTTAGTGAGAGTACGCTGAAGAGTGACTTTTGTCAAATTCTTGTACACAATAATGAATCGACGTCTCGACGGCTTTCGACCACACTCTCGCGAATTGCCGTGACGACGCTATTACTCTGATCGAGATCTACGAGCTCGTGGCGTCTGTTTCATATCACTAACCGCACAAGTACTTTCGAATTTTTCGGTTATTCTTTTCACAGTAGATGAATTAAGAATAACCGAATATTGGGCACATTTTACAATTATTGGCAATCAAATTGTCATCATTTTGATAATAATGTTTAACAATCAGGGTGCGTTGTTCTAGCGTCTAATGCTCCATGATAGCTGCCTGTTTACTAGCTCCCATCTGTCAATGTCTGTCCATCTGTCATGTCATAACTACGTGTCATTATGACTCAAAGATGGCGGGCAATTCAAATCTTGCGCTTTTATTGAAACACTTGAGTGTTTCAATAAAAGAAGATAATGTTGCAAGTAGCGAGGGCAATAATACTTAAGCAAAGATAAGAAAAAGGACTAGGCATGCCCAGTTTTTAATTTAGATTTTTTGTTGTTGCTGACAAAGAGTTCTAGATCGTTTCTATAGTTTCAAGACAATACGAACAGCTTTAGTATTGTTCCAATAGGTCTTGGATCTCCTTTTGATTTCTTATATCTTCCTCGAATAGTCTATACTTTTTCTCCCATCTTCAAAATGTGATTTCCAAGTCACCTAGTGCACTTATTTGGAAAATCAGAATTATGGGTAATGTAAGTAGGAAAGGCTCAAAAAGAAAGCATTAATGGGAGGAATGGGTGTAAACTCATAAGCAACATAATTGAACACAAATTTGATCAATCCTCCGACTTTACCAGTACAAAAGAAGTATTTGTTGCTAAAAAAAATAAACAAAACACTCTGCGTTGGAAGATTAATTGAAATAGGTAAATTTCGGTTAATTTTTTTTGGTGGTGGGTCTCAGTTACAGGGCCTTTTTAAGCTATACTGCACATCTGAGAGCCGCCGCAACAGCAGCTGTCTAAAATGTATTTAATGACATCACTATATCGTTGCTTAGAATACGGTACTATTAATCTCATGGTCCCAACAACGAACGATAGATTGAGACGGATACAATTTAACGAGCAAAAAAATTAAATTTAGTCAATAAGATTGAAAAGTTATTATATAAAAAAAAACAAATTATGAAAGCGTATGTTGGAGTAAGCGATCATTCCTGTAAGGGAAGCAAATTTGGACCACGTAACGCTATGACCTTGAATGTTGAATTTGGCTGTTGGATGGAGCCACATATTCCAATATCATTTAATAAATTAATTGTAGGTTTTCTGCACCTAGTATAATGTAGTATAGGTAATAATATAGTACCAGGAAACCATAGCTTCACAAACAACCCAACGTCTCACAGTAAGTGTAAACCAATGGCACAAATTAAAATAAATTTCATAAAATTCTTAGAAGTTACGAAAATTGGGAAAATATATCCACCAATTCTATTCTGAACTCACTAGTTAAATTTAATATTCCATATTCGAGCTGAGTAACTAACCACATTTTCAAAAAACGTGACCGAGTACAGTGCAGCCCTTTAATTATAGGCACTGAGCAATAATCAGGTAAATTGAGAACGCGGGAAAATATATGTTGATATGGCAAGAAATGTTATATTAATAACAGATTTGTTTTTATACAAATCGGTAACAGAATCAATACCATAAAACCGTCCAAATAGGTAACAGGAAGTCCAACTTTTACAGGAAAGACATGTAAGGAAGATGATCCTAGAAGTCAAAGTAGCGAAAAGCAACGAGTGGCCTGGCAAATAAGCATTACATCTACTGAACAGACTTGAGGTAACTAGAATAATCACTAAAGCTTTAGCTCTCTTAAAAATAATGGAAATCGTTGGGAATCACAAAAGTGTAAGAAATAGAAACTCAAATTGAAGACGTCTAAAATATACCAGTAGCTCAGTCGTGAAATAACAAATCATTACAGATGATAGTCATTATATTTTCAATCTGCCACAAATCAGAGATGTGCAAGTACCTCTGTTTCTAATTGTTCACGATAGGTGTAGGTGAATTTCTACGATTTAGCATCTAAAGCAGTAAAAGTGTTTAGAAATACTCTAGGCTTTAAGAGCATAGAGCAAAATAGGTCACTTGTTACTTAAATATATTTCTGGAGGATTCCAAGATAGTACTATCAACTGTATTACCGCGAGTTTCTACGGTTTGTGTAAATTGGTCTCTCTGGAAATTATATTGAAAATGCATCGCCATGAAATTCTTTCCTCATTGCGAAAGTTCATACATTTAGAAACCACGTCTATACAACTTTATTCCCCCATCAAGTAAATTCCTATCTGTTCCTTCTTTTCCCTTTGCGTTATTTATATTATCGTATCTACATTTTTTTGCTATACATTTCCGAACAACAGATTCCTTCTCTTTGTTTTCTCATAGCTGATATTTTTCGCGATTTTACTCCAATACGGTTTCAAGCTCCCTGTTCGGATGTTTCATATAAAAAAGACACAGTGCTTCCCCATTTCGAGGGCATACACAGCGAGCTACACCTGCGAATAAGTGTACACATGGGGATTATGAATACACTATTGGGCATCCTGAACTCACATATATTACAAGAAAATATGTTTTGCGCTACTTCTGCAGACGTTTGATTTTTTTCCACCTCCACAACACGGTATTTCGCCTTCTTCCTGCAGCTTCTTTTGTTTTGCCATTTCCACGCGGTCCGCCATGTGTACACCCTTCGCCGTCGCTACTGCTGCTGCCACTAGTAGCATCATTGGAGAACAAGGCGAACGTTTCCGGTGGGTTAGCGGGGCGGCGGCATATCCCTCGAAAGTGATCTAATCGAGAATCGATGCGTTGCCTTCGGAAGCTGTATTAAATGTTTGGGAGCTTTGGACTTTTGTTTTCCCTCCTTTCGGTTCTGATTTCGTATGCAGGTGGTGTTATTAGATTTTTTCCGTATGTGTATTTTGTGCCGCACTGGGCTGAGTTGCTGGTCGCATGTTGTGCTCACTACAGCTACCGGCTTCAATTTTGTGTGTATGTATGTGTGTTTGCGAAAAGGAAGCTTCTTCGATTTTTCCATTGTCTAAATTCAAGCGGATATTGCTTACTTGATTTTTTTTTATCGTGTGGTATTCTGAGCTATAAGATTTATGAAATGTATCATATAGGATTCATAATTGAAATGTTACCGACGGACAGAGTGTTCTAATTAGGATTAAATAGTTTTTTAAACTCTAAACTAAATGATTGAGGTATAAATAAACTAAGACTAAGACCAAATTTTTGCGTGTTTTCTGTCCGAAGTAGCAACTTTAGAAAATAAACTTTTAATGATGTTTATCAATAAGTATTCACTTTAATACAAATGTGTAAAAGAATATTTGTAATATCAAAAACAAATTTATTAATCTAAGCATCCTTCGAAACTAAATGAAGACCAACATTTTGGCGTATTTCCAAGTCAATCTATATTCATCCATTAGAGTTGCAAAAGTCAGTTCAGGTTTATACAAGATCTCCATCTTCAAGGTCGTCCCGATGGAGCGAATTATATCAGATGCTTTATCCAAGAAGCTACACACAAAGGCTTGCATCCATGTTCTAGTATACGGTGAAGTATGACACCTTATGTTGCCTTGCTGAAATTGCCATCCATCAGGATATAACGTGTTAGCTGTTTCGAGGAAATAGCCACTTAAAATGTTGCAATATTTTGAGCTGTCAACGTTTTCTTGAACAATAGAAGAGGAGTTGCACCACGCCTAGATATTGCTCCTCAAACCATTAGTTTTACCGGAAATTTAGAAATTTGAATGTTCAGGCGTTCTCTTGACAAAATTTGTAGTCTATTGCCTCCTATTGGGAAATAACATTGATCAGAAATAGAAACGTTTTCGAAATCATCCTCTAGAAACTGTCGAGAAAAGCTCATTCTTTGTTGAATATGGGCCAATGTCATCGAAGGAATTTTTTTTTTTTTGGTTTTCGGAAGCGTAACCTTGTCTCTTTAGTGATTTCTGTAATGGTTTCTGGACAAACATGTATTTAATTAATTTCCGAAATACTAAACGAGGATTTTGTCTTCCCAAGTTAATCAGAGCATTTAAATTGTTACCACAAATTTCACGTGGTTGTGCAGAAACTGGCTTGTGATTCATTCCAATGCCAGTTTTTATTCTCCTGATAAATTCGTAGACTGCACTTTTTTCAAGTTCAGCCAAAAATAAGAAGACATAAATGTGATTATATCTTAAAAACGCCTATTCGGAATTTTTATACAGTGTGTTCCCGGATCGACGCATGAATAGGTATAAATAAGAGTCTGTAAATGTTTTAGTTGAAATTTCAGCTTTGCGGATTCGGCCCTGCTTTGGTAGAAAGTAATTGTTGCCATACTTTTAATTTTCAAAAATCAAGGATGCCTTGGAAATTTACAAAAAGGTAGTTCTTATCGCTAATAAAGTACCTTTTTGTAGGAGATACGACAAAATGTTATTAAGAAAAGTTATTCAGAATAATAAACTATACAAGTATGCAAAATTTTAACAATATCGAACATACTTTGGAAATTTACAAACAAATTATTCTTTCCACTAATAAAGTGCTTTTTCTGCAGGAGATACGATAAAATGTTGTTAAGGAGGTTATTCAGATTAATAATTTATGTATATAAGTGTACAAAATTTAAACAACCTCGGTTTACTTAATTGTTTATGAATATAAAAAATAATAAAACTCGAACAATTCATTTCGTTTAAATTAAATTAACAATTCACAAAATCTATAATATTCATTCATTCAATTTGTCTGCCGCCTTTATTCGCACATTCTTCAATTTTGTTCCGAAATGCGTTGCATGCCGTTCTTATCTCCTCAAGAGAAATTGAATTTACAGCATCTCTAATGCGATTCTTCAACACCTCTACATCATTTGGAATTGTATTTGAATATACTATTTGTTTTATCCGGCCTCAAAAGAAAAAATCCATGATGATCCATTGATGATCAGGAGAACTGGGCGGCCTCAAAATATGACCAGCATTGGCTATCCATTTTTGTTGAAAATGCTCATTCAGCCATTCACAAACTTTCAAAGTCGAGTGGCTGGACAACCGTCGTGTTGAAAATATGAAGAAAATCTTGCTTCATACGGCAGTTCGTTTATAAACCGATTCAAAATATTTAAATATGTGTGCTGATTAAGTCTTCCTTCAATAAGATATGGTCCAATAACACCACAATGATAAGAAATTGCATTAAACACCAAACGTTAACTTTTTTGAAACATTGCCGTTTACAATGTATTACATAATCGGGATTATATTCAGATCAATATCGACAATTCTGTGAAGAAGGCACACCATTAGTGGTAAAAGTCGATTCATCTGAGAAGATAATATTGTTGTGAAAATGTCGATGCTCCAGAATTTTCTCTGCCAAAGTAAGACAAAATTCCAGCCTTCAGGCTTCATCCCCTTCTTCTAATGTGTGAAGAAATCTAACTTTATATGGTTTAACTTTTTTTGCTTTAAAAACGCGTTGCAAATCTGATTTGCTAATAAGAATCTGCTCTGACCGCTTTCTTAACGAATAATTTGTTTGTAAATTTTCAAAGTATGTTCGATCTTGTTAAAATTTTGCATACTTGCATAGATTATTATTCCGAATAACTTTTCTTAATAACACTTTGTCGTATCTCGTACAAAAAAGGCACTTCATTAGTGATAAGAACTACCTAGGCATGCGTGATTTTTGAAAAAGTATGCCACAAATTACTTTCTACTCAAGCAGGGTTGAACCCCAGAAGATGAAATTTCAACTAAAAAATTTACTGACTCTTATACCTTCATGCGTCGAACCGGGGACACACTGTATATGTTGAGCGTAACCCCATTCTAATTGGGTAGAAACCCATATGAGCAGTCGTCATGAGACAACCTGTATAGTTCATAAGATGCTGCAATATCTCATACTCATCGTAGAGGGCTCTGTAGTAAAATAAAGACCGGTTTTCAGAAGCAAAACAATATCACAAAGCATGTTTTTAATACAATTGGTCATAAATATATTTTTATTGAATTTTAATAGAAATTTGTGGAACAAAGAATAAGTAATTGCTATTTCTGTAATTTACACCTCAGGGCATTTCTTTATACTTTCTAAAAACATAACTCTTATATGCGATTTTTAGAAAGTGACTTGCTCTTAGATATAATGAGGTAATAAAAATCCAGTGAGCGAGCAGCAGACACTGCAATTATAATTACGTACGCACTTAATCATGACTCATACAACTTACTTCTTAGTACGTTAACATTAAGTTTTCATCACTACGAAAACATTCTCAATAGACGCTCCATTTTCTAACTGACGAGAGCTTGTAAAAATAGATATTCATGTATATGTATCTGTTATAGACACTTCGTAATATTACGCACGTTTATTTTGTTCTATTGAATTAAATTATAGCGGACTGTAATTATCAGTTACACCAGGTTATTTTGCTTACCTCGAGGGCAATTCTTGTTGGATGTATTTTTAGCGTTAATGATATGCCTATTCTTATGTCCAAGTCTTTTTCGATTATTATAAAAACGCTATCCAATTGACATTTCGTTGATAATAAGCGGTTACGTATGCATGAATGGTAAATCATACACTCGGTTAAGTGGGATATTGAGTGCTAGAATTAATATTTATCATTACTACAAGGATGTAAAAAGGCATATTGTTTCTAAGTTTAAATGTTATGGTAAAATTAATTTATTGCGGCAATTTTAAATGAATAGATTTTTTTCAAATGTATTGATTGTAGTTATTACAAGTTACTTAACATTTGCTTTTTTGTTCCAGGTAAATGCTGCTTACTATTCTACATTGTAAGTATGTATATTGATTTTTTATCACATCTATTGTATTTTATTTATGCTTTTATTTTACTAGTTATATTGTTTAGGGATTTTTATTTGATTCGTTCCTCGAACGAATTGAAATTCTGTAGAGAAAGTGCTTATCTTATTGTCTATAGAAAAAGTTATTACTTTCCTAAATTGACAATTAAATAGAGTTGAACGTTATAGGTGATTATTTAAGTCGGTATAAAAGATATTAGAACATGCATATAGACGTAGTAGTCAGAGCGATTGACTAGTGGAAGTGAGAGCTTGCTAGACGTGTTTGATTCGACTCAGGGCCAACTTATGGCATCGCGGTGGTTTTGACAAGCTATAGAGATTAGAAAGCCGTTGCAGTTACATTCCTCACAAAAAGTTTTATCACACACCCACCTGTGTGGGTGGAAGAAATAAAATGGTTGGTCGATCCTTTATTCAAACTTCATTGCTGAAACGAGAGTCTCATCCAGCACCACATTACTATATATATAGAAGTTCTCGATGAGGTCCATATCACATGAGCAAGTTAACTATTATAGTACCATGATATCATTTTCTTGAAACCAATGACTTGGTATTTTGCAAGCATGAACAGCTGCAGTAGCTTCCACGACCTCAGGACCGAGCTAGCAAGAGTGTATTGCCCGACGTGTGGTCAATCGTTCTTACCTCTGCGACTGTGGCGCTCTTGATGGTGATATAATTTACCTGACGAAAAACTGTCAAATTCTTAACTCTTGGTTTCATTTGTAGTTTTTATATTCAGAAAAACCTGGCATACAATAATACAATATGTTATAACACTTAAACAGCGCTACTAAGCAAAGACTAATTAGTATTCTTATATTTGATTTTGTGTATATAGCTCTGATTAATTATTACAACTATAATAATTCTTTAAAACTGGGTAAATGTAAGTCAAACATTAACATACACATCGCTAGAAAAATATTGATGAAAAGAAATAGATAAATCAGGTACTATTTATTACCATTAACAATTGTAGCATTGATCAAATCTCCTATATAAAATATTGCTTGAAGATATAGTTTGGAATATTGCTTCTTTTTTAAATATTCATTAAGAGTCAGGAAAGTGACTTTTGCAAACGTTTAAGTTCTGGAACATGTCCTGCCAGGCTAGCAATTTTTGCGGTAAATTCTTCGTTCCTTCAATCATTAGCCTGCATCGTTTCTCCATACTTGTGATAAATTTTTCGGCATACTCTGCCGTAAGACTTCTCCAAATTTTACGTAATATAGCCTTTTGCTGTTGTGAATATCCTTTCCTCTTAGCCTCTCCTTCATTATACCCTATACATTTTCAATGGGGTTTGCGTCAGGACTTTGTGAAGGCCATTCCAAATAGTTCTTTCCAAGACATGCACAACTTACTTCTATGTTTGGGATCATTGTCCTCTTGCAAGATCCAATCACGATTTCCTTTTCCAAACCAAGTGTCTGTAGACTTCAACAATCCATTTTTATATAAAACTACCATTCTTCGCGCGTTCAGATTTCTAGTAAAGATGGTCCAACGTCTAAAACACATTCCATTCAGACATCCTTAAACATGGATTTTTGCTGGATGTTTGATGACAAACTCTTCATTTTTTCGGTCCAAATATCCAACGTCTAACAGTAGAATATATCGGTTTTCTTTGAGTGCCTTAGCGTCTTTTACGTATGGTATTTAGTGCCACCTTGATGTGTTTTTTCTATAATTTTCGTTATGTTAATAGCGAATTTCTTTCAAAAAGTTTGATAATGACTTTGTGTTGTCTTTTATTGATCTTGCGAGTTGTACCACCATTGGGCAAGTCGTCAACATTATTTTGGACTTTAAATCGCCTGCACCACTTCCTTACGAACGACTCGTCTTTTTAAATATATTTTGCAGTTTGTTTAGCTCTCCTTTTAAGACCTTTGGGTATGGTAAAATAAAAATACTGCTTCGTTTGTAATATGCGGCGCTCATCGTTTGAACGTGTTTACCGCTTGATAACAAAGCATTAACTGCAATATTTTTATTATGAGCGGTAGTTAGATGAGTCATCGTCAAATTCTGTAATTGTGGTTCTGGAACCATTACTTGTCGCAACCGACTTGATAAAAATTTGAATAACTTCGAGCCTAATAGATTGGATGTTTATCAAGACTAGATTGGCCAAAATTTGCTTTATTATTTATGTATATTCATTTAAATTTATTAAAAACCTCTTCATTAAAAAACAGTAAATTTTATTATTTGATGCAAAAAGTTTATATTAAGATATGTCTATAAATACCTATATCCGTTTCAAAATACAAGGTCTAAAAATACAATTTTTTTCAAGAGCAATGAATCAGTCTCATTACAAACTGTTACAATATTTTGATACATTATCCGGACTTGTACCACTCTCATGTTATTTTTCATATTCACTCTCCAACCTGTTGTGGCCTTGTCTATATTCTTTTTCAATTGTTTAGCTGTTGATTTTTTGATCATGTTATTGCTTTTGGTCTCTTTTAATTTTTTCCATTGCCTCCTTTTTCTGATGACATTATCTTACTTTTGTCCCACTCTTTCGCTTAGTATTTAGCATTAGTCTTTTTTAAAGTAATTGTTATGTGCATACAGGAGCTAAACTTGTGTCGCTTGAGATTAATTGTGTTTTGTTTTTTTTTCGACTAGCATTTCTTTAGTTGGATTTGATACTTTAAAAGTTTGTTATTATTTTTGTTCATGTTGTTTTTCCTGTGAGATCCTTCTTAAGTATGCCAGTAATATACACACTTTCGTATTTCGGCTATTTTAAACTCTCCTTGTCTTTTGGTTGGAATAACTGAATCGAAACATTATTATTATTATATTAGCTTGGCCATAACCTAAAATCCTACCAGTCAGGATTGCTATTTCTTACAATTTCCTCTGGAATGCTCTAGAAAAGGATACACCGCTATCGGAAGATAAATATGTTAATCAGCAGAAATTGTAAATAAATTAGTGATGTTCCTTTTCAGATCCAGACTTTAGTTCATAAAAAATTCGCATACCTCGTAAAATCCAAGACAAGACCAGTTTTTTCTAGGCGGACCCGTTTGTCTTGTTAAGGAAAACTTTCCTTCCGGCTTATTTATTAAAATGAAATCAGGAGCGCCGTGTACTCTCTCCGTTTGTCTTATTCTACTAATATTATTGTCAATATCACTCTCCGCCTGCTTTAGTTGTGCTTCACTGTATCTTAAAAATAAACATTTTTAGAAAACCCTTTTAGAAATTTTTTAGTAAAAAAAGTAAGATTAATTGCCACAGATTTGATACATCTGCTTGTAGGAATTTATTTTTAAAGTAACATATGTAGATTGTAATCCTGTCAAGTATTCACTTTTATTCAAACCGCAATCCAAAATAGCTTACAAAATACGTAGTTGTCGCAGTTCTAGGTGCCAGTCTACTAACAACAAAAATCAAGTGACATGAAAATATACCAAATGGTGTTAACTAGCAAATGTTTTAATTGTGAGTGACGATAAAATCATTCATGCACGCGCTTTTGAGTTATGTATCTCGGTACAAAATCAACAACTACGCAAACTTTGCATATGTAAATACTGTACATCTCACCTATTCTTGAGCAGCATATATGTATACGTATATTTTTGCAAGTCTAATGTATTTTACTTCTAGACACTACTAAAATAGTAATCATTTACTACTAAACTGAGACGACTATGCGTGACAGCTGTGAAATATATCTGGTACGAGAGTCTCCAAAAAAGAAGAAGAAATCCAGTATAATGGTACTACGTGTCATTCTGTGTACATATATTTAAAAAAAGAAACGCTTTCTAGCTTATTTGTAGGTAGTGTGAGTGATATTGTATAGACCTAAGGTTTGCGTGACCTAATATTGGGGAAGCGAGGGACATGCAGGTTGAGATAAAGTGCGGTTTGGTGAGAGATAGCAGGAGACGCTTGTCAAAATTATACTCCCACCTCACGGGCTACTCCGGCGAGCGAAAAAAAAATGTTACATGCTGACGACCTTGGACGCACGTTAAACAATAATAAAAATAAATGCGGCGGCATAAATTCGCGTTACGGACGTTGAAAATTTTATTGTGCGTGGTCACGCCTTGAATATTATGTACGAGTACACTTGGTCACAGCATTGTTATGTAGTACAGTTGAGTAAAAAAATGTGTACAGGATCTTTGGTGACCCGTCCCTACCGGCTATGCTAAATGCTTTTGAGTAAAAGCACAGCAGTTTATATTAGTTTCAAGGGTGTTATTATAGAAAATATAGGACGTTTCACAGTAATGTATTTTGAAATTTGTTATAAGCAGGCTCGGACAAACAGTCAGGATTTGGATAGTTTGAATATCCTGCGTACTCGTTATGCCTTTCAAATCTTGGAAATTATATTCGGAAGAAACTTCAATTTTCTAAAAATATTTTAAAATGTAAGTGGTACAAATATCAGTCACTAACGTTGAATTATAAACAATTTCTTTATGTAGCTTTTCTATGAAGAAATTTTCTTGTTGAATCTGTATATCTTCGAGAAAACAAAGTTCTGGATGAGTAAAATTTATTTTGCATTCGTTTCCTACATAGACTAGACATGCAATTGATCAGATATATGCTGTACTGTATTCGCGAAAAGTATATACAGGGTGGGTATAAAATAAGGACTAATAAGGTGGTATTAAATATTGAGTTTATGGAAAATAATCTTGTTGTAGTAGGTTACTCATACTATGAGAGCAAAAAGTGTAGTAATACCTCATTCAGTTCACAAAAATATATCTATCCATGTCCAAAAATGATTGAAATATATTTTTTTTACGAAAAGGTGGCCTTTTATCCTCAAACCTTGAGATAAAATCTTGCTAAGAAGCGACAAAGAAAATTTCAGTAAAAGTTTTTTAAATTTCTAAAATGACTTTCACGAGAGGGGGGGGGGAAGCGCAATTAAAAATGCAATCATGTCACCTAAAATTTAAGGTATTTCTTCGGTAGGAAGATAGCAGTTATAGCAAGTTGTTTTATTAAATAAACTTCCTCCCCCACCTTGCACCACTAATGGTAGTTACCTTGAAAGTATTGAATGACAATTGTGTAAAATCTTTGCTTGGTAATCTTTTTAAACTATATTTACCCTGAATTTTAGAGGGAAATTATCGAATTTTTCTTTCTCCTAGAGACTAACGCCACCTTGAAGAAGATTTTACTGAAATTTTATACTATATTTTATATGGACTACATTTAAATTCTAGTGGTTGTCTTTAAGATCTTTGTATATATTTTGTGGATATTTTGGTTAACAAATTTTAATAACTTAAATTCATAACATACTCTCAAACGTAAATTATATTGATCTTAGATTACTGAATCAGCACCATGTCGACTGGCCTGACGAACTTTGGTCCGGCATCTGCCGCAACTTCTATCGGATTCTTGTTCTTAGTCCTTCTGTTGAAGAAGCTTCTCAACCGCAACTGTAGACCTCTCGCTTTAGGTGTCTCCAAAACCGTTCAATAGGTCTAAGTTGCGGCACATTAGGAACATTTCGAGATTTTCCTATGAAATTGATTTGCAGCTCGTTATATGCTCTTGTTTGTGCATTAATAAAATTTCGAGAGGGACAAATGTAAGCTGATGAATGTCCCCTTTAAGAAATTGCAATCCAGACCAATACTTTTGATACAATTTTTTTTGTCGCTTAAAATACACTTGGGGATCATTGTCCCTATTCTTTTGACAATAATAATTCTGATTGTTTTCAGTATCGCTACCGTCTAACGTAAAAAACGATTAATCTTCCAAGCCATTTGAAGGTGAAAATTCGTTCTCACAAAGTTGTCTCAGCTTACGTTTTTGATCGTTTTGTTGTTTTTCTATGTATTTTGGTGCAGTTTTTCTTGCTTTTAAAGTAACATGTTCTTTTTTAAGAATATCACTGACGTATTTTTTATTATTTTTGTATTGTCGACATAGTTTCCTAAGAGAAACGCCTAGTTTGCCATGAACATCCTTAACTAAACACGGTCTTTTATTTTTGGCATTTTTTTTGCCGGTCTTCCAGAGCCAGACTTGCTAGTAACGCTTTTTTTTCCAGAGTCTATGCGTTCACAAATATCGTAAGTTGTCCGTTTCGGAATACCCATAGCATAAAAGTGGTTCACAGTAAAACATTTCTTTAGATATTGATGATTGTCATAATGTTCGGCAATTACCGCACGACGCTGATTTTCATTCAACGATTTCATTGTTGAAACATGAACAGATAAGCGTTCACAAATACGTTTATATTTTCTTTGACAACTGTCAAATAACATAGTAAGCAGATTTGCCAATTGGTCATAGTCATAAGCCGTTCTCTTAGATTTTTTTTTTGAAACCGAAGTGTATTATTTTCTTGGCGTATTTAAATACAATAATGCAATTTTTCCCAAACGCCAATTTAATTAAAAATATTTTCCTATATCAAAATATCTCGTTCCAATATTTGTGAAGTTTAGTCGAACCCCCATTTGCGGTAGGCCGCGATAGCCCTCATGGTGGTTCGACTCCACTTCGCAATATTTTTATATAAAAATATGTTTAATTAAATTAAACTTGGGAAAATTGCATTATTGTATTTACATACGCCAAGAAAATAATACACTTCGGTGTCAAAAATGATCTAGGTCATTATAACATCTCAAATATATTTGTGAACGAAAAATAATACACTTCGGTGTCAAAAATGTTGCCTATTTTTATATAAAAATATGTTTAATTAAATTGGCTTTGGGAGGTCATTATAACATCTCGTTCGCATATATTTGTGAAGTTTACTTGTGTAGTCGAAGCCCCCGGTGGTCGCAACGGTTTGCGGTAGAGCCGCGATAGCCCTACATGGTGGTTCGACTCCACTTCGGGACGGCATATTTTTATATAAAAATATGTTTAATTAAATTGGCGTTTGGGAAAAATTGCATTATTGTACATACTCTTAGATACACTAAATACTTGTTATTAAAGCCGTGTCCTGTTACTACGTCGACACAAATTCAGTATTGTTTTTCTGGTGGTGGACCAATTAAGTTGTGTGTATACATGCATCATGCATTTACCGTGCTTCCATATAGTTTACTGTGAATTATCTGGTTACAGCACACGAAATAGTTAGATCGGTTTAATGACTTCAGCGGTGTCAAGCGTGTTGTTTATATTTAGTATCAGTTGCTTTCACATCCTTTTTTCACTGTAATTTTGCAGGTGGACCATTATTTTTCTTTTCGAAGTATACATGGGTAGATTTAAATTTTGTTCTCCAATACTTAGTTTATGTTTAGTTATTTACCTCATCATTGATAGGATTATTCACGTGGCCATAGTATTGAACAGTGTTGCAGAAAGGTCACTTGTATCTTTTACCATGGTACCAAACATATTTCAAAAAATATCTACCGGGACGTTTAATAAAATTTCAAATTTCGATACAAGATAGGTGATGAAAATTTCTTTTTTTTTAATTATATCTCTGCTACTATTAACCATAGAAGCGCAAGTTTCTGTAGCAATGTTCAGCAAAACTAGAACAACCTCGACTAAGTTTTGCAATGGAATGTGCAATCAATATATCGGTTTTTCCAAATATTTTTAGTTCAATTTGAAGTTCAGATACAAATCTTGTGCCACAATCGCTACTTTGCTGAAAAGTCTCCTGGTTTTACGTCTGTGCCAAGCGTGTATTTGTGTGGGGATATGCGAAGCTTGACACCATGGACTTGTATGCTGGTGTTGACCGTTGACAATTTTTTGTGTGTTTTCATAATAAATACACAAATTACATAATTTATTTTCAATAAAAAATAGAATTTGATTTCTTATTTAAAATGTAACATATATTTAGAAAATTTTATTACTAAAAACTGTACATATTTATTTCCTATATCATTCATATCTTACAAAAAAACAATTAACGCAGAAATGTTACTTGCAAGTTGTGCAAGCCCATAGTGATCGAGGAGTTTTGTTTCTATATTTTCCTAACAGGCGACGCACTTGTTTCTCTTTGCCGTATTTCCGTATTCATAAAATTGAGAGACATCTTCTTTAGAATTCTGTTGTTCAAATTGGGTCACTAAACGTAACTCTTCAGTGGGACTCAAGCCATCAGGGGATCGAAGTGAGCGAAAAGGCAGATAAGCTTGCCAAAGAAGCAGCGAAAATGCCATTCTTTGGACCTTATCCCTGTTGTGGACTGCAAAAGAGCCACCTAAAACAAGCAGTTAACAAATGGGAGGACAACAGAAAGGCCTCCCACTGGCAGAATACGCCAGGGCAAAAGCAGGCAAAGGCACTGCTATCATGGTTGTTTAAGACAGCACAGTCGTTGCTATCTTTCATCAAAGGAGACCTTGGACTGTTGACAGGGTTTCTGACACGTCATGTAGCCCTGAAGTACCACCTACATAAACTCGGAAAAACTGAAGATCAAATCTTCCTTCTATGTCAAGAAGATCTAGAGATGGCAGAACACATTTTGTGTAAGTGTATTACTGCCAGTCATACCCGACAACAACACTTCGCTAGGCCATTTCTAACCCCTACTGACATCCAGGATGGAAATTCCAGACTAATTCTAAGGTTAATCAAAAGCTTCCAACTAGTATAATAACTAGAATGGCAATGTTACAATAGACCCATGCAGGTCGCGGTGACTAAAGGCAGCAGTGCCACTGCCCTCATATCTAATATCTAATAGAATAATACTAAAGTCTGTGAGACCTCTTCCCTAAATTTAGTAATTGTTATTTTCCGTTTGGTGAGCTCTGTATACAGAATGTGTGCGCTTACAAAAATGGTCCACAGTAATAATTCCTTAGCTAATTTCCGGTACCATTTTCTTTCTGTTCAGGGTGTTTTATGGATGGTACAGGAACTATTTTATTTATTTAGATTATTTTGTGTTGCAAGGACATCGCTTATCTTTCCATTTTATGTTTATAGTGTCTTCACGGCATATTCTTCTCATGATTTCTTCCATTTTTAGAATACTGTTTTCCACATCTTTACTATTTTGTTTTCTATGGTTGCTTAATGTTCCAATTAAATGTGTTTTTCGGAACAGCAACAGTTTAGCTAATTCCACGCTGGTATAATAATTTTTGTCAAGCAATGATTTCATCAGTAAACACATAAAGAGCAATCTTTTCTTTTATACCAGGCCTGCCTTCACTAAATGCTAGTGATGTTAACGGTGAATTATCGGGGATTGGTTTCCAAATTACATCGTTTATAGTACTGTCTTCGCTTTCGGTGGAATCTGTATCCATCGCCTATAACGTCTTCTATTGTTTCTGAAATATTGTCAGATTCCGGAACACATCGATGTTGTTTACCTAACAATCAGTTAATAAAATTATTATTCTAAACTAAAATTTCGTAGCGTTTAGTTTGATGTTGTCTTTGTTTTTGACAACAGATTCATTGGCATCTGATGAGCTTTTTTACTGTTTTTGTCCTCATTTGGTACATATTTATCGGAACTCGCGTTTTCAGCGAATGGCTCATCTTCATCCGATAGGAGTTCGTCCCATAACTTTAATACTCCTTCTAGTTTCTTTTTATAATACCCCATTTTTTAAAGACAGTGTTTGCACTACTCGACTGTGGCACACAACACCAGTGCACGCACTACACTTATTTGCTGCTTATACATAATTATATCGGATTATCTTACAATCGAGCAAATAACTATATTCATCTTTTAGTCTTTTGTAAGTCCAATTGAATTTCTGTCAACTTTCTTTCACGATCATTGATATTGTAAGTGCTGCGACTACGGATAGCTATGCAATTAGCACTTATTCCACCGACAGCGTCTAATTAACAGTGTTTTAATTAATACGATCGATTCTTACTTGCCTATTGGTGCCGCCCTTCGATATTATACTGCTATAATTATCAACGTCAACATTTCTCCACCGTCATCGGAATATAGAACACTAGTTGCCGAGCGCTGGAAAGTATGTACTTGACTTTTCGGGCTTCTACTATACATCGCTCGGTTTGGTAACTTGCTTCGGTCTACAACGGCCTAGGTATAGGGCAGGCGCGAAACTCAGCTATTGTTGCCATTCTCCACTGGGTCCTTTGTAATGATGGAGAAGTGCTTGTGTGTCTATATGGGAGAGACTTCTAGAAGTAGATACTTTTTATGTGTACACTAGCGACGTGACGATAATTGAGAGGTTTTTGTTTCGAGAGCGGAAAACGGGTTAAATGAGTTACAATGTTTGCGTGACGCTGAGTATCCGTTTTGTTTCCTTCCCCGTTAAAATAATGCTTGCATGTAATTAGATTTATTACTAAAACGCAGAACATATAAAAGATTTTATATTACACTGGGGACAAAATAAAAGATGATTTTATAATAAAATAACAACTTGTCGCTTACAAATAACTGAAATATCCGTTCATGTCTGAAGAAAGATTTTCTTCGGTAAATTTCAAAATGAAATCTAACGCGAAAGAGCAAATCTCTCGCTAAAATAATATAAACCGTGTACGACGCGACCAACGTTACCTGTTTCCCGTCGGCGAACGCGGAAAAGCAATTTACTTGGAAGTAAACATTCCGCCCGCAAAGTTTATCGGGATTAGATTTTCCACCAATAAATATCGCATCAAGGTAAAACTGCGTATATACACTTCGAGCGAGTCTCCTTTGGTGTGTCGTCATCGATTTTCGAAACCTTCTGAAATAATTCGTCGGCGATGGTTGCTAGTGCGTGGCCTATCATTCCATACGCGCTCGACTGAACGATAAGTGTACACACGATGGGTATCTATAAAAGCGGATTGCCATTTTTTAATTTTATTTGGTAGAAATAGATTATTCTGTCAATATTAATGTTAAATGCTTGCATACTATTGTTTTTATTCTAAAATTATGTTGCTACCTAACATTAGACGGCTAACCCATTTTGCAGAATACCTAATTGGTGAACCATCCATCGATGTGTCGATTTATCATTTCAGAGATAGTCAGACGAATAACATTTTTTCAATCAGCTGTTTAATCATCAAATCGATGTGTCCATTTTTTGGGAACAATTTTAGTAATTTAAATAATTTGCAGAGATTAGCACCATATCTATGCTGTCACAACTCCATCGCCTACTTTAAAATATTCAACTTTACCCATCTGCAAAAAGCTAAACTTTTCCCCAATCACTGTCATTTGCTGTATCAACAAATATTTTTACGGAACTGGTTTGTCCGAACTTGTTTTGTTGTTGTTGTTGTTTAGAACTTGTTACTTTTAATTCAACATTAAAAAATTTATTAACATACTATTTGCCTTTATTCTTTTAAATTATGTTGGATTACCTAAATAGCATTAACTTTGGGCACAGTGTAAACTCCATCATTTACAGAATACCTAATTCAGCCTTTTTTAACATCTTCAAAACAATGTGTCGATTTATCCATGAAATAATTCAGAGATAGTCAGCACATCCATACATACCTTCTTTAGAACAAAATTTATCATATTTTTACGGTCATTCAATCAACTGCTACATTAAATCATTGTTTGGTTATTTTGTATGTTTCCGCATTTCTTTAATTCAACTTTTATTAACAATTTTTTCAATTTTTTACCGAAAGTTAACGTCAATGTCTTAATTTAAATAGCACGCCATTGTAAATTTAAATTTTTGCAATTTTAACGGGTCGATGTCTTAAGTTAAAAAGGCGACATTTGATTTATTTTTCATCGATTGTAATAGGATTATGAATTGTACAGGGCGATAGGTTTGCCAGGGGTTCAATTCCGGGAGACACCCTATATCAAAAATCAGCCGTTTTTGAGTTAGTTTAATCCCGGATCAACAACAAATTGCAACGTTAGGAAAAAGCAAAAATGGAATATTAACTTTTTTACGAAGGCATTGCAGCTAAAATTTTCAAGATCTCATATTTTTTAATGGGATGTTATTAGCCATTGAAATTCATTTACATCAAATTTACTGTCCTAAAATTTATCATAATTTATACAGTTGCGATACAAAATTAATAAGTTCAATAACCAACTTTTTGACCATGATACACTTAATAAAATTTTTGTAACTGGATTTATTAACTTTATATTTTACTGTTTCTGAGCTATTGAGGACTTTTGGATTGAACGTCCGAATAACTCCTTTTTAACTCCAGTTGTGAACTCCACCAATTTAGAATAAAATAATTCCTATCTTTACCCATCTATAAAACACTGTTCAAACTATTCTTGTTGCAAACATTGTAACTGTGCGAATTCTCTTGTTACATTTGTTTGAAGTTATGAACTTTTACTTTTTTTGTTTTATACAATGCTCCACAAGCATTACACGGTCATTCACGTGAACTTAGCGTTTATTACAACTGCGTTTTTTATATTAGATCTTGCAATTCAACATTTCTGTTGGAAAAAATTGTAATTTGGAACCGATAAAACATCTGGACTCATGTCAGCAAAGATTATTTGCAAACCATTGTAGAAAAACTTTGGGTTTACCGAAAGTTAACGTCAAATATCATTAATTTAAATAGCGAATCATAAATTACGAGTAATGTTCTGTCAATGTATCGGAAATACCAATTCTGCATCCGAAACTTCGAAGACACCCTGTATAAAAATCAGCCGTTTTTGAGTTTTTCATAGTTTTCAAAAATAGGCCAATTGCAACGTTATGTTCAAAATTCCTGTATTTCTGAAGGTAACAATGTTGCAGCTAAAATCTATCTCAAATTTGAACATTCGCTTGCTATTAACGCCGAAATAGCATTTTCACATCAAACTTACGTCCTAAAATTTATTATAATTTATAGAGGGTTTCGTAAAATTAAATGTTAATTTCAACGAACTTTACAACTCGATAAAAGTTACTTTTTTAAATGCAATAGAACATCCTAAAATATAGTACTTCATTTTTCAAAATAATTTAATAATTCTCTATCATTTCTTATTAGACATATTAGCTTGTATTTTTTTACGGTTTTCGAGCTATAAGTACTTTTAACTTATTTGTGAAAGTCCAAAAATATGCTTTTTAATGCATTTAAATCTTAGTCATTCTTGAAAAAGTCAAAATTCTTCGTAAAAAACTGGTGATATTCCATTTGTACTTTTTCACTAACTTCCATGGCAACTGAGATACGAGAAAATTGAAAATTTTCAATTTCACCCTATATCTCAAAAAGTAAGGGGGATAGCAAAATTCTGTTTGCGGCATCTTTCGTTTCATTCAGTATCTCGAAAACCGCAACCCTCTATCATTATTAATAACTGAGATTAAAGTGCCCAAAATGGGACACCCTGTACTTGTACAGTATTTGACGACAGATATCCAAATATTAGCAAAGTGATCTAAAACAATATCATTACAAAAACTCAAACAAGAAAATTAAACAAAATAGTGTTGCAATATTCAATAGAAACGTTCAATATGATCAGATCACGATGACATATAAAACTTAACACTTAACTTTTTCCTTTCCTAAGCTTTTTTGTTTAACATTGTTTTTTGGCTTCTTGTATTGATATTTTAGTTTTTTTTTGCATAAATCTATTCGAATTGTGCTACTCACAATTCTACTACAGTCTCCATGAATGGAAAATAAATCTGATGCAACATGATTCTGTTCTTGATTTCCACCATTAAATCGTCGATACTATTTTGTTCATTAGGTTCATAAAATATCAGAAAGGACTTCTGAAATGTCTGTTCTGTCATGCAAATGTCAAAACACTCATGTTTTCTCATATCTAGAGAAGAAGAAAATAGCTACATTTTTATTTGCAAGACGGTATGATTGGATTTAGACGAATTTCTTTTCAGTTGAAGATAATCGGACGGAGCCTGATCTGATGGTTCATTCCATCGATTGTAGCTTTTTTTTGAGGTCGTAGAAATGTACCCAAATTTCATCCATAGTAACAATACGGCTTAAGAAGTCTGCATCATCTTCGAGCATAGATCGAAAGTGATGCTTTCACCCTTGCAAGCTTCTGGTCAACATTCAGGCATTTGGGGATTTATTTTGCAGACATTTTTCTCATGTCCAAATCGACGTCCATCATACAGTTGATGGATGGGTTAGTATTAAAAATATTCAATACCTCACATATTCGTTTTAGCCCAATTCGACGATTTGTCCAAATCATGTCAGGAATTGCATCAACACAAAAACTGGCTTTCCCAATCTTCAATGTAAAATTTACCACTTTGAAGTCTGCAATCCAATTCTTCACGGTCGCATACGAAGGATATTGATTAAATACATTTTCACAATTTTGGTCAACATCGTTGTTTTCAAATATTGTTGAGCAACTTTGGTTTGACTTTTTGACATGAAACATTACACTAACACTCATAGTATGTATGTTATTTCTCATTGATATAGTATCGCAATATTTTCTTTATCTACGGAACCGGTCTAAGCTAACTAGATATCAACACATCCTCGTATTTTGCGCATCAAGATGTCTCGAGTGTTAAATTGGAATTCAATTTTTTAATATACAATTAATTTCGTTAAATAATGTTCAAATAAATTTTTTATTTTAAGTTCTCTTGTTCAAATTTTCTCTCAAAACATTAGAATTAGACATTTAGACCGTGGTTGGCGTTTAATTAAATTCAAATGGAGTTCTAACCATGGTCATAAAATCTAAATATTGCATTTTTTTTATGTTTTTATATGTTGTCCTAAGTGTAGTACTCTCACGTTAACACGAACTCGACGGAGGAAGCAAATTTCTTGTTTGTGTTTAAATAATTCTCGCTAACCGAATCCGATTACGACGAACTAGTGCGTCTTATCTGATATAATAATTTTCCAATAATCCATAATTTAAATTTTTCTGAACCACTACTTTTACCACCACCGTGGCATTTAACGTTTTTAAAATCTAAAGAGCGATCGGGAAGCATATTATTAAATACACCCGTTTCATCGAAATTGAAAATATCTTTTTCGTCATATGATTTTCTTATATCATTCAAGTGTGTAAGCCATTCAGTTATATCATTTTCATTTACTTGATTTGCTTTCCCCCACTTACAACATGAGAGGAAATTGTATATATCTTTTGAACATTTGAAATTTTCTATGTTGATTGAAAAACTTATCTCTTTGGCCTTTTCTTTCAGTAACGCACCAGATATCGGAACATTTGAATTTCCAGCTCTTTTAAACCATATCAAAAGTTCATTTTTGATATCATTGTACGATGCCTTTCGGATTCTTATCGTAGAACCAGATAAACCTGCTGCAGCTGCCGCGTCTATTTTTACTTTATTCTTTATGATAGTTGATGAAGTAGATTTACCAATGCTAATCGTTCTGCGATTTTGGTTTTGATAAAAGCACCGGTTTCTACTTCTTCTAAAATATTAGGTTTTGTCGCAATATCTATCGACCTTTGTGCACACATTACATACACACGATCCACGTATGTACATATTCACTGTGAAAGCAAGATTTAAACTAAAGAGAAAACGCAAAAATTACAGTGCAAACACATCACAGAGAATTTACCTACTTGCTTCATTTCTGAGTTCGTGTTAACCGAGAGCTTTTATCGTGGGGTTGATATGTTATTGTTCGTATTACGTGTTAACCGAATAATTCGTGTTATCCGAGGATTTCATAGAAGTGATTTAGAAAGAACATTTGTATTTCACGGGAGAAAGAAATGCGTTCGTGTTAAGCGACAATTCGTGTTAAACGAGTTTGTGTTAACGAGGGAGTACTGTACTACTAGAAAACTTGAACATTTTATTTAAATCTGACTTATACTGTTCAAAAGATGATGCTGCATTTATCTAATGCATTATGTTCAACAAAATTGATTAAAATCGAAGTACATATTCAAAACTATATCACAAATATGTATGTATGTCATGTTCATATTATCTTTATATCACTATGCATTACATCTAATTCCTAAATCCCTTTGTCCAAAATTGCCGTTCTCTAGCAGCAGATGTTCCGTCCTAAGTTATGCAGACTTTAATCTTACTATCCGAGCATTTTTTTCGATATAGGTCTCCATAAAAAGTAATTGTGCATCATTAAGTCGGCGTTTATCACGACTATACGGGCTTATAATGTAATATTTAGCATTTCATAGCGCATTCCTCACTCCTTTATATCAGCAATTCTTCAGGCATTACACATGACGGCATCATGACTATTTCGAATAAATTGCTTTATATATGTGATATGAATAGTGCGAGTGCATATAGCAAAAAAGCGAAGTATATGTGAGTGATGAAAAAGTAGGAATGAAAATAACCTTATGGGTGTCGTAAAACAGAGAGGTTACGTTTTTAATATAAGTTCTTCTTTTTATGTTAGTAGGTGATTAAATTTCCATCCATCTAATTTTATTACAGTATATGAATAATATTTTTAAAAAATTTAATGTATCCAAATTATGTCCCCTATAAACTTTATAAACCAGCTATTGTCACACACACTTATACAGGGTGTTAGTAAATAAGTGCGACAAACTTCAGGGGGTGATTCTGCATGCAAAAATAATGACAGTTTGCAATATAAACGTCCGTCCGCAAATGCTTAGTTTCAGAGATATAGGGTGTTAAAGGTTTTCTTAAAAACTGACGAATATTGCTCTGAAACCGGTCGAGATAGGCAAATGAAATTTGGTGGGTTTTAAGAGATGGTTATTGCGCATTTCTTGACATCCAACCAAGAATTTTATATTCATCATTGGCGTGCATACGGGTAATGATCTTAATTTTTGAAAGAAAAAAAATGGTACGCCACTGAGATATTTCAAATTATAAATCATTTTGGAATTTGCCATTCAATTTGTGATAAAAAACCTCTCTTGCCTTTTTTTCGTGTGAGGCGCCGTTTTTATGCAAAAAATAAAACAACTTGTATTTTTCATTTCTTTAATACATTATCTAGTAGGTTACTGAACCACTGAACTCTTTAATACATTAACATTAAACTAGAACAATAACAGAAAATAACACTAAAAAAATGTTAAGTAAACGTAAAGCTACAACAAATGTTGAAAATGATCTCCCTCAGACATGACACAACTTTCAACTCTTCGCCTCATTGATTGTTGTATTCGCGCAAAAATTCCTGGTGTATTTCTTATTGTCTGACAGCCGGCTGTAATTCGATTCCTAAGGTGATCAACATTTTCGACGAGAGTGGAATAAACTAATGACTTAAGAAAACCCCAAATGCAAAAATCTAAAAGATTTAACTCCGGTGATTGAGCAGGCCAATGTTCCGCACCTCCCCTACCTATCCAACGATTTGGATACACTGTATCTAAGTGATTACGTACATTAATGCTAAAATGAACTGGTGCGCCATCATGCATGAGCCATAAGTGTTGTCTCAGCTGTAGAGGAATATCTTTAAGAAGACCAGGTAACTCTTGCTGAAGGAAATTGAGGTAAGATTCGCCTGTTAATCGTAGTGGGAGGAAATATGGACCGATTAAATGAGCATCAATTACCCCAAGCCATACATTGACTGAAAAGTGATGCTGAAAATGAGCTTCAAAAATTTCATGTGGATTTTCCTCAGCTCATAAGTGATTATTATGGAAATTTCGTATACACTGTCGTCCAAAATTAGCCTCGTCAGTAAACAAAACGCCATTTAAAAATTAGGAATTTGAGCGATTTGATGAAGGATCCATTAGCAAAAAAATAGGCGGGGTAAAAAGTCTCTAGGTAGTAGAGCTTGCACACGTTGAATATGAAACGGATACAATTGCTGTTCTTTAAGAATTTTGAATTCAATATGTTGGTGATTTTTCGAGTACTTATTTCAGGTGACTCCGCTATTAACTCGAGAACTTCTTCTTCTAGTTGCACAGTTCGTACTTCTCGAGGGCGCCCGCAGTCAGCCGTTTGTTTCTTAAATGTACCATTTTCGCGCAAGCGTTGGTGAAAACGAGCAAATATTGTGTGATGAGGTACCCTACGTCCTGGATACAACTCAGCATACAATCGTCCAGCTTGCCGACCATTTCCATTACTTGGACCATAGACAAAATGCATGTCTGTTAATTCTGCATTTGAAAAATTTTCCATTATTTTCAATAAAAGAAAAATTAATTACTTATTAACAATAATTTTATAGCTAACTAAAAGCATAATAATGATGAGTTGCTATTTTGACACTTCGTTAAAATATTTGTATTTAACAATGCATTGATATTGAATGTCGACAGTAGCCTACTAAATAATGTATTAAAGAAATGAAAAATACACGTTGTTTTATTTTTTGCATAAAAACGGCGCCTCACACGAAAAAAAGGCAAGAGAGGTTTTTTATCACAAATTGAATGGCAAATTCAAAAATGATTTTTAATTTGAAACTCTGAAACTAAGCATTTGCGGACGGACGTTTATATAGCAAACTGTCATTATTTTTGCATGCAGAATCACCCCCTGAAGTTTGTCGCACTTATTTACTAACACCCTGTATATATATAAAGTTTTAATTTATGTAATATATTTTTATATTGACAAATCAACAGCCTTCCTAACAAAGTAATTGATACACTTGTTATCGGTATAGACTTGAAGGTGAGACCTTGAAATATAAACTGGTGCCTTGTGTTGCTCATGTAGACGACGTATCTCCGGGTGTTATATTTCAAAACGTTAGCTGTCCAATTTGTAGGGGTTTGCTACATTACATTTTCATTATATTAATTAGGTTAAGTGTAATCCATCTTCTAGGAGGGGCTTTTTATATTAGGTGACTAAGCAGGAAAACAAAAGAATGCAATAGAAACAAAAATGTTTTTTTTTGTGTTGATATAATACCTATATCGTTGAATACAGGTTGTCGATATCATAATTGATAGGATATAAACGTTATCATCCGATTGCTTGGCAAAATATTAGTCTTAATTTATTTGCAACTCTAATCAGGAGCAACAGCTTTTTACAAACCTTGTTCTTCAATTATTCACAAAAAATAGTATAACTCACTTTTATTACAATCCAATTACCAATTATGAAACGGTAAGGGAACAAAACGGTTAAGAAGACGGGTCGATGGCCGCAGTGGTTAGGCGGCTGACTATTGTTGTGAGAGGACGATAGGTGCCGGGGTTCAATTCTCTGGAGGGACGGTGACATTTTTTCAGAGAGTTTAATCTCGGATCGACTTGCCATTCGCTGTTGGGAGCAAAGTGAAAAAAAAAGAACTAAAACAGCCAAGAGACGCCAACCTACGAAACCTACCTCAGAAAAAGTTTTACTAGAACTAATCTCATTAAAAATGATTTTACTACTATTACTATCGTACCCAGATTCTAGGAGATCAGACACGAAATCACTGAACAAACCAAGAGATACCAGAGATGGGCGCTCTCAGGCTAGAACTGAACATGATCTTCAAATCAGGAGATCTAGTGGGGCATCTTCAAATACTACAAGAATTCGGGGAGCTGGGGAAACTAAAAGACCAGTTAAGCCAGAAACTAAAAGACCACCTAGGTTTGACTTTGACAAACAGTTCGAAGTGGTTATACAAAAGTAGGAATAGGTATCTATGGGCCGAGATGCAATGTCTCGGTGGCCCAACAATTTTTCAGACAGAAATACATGCCATTGAACAATGTGGCCAGGAATGTTAGAAATGACGTTACCAAGATGCACGCATTTACATGTTCTGATAGTCAAGCAGCGCTAAAGTTTCTAAGGGCATGTACCTTTGAGTTTAGGCTAACCTGGGACTGTCTGCTGACCCTCAAAATTGTTGTCCAAAGGAACACAGTTACACTGATGTGGGTGCAAAGGAAACGAGACTGCCGACGGTTTTGAAAAGAAAGGCTCGGAATTTCGATTTATTGGACCAGGGCCGTTTTGTGGCCTTACCAAAAGCACATAAAAGCTTATCCTCAACAGTGGGATACTAATTTGAAAATCTCCCATTGGACTAACACTCCAAAACTAAGACAATCAAAAAAGTTAATTACTTTTTCAGCTTCTAAGGCTAAATCTCTGCTGGATCTCAATAAAAGAGACCCTAGCACCATCACGACTTTATTCATTGGCCACAGCCCTCTCAGGTATCACCTCAAGAAGCTGGCCAAGGTAGACAGCAACATCGGAATCATAGCCCCCAAGAAGATCGTGCATTTCGTTAAAAGTTTGGAGATCAATTGGGACTCAAAGATTAAGGGTATTTACAAGAGATCTCATTGGTCATAGTGAAGAGAAGTGGAAATGCCTTAACGACTCACCATTAATCTAATCGAATCTAATCTAATGTAATCTAAGAGATACCATGACCATAAAATTTAAGTCATGAACGACCATTCAAAGTGTTTTTGCCAAGTCTCGACAGATATAATTCTGGTGGGTCTTATATACATCACTTTTCTGGCAAACAGAAGGATCCAAGATGGGTAAAAGGGATCATTTCGAATGATCGGTCATGAGTTACTTAATTTGATGGTCATGGTATCTGTTCGCTTATTTAACGATTCAACTACTTTCTGATCATCAAGACTTACGACCATATCTAATGATCTTTCAAAACCAGAGCATCTTTGATGTGTGGTGGGGGCCGTTCCAGTGTATTTTTTTTTCTGGCAGATGAATTTGTAAAATTAAGGGAATAGAACATTTCCTTGTACTAGAACCTTTCTTAGACGTTCCTAAACATTTTCAAAAGTGTACTTGTAGGAAACCAATGAAAGTACTTTTTTCGCAACTTAGAATGTCGTACTAAGTCAAACCAGCCAAACCATGAATGATCATTTTGAGTGCTACTTCCATTAACGAAGAGTAAAGGTCTGGTTGAAATTCCAAAATGGAATTCAGAAATAATGCTTTGTAGTTATTATACGAATAAACAGTACTTACTTGGTCACTATTTCTCAAAAGATCTGCACTACATTCGTTTGTTATTTGTGGTTTGTAGCGTAATAATTTTGTGATTTAGTTCCAATTCTCAATATTTCTTTACTGTTACGGCTTTTACAGACTCATGTCAAGATTGAGCGTTCGCTTTATTCGCGTTATTAGTCGAAATTTTTCCTTTAATAATAATTATTTTATTCGACAATATGAGTGACGCATAATGTAATAGAGAAAGTTCATGAGTCATTCGAACCGAATAAAAGGTATTATTTACTTTTAACCAGATACCGATCTTGTGTTCCTTTTCTCATGGCGATTACCACGCCAGTTTTCTTCTCTTATACTCCGGCGTCAGAAAAAAGTTCGTCAATTACCCGCATGAAAAATGCTTTTTCCTTTTTTTCCCTCCCTTTTGGCATCCACTATCTCGACCTACATCGACAGAGAGCAGTTGTGTGTGCCTGTCCTTTGTAGAAATAAATAAGTTATCGCATTTAGAAGATAAGGCTACTTTACATTTGCAAGTTGCCCTTTTTTTCGCACAGATTCCACCCGACTATGCTATAGTGAAACAAATAAAGATATAAATATTTTATCGGATGGGAGCCATAGAAAAATTATGCTATGCCTTTCCTCGTTTCCACAACTAGAATCTACTGTAAGAGTAGTTCGTGTTACCCATTCCATTTCCTGTGTTCCGTTTTTAGTTTTCTTTTATGAGCGGCTGGAGCCGTAGGTCTATACGGCGCACGGCTTAACATTACGCAAACTTCATTATGCCCTCCTCAACATAGGCGGGAGGGAAAGACAAGAAGTGGTGACCTGATTCGATAGCGGCGGGGTTATGCGACAAGGTCACGGGTCCCCTCCTACTTCTCAAACGTCTCTCCTAACTATCGCAGCCGACTTGGAGACTTGGATTTGGTCGATGGGCGCGCCGAAGATTTTCCAGGAAAACGGACGCCAGTCAAGGGAGAAAGTCACGGATTTTCCCAGCCAGTTCGTCTGCCTGCCGGGGTCCGTCGGAAAAAAAAATCTATTCGTCGGCGATGAAACGATGGCAAATAAAATTGTTTACCGCACACACAGTATATAGTATATGAGTGAAAGGGAAGGGGGTCTAGGAATGAAGAGTATGGAACGCGAATATTCAATACTACCCCGTCGTTCTCGTTTTGATGTTCTAGGATGAGTGCGGAAATGGGGCTAGGGGATGGGGGTAGAGGAATTTATGCCGTATTATAAAATCTGTTTATTGAGGATATTTTGCCCCCGATCTATTTTAAAATTTCCATATTATATTCTATGGATCTAGTACCAACTGACTATTCCGGAATGTTTTAGTTTTTGTAATCTATGAAGGTTATGTTCGTGTTACACGCTTGTTTGTGCTAACTAATCTTGCTGCCAAGAGTAATAAAATTCTATAGCTTCTCATAAGACATTCAGTAGTATAATTTTGTTACATATTAAAGTCGTAATTTTGATTGAAACCCGAGGATATACACGGTGTTGAAAATGTGTGTGGTGTAAAGATTTTGAAAATTTGTCTTGTCTTTAATTCACTGACATATCACTTAAAGTATCTGCAAGGAGTTTCGTCGGCCTTCACACGCGTATTGCCAATTATCAGGACTAGAACCACAATTTCATGTAAGTAGTATTGGAACAAATGGGGTATCCTGGGTGTATGGTACTGGTAAAACTGCTCATTTGTGCTTGTGCCGTCTGAAATAAAAGAGCATTTTGTTTTAGGTTTTGTATTAAAATTATCCCTTCTGTTGTCTCACTCATCATCGACTTTGAATCACAGGATTTTTTCTCAAATGAATCGGTTTTGAAACCGGTTTTAAAAATTGATTTATATACGGGGTGTCCCAGCCGACGTACGTTTACAGTATACATTTTTTATAAAAGGATTGGGAACAAATGTTATCATCCTTAGAAATCACTTTATAATACAAATTTAAATTAAGGTTATTACTTGTGTATAATTATAAATGGTACAAATAGTTATTAAGTATAATATCTGTCATAATATTATTGTTACGTAGCCTAGTTTGTGCAAATTAAAGTGGTCTGTTTCGACAGTAGCAGAAGAAATATACATTTTTCTCTAAAACGGTTGAAGATAAATGGGTACATTCTGATATCAAAAGAAAGAGAATTTAATTTCACATCCAACCCCGTAAACAGATATAGGATGTCCCATTTAAAAAAACAGAGTTATTGGCATTTAAATGTTTCCAAATGTTGGCGCCAGTAACTATATGTCAACAAAAGTATCCGTACATGTTAATATAGGAAATAGTAAAGCAATTCAAGACGTATCAATTTGCGCAAACCAAAATTTTCTACCTTTTTTTAGTTTTGATCCTACAGCTCATTAACTAGAGCGCTGTAATTGCAAAATTTTTGATGAAATATTTATTTTCTCGAAAACAAAAGCACATATGTCTAGGAAGCTCTTAATAAAAGTTACTTAAAATATCATGTAGAATCTAAAAAATATATAATATACGGGGTGATCCATTTAAAATAATAAAGTTACATACGCTTTTTCTATAATTGGAACACCCTGTATATTTGAAAATATCTTCTAGCTATGCTTCGTACAAATAGGGACAACTTTTATTTGAAACTTTTTTCTCTATACTGTAAAATAAACAAATTATCTAAGAAACCGCGTCAGCTGGGACACCCTGTATAGATTTGGAGAAAATTGTTACGATTTCCATTTTGATACTGGTAACTCGTCACATACAAAACCAATTTATCATAAAACCGATTTCCACTAGCAGCCCTAGTCTGTATCTATAACACCGGTTACTATACTTTTTCATTAGTCAACATTCATATTCATATAATATTCTTTGGAATGCATTTGCATAAATTTAACGCTATTTATAATAAATGCTCATAATTTGCAAACTTTTTGCAGCTGAAAATTAATGTTTTACAAATTTATTTCAAAGGGACACAAAACGGATTTGAAATATTGGTCTATTTTAAAATCGATGGTTTTAAAATAGGTTTTTCTATTATGGTATCCGTTTATCAAAACGGCAATGAATCATCAAACACAAAACTAGTTTTGATTCGCAGCACTACTATATTGAAAATTAATAAAATAGCACAGTAACTGCTAAATATTAGCTAGTACAGTTAAAAACTGTATGTTTGATGGGACATCTGTGGACTAGGATAGAAAAATGAAATTTGTCAAAGAAAACAGAGACAATAAAAAATATGCACAAATGCTACATTGGGCAATCTAACCCTCACAGCTTCCTAGACCTAACATCTAAAAACGATAAACCTTATCTCCATTACTGGGTCACATTCATTAAATAAGTATCTTTATTAGAAATTAATACAACGACGTCTACAATATTTCCAGCAAAAAAATCAGGATTTAGACCTCAGCATGCTTGTATGTACTATTGCGTTATTGTATTATTACTAGCAATATTACACTTTCTTGAGTTTTACCTGTAAACTTAATTCAAATCTACTTATCAAGTCTAACTCAAGCATTTAGATCTAATATTTATCTATCAAACTTGTCAATTGTAATACTCTTGCTAGAGTACCAAAGGAACTATTTGGTCCAATATTGTTTACTCTATTTATATATATATATATGAATTACTTCACACAGCAAACGGATGATGGAACGACCGTCACAACGACTAACTGCTGACTTACTTGCATTAAACAGGACTCAGCTTAGGGCAGTGACTGCCTACAATATTGCCAATTTCATTGTTATGCGCACGATATATAAATTTATTGTTTGTGCTCACCAGTGCTCACTTTGAAACCAAGATTTCGACAGTCTTTACAGACTAATGTCTCAATATATACTTAGTCTAAACTCTCTGCAGTTGGCGATGATAGTACAAATAGTAAATGTACAATAAATAAAGTGCGACTATGAGGATCTGCAGGGAGGTGGCTTAATATGGAACAGTGTGAGTGTCTTCATAGAGGTTGCCTTTTCCACTGGCTTATATACTATGCTGATATGCTCCACCTTTAGGGTCATATTTATAGTCCGTGCTTGAGGTTGTGCCGATGCTTGAGCACGCGTTTTTGACATATATGTCATTACGAATCTGTCAAAATCGCGTGCTCAAGCATCGACACAACCTCAAGCACGAACTATAAATATGACCCTTAGAAAGCCATACAATTTAAAAAAAATTACGATTCTTACTTTTGAAGGGATTATTGCCTTTTCCACTGGCTTAATACTATGCTGAATGCTCCACCTTTAGGGTCATATTTAAACGTCTACCGAGTTCGTTATTTGTTTCGTATAGAATTAGAACACTTTCTTTTAGAATGGCATGTATTTATTCAATGACATATGATAAATGATTTGATTTATAAATATTTAACAGCTAAAAATAAATTATAATTAAAAAAAAAAAACTTATTCTACCGATCTTTATCGTTCAAGATTTATATTAAAATTAAAGTAACAGCGATCGTTTGTTATAATTATAGAGTTCTACTATTTCTCTATCTCTATTTACTACCATTGAAATAAAATTCTAGGTTATGTTGTCATATTTATAGTTCGTGCTTGAGATTGTCCCGATGCTTGAGCACGCGATTTTGACATATTTGTAATGACATTTACGTCAAAATCGCGTGCTCAAGCATCAGCACAACCTCAAGCATGGACTATAAATATGATCCTTATTAGGTTGTAGATCTTTGTGGTATTTGGAATTTGGGTAAGCTGGGAAACGGATTCAAATAGGATAATTAGTGCTTATTGAAATTTATAGGTGGAAGATACAAACGTTTTACTTTAAAATTTTTCGATGAAAAATACGAGCTGTGTCCTCGATGAACGATTAAATTCGACTAAATTCGAAATTTTTGGCGTCATTGATCTCTTATCTCTACATTGCCTATTACATTGTTGTTTTACCTACATATATTCAATTACTATATATATTTTTTTATTAATCGTTATTTTAATTTTGATATTAATATACAGGGTGCTGTTCTTGTGCAATATACCTGGTGTTTCCAAAATGGTGTTTTTTTGCTATTGGGGTTTTATAATTTAATTTTAATGTTCACAAGGTAGTTTTCGACGTCAGACATCCGCACGATGGATTACATTGTCATCCTAACACTTCACGGCATATCTGCTGGTCTAATTGCTCCCTAAGCCAACCGTTACAATACATATTATAAAACCCCGGGCATTTTTATAATTTTTCGACCCTAATTGTGTAATACCTCGGGCAATGCACTAATTCCTACCTCATGCCCTCTATTCAATACAGGTCGGTACAGCAGATACCGATCTAGCTCGGACAATTCGTGGATTGTCATTCTCGCTAGATGTTTCAATCTGCTAAGCAACCCTGACGAGACCTGGGAGACCGTAACCTTGCCGCTTTCCTTAAGCTTCTGAGTCCAGTTATTTTTAGTATTACATAGCATCGCAGTAACACATATTTCAAGTATGTACGATGTAGTAACTTACTAAATATTTCTATACGATTGCTTTGGAGCATCAACTATTTTATTGACTTTTTTTTAAGTTTTGTCCGCTGTTACATCGTAACAAAATGTACATATGTACAGTGTAAAAAGCGTTTCATGATAAAGATAAATTTTTTGTACCTATGCAAGAAAATACTTCATTGTGAAGATAAGAATGTGTTTACGTCGTCTTTAGTTAACAATTTTAGAGAGATTTGGGATGCTATTGCAGCTACATAACTGTTACTGAGTTTGTTTATTATTATTGTATCGAATTGTAAATTAATTCAATTCAAATCAGATCAAAAATAGAGCTATTAAGTTTCAATGCTATGCTTATGCTAGCTGGTGTCTGTAAATCTATTTCAATCCAAATAAATTCCTTAGATTCATTCCATCTTTTAAAAATGTTTGCTTTATGTTCTGATGTTTATGAATACTGCTTTCAGTTAGACTTTAAATCATCAATTTTCTTTGCTCTAATTTTCAGCAATTTCAAAAATGTTCAAGGTCAAAATAGGTCGTCGTTATCATTAATTTTGTTGCTTAATTTGAAGTGGCATGATCATTCAATCAACACAAACAGTAGCAGTTCACCATAATAGCCTTGAGTACTTCTAAATGTATTATTTTTAAACGTGCGCTTCCAGCGAAATTCTCGCTCTAATCGAAATGCTAACCATTCTTTCCGATTGGGGGGAAAGCGCAATATGACACATCATCGAACTGTTCGTAGAAGGTTGGCTGATTATCGGCCGCGGTCTCCTCTTAATTAGCGGGGAGCGCAATTCTACGATCGCCGACATACGAAGAAGTCTCGCGAGGAACCCACTGGGGTCCGTCTCTAGCCCCGACGTTGCGCAACTCGCGCTATAGCCTCGCTAGCGTAACGGCCGTCGTATTACGCGCGAGGCGCTTGTACACACACACACACATACACGTATAGAAAATCCCCCGCGGGACCCCCGTCCCTCTTTTCAAGCACGATGACGACGGGGTGCGCTTGCGCCCCTCCACTGTGCCGATCCGCGACGCTAGATCGCGATCCGCAGTCCCTTGCCTACCGCCAGACCGCTTAGCTTGCCCGCGACGCTTCGAACCAGTCAGTGTCTTTATATCGAGGCGTGCACATATTGCCTCTCTCGAAACAACTTTATCTTTAAAGAAAGAATAAATTAAAAAAAACATATTGTTCCGTAAATTATTAATAAAAAATTATATATTAATATTTCTTAAATATAAATAACACAGTATATATGTTATAATATTTATCTACAAAAATTAAAGTATATGTATATGTTTTATTAAAATAATTCCCCCCCAAAACAACGACAAAAACTTTTTATAAATAATAAATACTTCTTAATTTTTATTTTCATTTTTTTATGGATAAAATACAAATGAATATTATTGCTGTAATCAGTTTAAAACAGAAGTGTTGAGAAGTTAAGCTTCCGCGTTTTATCTACTACTATAATTGTTTTGCGAGAAGTCTCGGGGCACTATTATACTACTACGTGTGGATTCTTAATCTAACTTGTATCTCGGCTAAAATCAGGATACAATAGCAGGAACAACAGGACTAAAATCTATTCCCACTATATTACACTATTTTAATCTCAATTTGCCAGGGTTCTAGTGGATATAAAATAATACACGCAAACCCTCTTCCAGTTATACAATTTATAACGTATTTAAAATATTAGTGCTTTATTGAATATAATTAAATAAATAAATACTCCCGAGTTTATACATAGTTAAAAATATAACTACTATACTACTACTATTACAACATTTATTTTTTGATAAACAAAGTGTCCCCTTCAAACTCTGATAACTAATATAAAGAAAATCCGGAAGTGAGTTATAAGAATCTTGTTATTGTTGTTGGTTGATTGGAGCACAACGTTTCGTCAGTTCTTTTATGCTTCGTGAGTGACGGCTACTACTCTGGGGTTTTTGTGAGAAATCATCAGCCAAATACACTGCGACGAGATCTATTAAACGTGAGTCACAGTCCTTTTGTTTCTATTTTAGATTTTAATGTTACGCAATGTTGTGTGCTGTTAAAACGTAAAATTTTGATAAAACATTTTTCAAATGTACTTTAATAATAGAGAGAGCAACTTATTAAACATATGTACTTCAAATTTTGTGTCTGTCGCGAGTTGGAATCCGACGGAAACATAACCGAAGCTATTACCTCCTAGATTCCAAATATACATATGACAGACTTAAATTACACAATGAATTTATAAAGTTTAATGCCAAGGATTAGGAAAGAGCCACATCATTTTTCAGACATATTAATTTGCTCAACTTATATAAATAAAACTGATTTTAAAAGCCTCTATTTCATGTTTTAACTGTATTACAAACAACCATAAAAACTTATACAGATGTTCCGTTTATTTTGAAATAATATGTTCGCGACATTGTATCAAAAAGTAATCTGAATGTTGTTTCAACACGAAATTGATCTAGTGTGTTATTTTAGAATGATTCAGTCAGTGCCTGCATCTACATGCACTAGAATAGGTTATTTTTGGCTGGACAAATTAATAGTATGATGTTAAAGCTCTAATTTCTGGATGTTATATTTTGACAATGTTTGTTTTATGTTTGGAATAACAAATGATATTTTTAAAGCTACATTTACATGTGTGAAATCATTCGCTTGTAAATCAATCATAGGTGGCGTATTTTGTAACCGTATGGCAATATAAGTTTTGGTTATAAATTTTTAGACGATGTATTAGTCTAGAATCTTTTATTAAAACATGCTTTCAGATTCATTTTTTTTGCAATAAATCATTAATGAAATTAATATGATATCATAAAAGAATTATTGCCGGATGAGTGTGTTCCATTTTGGTTTTGGTTGAATTTTCATATCACTTTGCAAAAACTTGTGACAACTAGATGAGTGTAAGCGTAAGAACTAAAAAATTCTTTCAAGTGTTCTTCAAACATGTATACATCACCAGCTTTTGTTATAAAATGCAGACATCAATTTACTCCCATTTTACAGGATAATTATCTTATATTTTATTTTGGTACACTTAATAGTACTACCAAAGTATTTGAAAGTTTTGCTATAGAATTCATACATAGCTACTTATATTTGTAATTATCCAGCGTTGTAATCTCACTTAGAGGGAGACTGGGAAACACACATAATAAATCAAGATGTTAATGCAAAATAACAGAATTTAAGAAGCCAATTATCTATAAAACATGTTTGAACAATTGAGGCTTGAAAATAACAAAAGTGTTATATCAATAAAATCCTGAAATCTGTAAAATAACATTGCTTTCTAAATAATCTATATTCCTCAAAGTAAACATATGCATTTTATTATCTTTTATCATGTCTGGTAACTGGAAAATTGTTCTTTTTTCAAGCCCAAAAGAGTGTTACTTCTTCGTTGCTATGTTATATTCTTCGGCTTAGGTTTCCTCTATTGACACTAGGGTTTTTTTAGGTTCAAAATCGAATCAGTCGTAGCTTCTATGCTTCTATTAAAAATGCTTTATGACGTGTATGTGTCACTACCCCCTTCATGACTTCCTTAATCTTCCTTTTTGTTGTTTCCCAAATATCCATCAATGTTTGCGTACTCACTGGAATAATAATTTCGTTTCTATCTTCAACTGGATAATGGACAGTGGATAGACGGTGATTGTCAGCAGGATCCTCATTAGATCAATGCATGTGACCAAGTTTATATGTCATTTGAGTTAGGATTTGCCTTTGCGCCTGCCAGTTTCATCTTCCCAGCTAGTTGTCCCTGAATAATACTGACGGTATATTGTTCCTTCCATGAGTCATTTATGACTATTATTTGGTGATAACACAGTGCCAGTTGTTCTCTTACTTTCGCAACAAACGGGTGGGACTATCTATTTTGTCAGGTTAGTACTATAAAATCTTTGCTGGTACTTAGATTCTTTCGCAGGACATGATGTACCATGTCTATTTCAAAACTTAATGCTTAGCCTCTTTGATATTTCTAAGTATAAATTGGTAATTTTTGTGAAACCCCGACTTTGAAAAATGGCTGGTTAAGACATTAAAGCTAAATCTCACTTGATGTCAAGCTTATCATCTAATAATCTCACGTGAATAATGTGTAGATTTTCAATTTCTTAAAAATCTATTGTGTGTACTTTTATCCGACTATAAACTTTTAAATCATGTGTTCGCAATAATTGTCATAGTTACTGTTAGACAAATTCCTATCTTCTGTCATGATGGCCTTCTCTAAGATTTTCAAAATTCTGTATTTACATGAATGGTATTTTTGACGTTAAGTTTATATCTTAGTAGATTCAGAGACACTAAGTCTTCGAAAAAATTGCATCGACATGAATTATCAAAACCAGGACAGATATATGTATAAAAAGTAAATAAAACTAGAACAGGTAAATAAACGATGCCTTCCGATATATCAGATTAATTTAAATTGAAAAGTTTGCCAATTTTGTCAAATCTCGTTGGTGCATGGTAGGCTGGTAGATTGTTTCCTTTTTTCTATATCTTATTCCGTGTTTTTGTGTTTTCTTTCTGTAATTTTTTTAGTACTTTATCCATAACTAGTTTTAAAAATTTAAATCACTTCAAACTTTTTTGAGTCGTTGTACTAATGGCTGCTAGAGGACTAGGAAGATAAAATAAATAACTTCTTCTTTGGAGTGCCACTGTGCTGGTTCTGAAATTGCCCTTACTTATTATCAAAACTACAAAAGAGTCAATTTGGTGAAAGGTAGAATAAAATATTCTGACCGTAAGTTAAAATCTAGAATGCCGTATTTTTATTTATCAATATAGTATCTCCTAATGATATATTTATGACAACGATAGATTAATAATTCTATATCTTTGTAAAAGTAATTTTAAAAAAATGAATAAAAGGTGTTCACATTTCCTAGTTATTGTGATCATCACTTCCATATGGGGTGGCTACGATTTCATTAATTGTGCTTTTGATAAATTATTATAAAATGACATCATTATTTCGTCCCCTGTAACAATTTAGGTATGTTTAGGTAAAACAACAGTCCAAAATTACCGAAACTGATCAAGATAGATAAAGACTTTGAACACATATTTTTGAGAGATACCTACAGTGGCCCATGGAGAACAAGTTCGATTATCATTAAACAAAATCGATTACCTAAAGAGTTATCTTTGCATCCCTTATATGAAACCTCAAATACCATCTCAACAGCCGAACTTAATTTAAAATCTTTAGTTAAACTACTAAGTGATTCAAAAAAGAAAAAATTCTACCTGAAACTCTCCAGAAACTGATGAAGTGGACCTAGACAATGACGACAACAGGAGTGGGTGTGAGAACTAAAGATTTCTTTTTGAGTGGTTCTCTTAATTTCACAAATTTTGGAACTTATTCAATTGTTTTTTGGTATTATTTCTGTCAAAAACAACAAAGGTTTATTAGTTTTTATTTTTTCTCCTGTTGTTTTTGGTTATTATTGTTTACTTAATATATACTTTGATACTCAATGTGTTTCAATACTTATAAAAAAAATTACAACCTTGGCACTACAAAGTTAAATAACGCAATAGGTTTTTTTTTCAGTTTCTGAGAAATAATACTTTTGGACATATGTCGTTTTTGCAAAACACTCCTTAATTTACACCACCCACGTTTGACCTAATACTGACGTTAGAAGTAGCTGAAAAACGATTCGATAACCCATCTTGCACTAATCTTATTCATATCCATAGAATTATGGAGAATTTGGCGAATATTTGTTTCAGGGACGTTAAACATTATTATTGCTAATTCCTTCACTTTGAAATAGCGATTTTTTAATCCCATTTTTCTAAAATTCGTTCAGGTGTTATCATTTTAGTTGACCGATACCATTTCTTTTTCCAAACGGAAATAAGTTACTCACTTTTATTTACAGTGATATATCAAGGATAATATGATTAGATACATGCTTTTCTTTTGTTAAACATTTAATGAATGATATAGTTTCCTGTTTATTATAATTTCTCAGACATTTATTATGCAACGCAAAAATTTAATCAAACTAATCAATTTAGAATTATGCTGTTTGAATATACGTTAATATTCGGTAAAATACTAACTAATCAGACTCGCCACTCATCAAATCAGTATTTACGAATATATTTCCTGCACTGTTCACAGGAATTATTAAATTAAATCGACAGCTATGTGAACCTATTTACTAACCCGTACATTAATTCACGTATTATTAGCAACAAAACGGGATATTTCCTGTAATTGAATAAAGCGTAATTCGTGGCAATATTACAATATGATCATTCCCATAATAATAAATTAGTTTATATTGTCGCAAATTATAAAATTCCTAAACAGGTATAGAAAAATAACAGGCAATATTGTGCAGAAAGAATTACAGGATTCTCAGCGTAGTGAAAGCAATAATATCCGAATATATCCGAAGGATATTGCCAATGTTGGGTGCTCGTCGTTGCTAAATTCGAGTTGAGTTTTTGCGAGGAGAGATCTCCGGTGGTAGATATCGCGACAACACGGGCCATTTTAAAATGGTGTCAGTTGCAGCTGTCGCGTGTCTTCCTCTGCGAGTTATATTTCGAAATGTCGTGTAAAAGGACGCTAATATATACGAAATATAAGTGAATGACTCGAGGACACGCTTTTCAGAATATTGTGTTTCTCTCGTTATTATAAATATGTTCAAAAATGTTTGTCAAAATTGGTAGTACGAAAAGAAATTGCGATCATTATATATTTTTTGCGTGAAATAATAGTTATAGTTATTAACACCTTGTTATTTTAGTCGACAGGTATTACCACGAATTAGCACTACTAGAAACTATGTTGCTCGAGTAATAAAGGCATCCTAAAACACATTCATTTAATTTTAGAATCAATACTACCAACTTTTCAAATTAGTACCACTTAGTATCTTAGAAAACCTTAGTACTTAATTGCTTACAGTAACACACATTATATACATATATATATTTGTACCCAATAATAAAAGCATCTATAGTCTAGCGTTTGTTAGACTTCAACTTTCAAATAACGGGTTCTCTTTAGCGTCGCGCATTTGAAAGTTGTTGCCTTTCTGTCTCGGGTTGAAATTGATTTTATGTTAAGTTAATCGAAGATTAAGAGAGTAATGTCTTACGGAGATGAATAATGTATGCTGCATTCTCGCTCTATACGGGCATGGAAAGTGGAGTAACGCGCTTAAATATAATACTAATGGTGACCTGTAACATTTTGAAACGTTAGAACGAGTCTTACATGTTCGCAGACAGCGACTAGTACCAACAACAGTTGTGGCCATAAATTGGTTAACAAGAATTGATTTGTAGAACGAATTATTTATTATTTATTAATGTTTGTTTCCTAACGTAGATGCTGCTACATACAAAATGTATTTTCCTGAGTTTGTTGACATACTAAAAAATATGTGCAGTAATTTTGACCTGTCGTCTACCGGCAGAATTGTTAACGAAGCCAGGATAAATTGAGTTAAAACATATTTCTTCAACAGCTAAAGAACTAATTCGAACGTTTTCCCCTATTTAAAAATGGAAACCTTTAGCCATCTTTTGGAGTGTGACTAACATATTCTTCGCGAAAAAGGGGAGAATACCTAAAAGGGTTAAGACAATAGAACATTGTAGTGGGCGAACCTTTGTCATTTGGAAACAATTTTCCAGTTATTACCTCTTACTTTATCACAAAACGAGTTCTTTGATTATAGAAAACGTTTATATACACGATGCGGGTTCACTGGGTTCAGATTTAAAATAGAAACTAGGAGTAAATGAAGTTATTTTATACTAACTATTGAAGGATTTCGATTTTTCAAATACTATTTGGATATATTTGTTCTTTTCGCCTGTTACTTATACAACTTTTGCATTTATCTCTTAAAACTCATTATACAACCTGGTTACCACAGATGATCTACAAACAGAGCCAAGAGAATGACTCGACTAAAGCAACCATTTGTGAATAGATGGCGTCCTAAATAATATCATCAGTCGGATCTGTGTATAACTTTCACAACTCTAAAACTATTGAAATAATATAAAATCATATTTGATGCTTTTTTATTAGAAAAGTGAAAGACAAACGGAAGGAGAGAACCGTCCAGAACAGGGAACTGCCAGATAATTATTGAGTTATTTTTCTTTAGTACAGGATCATTTTAATAACGAATTTCTTCAAATCAAAGGCATACATGATTAACTATACTGGTTGAATGACCTTCTGCGAAAAAAAATTGAATTAGTAACTTCCTTAACAGCTTTTTATTTCCCGATTGCTGTTTCCGATTGCAAAATTTATTTGAAAATGGAGAGTTGGTATTATTATGTCTGACAAGATAGTACACAAATCGCCACGCAGACGAAAGAAAGACGACCTCAAAATCCGTGATTGTTAAAAGACATCACCGACTGTCTAAAACATCACTTTCTACTGAATTCACCAAGTTAAAAGGATGCCTAAAACACATCAAAACACGTCTTCAGCTTACAGAGATCTTAGCAATGTTGATGATGCTCAATCTATTTTAGACGAGTATGGTGCCGAATGAGATGATTTATTGGACAATCTGTTAACTATCGACGAGACCGAATGGCAGCTGCTTGGTAAGCCACCACAAGTAGTTAAGCGTACCAGAATGATGTTCAATGAGATCATGGCTACTGTGTTCTCAAATAAAGATGCGATCGTGCATATTAACTATCTCAAATCGGGTAAATCTATTTAGTGTGGTCAATGCCAAGATCTTGGTTAGGAAGAATCGTAAAGTCAAATTTCTACAAGAAGTTGTCCAACCCATAAAGCAAATATCACACTCGAATAGATTACTCAGCTGGGTTGGACGCTACTGAAACACCCATGCGTACCTCTCGGAGAACCATTGCTTCATTTTTTATTTGTCCAATGTAGTCTGTCAAGCTCAATTTCCAAAATTAGAATTTTCGATTTGAAAAATCTGTATTCTTGTTTGCGTTTGTTATGTACTAAATTAGCAGCAGACTAGATCCACTCAGATTATAGGGTAACTGCAGATTAAGTATTTCCGAGATTACTAATTATTGCTCCTTTAAACGGACGTTGCTAATCATCTGCCCTAAGGAAACCAGGTTATCTAACGTGTTCTTAGTTCTGAATATTTTTCCTGCTACCGAGTCTATACTGACAATGAGGAAATGGAAGTCGACTGAGGATCAACTCCATACTAAAGCGCTAATAGGGGACGGGGACGTTAAGTTCTCTGAAAGCCTAATTAGACGCAGTAAAAAACAAGTTAAGACCATTATTGGGGTGATAACTGGACACTGTCGCTTAAGGAAGCATCTATGCAACACGGGTCGGGTGAGCGAACCCTGGTGCAGGAGATGCGAGTTACAGGAGGAAACAAGTTTACATGTAATCTGCACATGTGAGGAATTGAAGGTACTCAGGCAGAAACATTTCAGAAAGGATCTACTGGAGCCTTCGAAGGTACTCAAGTTTCCAGTGGGCAAGTTACTGGACTTTATAGAGGACAGTAAACTTCTCAACTGGAAATGAGGGCTTCAATAGGGATGGTACAAAGAGCACCCAGCTCAAGTGCCTGGACTATAGGTGTCCAACTCTAACTGAATGAATGAATGAATACTGACAATGAGATCAGATAAAAATTTTGAAGATATTTGAAGATCGCAAGGCAAAGGAACAATTTTGTGTTTCTATGTACCTACTGAATCTCTCGTACATGTAAACTAGATTGCATTAGATGACTGCTTGGATGTCAACTAAGCTAGAATTGAAATATTTTACAACACCATCTACTCAGCTGTAGACTTATATGTACAAGTTAGCAACCATCAAAAACCCGAGCTTTCTAAAAAAATTGGAATTATTGGAATTATAACTGTGATTCCTCACTAAATTCAAAAACCTTTGATGGATTGTTAACAGCCAATCATTCTTGTGATGATATATTGCATTTAGTCAGTAGCCATCACAATATCTCGCACAATTCTAAAGGTTTACATGAATGATAAGAGACAAAGAATTGCCTATTTTGAATTATGTAGACTTTCAACTCCATTAACATATTGAAAAACAATTTAACTTGTGGACACGACTAGACTACGTTCTCTTCTGCTTAAGGTATTTATAAGTACCTGTAAAAAAGGGCTATTTTTTGTGACATATGGAAGATAGCCAGAATCATATCTATTTTCACGCATTTTATCTAACTTTGCTCCAAAATTTTTGGACAATGTTTAATGCTACTATCTATCCATTGCTGAAGCGCTCCTGTTAAACTTAAATGGTTCCATTCTATTATAGGAATTCTCTTGTCTGTCTGTATTTTAACTACTACGCGAAGTCTGGTGTTCCTGAAGGGTCCAATCTTGTTGACTTATTATTCAATACTTTTATTAATGATCTAATCACATTCATTACTTACAGATGATATAATTTTTATTTTGTAATTGTAATTAAGTTGGTTCGAAGGAAATTCGCTGTTGTGGTTAAGTAGTCGGTTACCCAGTGACGTGAGAGATGATAACATTTTTCTCCGAGAATTGTATCCCGATCGATCTAATTTCCGTTATTGGGATCAAAATGATTGACAGCGTAGCATTGTAGACGGATAGTGCTGTAACAAAGCCATTAAATACATTTACACGCATACAAACTACACAGTAAGAGTTGCAGCTGAAACAAAACTATTTGTTTAAATAACAACTGTCAATGTATATATGTACATAGATGAAACGTAATCATAATAAGAAATGGATTCTGGTAAGAATGATCTAGCGAGGTAAAAATACACAGTACTAAATTGTGAGTTAGCGACAATAACTGCAGACATTTTAATTCATAATTTTAATTATCCTGGTTTTGCACAACATATTCGATACTTATGCTTACACATTTAAATTCTTGAGGTTTATTCAAGTAATAATAATAAAACTTGAAGCAACCTCAATAAACTGCATTTTGGATTGTACGACTTATGATTCACGGATATTATTTCAGCGATAACCGCAAATTTACAGCGCTTCCTAAACACTTCTTCGACATTTTTAATATTTTTTACACACTTTAGGATCATTTTATCTTTATTAGTTTACATTAGTTTGTTGATACTTTCTTCTTGTCTATACCTCTAATACTTCTTTAGCCAAAGATATCCGCTAAGTACCTACAGTGCATGCAGTAAGTGTTATTGAATTCATCGACAGAAGGGACATTACGTTTAAAATAGATAGCATGCAGATACTATACATTACAGCTATAGAAAAACCAATAGCTTTTCCTGTTGTATCCATTTAAAACAATTGCATTCAATATTCAATATTCTTAATTGAATTAATTTATATGCCAATTATTTTCCTACGACCGCGGAATAAACTTGGTAACATTTTATATAAAACACAACCCATTTCCATAGATAGACACTGTTAAATGCGCAGAATGTCATAAAAATACGTACACCTTATACAAGTAAAGTAACATTATCAGCACGCTACGCTTGTTTCTAGCGTCCATGGTGCTCGTTGAGGTGTGACTGACCATACTCATTGCGTTACTGCGTTTTACAGCATGCAGACACGCGGCAAATCTATCCGTATATAATTAGCTCCGGAGTTCAGGTTAACTTCAATGAAAACACCGTCGCTAAAGTACATACAACGGCCAATCGCGCAACTTGCGCAACATTTCTAGTATTGTTGATAATTGTCTGGGTAAAGCTTTTCAGATGCGATGTTGAAATTTATGAAGGTGTTAAATTGGTACAATGTGTAATCGCTATTAGCTGATTGGTACAACATGGATATATTTGTATGCGTCAAGGATGTTGAAGTACTTCGATCTGTAGTTATCATTTATCTTTCACAAATGAGAATTACAGAATATGGAGCTCTCGGAGCATAGGTGTCCTTATTTATTTGAAATGAAATAGATATGGTTTTCTTTTTAATTTATTAAGTGACCGATAAAGTTTGCTCCGAATGAATCCAATCTACATTATTAATGTCGTGTTCCATGTTAAAAATTTGAGATTTAATTTGATTAACAATTCTGATGCTCCTGGAACGTAATTTATCAACATTGACTTACATAAGTAGAGCAATAGCAATATAAATCGCTTTATAAAAAATACAGCCAATTTTCTCAGCAGTTCAGAATCATTCATATCCAGATACGTTCGTATATCCAAGTAGATGTAGCTGCTATTCGGTAATTAGAAAAAGAAATACGTCCTGTAATAACATGTAGAAAATTACCCATCATGCATACTGACTAATCTACAACGCAATATAGAGATGGTGCTTACCATCAGAGCAAGATATATTCCTCCTAATTAACATCCAACCTGGTACACAGCATCATATTGCTGGCATGTTCATTTTTCAAAACGTCCTATTAGGGGGTCTTCTCGTTATATGCCAATAGGGATCCCAGTAACAAATAGTATATCGAATATCACGACAATAGAAAATATGACGTTTGCATATTAGGCGCAATTTTTTACCGTTCATATTTTTGCGAAGATTCAATAACAATTTTTTATGCTTCTGGTATGTACGAAGCGAATGGTTTATCGTAGGAATACGATCTTTATAAATGAGTTTGCTTTTTTATATGCGAGACTCTCATTTTTTATTTATTTATTAGCAATCAGCAATTTATAGTACCTACTGTAATGAAATATTATTCCTCGTTGTATCTAATAATTATATTGCGTGCTACAACTTGTTTAAAGTTATTTGGACTGTTGGTATTACTGACAAATTAATTGCTAGTTATCACACGTGTTATTTATAAAAGTATTTGTCAAATTATGACAAAGAGCGGATGTAAAAGTTGTAACTGGTGGATATTAATTATATTATAATGTATATGGATAGTTTCAAGAGATAAAAAGAAATAGATTATAAATTATTGCAACTATAAGTGGATTTTTTTTAAATTAAAATGTGTCGTTTGTTACCTTTTTAAAGTTATTCTCTTTGTTATTGACACATTTGCTAAGAATGTTTGGTCTAAGCCTTGTTGTTGGAAGGACTAGGTAATACTTTTGTAAAATATAATTGCAAAAGATTCAAATTCGAAAGAAACTATTACAGAAGACCTTTCAAAGTTGTTTTCTTTTCAAGGTCTACAGAGACTTTTTCCAAATGTACTACAAAAGCTGGCTACAAGACTAATTGTCAATTACGTCGTGGTAACCAATATTTAAAAAGCATCGTTTAAAACTTAACACGCCAACTACTATATTATATTATGTTATTATTATATAAGAGAGCAGTTTAAAATATGTCCGATCACAACTTAAAGATGGCAGCACTCGATGGCAGTGGACTGCAAAGGGAGAATCGGCTCAAAAAAGCAAAAAAACTATTTTTTCGGCTGGGAAAATGATGGCGACTGTTTCTTGGGATAGTCGTGGCGTTATCTTAACCGATTATATCTTCAAACAGGAAAAACGATTACAGGAGCATCGTTACTTGACAAGCAGAAATTGCTGAAAAATGGTTACATTTGCAGAAAAAGATTTTGCTTCACCAAGACAATGCACTGTCTCACACCTTAGCGGTTGCTATGGCGAAAATCAACAAATTACTGTTTAAATTGCTAAACCACCTTCCTTACTCATCAGATCTAGCCCCATCTAGAGATGGGAGCATCGGTGGGAAAAGTGTGTACACTTACAAAGAGACTATGTAGAAAAATAAAAATAAATTATTTTACGAAAAAAATGTCTTGTCAATATGATTACCAACAAATTTTTGAAAACATGTTATTTATTGATATATATTTAGTAACTACATTTACTCTTAGTTCCTGCCTATACAAGGATATTCAACTGCACTTGAACTCCTTTTTTGAAGTTATTTTTATTAACAAAATGGGAGCCGAACTTCTCCGAAACAATGTTATACTGACTGTTTAGCATTGGGATCTCAGAAACTACTGGAGATAGAAAGACGCTTAAATGGGGAAAGATGCGCAGTTTTACGATTTTGATTTAAAACTGCTTTTGTTTCTCCGATAACTTTCATGGCTTATTAGATATTCAAAGAACTAAATTTTACGATTTCCTTTAAACATGCTTAGCATCATTAATAGTAATTTTAGAAAAAGTGTTCAGACAAAAGTTTTAGATAATTTTACGCCAAATGTATGTAGCAAATATTTTTTTTCGTTCACCATTATCGAGTTATGACACAAACTTGTGTTTTTTTAAATGGAAACCATAGTTGGTTTTGACATCATTAAAAAGCTTTTTTTTTGGCGTAAATAATATAATAATAGTAATACTCTTTATTTCGAACTATGGGAAACCATACAAAACAATCTCAAGTAAAATTACAATATTCTACAATAACAGGTAGTCGTTAATACTGTAACAAGTTAACGTAAGAAGATGCTTTTTACAACTGTGTTTGAAATTTCTTAGGTTATTGCACAATTTTATATCATTCGGAAACTTATTAAATAACTTACATCCTAAAAATGTTAAATTTCTTTGGAATAAAGAAGTTTTGTGCATTGGAGCTAATAAATAATTTATTTATCTGGTGTTGTACTCATGAGTAAAATCGATTGAAAATTCTTATTCTTAAAAACAGATCCTTATTATTCTTATATCTCATTCCAAACCAATGGCTTCTTTTTTTCAATAGCGGGCTTTTGTTTTTATGTATTATTTTAACAATACTTTCATTATGGTGGTTAACAGATCAAATAATTTTCCTATAAATTTACCCTCTTTTTCTACACATGCTTTGGAAATAATATTATAAAGATAATTTTTTAAATGCCTTAAAATAAAAAGTATTTCTTTGCACAATCATTGGAAAACAATCCCTCTTCCTCCCTCGACCCTGCACCAAATCGCGGACTTCGATCGAAACAAAAATCAATAGAAACAAAACCGTTTAAAAATATAGATAAATATTAATTAAGACATCCCTATCTGAAGTGTAACCTACAGTAAAATCTAAAAAAATAAATTAAATCGGTAATTATAGGTATCCGATAAAAATTAAGCCATTAGCTAACCACTAAAATCTTCTCGACTGAATCTTACTTATTTGTCTAGGTACACTACGTTTTAATTACCATTTATAGCTCTCAATTGAGAGCACAGTTATATAACCTTGAAAACACCTTGTCAATGACCCCAAATGCATTAAAATTCAAAAAATTATTCTACCTCATCGTGCAACCACCGCTAATTAGATGGGAAATAAAATTGAAAAAAAAACAAATTTATGGAATCACTGCCTCCATTTTGTTTATTTAAATGAAATATGAATCTCGCCAAAAAAGTAAGGCAAACATGCTATCACTATCATAACTGACATCTAAATTTGGAAAATTGTTTTCAATAAATGAAACATGTGATTTCCATTATTGTAAGTATTTTTTCCGATTTTAGATTTCAAAATTTAAATTATCTCTTTGGGCAGCTGTTGGTAACTATTCCAAAACATTCTTTTGATTAAATTTAGGACGCAAATTATCTTATTTGGTAAAAATTGCAAATAAAAATCTTCTTTAGACGCTATGAAGCGTACTGGATAACTACATGATTTACAGAAAATTGCATTTTATAAATTATCAAGATCCAAATAGTGCCAATTTTCGAGAGCTAAACAAAATTTTGTTGCGTTTTTAAACCGTGTGTTATTGTTAATACTGATGAAGAACCGTAAGAGTATAAAGTTAGCAAAGCTCAACTTATATATGCTCATATTATTAAAATATACAAAGAACTTGTTTTAATTTCGTGGTTGCATGTCCATTAAGCAGTACCGCCATAAAAAGTAATTGATTTTAATTATTCTTAAAATCCGACGTTTTTTTCACTTCGCATTCAGTGATAAATTGACTATGCATTCGCGTCTAAATTATTAATTTAACATTAGGGGTTAATGAACGATGGGCATTAGACCGTGGAATAGAGTACTCTTAAAAAATTCAATACTCAGGCTATAATTAGCGTTTCGAAATAAAATTTTAAATTAGATCGTTAGATATAATACAACATGCGGACAGATCTACATCTACATATAATGCACGATAAATAATTTATATGGATCGATGCGTATTATTTTGCCGTTTGGAAGTGAGTACATGGAGGGGTTGATGTATTATTTCGAAGTGTTGCTATAAATAATAGAACAAATTTAATTTAGTATCTCATAGTATACCTGTATTACGATCAAATTTAACAGCTTTTGAACTAGATATACATTAAGTTAATTTAAGGAAAGGTTTTTCTAATGCATCCCTTTTTACTATTGTAAAATATAGTTTGTGAACTCCAAAACAATTATATATTTACAGAACCTATAAATATAACAATTTTAATTATATATATTGTTCAAATCTACCTCATGTTAAAGTATCATTAGCACATTTCATAAATATATATCCTTTGCGTGCTCCTGCAAATTTCTTCCTTTTTTAAAGGGACCCGTCGCTAAACAATCACTTCTACGCTAGCCAGAAGGCTATGGAGTACCACGACGATATTATCTCACAACTCCCTATCTTTATGGGCAATAATTTTATAATTTCCACTTTTCTCCAGCGTGGCTGGCTGACTGACTAGGCGCTTGCGGATCTTGTTAACAGTGCAAAGGCGGGCGAAACAGACCAGCCCCGTACTCGGCCCGCGTGGTGGTGTACCACTCTCCGTTTTCTAATAAGGAGTTCCTTTTTATTACCGCCAATAAAGAGCTCTTTTTATAATTGCCTCCGCATGAAACCGCTCTCTTAGTCGACCGCTACCTCAAACCCTAACTCTCTCGTTCTTTCTAGCGTTATTCTACCTCTCCATTGCTCTCAAGTTCCATGACCTCGCTAGTTATGCATATTAATACGAAATATCCGATTGTTGTGTGCGAAAGGAAGAAGTATTGTAATGACATTTAGAATGAAACAGAATTGTTGTACCATATTCATCAGACTAATCGGTTTTAAAGCCTAGTTCACACATACCGTGCGTACCGACAGAGCATTAGATAGTATTTTTATTTCCTAAAATAAGCACATATGTATGACATATGACCCGAATTAAATAATACGAGCTACAATGTTGGTCAAGGTTGGTCACATATTGATATTTTTGACCAAAGAATTTGTATCGGTTTGAAGTCAATTTTTTGTTATCACTCTCACTACTACTCTCTACTTGAAGGAAATGATTGCGGATAGTCCAGCAATAGGTAGCATTGCAAGAAAGAGCAACAAGATGATAGATGACATTAGAGAGAAGTGATAATGCTAGAAACCATACTACAGGTTCTGTAAATGATTATTTCAAATTTTGACCAAATTCACAATTTTTCCATAACTTTTGATAACCAGAATAACCACAACAACCAAATTTACTGAGCTGGCTGACGTCGCTTATTGGTGTCTGCCTAGAATGTTTTACCAACTATCGCCTAAGCTTAAATATTTATGTACACAATAAGTGTATTTTATTACCCCCTTGTTATTTATCGAAACACAAGGTACTGCTAATTTAAAATTTAGTAACTTACATGATTGCGTATTCAGAATACAAAACAAGTTGCTTAAAGTTATTATTTAAGAATTTTGAAAGTTACCTTGGCTTAAGTTGAGTAAACTTGTTGTGACTTGTTTTGCTATCTGAGTAGTCATCTATGGGGTAGACCGAGGACATTTCAGAGCTACCTCGTAAGGAAAACTAGAGAGTTGAGATTAAAATATCATATGTTGAAGATTATATTTATTAGAAAAAAGGAGATATTGTAAAACATAATCTTAGAACATGTAAGCCGACCAATTGCGACCAAATATCTGAATAAAAAAAACCAACATAAAAGCAGGTTTGGAAGCAGTCCTGAACAGTACCATAAGACAAATCCTAGAACTGTCAATTGAGGGAATGGCAAAAAATTTAAAGATAGAGATCAGGACTCAGGGCTTGAGGGAAAGATCACATTGGGTAAATTGGATCATTTCTGGGAAACTTGTTACAAATATAATTTTTGTTCCTTTTTTGGAACAACTTTTTTCATATGAACCCGTACATATACTCAAAAAGATCGGTATTTTCAGTTGACACCAACCTATCAGCTTGTCCCACCTGGAGCATCTTAGAATACTACTATTTTCTTACTTACAATATTAAACAGGTTATGGTCAAAATTTTTACCAACGGTTTCAAAATATAAATTTCTTTCAATTGAACACTCGAACCCATTTGTTTAAGGTATTTCGCTCTGCATTCCAAAAATTTGGTCGGAAAGGTATAAAGCATCTTTAGCTTGGGCGGATGAAGATAAGTGGCATTCTAGGCACATTCCCTTCTGATTTGGTAACTTTTTATTGTGATCTAGTAAACAGTGGCTGCCATTCGCGTTTACGGGCATCTACGATTATCTCAATGCAGCTCCAGTACATTCTGGCCTACCAACTAGATTAGATTAGATTACTGGAGGGTCGTTAAGGCAATCCAATCTCTCTTCCCTGCGACCAATGAGATCTAGTGTGAATACCCTTGATCTTTTAGTCCCAATTGATCCCCAAACTTCTAAAAGAAATTCAGTATCTTTTTGGGGGCTATGACTCTGATGTCAGCCGGTTCTAAGTGCGCCAGTTCAAGGTGACTGTGCCTTTGTCGGGCTATCGCCACGCAGTCACACATAATGTGTTCCTCTGGCCTACCTACTAAGTCTTAATTTACTTACCCAAAGTGATTTTTTTTCATGAACATTTTGCAGTACTTTTAACGCATTTTTCACGAGAGAAACTACATTTCTTACAAACTGCGTATTTGCGTATTGTTAGAAACCTCACACAACCCTCCGTGGATTAATTTAGGTTTGAACAGGCTGACTCAGATGTTGGCAAGTCAGTGTTGGTACCGTCTGTTTCTGTGAACCTCTACCCATATTTGTGTCTATTTATGAGCTTTTGATGTATAGGTAAAAATGAAGAGCCAGTGTTCATTGGTGGGAGAGGAGGGGAGGGAGGGAGAGGGGATGGAAGGAGAGGAGGTCAACTTGCAAATTAAATACAGAAAAACATTTTGACTCAAATTTAGACATTTTTTGAGTTAAGACCTTTCATGTGTGCAATTCTGTTCTCTATCTGGTCCTCTAAAACAGATATTACAAGTTATAAATTAGTCGCCAGTTTTGAATCGTTCACAATACTTATTAGGAAACAATGGTTTGAACTACCAAAGTATAAGCGAATGCACCTGCAAAATTTGTTTCTTGAGATGTTGTGGCTGGACCACTTGGCATGTATTAACTCATAGGTTGAAGCAATGTTACCAGCAATGTTCATCTGTTCGTTATGGTGCTAAAAAATATCTGGACGACTGCTCTCTAGCCACCATCGAACTATAACATCAAGAACTTTGATTGTAGACCGTGATGCTATCGCAGGCGCATGGTCTCAAATGAAAGAACAACTGGAAGAAATTTTGACCAAGAGAAGAAAACGATTGAGGCACAATTGCTGGTGTTAAGTGTGATTTAGAGGTAACGTTTTGGAGAAGAGTGTTTTTAAAGTGTTTTTGAGTTACAATCGAAGAAAATTTTAACAGTTTTAGAATAATTTTAAATTACACTATATTAGACAATAACAATTTGAATACCGTCCAATATATTAGGACCTATTAAAACTATTGTATAAAATATCTCAAAAAACGGCTACTTTTAATTAATTGTGTTTTGTTCAATTATCGTAAATGCAAGAACTGCATTATAACTTTGCTAAGTTGATTGCATTTCTATCTCAATGAATTAATTTAGCAGCAATGAATACAGCTAACTTCATATAAAACTATATATTCTTTTTAATATTTAATAATCGCGTGTTTCTTTTTGGTGTATCATAAACATGTTTTATCTCAGGATGTTTTAAAAAAGATATGCGCCTTGTTATCGTTTACGCAACATAATCCAGTTCATACGCGCACATAAATACATACAGAAATGATGTGTTGCAACTACTTTTTTCCCGATATTATTATTCAAACAAATTACCTAAACATTTTTTTGCTCCAGTTCATGTAAAGAAATCTTCATTAGTTAAAAAAAAACCATCTCATCCTAATAATCTCGCGCCGATAAATAATCTAAACAAAGCTGAAAACTAATCGCAAGTTACTTGAGAGAAAAATTTAAAACGATTTTAACGACAAATGTTCGGCTTATAAATTTGGAAAGCGGATTACGCAATCACTTTGTAATCCGCGTTTGAACGTAAACATTTTCACGCTCACACACGCATACATATACTAACGCCCCCCTAATAAAAGTATCTTAAGTTGGCGTGCACGGTTTCCTTCTACAAAGTCAGAGAGCTTATAGAGCCTCACTTTATGACGAGCAACTGCTAGTTTATAGCATAAACAAGCTCTAATATCCGAATTTTATGCTAGTGTCGTCTCGGGGAAAACGAAAATAAAATCACTGACGCAGGTTGCGCCGCCACTCCTCTCAAACATTTCGGAAGAATTTGCATAATTCCACCTCTCTTCTGTATGAGAAAAAAAAACCACTCGGACGGTACCGTGTACGGGTAGAGTTGACCTAATGGCACTTTTATGTTTTTTTCTCTCTTATTTTTCTTTTATACTAGGTGTAGTTCGATTTTCTAGAGGTTGAACGGGAAACTTTCTTCGGTCGTGATACGTACGGTCTTTGGATTCCAAGGGACAAAATAAACCCTTCGAAAAGGTATAAGAATACACGATTAGACGCACAAACAATTTGGTATATGGACATTCGTTGTTTAGAAAACCGCTTTCGCTACTGTGGATAAGGAAGAAGAATGAACGGAAGGTAGAAATACTGTCTCGTATGTTAGAAAATATACCGATACTCTTTTGTGTGCAAAATGAATCATCTTATTGAAGCGAGGAGTGACACTTTAACCCACCCTCTATCTAAATATCGTCATCTAGGGGAAATCCACGAGAGATTTTCATTTATTTTATGTTTGTTTCTTGTTCTGCTTCAATATTCGTTATTATTGTAGTAATATTCTGCGTATATAGACTAATATTGGCAATATACATGTTGACGAAATTAGTCTTTTGGGGGGACCAAATTATGTTAAAGCAAAGTTTGAAATTTACTAAATGAAAATTCCAAAGCGCAGCTTAATTCAAAGTCCCACAATCTTCCTTTCAATAGGTGAGGAATCCCACGGGTTTAGATTAGTCTGCTTCTACAGATCCAAATACAAAGTTCCCATTTACCATGATTTTTATGCCGTTATATTTGTGTTTGCTGCCCAAATCTGGCCAATTTTTTGTTTGTTTTTACTCGATTGGTACGACATTCTATTAATCATTAAAATTAGGTTTTAAGATATTTCGAATAGTTTGGCTACTAAATAATGTAGTAATATTAGAAGGCCATAAAGTTTTTGGAACAGGACCGTAATGGCCCAAAAAGTTTTTATGGCAGCTTGTATGGTGTGCATGGGATTGGTCGCCTTCGTTTTATTCAACCGGATCTTCAACTAGCTTTCGAATAAGGACGAATACCTTGCGCTACAATTGGGTTAATGGGTTAATAAGTTTAATCTAACGTATTAGTTGGAAATTGCCTTTCATTCATAGTTGTACTCATGAAGTCTTCTTCTCTAAACATAACGGCTACTATTTTGGCTTACTCAATGAAGAAGTAATATTGAACCTTGTAAAAGATGAATCATCCGTGTTGCTCTTTACAAAATAAATCGAATTTCTCAAAATATTTAGTAAGTCCAATTTTTGAATTTTTGATGTAACGAGTAATATGAATATTGGATGGTAATTGTCTTCTTTATCTTTTGGACCTTTTTTATGGATTGGTATCACCTTGGCTACTTTCAGTTCTTGTGGAAAAATTTCATTTTCACTATGACACTAAGATTTGTTTTTAAATGTCTATAGATGATTAATAGATTTGTTTTTCATCCAACTGATCCTTAATTCTTTCAAAATACCTTCTGGCCAAAAAAAAATTTGAAATGAAAATCATATTTTGTGGAGAAAGCTAATGTTCTATCATCACTTACCTTTATGTTCTCAAGATGATATAAGATGATAGGAAGCTGCATGTATTACACCACAATTTGCTGTGGTTGTCTATAGAAGTAATAATAGATTCCAAATAGCTGTGATGGTCATGATCACTATAATGGAACTTGGACAAACCACAAAATTAAAAAGAAAAAAATTACGCGAACAATTTCTTTTTATTTGCACAAAATGCAAAACGGTCACCATTACTACATTTTTATGTTAACAAGTTTCTTCTTAGCTAACCAAAATTCAAAAACAAAAGAAATGTGGATTGTTTAAGCTATGTAACACATTTATCTGTTTCAAATGATATAGCTTTGGTCTATATCTAATTTTTAAATATAGATTTCTTTGCCAAATTGATGTTAACAAATAAAGCTGCTCTTGTCTGCGATGTATGCCTCTACAACCTGCCCATCGCAATTAAGCAATGCTTTTCACTTTTTTGAAGCTCTTGCGAATGTAACCCATCGTAGCTTCACCTAAGACCTTTGTTGTGTTATCTTGACCTGCAGATCTGAAACTCATTTTCGTACCATAACTGAGTTCTCTTCTTTAATCTTCGCCTTTTTTTTCTTGCACTTATATAAAGCAGGACGTTTTATATCAATTCCAGATGTTGATGATTCACTCTCTTCTGCTCGAATATTTTGGTAGGTGACATTTAATATCATAGACATTTAATACCTTTCAGAAAATGACAGCAATTTTTATCCCTCTTCAAATATTTAAGGTCCCTTTCTTTGCTCTTGTGTTTTTTTCCTTCATTCTGCTCGTCAACAAAGCTGCAATCAGAAACCATAAGATTTCGGATTCTGTCAGCTCTTGCGGTTGAAGCCTTTTTGCCATAATCTGATAGTCATACCACTCATTTGCGTCACGTCATACCATATGGATAAAACCAATTTGCAGCTTGAGATGTTTATCTAATAGTTGCAAGTACAGCCATAGTCATACAGATATATATTTTGCCAATAAATTCTATATTATTATTATTATTATATATATAGTGAGCATATTTTAAGTCATACTGGAGGCAAACCTTGATCAAACTGTCTGAGATAGAAACATGTTCATATAATAGAATCTTGTTAGAAATAACAACCGATATAACCGCGCTTCATTTTAAAATATACAAATTGAATATTACTTCACCAGATTTCACCATGGATGGATTGCAATATTTCTACTTTATCGTCATGCCGACAGAAAGGATACAAGACGAAGGAAAGTTTATACGGCAGGCGTATAACTTTTTTTAATAAGTCCCACAATCTTCCTTTCAATAGGTGAGGAATCCCACGGATTTAGATTGGTCTGCTTCTACAGATCCAAATACAAAGTTCCCATTTACCATGATTTTTATGCCGTTATATTTGTGTTTGCTGCCAAAGTCTGGCCAATTTTTTGTTTGTTTTTACTCGATTGGTGACATTCTATTAATCATTAAAATTAGGTTTTAAGATATTTCGAATAGTTTGGCTACTAAATAATGTAGTAATATTAGAAGGCCATAAAGTTTTTGGAACAGGACCGTAATGGCCCAAAAAGTTTTTATGGCAGCTTGTATGGTGTGCATGGGATTGGTCGCCTTCGTTTTATTGAACCGGATCTTCAACTAGCTTTCGAATAAGGACGAATACCTTGCGCTACAATTGGGTTAATGGGTTAATAAGTTTAATCTAACGTATTAGTTGGAAATTGCCTTTCATTCATAGTTGTACTCATGAAGTCTTCTTCTCTAAACATAACGGCTACTATTTTGGTTTACTCAATGAAGAAGTAATATTGAACCTTGTAAAAGATGAATCATCCGTGTTGCTCTTTACAAAATAAATCGAATTTCTCAAAATATTTAGTAAGTCCAATTTTTGAATTTTTGATGTAACGAGTAATATGAATATTGGATGGTAATTGTCTTCTTTATCTTTTGGACCTTTTTTATGGATTGGTATCACCTTGGCTACTTTCAGTTCTTGTGGAAAAATTTCAGACACTAAGATTTGTTTTTCATCCAACTGATCCTTAATTCTTTCAAAATACCTTCTGGCCAAAAAGAAAATTTGAAATGAAAATCATATTTTGTGGAGAAAGTTAATGTTCTATCATCACTTACCTTTATGTTCTCAAGATGATATAAGATGATAGGAAGCTGCATATATTATACCACAATTCGCTGTGATTGTCTATAGAAGTAATAATAGATTCCAAATAGCTGTGATGGTCATGATCACTATAATGGAACTTGGACAAACCACAAAATTAAAAAGAAAAAAAATTACGCGAACAATTTCTTCTTATTTGCACAAAATGCAAAACGGTCACCATTACTACATTTTTATGTTAACAAATTTCTTCTTAGCTAACCAAAATTCAAAAACAAAAGAAATGTGGATTGTTTAAGCTATGTAACACATTTATCTGTTTCAAATGATATAGCTTTGGTCTATATCTAATTTTTAAATATAGATTTCTTTGCCAAATTGATGTTAACAAATAAAGCTGCTCTTGTCTGCGATGTATGCCTCTACAACCTGCCCATCGCAATTAAGCAATGCTTTTCACTTTTTTGAAGCTCTTGCGAATGTAACCCATCGTAGCTTCACCTAAGACCTTTGTTGTGTTATCTTGACCTGCAGATCTGAAACTCATTTGCGTACCATAACTGAGTTCTCTTCTTTAATCTTCGCCTTTTTTTCTTGCACTTATATAAAGCAGTACTTTTTATATCAATTCCAGATGTTGATGATTCACTCTCTTCTGCTCGAATATTTTGGTAGGTGACATTTAATATTAATACCTTTCAGAAAATGACGGCAATTTTTATCCCTCTTCAAATATTTAAGGTCCCTTTCTTTCCTCTTGTGTTTTTTTCCTTCATTCTGCTCGTCAACAAAGCTGCAATCAGAAACCATAAGATTTCGGATTCTGTCAGCTCTTGCGGTTGAAGCCTTTTTGCCATAATCTGATAGTCATACCACTCATTTGCGTCACGTCATACCATATGGATATAACCAATTTACAGCTTGAGATGTTTATCTAATAATTGCAAGTACAGCCATAGTCATACAGATATATATATATAGTGAGCATATTTTAAGTCATACTGGAGGCAAACCTTGATCAAACTGTCTGAGATAGAAACATGTTCATATAATAGAATGTTGTTAGAAATAACAACCGATATAACCGCGCTTCATTTTAAAATATACAAATTGAATATTACTTCACCAGATTTCACCATGGATGGATTGCAATATTTCTACTTTATCGTCATGCCGACAGAAAGGATACAAGACGAAGGAAAGTTTATACGGCAGGCGTATAACTTTTTTTAATAAATTTTTTTATAGGTAAAAGCGTTTACGGAGGCATTGTACGTTACAATACTCTTACACGGTCGTTTTATATTTAACCTTACGTAATACCGTGTATGATACACCGCAAAATTTCTGCTGTTTGCGTTAAAATGTTATACCATTGTTGTGTTGCTAATTTCCTCATGTTTAATGCAAACCATAACCTTAATGGCGTTTAAACTGTGTTAAATGACGTTTCGTTAAACGGCGAAAGGTGTCACCGTGTAATTTTTCACAATTAACGTGTTTTAAGGAGGTTTATACTGATTAAACTAAGAATTACTGTCTTGTATACATTATTTTTTATTGCTTTGATAATAAACATCTTGCATTTTGAAAACCTGACTGAAATATGCATCATTCTTATTTGTGGAAATTTTCTTCAGCATCAACAACTTTTTAACATGTTTTATTCGTGCAGATGTAATCTTGGCAACATTTTATAACAACACATTTATAAATACAAGTTTACTTTAATTATGCAACAGGACAAATCACTTAAAGACCACCTGCGAAAACAACCATTAATATAAAACACGAACACGCTCTCACATTAATACACCTTTTCTACTATACATACATACATTCAGTTCATTATGTTGGTAGGATTACTTGTCGCATCAATATCGAACGGAACAAGGTTCTGAGAGTGGAGTATCGTGCGGTCTCCCTCTGCTGCTTGTCGTAGCGCAACTGTCATTTTTAAACGTCACCTAAACGATGTGGGTGGAAGCCATCTTTGCTCCATGACATTAGTAATTAATGAACTGGAACCGTTGACTTCCATTAAATGCGACGGAAAATTTACAAAACAACAAATGCGACGATTTATCTTTGACGGTCTGGTATACATACTGTAGTCGTAGTGTGTTTAGGGTCTATACACAGCCGAACGGAAGACTATAATGTAGAGGGCGCTGAGAAAGCAAAAAGAAGGGACGGCGTTCAGTATTAAAAACCATCGATTAGTCGGGTTGTTGTTGCTTTTAGTTCTTCTTTAGGTCTCCTTTCGTATACTTTTTCTTCATGTTATCTTCGACGAATTTGCCTTCGTCTTTTTTTGTTTCTTTTATCAGGGTGCCTAGTTTAATACACGGTTGGTAGCTGGTCGTTTGTTTTTTTTTTATTTTTAAGATATTATTAATCTGACTTAGGCATTGAGTTTGATGCATCTCTTAAAGTGTTGATTTAAATATTCTTCAAGAAGAATGCTTTGAACGTAATAAATTTTAGATGGCTGCTATTGCACTTTACATTTAATGTTATTCTTTGAAAGCAAAAAGTTACGTTTTTTTTTTTGAAATGTTGTAATAGATTCGACTCTCTTTGAGCTAGTTGAGTAGTAAATCACGTGAAGATTAATCAATTTTGTCCCAATCTGATGTTAACCCGCAAAACCTAGTTGTATCCGAAGAAGAAAGTCATCATTTAGTCGAATGTTAGTTTGTTGGATGGAGTTTATTTTGCCTCTAACCAATAATTCTTTCTTCATGTCTAATACCCAAGAAAACTTCTAATGTCCTAAATCTGAGAAAGTGGGATCGTATGTACCTCGTTTTTTTGGGGACGTTTTCAAACAAGCAGTAGCTTTGGTTGTCCTATTGATGGGGATAACTACATTATATCTCCAACTAAAACTTTTTGTTGGCGCTTTTAGGTCAAATTTTCCTTGAAAATGTGTTCCTATTTAATTCAAGAGGTTTTTACTTTCTTTACCTATCATTGTAGGAAGTTGCTTGCATTGTCAACTCTTACTCATGGAAACGTCTGAGATATTTCACACACTTTCCCTCCAGAAAGCACCTTTAATGTAATATAGTTTATTCTTTGACTAGACATTTGGAATTTTACTTTATGTGAGACCCCCTACAGGTATACTATTCCTCGTTAGCTGAACATAAAATAGCTTCTAAACTCAAGTTGAATGTAATTTTATCTTCAAATATTTAATTTCTGAAGTCCTTTACATTAGAAGTTGAATCCTTTCCTTCTTTTCTCTTCTTTTTCAGGCGTATTTGCATCTACAGTATATAATCTTGGCGTTCTACCTTTGCTATTAACCTTCCTTGACTGATGAGAGAGGAAGGGGAGGAGGAGATTCTTTTGGAAATTTACAATCCATTTTTATTCTTTAGTCTTCATATGGCTATTTATTTTTAGTAATTCCATTGTAACTGATTACTTTCAGGAGTAGCTATTTATAATCCCCCACAAAAGGAATTGCATAAATCGTAAATACGAATGGGTTTTCCAGGCTTGCTTAACATCCATTCCTTTGCAGCTCTACTATAGGAACTTTAAGGAAGTGCCAAAAATATCTCTCAGCTCAGTTGTTGACCAACCACTACTGTTTGTTATCTTCAAAGTACCAGAGGGTGCATTGGTAAACATGTATTCCTTAAAATTGTACCTGGAAATATAAAACTGTCCTTGTTTCTACATTTACTAGAAATGGCTGCACCAATTTGCTTAACTTTTCTACTAGCCATGTATTTATAAAATACATGGTTGAGTGTGAATTGTAGAACAACTTCTTTAATGCTAGTTCCACACATTTTTGGGGGAAGGACTATTTAGTATATACTTCGTTTGGCTTTCCAAAGAAAAGTTCTATATTTTGCTGATTTAAGCAAACCATTTTGCAAAAGCTTTTCACTTGTGTTGAGTTGTCTGTCGGTCTGGTGGGCTAATTGTGTCATTTACTCTACAGTAACTCGTAGTGTGATTGTTATATTTGTTATATTTTCTTGCAATTTCATTGGCCACCGTTTCCGTATTTACCACCTCTATTTTGTATTCTTTGTGTCGACAAACAAAAAGAATTCAAAGACGGAGTGGCGCAAGGAGACGTTATAATCATAGAGTCTCTAAATACAAGCTTTTGCAGCTAATCTTTTGACCATGTTATCCATTTTATCACATATAGTTCTGGCATTAGATCTAGCAAAAAAAAAAGCGTTCTTTAGCTTTGATTTCTATAATTTAAGATAAACTCATGCTTACAACATCTGACTTTCCTCATCATATTAATTACAGGGTACAGTGTTTCCTAGTTGCTTATCGAATGATAGTTTATCCTTCAAAACAAAAGAATAATTTCGACAGAACAGATGTTGCGCAGAAATTTACAACACAAATTTTATTATTATTTTACGAAAGCGCAAATAATGAAAATTGAAAACAGACGTTCGCAACCAGACATATTGAGTTGTTCCGTTCGCCTTTCCGCTCTTTAATTTTTTTCTCACTTTTAGTTTCGCTATTAAAATTAATTAGCATGAAAATTGGAAAATTATGCGTATACCGGCTCGCGTGCTGTTGAAATATTGGACTTTTATTGTTATTCTAGACGATTTTATTTATATTTATGTTCTGGTACTAATTAATTTTGAAATAAACTAACTGTATCGATTATTTTCTAAATCGTACCGATTCGTTAATATTTATAGCAAGCATGATTTTACTATTATTTGTTATTCACGACAAATTTTGTACTAAGTCAATAATAATAATCTAGCACGAAACAGGAGGCATAGTCTCAGTAAGGCAACACGCTTTGAAAGGTGTGAATTGATCTCATCCTACTCACATCGGGTGCTATAATAGCGCCGCTTATAAATTGGCCGTGATACAGGAGCGGAGCGGATAAACGAAATTGATGTATTTCAACTGTTTTCAAGGCGATTTTAAACATTGGAGTGGTGTGAATCTATTGTACTGAAAATTATTGCTGTCGCCGTTACCGACTGATTCTACCGACGACCTGCCGGTGCTGTTGCTTGCCTCTATATTCGTCCCCTAATACGAGAAGGAGAATTGATTTTTCGACGTGAATAACTGGCTGAATAATGTATTTACATGGATTCATTAATTTCGTTCCGAATTCAATGTATCGGAGAATTGATTTCTATTGACTTATACCTAGTCTGTGATGACAACGGTAACGGGTAATTTGTTTGTCAATGATAGGATAAAATGTATCATTCCTTTCAGTGTTATTGTGCATGCAATGGATAATTAATTTTAATTAAATACTACTGTGTTTTTTCGTTAATATCGCTTTTTATATTAATAGATTTAAATTTTCGTAGATGCATTGAGAAATTCGGCTGATTGATTCAGAAAAATTTTCCTTTTTGTGTACACCTTCTAGAAGATCAAATAAATTGAAGAATTACAATTGATCATCATCAGCATCTGTTTTTCTTCAGACCATTTGACCTAATACTCAATCGTTCGAATGTGTTTTATAGATAGTTAATCACTTGCCAGTTTTATAATTTATGGAGAAGTATTTAAGTTAGCATGTTGTACAACATTGTACACAACTGCCTAAAATGAATCCAAAAATAATATAGTAAATTCTTTCATTAATTTTAGCTTTCGATAATTAATTGGTGCATTCCCAATAGAACAATGTTACGTATGTTACGCCTCATGTGAACTAACACTCTTGTTATGAAATGTATACGGAGAATAATGATTTACTTTGTTCTATGTTTAGACAGGCATCGTATACATATCCTACTTGTCAGTTACACATGTGTACAGTCATTTACGTATGCTATATGTCAGTTGATACTGTAAAATATTTATTATCCTAAAATAGACGTACTTTCATATTAATATATCGATGAACAATGAAATAAAAAGACGTGATATTTTAGCTATAACTTTCTTGTTTGGTTGTCCACTATACAAATTCACATCTTCATCCCAGATAAGCTCTAGAATTTTATTTTTATAAACCATCTTAGCGATACTAGTCTAAAGTCTGGCCATTTTAAACGGAAAAATAAGTGCATCCTCGCAATAAATTATTTCTGGTCATAAAGAATTTACGTAGTTGGCGGTATTTACGATCATGGATCGTTTTTTTTTTGGCTCTCTTTAAGCCGGCAAACGAGACTCCGGTAAGTGTATTTATGTTTGGAGAAAACTTAGTTGATGTACAGCCATCTGCGTCTTTCTTAGTCGTAACTTTTCTAAGCAAGAAAGTAATAAAAGTTCCCATGAGTGTGAGTACAGAAAATTTATATATTTGTTGGACTGCTTAAGTAGAATTCTGGAATAACACAGAAAATGGTGACTAGAGGGACTAGAAGAGAGTTCCGTATTCTTTGAATTTTGACATCTCTGATTAACAAAAGGACATCAACAGTCTTTAAAATCTTTAAGTACCAGGTACTTAATGTAGGAAAAAAAAACAGTTTTTATATAGAACACATAAAATGGTTTTAAAATTCACTGTTGATTTTGTCCTATTTGTATTGAAATTAAATAAACTGATTTTATGATAACATATTTTACGATAGATACAAAACGTAGCAAGACGTTTCTTCTCTCTTTCTTAGGTGGTTCAGCTTGGCTTACTTAAGCACCACATCCTACAGGTGCATTTTGAAGATCTCTAAACGATTTCCTGCTGCAATATACTCAGAATCAATATATACCTTAAGGTTAAGGATCATATAATCCAGTAGGCTTGAAGCCGTTCATAACTTTTGCGCAAGCTAAATTTGAAACTGAGCTACTCTTAGACCATAGTTGAAGCGAAACCATATCTAAACATCTTCAGCTTTGCAGACTTGCACTTACATTTTGTGAGCTTATTACACGATATAAAATTGTAAAATAAATTCTTCGAATACATAGAAATACTTAGTAATATACAACATATATTTTATTTAATTTATATTTAAATTTGTACTACAAGGCAATAATTCACTTATTTTATTCAAAATCCAGATTTTCGTTTGAATAGGTTCTATCGTAGGGACTGTATATATTATGTATAATATGTAAAGTTACAGTTTGTGCAGATTGGGACTAGTACAATGGTACAATTATTTTTTAACCACATCATTTAAAAAAATAACGGGAACATGTATATAAATTTTCTTTCTTTTTATTTCTTATCTCATTTGTTTTAATAAACGATAGGTTATTAAAACAAACTTCCCATATCTACTTACTTGCCTTTTGTTGTTCGGGGTAAATACTCTGCGGTCCTTAAAATTGTTTGTGAAAACAGTGGCGCTACATTAATGAGATCTATTCCTACGACGGTCTCCACGGGGTTAAGTTAAATTGAATAATTTGGGCATCTAGTAATAAAAATATTGTTTTCTTTACATGATACGAGGGAGCGTTTTTATATTCGCGGAATGAGCGGGTTGTAGGGGGTGATTAGGCGCATTGGGGGCGTGGCCTGTGCAGCGACTCATAATTAGTATAAATACGAAGTTTCATTGTTATTAGACAGTTAGTCTTTGAGCTATCGTCAACCAAGTAACATAATCAGGAGTGATAAGTGAAATATGGAGAGTGGAGAGTGTTCGCGTGCATTTTTGGACCTCTCTAATGAAGACAAGGATGGTGTATTGAGTCGAATTGTTACTGGAGACGAAACTTGGGTTCATCATTATGAACCTGAGTCCAAACAAGACTCCATGCAGTGGCATAGAAAGCGCACAGCACCTCCCAAGAAATTTAAAGTGTCACAATCAGCTGGGAAACTCATGGCAACGGTATTTTTGGACTCGGAAGGAATATTGTTGATTGATTATAAAGATAAAGGTGTTTCTATAACCGGAGAATATTACGCTTCAATATTAGAGCGACTAAAAGAAGCCATTAAAGAGAAAAGACGGGGAAAATTGACGAAAGGTGTGCTGCTTTTGCACGACAACGCGCCCGTCCACAAGAGCCGCGTTGCGTTAGCTGCCCTGCATAAGGTGGGCTTCGAAATTGTGAATCACCCACTCTACAGCCCAGACCTGGCCCCGAGTGATTATTACCTGTTTCCGAAAATGAAAAAAGAGCTGCGGGGTAAAAAATTTACTGCCGATGATGAAGTCAAGGAGGCAGTTTCGGCGTATTTTGCAGATAAAGAGAAATCATTTTTTTATGAGGGTATAAATAAATTAATTGAAAGATGTGAAAAATGTATTCGTCTTGCAGGTGAATATATTGAAAAAGAAAAATAATTTGGTTTTTTTATTTCCACCCCTTATCCCCCATTCCGCGAATATAAAAACGCTCCCTCGTATAACGGTTCACAAAATGATCTAGTCACCAGAATTAGGACATTTCAACTACACCGCTATGGTTATGTTGGCCATCAGTGGATAGAACCTTTTACTTTCTTCTTTTGAGCTAATTTTTTTTGTACTGTGCTACTGCCCTACTAGACCATTAAAAATTTGAGTGGTATTTTTCTGGTTCTACCATCTTCTGTTTCTTTCTACTATTTTAAAGATAATGTGCTGAGCTTGATTAACTCTTCAGCTAAATCCACATGTTTCACATTTAAATATATCATGACTGGACATTTCTGCTTCCACATCTGAAGGCAGAATAGTAGATTTTATTTCTTTGTTGGCTAAACGGTTAGGCCAATTTAAGTGCCTCTCAATAGCAATCTTCTTAAGGTATTGTACTGCTTGGTAACGCTCATTGTATACTCTTGGAACCACTATGCGAGCAAGTGCAATGAAAATATATCATGTATGATCTCCAGCAATGCTACTTCCGACTTTGTCCACTGGAGGCAATAAGGTTGTAATTAGTCCATTGTCGCAGGTATTGTACAATTCATATTGCAGCAGGAATAGACTGCGCATCCTTACAGGATTCCTTACAGGGCACTGTCACCTTGGTGAACACATGACAAGGATAGGTCTAAAGCAGAATAGCGACTGCAGGTTCTGCGTGGCTGAGGATGAAAATCTTGCCTGACATCTTACTGCACCGTCATCACGGAAGCCCGAGTTAACCATCTCGGTAAGGACGTGATAGACGAAGAAGATATACCTTCTCTGAAACCATCACAGCTAATGCAGTTTATTAAAGCTCTTGGGCTGGATGGGGAGCTTTATGAGCGGGCATACCCCAGCAGCTTACAACTCATTCAAGGGGGCACAATAGATCAATAGGTCGCAGCGAAATATCACCCTCTTTTTAAATCTAAATCTAATTCAGATTGATTAGTGAACTACAACGGAATTAAGTCTTGCATTTGGAAGAGCACTGACGAGACCTGGGAAGTCGAAACCACTTGGTTTGCTTCTAATGCTTGCTCTATTTTCATTGTATTATTTCTTAATGGACACTCTCAAAGCGAATAAAATAATTAAACAGCTTTAAAAGAAATTTAACATATAACACAGTATTCCAAATTCCGATGATACCGTACAGGCAATTGTGTCTTGAAAAAAAGAGAAGGAAATAAAACTAGGCTCAATCGTTGGTCAAATGTTGCAACAAATCTGTAATTTTACAAGTTTGTCGACCTTCAGAACTGCACGAACAATTGTTATGTATGTGACGTATTATTTCCACAACGCCTTAACATAAATGATGTCTAAAATATGTTCCTACAACCGTCTTATAACAAGTTGTTAGAAACATGTCCTTGACCAGTCTAGCCGATATATCAGTACATGTTCTTGTTGATGACTAATTAACAATCTTTTGTTGGAATAAACCTACTAGATGATCTCGTATACCTAACATATCTAAATATTGGCATTTATTTTCTTCGTAGAAATAAATTACAATATTATGTAAAATACGATTCCCATCGCATATTTCCCGAAGTTTGATTATGACATTACTATAATAATCTTAACCTATCGCGTTGTGTGTTTTTATTACATCATCTTTTATTAAGATATCATTATCTTAATTAACGCCTTGATTTGTATATATTACTTCGCATTTCGAATCTAAACATGCTTAAATTAACATGTAATACGATTGAATTACAGTGACACAGATTTATATCCGATCTTTTTGCCATTTCACTGGCATTTAATCAACAAAAATAAACAAAAAAAAATAATTATAGGAAAGAAACAACACATTTATCACTGTAGCCTAAACGCTTAGTAACTACAGAACATATCAGTTTCACTAAATACATATATGGCCTTGCAATATCATTATTCGTTAAGTGAATTGGATTTAATATTACCCAGATTTGAAAGGTGCTACATTCGTTGATAATAATTGACGGTTTCAGGCCAGGTAGAAATATGTACACGTTTGAAATAGTATCTTCGCATAAAAACTAGTAGAACTCATTTTTATAATGTCATACGTACTATAACAGATATATAACATTACTTTCTATTAAATATTAATTTCGCAAGGTATACATATGTATGTATTTATCGTTTTTGCAAATTAACCGCATTCAAACCGCAAGACCGGTAAAGTAACACCCGATATTAGTTAACATAACTAGTTAGAAAATATAACGTTACGCTTTTAATATATTGTAGAAAGAAACCCTGACTTCTATTTATAGATATCATTGGATAATATTATTACCGTGCAGTATTTATAGTCGTACCTTTTTAATTCGTTCTTTTTTATCGGTATACTGTTTGGTAAATAAGCTTGGCGTCTATATGCGTCCCAAAATTGTCCTTGAATTCGATCTCTGTTCCGCTATACTGTGGGCGTTAGTCATTCTCTGTTTTGTGTTTAAAATTTCCAGTATACTGTGGAAAGTGTTAGTCGAAATTAATTGTCCAGATGTCGGGTTTTTTAAATTTTCTGTATTTCTAATTTGATTTGAGTTCATTAGGAATGAATGTTTTGTTAATTGTGAGTGTGATGTAATCCTCCAAATATGCGTATGCAAACAGTTATTGATTAACAAGATAATAAACAGTAACTGCGTCGTTATTCTGAGAATCTACCTACTTCGGTCATAAATTCTGTCTCGTGAAAAGTAATATTTATAATATAGATAAATGCAAATTTAGGTAGTTAACGAATTGAAAATTTAACTTGTTTAGCTTCATAATACCAGGCTAGAAATTATGTGAAAAGCATTGTAAAGTCATCTAATTTTAATTAATAATTTAACGACATATTTGGCAGATGCGAATTTTTGCAATTGTTGTGTGGTTTGAATCTATTTAAAAAAAGTAGAAAACTCGTAGGAGCTTGGAAGCTTTATTGTGGACTGTACAAGACAATAATTAATGAGATTCAAACCACCTGCTTTGAACATTAGTGCTTGATATGAGAAAAATAGTTTAGTTAGAACAAAATGGATTTGTAAAGTGAAGTTTATTGCGCGGGTAAGGTTAGGTTAAGAGTAGTTTTTTAGCTACTCTGGATCATGAAAGAAATTTGCAAGGCTCTGGAGCTGCGTCATTCTAATGGGGCCGTTTTCCTCGATTTTGCATCGGCCTTCGACTCATTACGGCACAATGACTTTGTTTATAAATTGTCCAGGTTTGCTATCAACCCTAATCTGGTCGCGATTATCAAGTCTTACCTGTCTGGAAGTCAAATACCTTGGCCACGTATTGACACCTAAGCTTACTAAGTTACTGTTTACCAGTAACGCCACTCGTGCTGTATCTTTACGACTCCACTGTGTTCACCTCCTTCAAGAAAGATGTTCTTGTTTGTTGTCGTTTGCAAAGATAAGTAGATGAAATCAGCGAATGGTTGCGCATGTGACGATTGTCCGTTACCGCCTCAAAATACGTGGCTCTCTAGATTCTCTAGAAAACGAAATCCACCCTTAAATAATGTCTCTCTGGGCGGTGATGCCTCGGAGTAACTCTCGACACGCACCTGACTTTTCGGCAGCATTTCTCCGATACTACTGTCAAGTTCTTATGTTCGAGGTCTGTCTTGTATTCGCTGCTCTGCTGGAAGAGCATCTTCAGTCTAAAAGTCAATCTATCAGTAATGAGTGAAGATTTCCTACAAACTTCTCGAGACTTTGAAAAACTTTTGAAAACGAATTTTTCCTGTTTACTCTTTAAAAAAAATATTTTATAATACACATTTATTATAACAGTAAATCTAAAATGCTTTTGCTAAGCAAACAATACTTTCAAATGTGTTAGATATAGAAAATGTAACAATATTTTAAATTAATTTTAAAACGTACTCTGATATCAGAGATTTTCAAGAGCAATTATTGTAGCAATACGACCAGAATTAGATACAAAACCTGCAATTACTTATTTATAAATGTTTCTCGAGTAGCTATTTATTGGCAACAGTAAGACACTTATCCTGACGTATCAACGATTCATCACTTGTAATGCTGCCGTAAGCATGTTTAATAGATCTTTAATTGATGTTTGTCACCTTTGCTTTGCATCCTTAAACACGATCTCTTCTTTAAGACGTGACTAGATTCCACAATATTCAACGAGAACATTACTAAATGCAATACTTGAACATTTTATAAATTATTGTTGAATTGAGCCACAATGGACTTTATAATCTATCATAAGTACGACAGAAATATGGAACTGGTATAGCTACTATAGTAACAACCATTACCTGTAGTTGAAAATACAATACTATTGTAGATTTTTCCAAGTAATACTCGCCACACTACATTTGTCGTAAAACCAATACTACAAAATTGTGATAATTTTTACCATAAATCGTCAATTGATACCATAAAATTATAATTAAAAAAACTATTAGAAAACTATATTAGACAAAATACTACAAAATTGTGATGTGTGTACACTTCACTAGCACAAAAATGTCTTTATTGTATTTTTTTTCGACGTTGTAGATGATACTAGCAAATTTAATGGTGTTTTTCATGATGTTTCATTTTGATTACGAAACTTGAATTTCGTTTTATCGGTAATTGCATACTAAATATTGCTGATAACTTTTTATTACACGCCATCTATTTGCACATAGTCTAATTACCAAATGACAGGATCCAAGTTGTGTAGATTCCTACATAAAATATTGCTATTCAGAAAAAAACAGCTGTATCTCTAATCATAACTTTTGAAAATATTTTATATTCGACCGCATTTTTTATTAATCTCTAAAAAACTTTTATTTATAGCATTTATTAAAAATTGGAATATCTTTATATAGCATTGTAAAATATAGTGTTTTTATGATCTGCAATAAATTTACTTCTATTTTTAGATTACGATATATCTGACATTACTTGAATTTCTATTAAGTATCAGTATACATTTACATATAAGTACAGTAAAATCCGTTTATAATGGACTCTAGGGGACCTCCTATAAGTGTTTTATTATATCAAGATGTCCATTATATAGAAGTCAATAGTTTTAGAAAATAGGTGTAAAATAATGGTAAAGTTTCATATAAATAATTCAAATACAACCAAAAATAACTAAAGCATAGGTGTATTTATGATCTTGTTTAACTTTAACTTTATTGATATATTTGTTTCATCTTCCTTGATTCATGTTACTTTTATTCTCATAATATTACAATGGTGCTTGTTCCAAAAATAGCAATTTTGGTGAATGTCTTCTATCACTACGTTTTTCTCAGTGTAGCACAAATCAGACGTAGACGTCACATTTTTGACAAATTGCAGTACATCCATGCCCAAAACAAAAGCAATTTCTTTTCGTCCAAGGTTGTTCGACGTAAATTTACAAATATAAAGCTAGTTTGATCATTAAGTATTGGCGTTTCAATATTAAAAGTCACGTTCCGGTAAATCATAACCATCCATCACAATTTTTTGTTATTTAAAAACAAAATTGTACAATGTTTATTGGCACGCACTGTTAACAAACATAATTGCTGTAATAACTCAGGCTTTGTTTTGAATAATGAAAATATTTTTTAAAAATTTAACATGCCTGTATTATTTTTTCCATTACTTAATTAGTGAAAATGTTCGATTTTTCAATGACTCTTCGTATACTCCATAACTTTTTCATAAGCATCTGAATTATTTAGCACCAACTCAACACACGAATTACGAATTTATTTCTACATCGTAATGGGCATCTAGTAGCAACCATGCGAATTTAAAAGTTAGATTTCGGTCCAAATGCACCCGATCCGTATTAAACATGCACTGATATTTCGTAATACCATTGTCATTCTCGGCTCGAGTACTCGGACAGAGATCAGCGCCTAGCCAACGAATTAAAAAGAGACAACTCCGTTGGCGACGGACGACCAGGCTGAAAATCAGAGCAGAGGAAGTAGATGTATGCTACTGCAACGGCAATAGATTTACAGAGCATTGTTGTATGAAATTGGATTTTGTCATTTTAATTATAAATTTATCTGTACGTATGCGTTTTTAATTAACCCCGGGTTTCGAATTGTCGCAATTGCAAGTCTCTCGCTCTTTTTTTTTCCAGTGATGGTCCTTCTCTTTCTCGGATGCTGGTGGTCGAACGGTCGACGTTTTTCGCGATAAATTCGTAAAGCGGCTGGTGGTGGACCGAATTTTTCATTTGGGATGGTGTACGGTTTCCCAGCATTGAGCCAATGTTTGCTTACATATGATACTCTGTATTGTACCCTTTTACAATGTAGAAAAGAATTTTTAATATATTTTTGCAGGCGTTTTATTAGGGGTTGGTAATTCGCGTTATGAAAAGAAATATATTAAAGGTTGTTTTTCCCCCCAGTTTATCGTGTTATTGAGATACGTGTCGTGTATATTTTAGAATGTATTTAAACTAAAAGCAATTTCAAGCAAGTAGCACAGAATGTAGTACATCTTGCTTTTTGATGCATACAGAGGTTCCAAACTAGTAGTTTTAGACTAGATTATTACATTGCATTCGAAATACGTTAACAAATATCTTACAATTTAGTTCATCTCACATGTTATGGGCGAATGAATCAAAATTTGAAAGCTGCGTTTCTAAACAGATAATTTTCGTTTGTCGCCGAAAGGGCGAACGTCTTAATGAAAATTGTGTAGTGCCTTCGATGAAACATGGAGGTGGGAATATAATAGTTTGGGATTGTTTTGCTGCCACAAGAACGGGTGATTTGGTGGAAACAGTTGCAAAATACTAAAATAAGAATATTTATAGACATCCTGTATAACAACGCAGTGCCATCTGGAAGTCGCATTATCGGTTAACAGTTTATATTCCAGCAGGATAACGATACACAGCATACAGTTAACGTAAGTAACATTTTAGTAGAGAAGCAGCAGGAGAAATGACAATAATGGTCTGGCTTCCTTGAAGTCCTGATTTATCTCCGATTGAGTTACTCTGGGATGAGTTAGACAGAAAAGTTTTAGGGCTATTTACAAGAGGCTTGGCAATAAATTGGTCCTAATTACCTAACGAAATTAATAAGCAGGGTGCCCAGAATTTGGGAGGCCGTGGTACAAGCCAAAGGAAGACACACAAATGAAAAGAATTTATAAAATAAATAATGTACCAAATGCAAATATTTTAGGCCTATTCTTGTATATGTTTTTGTTTTTGAATATACTTTGTGTTTGTGATTTACGATTCCAGACATATTTTTTCCTAAAAATTATAATTTTTGGGGTATTTTAAATAACAAAGAAGCTGTGGTTATTGCAGAAAAAAAGAAAAGAGAAATCAAAGTAATTTATGCTGTCGGATATAACTCAGAAAAGTGTATCAGGGATGTTCAAACTATTTTTCGATAGCTACTAAAAAACCAGAGAGATATAAGGCTGGACTGATTACGCCAAAAATCGAAATACAGCCTATAGTTTGAAAACAGTAAGAGATAGAGCGCCATTATTATTTTTAGGAAAGAGAGGTCTAGAACCAAAACTTCTCCCACAGGTTCCCTGCAACCCTCGAAAACATACAAAAAAAGTCACTTGTACAAATACAAATGTGTAGTATACTTTTTCTAATGAAATTTAAAGTCTAGAATCAAGGCTGCGCAACCTGTATAAGGAGAAATATTTTTGCCATTCCATAGCGGCCGCGGAAACTTCAAAACCTCACCTTCTCCTTTATTAAATAGTAACTTTTTTGCTCGTGGCTTCGCTCGCGTAGACGATCAAATTTGTACATTTTTTTTAATTTTTTTTTTAATTTCACATCCATTGTTGATGTATAAATCAAAAAACTATACAAAAAATGCACACTTTAAAAATATTTCCTATTCAAACTTTTTCACTCTGCCGGGGGTTAAATATAAAAAAAGCGGAAAATATGTTTCATTAAATTGTTAAAGAGTATAAATGTCAAGTTTTGTATTTTGATCATAAAAATGTTATTTCCTATACAAACTTTGCCATTCTCTCTCCTCCCCCCACACTCATCTCTTACTCCGTTTTAGCCTTTTGAAAGTTGAATTAAAAAAAAAACCGAAACACGAGTTTTATTAATTTTTTTTTTGAAGGAAACATGTATTTCACGTTGAAATTACTAAAGAAAATAAGATTTTTTTATTTTTTCATTTTCAAATGACACGTACTCGTTTTTTTTAAATAGTAACACCTATTTTTTATTACAGTGCCATATTGGCATAATTTTTAGCTTTCAAGTGATATAAAATAGATATGCTGTGGTTTAGTGGTAGACAGGTAGTACAAAATATAAAATGTTTTAAAAGTAGTCTAATTCCAAAGCAACAGAATAATTACATTTCAAATGCGCCAATGCGTGTAAATGTGAAAAATACGTATCTTAATTCTTTTCAAAGCTAACTTTGGTGGTTGTTACATTTCGACAATTGTTGCGAAGCGGTTTCACTGTAATGGATAAATTTAACAGATATCGCCATCTTTGACAGAAATGTCAAAAGTTGACCTGCACTAGATGGCAAATTTTTAGAAGAAACACAATATGAACAGAAATAGGGTTGTATTTAAAAATTCAAAACTAACGTCCTCAAACTGCTATAGAAAAACTGTGCACCTGAAGAAGCCCACCAATCACTCATATATTTGGTCCGAATTTCAAAGTTTTATTTTAACTAATAAATAAATGGCGGTCTGATACATGATCTCGTTGACACCCGGTATAGTGAAATATGTAGTTTATAGGCAGTCATCGTACGGTATTGTTGCATGATCATGCATTGCAAATCTTGATGCATTTAAAATGTCGAAAGTTCGTGAAAATGCTTCAACGTGTTTGTTTCTCTAAATAACGCCCATTTTTATTTCGGTAAAGCCGATGTAGTTACGCCTTTGCTACCGGACCACACTTGCGGTCTTTAGTTCTTAACCTCTATTGCATACCAATTTTTATTTTCATGTTTACATAATTTAGGCAGGTGTTTTCCCATGCCGTAAGCTGAGGAATTAGGTGTACTATAAAAAATTTCATACTGAAATTTAAATAAAGTAAAAAAATAGCGGTTTAAAGAAAGTAAATCCCTTTTCTTTAGATAAGCTAAAACCATCATTAGAAAAACGGGATAGTAAATTTAACATTCCAGACATTGACATATTAAACGCCGTTTTAATTATCTAAAATCGTTAGTACAAAATTCTGTGGCAGATTTTATTGATATTTTTACAGTGTGTTGATATAGTGATGGTAAGCCTGATTTTTTACACAAAAGCTAGCGCCCACTAAATTTTTTTGCAGTCTCGGTTTTTTCGTGATTCGTCATTTCGTTACTCTTCAGTAAACGTCTAAACATATACAAAAAAATTGCCCAAGTAGTCTAAGCACTACTTCATTGTTAATAAAAAAGTACATATTTTAAAGAAACTTTAGTACTCTGCAAAATTGTATAAAATTATAGTAACTAAATTAAGTGCTGCCTTTTTGTCTTATTTGAATGGAACATCCTAAATAGAAAATGGACAGTTTTGGAGGTATTTTCAACGAAGAGGATTAGTAGTATTAAATTGTATCGAATAATGTGCCAACTATCTTCATGTTGAAGCGTAATTATTAGGCTATTGAAATCAGTATGCGTCGCATATTTTTTGAGGTCCGACTATTTTCACTTTTGTAGCCAGAAATTCATTCGCGGGAAGCTATGCTTTTTTGTTTTCATTTGAAACAAAAGTGCAGCAGAAAGTCAACGGATGCTGTGTGAGGCTTATGGAGAAAACGCTCCATCACTTTCGACTTCAAAAATGGTGATTTTGATACAAGCTACAAAGAGTATGAGGAAAAGTCAGCAACATTTGAAGACGCTGAATTAAAGGGGTTTATTGGACAAAGACCCGTGTTAAACTCAAAAAGGAACTTGCTGAATCTTTGGAAGTCATTCGACAAGTCACTTCATTGCGTCTAAAGAATGAGGTTCCATATGTACTGAAACCAAGATACATCGAAAGGCGACTTTGTATGTCTGAAATGCTGCTTCAACGATACAAAAGAAAGTCTTTTCTCCATCGTATGGTTACTGGGAACGAAAAATACATCCATTATGATAAGTCTAAACGCAGGAAATCATATGTGATGCCCGGCCAACCCGATACAAACTCCAAAGCCGAATATATATCCATCCAAACTCATCCAATTGAAGCGAGCATTGAACTAAAAACAGCCGGAATGGGTAACCAGATACGAATCATTGATTTTGAATCATGACAATGGTCGGCCACATATTGCGCAACTCGTTAAAAGTTACTTGGAAAATAACGGATGGGAAGTCTTAACCCACACACCGTATAGCCCAGACATGGCCTCTTCTGACTATCATCTGTTTCGATCAATGCCTTGGCCGAAATACCCTTTACTTCAGTTTAAAGTATCAAAAATTGGGTCGGGTTCTTGGCCTCTATGATTGACATTTTCAAAATTGTCTGCAAAGTTAATAGATAAGTACAAACTGAGTCAAGGTACGTAATCGGTGTAGGCCGGCCTGCTGCATCTGACCTTAGACATCCTGTTATATTAGTGCTACAGAAGTGAGATACCTAAAAAGGGAAATTGAAGGGTGGGTGCGTATTTGAGACAAAGAAGAGTAAAAAACAATAACATTTTTTTATGAATTCAAGAAAGTTTGGGAGCAGGATCATTGCAAGAAAATGATTAGTTCTATGATTTGTTTCCAATCAAATGTGCTCTACACTTTAAATGTATGTTCTTAATGCTTATTCATTATCGTGTGCTATTCTACAAACCACTTAACCAGTTACACCGCTTGCCATTGGTTTTTCTATTTAGACGTAGCTTTACCTTCCATTAGCGATTACAATAATACATCCACATAAAATAAACTTTAAGGAGCTTTCTAGCAATATCCTTTTCTATAGTTTCATATGATAATTATAATCACGCTGTGTGTACATGCGTGTGTGTGTTTCCACTAACAGTGTATCCACGTCTTGTTAATTTCTGAAATTACCTTTCTAGCAATTAGCGATCTTCCTATATAATACTACGTTTATTACAGGGTTGCAGATATATACGACGCTTAATTTTAAAGTGCTCAGCACGTATCGTGTATATACTGTACTACATGCTGCAGTACTAGTGGCAGCAGTAGCAACAACAATATGAAAAGCAAGAACGACAACAACCACTACAGAAACGGCGACAGTATAACGATGTCGTGTTTTCTAAGTATAATAATAGGATTATAGTAATGTAATTGAGTCTTGGCTTTATATATTCCAGTGGAATTCGAGTACAAAGTGCGGTAACAACCACTGCGCCGGATTACATAGTTAGCGACTAGTGGGGAAAACATACTAAAAAGAAGAAAAAACAAAAATATGAAAGCGGAACAAAACTTCAATGGAGGAAAGAACGACTGTATGCAAGCCGTTGTAATTAATTTAAACAATAATGCGAGGGTAAAAACCTCCGGGTCAATAATTGAATCCTCTTAAGTAGTTTAGTTTTGTACTGGTTATACAACCAGCGTGTCATGGCATTTTTGAGATTATCTATATTTGATTATTTGGTTCAGATATTTTCTTGTGTAAGCGTACTTGTTCGTTATCGATTTTGCTACATCCGACCATCGGAGACCGGACCTTTCAGTAATTTCATTCCGATAACATAAAAATCCGAACTTTACGATGGCTTTCCGGCGTAAGTGAAAAAATTCCATCCGCCCAACCGAGCCGTGTAATTATTGATGCTGGTTCAAGGTCCTTTCCGCAAATGGATGGATCACATCGTTTTATCATTAGGTTTTTTGAGTATGTATTAGGTAGAAACCTATTTCGAGCTTTTCCCCATTACCCGTAGCAGTTGTATGTGATTTTTGGCGATTTCACGTTTTCCGTTTTGCTTTTGTGCTGTATACAAAAATATAGCGGAAATGGCGGTATTAGCGAATAACGAGATGGATTAAAAACGGTAGTGCTAAAATCATTTATACGGTACTCAGAATAGAAATTATTTATACCATGAAACAATTTTCATGCAATCTACCAGATAGTTTGAAGACTTGTTTTTACGTAATTTAAATCACGTTTGCCAAATTTATCTCACACGAATTTTATTTTTCTACGCATATTTATAACTATTATCTATTCCTGCTATTGTTGTTTGCATTGTTACCAAAATCAGTGACTACAGAGATACCATTTACATGGTCATTCACCATGTATCTGTTATCTTTCTTACGAGCTATTTTGTCAAATATAAACTGTGGTATATTGATTATGTAATCTGGAATGGATGGATTTGATGTAGGAGGCAGCTACAAATGCAATTGCAGTTGCTAGAAACCTTTGAAGCCTGGGTATGCAAATCTGTTTCTTCTTCCCTAATTTGCAGTTCAATATTTATCATGTACTGGGTGGCTAACTAAGAATGGCTCTCGGTCATATTTCAAGAACGGTTTGTAGTACAGCTTCGGGAAAAAATATCACTAATTAAAGTGGTCCCGAGAAACATTTGGAAATTATTTACTACTAAAATTTTGTTTTGTGTTTATCTGAGATATCTCCGAGAATATATATGTATATTATACTATATATCAAATAATGAAACCGTGAATAAATTAACAAATATATAAAACTTTTCCAATAGTCTGTGTACAAAACAAAGTATCAAAGCTGTAGAGCGGTTAGATTTGTGGTTTGCTGTATACATGGAATTAAAATACTAAACATACAATTGGAATAAAATGTAACTTGAATGTTAGTTATAACTTTAACAAATTGTAATAGAACGAATGGCCTGAAGGCCACAGAAGTTATTCTAGAAATTTATTTCAATTCAAAAAGTGTATGTAACTGTTTTGCAAAGCAATTTAAATTAGCAAATGGAATGCTTAAATAAGGTAAAATATTATACATATAAGTCTTGAATGTAAATAATAACAGATGAAGGAGGAAATACGGAAAATAAACTACAACGGAAACGCTGTTAAGAATAAATAAAGAAAAGAGGGAAAGGTTAAATCTACAAACACCAAGTACGACGAGTAATAAAACTCTGCAAAGAATATAAATAGAATGTAAGAAGCGAAATAACCGAAAAGTTAATCCTTTAAATCCTCAATTCGCATGTAGACAGTGATATATTTAAATATTTTTCTTAGAGTTGAAGAAGTAAACTTTGAAAGTCTGCCGAGATTTTAATTTTCAATATATAGATAGAATTTTATTCTTTCATCATTGACATTGAATATCTTTAGATGTCTGTGTCCATTAGGTGTAAAATTGTGTAGGTACTTGTCAATAGTCAGTCACATTTGTTGGAATATTATTTTTAAATAAAGTAAACAGAAGCAAAGTACACAGAAATTAGTAGGTGTTATACAGGTATCTTGGAAGTATGCAATATTCGAATGAATAGTGGAGATGATGAGGTTTTAGACGAAGGTTTTTTCAATAGTTGCTGATATAGACGGATAAGGACGAAGAAGAGATGATCCTGTCTGAAAGAAAGGAAATATTTGTGCATACTCGTACATAATTAAAGCTAAAAAGCTAGATTAAATTAGATTAGGACTGGCGCGACCTTTGCAACTCTATTGTGAACCCCTTTTATCCTGGAGGACGCTCTCTAATTTTTCCTTCTTAATTAGGCCTATCATTTTTGATAGTGGCTCTTTTATTTAGCCGTTAGCTGTGGGGTTTTCTACGCCCACTGCTAGAAACCTTGTCCTCGCTGGGCCATCGCAGTGGCACAAAACATGAACTGGGTTTTCTTCTTCCTCTTGACATAATTTGCAAAGAGCATCATCTGCCAGATCGATGTTAAACATATGCCTATTCATTTTGCAATGACCGGTCAACAGACCTACTATAGCTTTGACAGTCTTGAAGTCTTTACTCAGTAGGTCTTCAGTAAACTCAGGCCTCTGTTCCCTTAGGAACTCCTTTGCCTGTCTTTGGCCTGGTAATCTTTTCCACCACTCCTTGGACCTGGTATATGTCCATTCGTAGATGGAATTTTTAATTGGAGTGGAAGGCCTTGACGAACCTCGTTTGGCCCTCAACCCCCGCCTCGTTTCCCTTCACGCTCGTGTGGCTGGGGTTAGCTAAAAAGCTAACAAGAATGTATCACCATGGCTAGTCTTTGGTTTCCCCTCGTCCACACACATGGTCTTCAAATGAAGGCCTACGCAACTACTTACTCTCACAGAATATTTTTCTTGAAGATCTTTTCAAAGGAATGGCTGAAAAATTTCTCAGAGTGAACATGTGAACTGGAAAAAGGTTTAGGCATTGGGATGTTTTTGGAAAATATGTCAAGTGTCAAGTGATAGATTGTTTCAGTTTATTGACGCTGTGCACAGCAGGTGTTTTATTGGGTAACTGGTTTTAAACAATACATAAAACTCAAAGCAATCCTGTGAGAGATGAAAGTGTTCTTTTTTTCTGAAAATGTGGTCAAGCATGTGATATGCTCTTTTATTGATACAGACCCATTAGCTAGAATAAAAATAATCCAGAAACATTTTTGAAAGAGCTGCAGTGGCGTTTCATTTATAGTTGTTTTAAAATATTATGGTATGATAAGATTTAATTAATTTTTCATACCACTTACGATGACAGATTCAGAAATAAAGCAAAACTTCATCTGAGTACAATCAGTCGAACGAGATGATTTTTTACCTGTATCAATTTATTAGTTATAGAATTTTTCTAATTATAAACAGAAACGAAAGTGTGCATTGATTAGAAAATCTAATGCTGGCTTGAAATAGAGAGGAGGCCTGAAAGGTTTCATGCATAAAAATACATACACTGTTGAAAAACGTGGCAAGCACGCTCTGTATAATCTGAAGGCGAGGTACTATGTAGTCGTATTTTGTACGTTATGGAAGGCCGTTCGAGTTACTTGAGTGAGTTTGAGCGAGGAATGGTTATAGGAGGAAGGGAAAGCGTACTCACTACGCGTATTGTACGTGAGGGTTTGCTAGAGAATGGACTTAGAGTGCTTCGTGCGTTGTAGTACATGTCACCAGTGGGTCGAGGCAACACGTAGGTGTGTTGTCGAGTGGGAGGCACATTTTGTTTTGCGACGAATACAGATTCGAATTGAACATCGATGACGCGCAAATTTTGATTCATCGGAAACGTGGTGAGCGATATAGTACGAGGTACTATTACACACGGTGGATGTATACGTCTGACTGTTGGTGGTGAGGTAAATGATGCTATTTTAATACTACTTCCATAACAAGTTTCATTGTGTTAGAATCACACGTTTAGATTATACATGATGTGCTCGTCAATTTTTTCCAACAGTGTATTATTTGGAGCTCATTCTGTAGGTCATTAAAATTGTAGTTCTTATTCCTTTTTTGAATTTGTAATTTTATACAGTGAAGCTTTGGATAGTATACATTTGACGATAGAAAAGATGTTTCCATTGCACCCACAGAAAATATAATTCGTTGCGAAAATTTTAAGGCTCATGTGTAAGCACTAATAGCTCACGCGTGGGCACTCAATTACTTTGACAACCAAAATAAATGTACACATTTAGACCAATGATTTTGTTCCTGTATAGGTAGTAGGAAAATTGCCAAGTCATTTAAGCAACATCACTTCCCGTTCATTAAAAGAAATGGAAAAGTTATATTTGTAATAATAACGTAGTAAACTTTACTATTCAAGATAGAATCTACAAAATTAACCGTTACTGCATTTTTTCTAATCTATTCTTCTAACTGAGAAATATCGTTCAATTAATAACAATTAACTCAATTGAAGCGGTAGATCTAAATTTAAATCTAGAATTTGCTCTTTTGAGACGAAATAAATGAAGCAATAACGGAATATGAACTAGTTCTGTATGATATGATGAAATGTGATCAAAGAGCGCGATAAGGTAATATTCGCTTTCTAAAAATAAATGCTGTACAAAAATAGAATAAAAAATTAAACTCTTGACAAGCTTAATATAAATAGGTGGAAATACCGTTCGCATTAATGAAGGAAAACTTTGTATTTACGTGTCTTTGGAATACCACGGTTGGCTTTTGGCAATGAAACGTGTTGGTATTTTGACAAAGATTAATTATCAAGGGCGTAATCTATGTGAGAGATATATGAAAGACACGCGGATGTAAAGTCGTTACTTTTTCTAATGTTAGTTTAGCATGTAAAAAAATAAAAATATCTAGTTCACTCTAATCAATTTTTCCAAACATACGAAAACCGCAACAATATACAAAACGAATATTTTTAGAATCAAGTTGCTCATAAATCTAGTTTGACAAAAATATTAAACATCTTTTAAATTATTGGACGTAACAAATTTAAAACAAACATTAAACATTAATATTCTTTAAAACTTATGAGCAAAAGTACAATTTCCTTGTGTAAATAAACTGTTCAAACGGGCCGACTTGTTCCAGTTTCATTTCAATTGATGATTTCATTAGTTTTGTCTTCGAATTGGAAATAAATTTGGCGAAAAAGCGCTTGGGTATAGAAACAGATGGCGAATATAACATAGTTGTATTGGCAGCGAAGATGCTACTATACTCTTTAGTTCCTGCCCAATACGAACGCTTTGTATATACATACAGCAAAATTTGTTTATACATTCTTGTACCTCGCCAGACGGTTACGATAAATATTTCTACTATCATGTCCGAGCTGCAAATAAATTTACGTTGAAAGAATCCTAAAAGAATACACAGAGTTGATGATTATTTCTGCGGTTTATGTGCAATTCGCAGAGATTTTATTAGTCATTTTTATTCGAAAATGTTTAAATTGCTTCAGATAATTCGTATTCATCAAAAAGATAGGTAAAAGCTTATGACTTCGAATATTTTTCTTTTATTATGTGGCAGGTGAAATGAAATTGCTGAATTATTACGATAACCGACTATTTAGATCAATGGGCACATGATGCGCGTCTATGACATCAGCGCTTCTGTTAGAGAGATAAATTCGGTTTAGTCTAGGTTAAGGTTAGGTGAGTTAATCAGCTCGAAAATATGGTCCATGAATACCAAAAATATCATTTAAAACGATGCATTATTAAAACTGTGGTTCAGAATCATCAAAATCATGCGACTGACATAAATGAAACTATCCTTATCGTGACGATATGTTCAATATGACTTACTTAAAACTTACTACTATTATTTGGTGTGAACGAGTGAGTCGTGCACAGCAATCGTGCCAAGATAGTGACATATTTTGGGATATGTGTGATACTACTTACCATAATTCTTGTATCTGAATCTCTATGAAACAGAGTAACAAAAATACGGTTAGGATTACTTCGGAATAGCACAAGACATTTCACACAATCTTTTTCTGTGAGGACTCATCCATAGTGCATAGCATTTGTGGTAACCAAAATGTTGGAGTCATCCACCTGGTAAAACTTATAACCCTTTTGTTTGCAAAATTATTTGGATTGATGCAAAAACTGCCAGTTAGTGCATAGCAGGCGATCATACATGAATATATTTCTAGAAGCAGTAGAAGATGATGTGACATCAAATCCTTCCTCGCAAACGCGAACCTAACTAAATATTTTTTTGAAAGGTGATATAAATTTAACATCTTGAAAGTGGCTGTTTATTTGCAGAATTTAGTTGAGGAACACAATGGAAAATATAGTAAGAATAATAATATATTGCGAGGCTAGTGGTCTACTGGCTAGCACACTTGCTTCATACTCCGGTGGTATCGGGTTCGAACCCCGGTGCGTCCTTTTGAATTTGGTTTTCTGTAGTTTTCCAAATCTCACGGCAAATGCGGTCTACAGCCGACGATGCTCCTGGTTACTAACGCAAGCTATTTGGGGGGATGCTAAGCCATGAATTATTATATTTGGTTTTATTTCGACATACTAGCATAAATATGAAATTAGAAATAACTGTACAACTAAAAAAAATAATAATAATAATACGTTTATTTGCCCAACAGTTATACCATTTACAGGACAAAATTGAAAATATAAACACATTAAACAATACAATTGATAGAATAGATAAATTACAACAAGAAGAGAGACAAAAATTTAGAGACAAAAAATAAAGTAGTAGTGTGAAAGGAAATCGGAAGGTCAAGTTCAGTTGAATAACCAAAGGCTGTTCTTGCATCTATGCATTCACAGAACATAAGGAGCTAATAAAAAACGAAATGGCTATATTTAAAGCTTACAACAAAAACTAAACTTGATCGACATGCAGTGGTTGCAAATAGTCTGTGAAACAACGAAAGAAAATAATGGAATTGGAGCATCACCTGCAATGAATATTGAATTGTTGACCACACAATTCTAAGGCTGATCCGTTCTAAAAGTGATTTTGTTATAGAGATATTGGGATGTTTTGAGGTTAATAGTTTTATGAAACAAACCGAAGGTATGCAGAGTGTACAGGTCAAACAGGTCGATCTTTTAATATCAGAATCAAAGAATACAGGAGATCTTTCCAAAATAAAAAAAAAAAGGACTCTCATAATGCTAAACACCCGTTGTGTGAACACGATTTCATTGACAATTTTAAAATATTGCATAGACAAAATAAAAGAAAGTTTAGAAATCAACAAATTCAAAAATGCAAACTTATTATTAAATAACTAATTAGACATATCCAACTCCCCACTTTTAACCTTATTCAAAGAACCACCCCCCACCAATGTACAAAAAAAGAATTGTCCGCGGTTTGAGTAAAGTCTAGCAAGAATGGTATCGTTGTAAAGAGAATTTAATTTCCTTTCAATTGAGGCATCACTCGACTCCCCTCCTCTCCCTATGATGATATGGAGATAAAGATAGGAGGTTAAATTTATAACGTACATGTGTCCCCCTAGACAACAACCTTAACGTCTTTCGGAATTTTTTTTTTTAAAAGCTACCAATGACAATTCTTCTGTTTCGTTTTCGATGGGCCACCCTGTATGTATACTTTACAAAGCCACTGTGTGAGCGAAACATTCGTATTTATATTAACACAATTTTTAGAAATTAAAACACGTTTGTTTACTTCAAGTGTTTTTATGCATTTTATTAAACCGAAGGTTTATAGAAGCTTTGATCTTTGATCTTGTAAGAAGCATGGTAGTCTTTTTAGAGACAGAAAATAACAGGCACACATTTTTGATCTTTTGCACTTGGACGGTATCTGATGCATATAAACAAGTGTCATAACAGGAAACGCAAAAAGTAAATAATGAGAGAGAACCATTTGACAGAATGACGTTTTCAGACACCAGTGAAACGCGTTCCTATAGGTATGGAGACTGTTTAAGTCAGCATCAATATTTCTAAATTTGAGATGTGCTGTTTAAATCTGAAGACAAGTACTTGGTTACCATCCGACTTCTGAGATTTTCATATCGCTCAATCTCAGCGAATTGGCGAGTCGTGACTTCTGAAGACGGTCACAAAGTCTTCTTGTCAGAATCACAAACAGTTTTCTGTCATTGAGAACAAATATTAGCGCAAAACACGTCAGACGTTCAATCAAAACAAAATTGCTTTTTTAAATCCACGTTGGATAGTGACTAGAACAAAGGTGGCGACTACCGGTGTAGATTATATTCTCCTTTGGCACTCTGTAAAATGTTGGTCAACGTCTGTTTAATCGTCAAAGAATCTATTCAGAATTACTTGAACCAATTCTTGTCCAATCTAAGTGTTGTATAAATTTTGATAACTCAAATCTGTGTAATTTTGTGCACCCTATATTCTTCTTGCGACGTTTAATATGAAAATAGACACAAAAAAACTGCGTTTGGGTATCATGTCAAAGGCAATTGATTAAGATTGGCTATATACACTTGAAATAAAGTTCCATATACAGTTCGAGCTATTGCATAAAACATCTCTTGGGGATAGATTTTTCTTGATCTTTTAATTCTAATAATTTAAACTACTTCTATGTAGATAGGAGGTAATGAAATGTATGTTCTATGTTTTACGAGATACAATTTTTTTGGCAAAAAAAATTATTTCATTTTTGATAAAGATAGATTAAATTTATTTACAATTAGCATACAAATCTCGAAGTTCAGCAAAGTTCAATATTTACTCGAGAGCATATTTGCCGATTCTCAACACTTATGCGTACCCAGCAAAACGGAACAAAAAGCAAATATTGAATTAAATTTAAAAAATCCCATCAATCCATATAGACTGTTCCAGAACCAACGTTCTCTATGATTTTAGACGATCGGTAAGTATCAATCAAAAATGTACACACAGGAGCGCTCGCTGAAATAGATAGCGAGAAAACACGTACATCATTGCACATTAAAAAGCGAAAACAGTATTTACAGCGCCCATTGCTTTTAAAAAGAGATACAACGAACTTAGTAGTAGGAGCGACAGAGATGATACTATCATCATCAGCATCGCAGAGCTCCCGGTCTCCTATAATACACAGCCTCCTTTTTCCTGGACCGTCGAAACGGAAAGGCATTAATTCAAATAAACTCTAATAAATTAAATTGGAATACGCGAAACCAACCGATAATTTAAAAAGTCGCTTCTCCCTCCAACCTTGGTTCTATCTTTCTTTCCGGTCTTCTATTTCTCTCACCATCCTTCGCTTTAGCTTTATCTTAAATTTATTTAGACTATGCGGCTTTCGATTTATGAAGTTTATTTGACGGATCGATGTCTGCCAAGTAAAAGTTGTGATGGAAATTCATTAAAAGGAGAGGAAATGAATATGAATCGGTTAAAGAGTGATAGAGCAAACAAATCGAAATAAATGCTGCTTAATGAGGGTATAAGTTAGAACAACTTCGAATCGTTTGATTGCGAAATAAATGGGCTTTAAATTGTCTGGAATGTAACCGGATTTTGCCCAATATCTCTTAGATCTACCTTAGGACTAGAATATTCTATATAAAGTCGTCAAATATGATGAAACTTGTTACTGTATTGTTAATAAAATTTGCTTCACTGAGTCTTTTTCAGTATACTGAAAGTATATTAGAATTGTTTTTAACATAAAGTAGCAGCATAGGCATTACTATTACAAGTTCAAAAACAACGTGATTGTTCATGTCGACCAGATGTTTATAAGTTTCAATTAATCGAGAATCGAAATCAATAGTGTGAATAATGTAGTTCATCACGAACAACGAGACTAGAATGATTGGTATTAAAGAAATGTCAAGGTCCTTTACATATTTTCAAAACGTTTCAGACTAGAGGAATGAAATTGATTTTTAGAAATCCTGCTTTTATTACATTAAAGTATTTGACCCATCGACGTTTGGCATTTGATGAAATTGATTTTTAGAAATCCTTGCTTTCGTTTTCGCTACGGGAGAAGGCGACAATTCAATCACGCACCCTATATCAGCGCCACCTCCTTTAACATCCTTTAAGATATTTTTGATATGGGTTTAGTACAGAAATTCGACGGAAATTGCCTTCCTTAAACTTAAACAAATAAATTTATAAACTTCTCGCTAAATACGAACAAAAATTACTCGATCGTAGAAGGCTGAGGATAAAGATATGTATGGGCTTTCGAACTGGTTATTGCCTTCTAATATATCCGTTAAAAATATGGATCTAACGAATATGTCTTTGTAAATTTTGCAAACTTAGAACCGAGACAGCTGATTAGAGTTTCACCATCCAAGCAAAGTGATTCTAACGCCATAGATAAAATCAAAGCCACGACATCTTCAATTTTGGTGCATGATGCTTCCAGTGTTTTTTTTGTCCTTTATTGCAGCCACAATGTGTATCTTGTCTTTATTTAAACGTAGTTCGGTACGTTATTAGGATTAGTAATTACCATCTAAATCCACTTATTGGAATAACATGAAAACGTGTGTATTACGCTATTAAAGTACTAATCCTTTTAATTAATGCCTTTCACCGAAAGCTCTGCAATTTTAAACTTGGCATTGATATCTGATTCAACGGAGGGTTAAAAAAATGAGAAAAATAAATATCGAAGAACGAGGAAGAAGAAAGGATTTTAAGTAGATCACTCGAAATATGATTTTCATAAAGCTAATTTGCCGAATACCACCCACCGATCTTATTCCACATCTGCTTCTAATTATCTCGCAATAGACGGTGTAAGTACGTCGACCACTTCGGGCTGTTATTTCTGTGCCGGTATGACGAAAGTTTTAATGAGAATTTCAACTACTTCCAGCAAGTTGGACATAGTAAAAATGAAATTATATTGGGAAGCTTTATTGGGGTTATTTTACGTTCAACTCTCTATAGATGATGCGTGTATGTGTATGTATATACAATGATATAGAGCGAGTTATAAGATTGTATCTTTGACACATATACATGACTGTTATATTCTGCATACAAGCCGCTTCATTATTATTGTACTTTTGTTCACCACAATCTGTAATATTTATTGCGGTTAGTAATGAAATTATTCTGTGATTTCATTTTATTTAGAGCTAAGTTTGGTTTGATAAGTGTCCAACCTAACAAAGACAAAACATTTTTTTCCACGTACTATGTAGTTTCCTGTAGGTGTACACACTTCTCCCAGCGATGCTCCCATCTCTTCAACCCGTCCAAACAGTACTCGTCTTTCTCTGCACAATAACTGTTTACAAAGGTGATTGCTTCCTCATTTGATGAAAATCTCTCTCTTATGAGCGGAATTGTTAGATTTTCGAACAAAAAGACGTCGTTTGGGGATACATCTGATGAGTGAGGAGGATGGTTAAGCTGTGCTAAAGTGTGGGACGGCGCATTATCTTGGTACAACATTTTTTTTCTGCAATTCCTCCCTTTCCTCCCTTTGGCTTGTAAAGTAATCATCACTATCCCAAAAATCACTCGCCATCACTTTCCCAGCTGAAGAAAGAAGTTTGAAAGAGTTTTTCCTTTTTTTTTTTTGGAAGCCGACTGTGGACTGCAAAAGGGGGTCCACTGTTTTGACTGTATTTTTGTTTTGGGCATATAATGGTGTATCCAAGATTCATCTGCACTAATTAATCAGTGCCGAAACTTTATTGCGCCTAAACATGGACATGTTCGTAACGTTTGGTATCTCTCACTTTAATTCGGCGGTTATTTAGCACTATTTAATGAACTTTAGCGATGTTATAATAGTAACAATAACAATAATAATTTCTTTACTGTTACACTAAATACACAACTAAAATTGCAATCAGCAGGAGACAGAACAGTGAACATCTGCAAATGGGGCAACAAATGGCCGAATTCAGATAATTCTGCTTTTCAATTCGGTCGCCCAAAAAGAAAAATTTTAATAATATCGTATCGCTAAACTGAGATACACACACACATACTAAACCAACACAAAACTTAACAAGAACAAAAGTCAAAATTGTATTGTTCCAAACCGTGGGGGTACTCACAAGGCCATGGAGTCCAGTAACATCCTAACACGTGACCGAAAAGAGAAGAAATTCAACTTCTGTAGTGAAAGAGGCAAATCATTATACAGAGTGTCCCGGATTTTATTTTACAGACTGTAACTCCACACCCAGTATATTTACGATTAAATATTTCAAATAAAAGTTGCTTTACCTCTTAAATTCTACGAAATGACAGAGTCAGCTTTACATTTGCTTATCGTCTTGAAGGTCTTTTGAAGGTGTGGGAAACCTATATTTTTGAATGCAATGTTAACTGAAAGATGTTTTGTCTGAAGAATTTTCCTTTTCAACCATTATTGAAATAATTACCGAAAAACCCATTTGTAATTGGTCCTTTGGAAAATTTTTTATGTTTGACAAATAAAATTTATATGAAATGGTGCATCTTTTTTTTCGTTTTTCACTACTGTGTTTTCGTGTTTTGACTACGTTCGATTACATTAATAATTTCATTAAATATGCCGAATACATACACCCCCAATGAGTATGTAGACATGTTATTAGTTTATGGACAATGCAATAGGAATTTAGAAGCAGCACGCGTGGAGAACGATTTCCAGAACGTTCCATCACATATGACTTTCAGTAATGTGGAGTCAAAAATGAGAACTGAATTATGTACAACATAGGAACCATCGACCAAGTGTTAGAAATGAAGAAAACATTATTAACGTTTTGGCAAGATGTTTCTCTTCGTGTTCTGGCCAGAAATTGGACTTAGCAAAACGATCGTATGCCCATCCATTTAAAATTCATCTAGTTCATTTGACACCCAACGATTTTCAAAGAAGGCTTGACTTTATTGCACGCTTAAATATTTTAGCAGAAGAAAATTTAAATGTTTTCAACTACATATTCTGGAGTGATGAATGTCGCTTCCACAATAATGGCATTGTTAACAAGCACAATGCTCATTACTGGTCGAATCAAAATCTAAACGGCTGTGTAATTGGTCCTTATTTTTATGAGGAAACTCTAACTGGACAGCGTTATTTAAATTTTCTGCAGAATGTGTGGCCAGGTTTAATTTGCTCCAGCTCACAATGCCCGTATTGTCACTGACTACTTAAATATGATTTATCCTTATGGATTGGTAATAGAGGTCCGATGCCTTGGCCTGCGCGTTCTCCGGACTTGTCTCCTCTTGATTTCTTTTTATGGGGTTATTTAAAGGAAATTGTATACACTGAGAATTCTATAAATTTGGAGGATTTGAAGAATAAAATTCGTCAAAGTTGCCAAACAATAACGCGACAAATGGTAATTCCTGCATGTAACAGAGCGTTAATGCACCGTATGGAGGCTTGTGTGCAGACCGGTGGCGCACAATTCGAGCACCTTTTGTAAATTTTTTATTAGTTAATTAATTATTAAGAGAAAATAATGTTAATTGTATGATTTATTGTCAAATATGTACGTAGTAAAATACCTTTCGTTCAAAAAACTTTTCTCAGTAGTATTTCGACAAGTTTCTCATTTATTTAAAAAACTGCAAATGTAATTAAAAAATTCTTCAGACAAAAGCTATTTGTATCTTTCTGGTTAATATAACGCTGCATTCAAAAATAAAGGTTTCCATTAAAAAAACAAAAGTTGACCTTCAAAAGACCTTCAAGACGATAAGCAAATGTAAAGCTGACTCTGTCATTTCGTAGATTTTAAGAGGTAAAGCAACTTTTATTTGAAATATTTAATCGTAAATATACCGGGTGTGGAATTACAGCCTGTAAAATAAAATCCGGGACACCCTGTATAGACACGCAATGTTAAAACTAAAGAATCTTTCAAACAAAGAGGTGCGATGGGCTGGTGGCGTAATAGCATGCAGAAACCAAACATTGATATTATGCACATCGGTGCGAAACCCGATTCTTAGATAAAGATACGGTGGTGTTTTGAAGCTTATAATATTGTGAAAAAAGCAATACATATGGAATAGACGACTATCTTTCATATTAAGCCATCCTAATGTTATATATGTACAAACTTACATATGAAAAATATGGTCATACTTTTTAATTCCACATATAAACCTAACACAACTATTCTGCAATTTTTGTATACTGTGTGCCATGGAAGGACCTTAGACAACATTGCAGTAATTGAATTGAAAATCTCAATTTATAGGAGAAAATGTTAAAAATTAGAATACCAATCGTATCAAGTTACCTTAGCCAGCAGAACATGTTTTAATAATTAAAGTTCGAGAAAAAACTGCCGCTTCAATTTCAGCCCTAGACAAGCTTCTAATGGCATTTTGTATTCTTTCCATCATGTTTCCTCGGGTTGTCGGTTGTTCTTGAAACACCAAGTCTTTAAGTCTACCCCACAGATAGAAATCTAAACAAGTTAAATCCGGCGAACGCGCTGGCCACGGAAATAGCACCATAGCATCGCATAAAAGCTTTTTGGTATCCACCGACAAACAATCTTTATGAGAATAAAGCTTCTTCAAATTGGGGATAATCTTTCCTGAGACATTGTCTTCTAAATTCTGAATCCATCGTCAGTAGTTTTTGATCATCCCGAAGTCTCATCGTCTCCTGAGCTTGGACGGTCACATTTAAATTCTCCTGGCCAAAATGTCACTGTGATAAATGATGGTGCAGAGCCGCTGTATACAGCGTCCAATTCGTTATTAATTTGCGTTGACATGTTGCCTTTCTTATAGGAAATATTTAACGATTATCAAACTGCAATTCAGGTATAATTTAGCTTTGAAAAAGTATGGCCAAAAGCTATTTTGAGTTAACATTTTGTTCTTCAATTAGTTTCAATCTTAATTAGTTGTTGAGGTAGTCAGACAAGAAATACAGCTTACGAAACCGATGTAACTAGCACCGATTACAGGTTAAAAAAAGATAGTAGTCATAGATATTAAAATGGATGAAATTCTTTTCTAGTTTGATTTCCTGTATCATATACGCCACTGGTGGGCTTTATTGGAGATCAAATGATGTATTTGTTGTTTGTTATTTCTTTGATTCATTGTTTATTTTATTGAACTTTAATCTGAGCATGTATGTAGATATGAGTCAACAAGAGGTTCAAGAGCATTATTAAAGTAAAAAAAAACGTTTTTTTTTTTTGCTTGTAAACAGGACACCCTGTATAGGCAAATTTATCTCGCTCCATCATAATGGTTCTTCTAGTATAACAAACTGTTGAAGTGCACCCTGCTGTAGTAGCTGCTTGATTTCAGATTGTAGAATATCGAAGAAACTAATAAGGTAATATAGAGGCATAATTAGGTGTAAATAGTCATTCAGGAGATTACCACCAATCGGACAGTTGGATTAGTCGTAGTTGTATGCAGTGTCCTCGATGCACGAGTAGTAGTAGCTGTTGAAACTGTGTACATTTATACTTGATGGGATTGCTGACCGCTCAATCCCATTCTAACCAGTGATAATATTATTGTCGTATAATTTGAGCAGACTATATACCTCTGATACGAATTATCTTAACGATAAAAAATTATTTCTTTTCTCTTCAACTTTATTTTTGATTTTGGAACACTCGCTGTTGGAATACTAGACTGGTACAAATAAAGAAATAATTTTTGCAAATTTTGAATGAATGTTTTGTGATCACTGTTGAGTTTGTTAAAGTAGTAGTCTGATGTTCTTCAAACACTAACTGTCCCTCGTTACTGTGGCCGGTCAGATCTATTATGAGTACCCTTAATTAATGTATTAATTACTCTTGTAAACTTCTGAAGAAATTTAGGGTCTATTTTGGCGGTTATAGCTAGTTGTATGTGCTCTTGTTCAAGGCAGTGGTATTGTTGTCGTGCTTCAGCGATGCAGTTGCCAATAATGTGTTCTGCTCTTTCCGTTGAGGGGAAAGAAGAAATACATATGTTCACCTTGCTAACGTTTTCCCAAACATTCTTGGACATGGAGTATTTTCCCAGGAAGATAAAGCTCCAATCAAATTGCCCTTTCAGGTTTGCCATCTTTGTGATCATTGTTGTAGGCTTTGAAGATGGCGTATCATCTACACCATCTACAGTGTACCTACAGTGAGGCTTGCCCTCGTCGTTCTTTTGTTTTTGGCCACCATACTAGTGCTGGTTTCATTGCTATTTGTGTGTTTCATTATTACTTATTTCATATAATATGTATGTGCTTGCACCTTATTAATATTGAATTATTTATATTTAAATAATAATGGAATGTCTCAATTCTGTTTTGTAAAGGAAGACATCATTTTTATAACAGTCTGCACTGTAATGACCTCTATGTACTTAACGTAGTGAACCGCAGCATCGACTGAAATGAAAGGTGGGTAAGGAAATTAACGATCACTCGTAATGAATTTAAAGCCAATAGATGGCGACATTAGCAGGCCACGTCATTACCGAATCAATTAAAAAATACGACGATCGAAGCAGCACGTCCTTTCTATTATCTCTTCGTCGGTGTGTACCAATATGCATGTAGATGTGTAAGTATCCCGGGTTTGAGGCTCGCCGATCTCTTTCTATTTAATATACTTTAAACGTGAACGCATAATGCTTGACTGCGTACCGGGACGATATGGGATTCGCCAAGTGACATCACTAAAATATTCAATAGCCCAGATATGCCAATCAACGTGTATGAACGTGCGCATTCGAGCAAGAACGTGCGTGCCTTGATTAAATTCGCTATAAATAGGCGACCCATCATCGATTTTTTTTTACCTTTTGATATATATTATAGAGGTTAGGTTTTTCCAGGAAATTTAGACTGAAATAAATTCCACTAAATTATGTACCTATTTTTTAATTAAAAATTTAACTTGTTCTGGTGATTCTTCTCGGTAATTCAGGATATAATTTGCAATCACTTAAATAAAGCATGTGTGAAAATAATGCTAAGAAAGGAATCTGATTCACCAGAAGAGACTTTGCCAAAAATTATTTTGCCCAACTGGAATTCGGTTAAACGTCGGAATAGTTAGCGACAGAAACATACATATTGTTTGCCATATACATTACATATATTTAGATAGTAAGGATCAGAAGTCTTACGATAGAAATGCATTACTTTCCCCCTTACGTTGAAAAATCAATAATAACCCTCTAGGAAAACAACAAACTGCCACCCGCATACATGTATGTAAACATTGTCATGGTATTACTTTTTTGCGGGTTCTAAAAACAGTTTACTTTATTGAATCTGTTCCCATGAAACCTTTGTTTTTTCTTTCATTTGTGATGTTGTGGGTGCTACTCATACCGGATTTAAAGATAAACCTTACAGCTTGTGCATAACTATGCGTGCATATTTTGTATGAAAGTGAAATGTTGTCGTGCATATATAATTCTGTTAATTTTATTGTCACTTTCCTATGGTGATTATCGGTCTTAATACCTTCACTTGACATATCTGAATAGGTGAAGGCTACTTTGAACGTTAATTGGATGGTAAATATGCAGCTACTGGGTGGTATTTAATGTTGAAGTAAATATCTTCGCGGTGATTTATTCATTGGTAAAGGCTATGATTTTTTTGGTTTTCTTAATTTTTATAAAATATTTTTTAATCGCGAGGACATTTATATGTAAGTATTTGTATACATTTTAGTTTTATGTATTTGAACTTCCATTGATTGAAGTTAGATCTCCTTATACTTAGTCTGAGTTCGTGGTTGGTATAGGGTTGACCATTTAAAGTGGCGGTTTTTGAAGTCGTGTAAAAATACGAAACATTAAATAAACAACAACATGAACGGTTTAACAAATCAAGTTTTCGAAAGTGGCCATCTCCACTAACAATAATATATCGCAGCCTCTTCTCAAATTCTCTACAAACTGTGTGAAGTGTGGCCCGAGGAATTGCTTTTATTCGTTAACGTATTGCCATTTCAAAGTCGTTCAGGGATTGTGGAGAATCACGATAAATATTATTATAGAAATGGCAAGGATTTAGGTCAGGACTATATGGAGGCTTTCGCTTTTAAAAATGTTTGAGCGGCAAGACCAATTATTCTGTTGGCGAAATTTTCATTAAGGACTAGAAAAGTTGGCTCCATACGATGTGTACGAGCCTCATCTTACAGAAACCATGCAAGTAGGTAATGGGCCACCTTGAATACCCCCACCACTACTCGTTCGGTGTCATACGTGACGCTGTCGTAGGTAGTTCCAAAACTATATGCGCGAGATTACTGATGAGTCATCCATACCTACGCTGCTAGCGGTGTGCGTACTTCAGGTAAACCAAGGAGCATATCATATAAGAATGACTCATTCAACGTTAAAAATTAGACCCTTACGCTAGCGCACTCTGATGAGCATATGGCGTACTAAATTCGTAAACAACCGCGATGGCGGCATTTTTAAATTACTATAATATTTTCTTTTGCTACTGAATATGCTCTAAATACGTGTTTCGATCTTATTTGATCTCATCAGTGCGATATGTCTATAAGTATTACGTATTTACGTGCATATAAATAAAAATTTGTCTTAGAAATGCATAAGCTGCCTAACCTTTCTCGAGTTTCGAGTCTAAGATCTGTCATTAGAAAACCGACAAAGATCATCATGAAACTTCCTGATTATTAAACTCATAGATATATTTAACAATTATTGTTCTCGAACTAAAGATTGATAGCTGTTACCAGCACTTTTTTCTGAATAGAATTTACATGACTAAACGATTTCGACCACACAACCATCCTATCGTCAATGTTATTAAAATATAATACCAAACTAAGAGTGGGATAAAGAAACCTATTTGTGTCACAAAATTTCTTAAACATTGTAAAAGTATGATGGAGTTCTACATTAGCAGAAAATAAAGAAGATTTACAAACCTCACAATCAGGTAAATTAAGCTTTCTGAGAAAGAATCCACATACATAAGGTGACAACTTGACAATTTAAATCATTTTCATCATTAATTGGAACATTTAGAGAATAATTTTCTAATTCATTCTTATCCAACGTACCATTTATATCACTTCCAGGCTCAATAGAAGTCATAAATTTAATGATTGTAGATTAATTAAGATATGCTCACTATCTTGCTCACAATTGAATCCGATAGAATGAGAAGACACTCAATTATATAAAATACAAGTTTTAAAATTGGCAATAAGTTGATGACAACGTAGATGTTGAAGGTTGAGCTGAAAATAGAAACAATTAGTATTCGCTTGTTTTAAAAATTGGAGCTTTCTACTGGGGTGCTTTCCGCCGGTGGGTTATTCCTTCCAAAAGCAGTACCTACGCAAGTGTCTTGCCGTAGCTTCACGACGCAATATAAAAACCAAGAAATGCCTATACTATACAAGCACTCATGCTATATTATTGTAAACGCTCTGTAAACGAGTGCAATGAAAAAAGATACAGATTAGAAACGAACCACGTGGTTTCGACCTTTTCGGTCTCATCAGCGTTTCCCCAAATGTAAAATCAGATGCAGATCTTGCTCCGTTTCTAATGCTTGACCTTTTTTTTTTGATTGTCATGAGGGTTGACAGGGCGAATCCAACAATATACCATGAGCACCTATCACAGGTATTTTTTTTTTAATATTTTGGTATTTCTCGATATTCTCAATAAAACAATTAATCAAAGAATTTCCAAGGTTTCCTGATAATGTTGTTGCAACAAAAATTCCGCTGTAGTCAATCATTTCTAATGAAAACTTAGTAACAAAATGTTAGTTGGTCAATATTTCTAAATTGTATAGTTCTAATAATGTGGCAAATTAAACTTATTCCAAGCTTTCCTTATGTTGTTGTAGCAGCTAAAAGAAGCAATATTGTCAACTAACGCTCTTTTAAAGTTTTCCACTTCTCCCACGTGCCTACCTTTTCGAAAAGTGTGGTTAACATTTTATTATGTAGTTATAACGTTAATTCAACAAGTACATATGTTGAAACAATGGGATTTTCATGTTTGCTTCACCATATTTGGTAAGATGTTGTAAAACTACTTTGTTACACCTATCTTTAGAGAAATTACGCGTCATTACACTTACACAGTATCATCTACACTTAAATCTAATTTTATCCCAAACTACTAAATTACACGCAGAAATCCGGAATGTCTTGCCCAATTTAAGCACCTTAGAGTTGTGAGCCAATTGGTCGGGGGGCAATTAGAGGTTAGCTAAGGGAGAGAGAATTGTTGACGTGATGACTCATCTTCTAGTTGGTAGGTCATCGCTATTCGCTTTGGTCAATACGCTATCGTCGCCGTCTAATAAAGATGCAGTTTAGCAGGTAATTTAGACACTTTAGGCTATCCAATTATGTCCGTTAGTGCTGTTGAAAACGACGCTCTCGGTTAATTTCACGGAGGCCTTCGCAGAAACGCTCTCCGCTCAACGCCGTCTTTGTAACATTACCTAATGATGATTTATATTGCATAATTAGGAAGAAAAATCTAATCGATTTACGTCTTATTATTGTACGTATTCGGGTCGTTGTGTAATTTAAATTTTGAAAAGGCTATTTGTTATATTCGTGTAATTTTCTTTTAGGTAATATGAACGTTAATAGGTTAATTGCGAAAAAAAAAACGTTCCTTCTAAATTGAGAATTTCAAAAGGTGTTGCGCCAAAAAAATGTCATTAGTCGGTTATTTGTCGTTGATACGCTAAATTAATCGCTCTAATTTGTAACATAATACAAAATAATTGTCGGCGTACATTCATTGGTGATTATAATAGTTAACAAATATCAATGACTAGATCCGTTTCGAGAAAAATTTTAAATTATTTTAAAGGGGCAAAACCAATTATCATACCATATTGGTTCTTCTGGTTTTGTGTGAACACTTAAATTAGACAGAAATACCTGCTGTACAATAGTATTGGCCACCACTATCTTATTTGCTGATATTTTCTCACCGCAATTGTTAGGAAAAAGACTAATCATGGAATAGTCTTGTAGATTGCCGTTTTTTGTTTGTTTTCTTTGAGATTATTGAACCACAAAGTTTCTAAAGAAGTCCTTAGAAAGCTGACAGCCTGATCAGCAAACCGTCAAGTAAAAACTTATCAATGCGACAATACCTGGTAATATCAACCTGGTAAACAGCGATTGTGAAAACCGAGTGCTAACTAAAAGAGTATCCATGTCTACAAATGTACCAAATCTTCTGCTTCACCAAAGTATTTAAAAGTGTTACTCCAAATAGAGTAGCAGTGTAGTAGCATAGGCTATATGGCTAAGATGAAGGGTCTGACAGTACATACAAATATTTATTTTCAAATCAAAATTTGATACACACTATAACTAATGCAGCCTATTTGTTATTTACCAACAGAAAAGAGATCCCACGAGATTGCTTTAGAACTTTTCTTAAGTGTCTTAGCATAGTGCAAGAGTTAGCTGTGGAAAACAAACTGATCAGTGCTTCTTAACATTCTAGCATAGAAAAAAAGCACTAGGTAATCGACAGACTGTTGGCTTTTATAGGGTCAGAGCCAGATTCTGGAATAACCTGGGAGATTATCAATCTAGAGATAATATTGAAGCGAAATCATTGTGGCTAGTGGCGGAAGCGGCTAGTGAAAAAGCATTTGTGCACTTACTGAGTCTCTTAGGAAGGTGAAGAAGATTTCTTCTGTACTAGGCTGATACTAGGAAGCACATCTTCCACGCTGTTATATAAGACGAGATTATGTTGAGTAATAAAACAAGATTGCACAAATGGTTGCAGTACGGATACCACATGAGGCCACCCCTTAACTATGATGGAAACTTTCCAAGAGTACATTTCTTGATTTAATAGGGCAAGCCAGTTGGATTCTTAAATGGGACACAGTTATCAAGTGCTTCCTGATTCCTAGAATCGACAGAGGTGTTGATAAATCGAGCTATCATGCGAATAAAGACCGAAGATGCAAAAAAGTATGGAATTATTGCTCGTAAGGATGGCCAAAGTTCTATGTCCAGTGAAGTCATAGAAATTTTAATTAAAGGAAACAATCATCTGCAACGACTTTTCACAGCATTCTGTTGAAAATTGCGCTCCCATCTCGGGCTGCTATAAAACAGTAAAAGGAACAATAACTGAAGAGAACTATTTTGATAATTCAAAAATGGGAAACCCGAGGAAAAATGTAAAGTGCACTTGGTTGCTTTGAGAAGCAGAAAAGTGATCCATAAAAAAATATGTGAAAAATATTGAAAAAATAATCCAGAGATTTGATAATGAAAGCTCTGATAGAGCTAAACAAGAGTGAACTGTAATGGCCGGAGAAAGTAAAATTAATTAAGCGAATGATTGATTTGAATTGATTTTATTGGAAAGCCTTGGTGACTAAATCGTGCAAACAGGAAAAGGAAGATGGCAAAGGAAGTTCAGCAAACTGTAATTGTCGAGTTCAAAGTTGGCTTTATACTGGTAAAGAACTGAAAATGATGGACACTCAATGTATGAAATCAGTCAAAAACGCGAAAATATCCTTCAGCAACGATTAAGATTGCGATTGCAAGCTTCTGAAAATTATTAGTATCCGCTACATGATCCGAAAATTATTTTATTCTATTATTTAATATTAGCAATTTTAAACATTTTTAGCAGAATTATCCGCGATTGTTGAAGAAATTTCAATTGTTCTCTGAGTATTAACTACTTATCGGAAAATTTTGCCATTTATACTTCATCCTGTGTATTAATACAGTACAGGATAAATATAGTTTAGCACTGGTCCTCTCCTTGCTCCGCTACAAGCACAGCAGTGAGAGGAGATCAGTGGGAGTGATTTCTACGATCTCAGCAGTAAATTTTAAACAGCACTACAGATGGTTTAAATTAAACTCTGTTCTCGTCTTCCTGTGACCTACTTATACGTCATTAGTAAACAAATCTAGTTTACGAGTAAAAATTGCAATTTAATTCTCTTGCAAAACGTTGCATATTTCATCATAGTCCTTCAATATTAGAACATCTCAATTAATGACAAACATCCTCGTCTCTCCTTCTCTCTTCTTTTTAAGTAAAACTAAACCAGAACGTTGACGATTCTGTTACCAATTCGCTAATTCACATCATATCGGATATGCAATTTACATACTGCGTCCTTCCTCATTAACATCGTTGTCAAAATCAACCGAGATAATCAGAATACGCCAGCATGATGCTGCTGGAATGAGCAAACATTTTATTTTTAGGCAAATGATGATAATCGCGCGATGGCTCATTCATTTTTCCGTAATAGCGCGCATTCGGATGTGTACGGGCAGAGTCCCTCAGTCATCGCATTAATATGTATAGTCATGACGGTGTTGTCTCATCGCTCGCGCGCACTGCTCTGCGGCAGCATCCTTGGAATTTTAATGCCGATTTGCAATTCAGATCGTCAAGTTCACGAGCGAATTATACGACGCAGCGGTTCAGGTCTCCCCGTAGGACAGCAGAGAAAAATAACAAAGCCCTAGTTAGGCGACGTGGGTATGTGAAGAAGATGGAAGCTTTGAGATTCTCTTTCGAAACGCACAGAAACTTTTCTTGCTCGTATTCTAGAGAATTGGACCGAAAAGAATTGGCGGGCAACAGGAAAGTACCATCTAATTATCTAATTACATATTCTACGGTTCTTGCGGGGACACAATTTACTACTTAATTTGTATATGTATATTCGCTAAGTTTATTTTCTGTCTTGAAAGATGTTACCTAAGTACTCTACAGGAGTCAGATGAAAATTGTGGACTTACTTTAAATGCCAGATACTGTATTTATTCTAATTAGCACCACTACTTCAATAAACGCTCTATTCCAATAGATACTACAAGAGAATAAGGCCGGACTAAACAAACGCTTTATCGTTAAGGCCAGTGACGGTTGAGTTAGCTTCAAACGAGTCCAATGATGTAAACAAGAGCATTGCATCTTACATTACGTATCCCAAAATTTATGAAAATTGTAAGAGACGATTTAGTTGCTATGATGAATGAGCCCAAAATCTTTTTATGTGATTTTAAACGCAACCATGACCCTGACTGAGTGTAAACCTCTACCGATCGTAATCGACTCACTTTTAAGAACAAGAATACTAGAGAAACAACCCGCCAGTAGTTCTAGAATCAGTTTGGTGGACATTTTCATTTCAAGGACTTCTCTTAGCATGGGTTAGTCATAGTTGTCACGTCAGTGTAGAAACCACTAATGAGTTGGAGCAGTAGTACCAACTTCACTCTGCTTGCAGATGACCCGACCAAGATACAATGTCAAGTTGTGACACGACATTTATCAATTTCGTGTCTTAGAGTTACTTGTACTGCTGAGTTTCGTTCATTCATGAGATATGCTATTCTACGAGGTCTGGTAATAAAGTATTCGGAAACGTTTTTTTTGGTGTCCTCGTCGCAACACTGCGATCCGCCACACGATCGGGCGCGGTAGAGGGGACCTTGAACTAAACGCCACCCAGGCTTCAACTCGTTTCACGCGGTAATCTGCGTGTTATGCCGGAGGAATGAACGTGTGTTTCGCAATTCTGTAGATGATGTCTACGCCAGAATATTTTGAGCAAAGGGTAACGTTAAAATTTTTAGCTAAGTGGAGGAAATCCATAATTGAAACGTTCACAACTTTGAAAGAAGTATATGGCGACAATTTAATGCCAAAATCGTCATTCTATGAGTGGTACAAGAAGTTTGAGGAGGTGCTAGAGGAGTGCAATGACTCTGGTCCACTAACTGAAGTTCGCACCGCCACCTATCTGCAAAAAGTCGAGCAAGTGTTGAAGGATGATCGTCGATACTCGATTGGACACATAATGGAAGTTACTGGTATCGATCGTGAGAAAGTTCGACTGATTTTACGTGACGATTTGGGCATGAGGAAAGTGTGCGTCAAATTGGTTCCCAGATTGCTGACTTCTAACCAAAAGGAAACTCGACAACGCATTTGTCAGGACTGGCTCGACAACTGTAGAATGTTCGATCGTGTGATTACTGGTGATGTGAGTTGGATATTCCAATACGATCCAGAAACCAAACAGCAGAGTTGTGAATGGAAGAAACCTGGGGAGTCAAGAACCAAAAAGGGGCGCATGTCCACATCGCAGGTGACGGCCACGATTATCAAATTTTTCGACTCCAAAGGCATCATTTTGAAACAGTGGGTGCTCAACGAGCAAACTGTAACTGCTACCTACTATGTTGAGGACCTAAAGTCATTGTGGGGCCGAATTTTTAGCATCCACAGGGACTCTTGTGTTGGAACACCCAGATTTAACCCCATGTGATTTTTTCTCTTCCCTAAAACGAAGGAGGTGCTCCAGGGGAGTCCTTTTGTTACCGAAATGGTCACGAAACAGGCATGTACAGGGGGTCATGAACGCTCTTGATGAACAAGCTTTCCAAAATTGTTTCCAGCCGTGGAAATCACGAATGGAAAAGTGTGTACGGGCCGGATGGGAGTATATTCAAGGATTTAATATCTAATTTGTGACCAATTTGAAATATAAGCTCTGAAAACCAAATTTTCAATATAGAAGTAGAGATGGTGCTGGTTATCACGATGGTATGTGACATATTGCTTGCCCGAAAAGATTAAATAAATTTGCCAGAAATATCTTGAAGAAACTTAATGAAGAAGTATTTGTTTTTTAAGACCTTCTATTCTATACAGAAATGCTTGTATAATAATTGTAATTATAATTATTAATTTAAAACCATTAGCGTTTGTGTGGGAATCCTTTTTCACAAACGCACTCACGTCTAATATTTGATTTCACTAATATTAATTCCGTTTCACAAAATAAATACTAAAGCTTTATATCGGTTAGGCAAGCTTGGCAGTAACTAATGCGTAATGTTTAGGAAATTAATCTATATTATTGTTCTACGATTTCGCTTTTCACGCTCATACCGATTTATATGCGTTGATTTAACAACGCAAACCATCCAACGGTGTAAACTAGGTTAACATTATGTTAATTTATGGTAATTTATGTATAATTTGTTGCCTCTGACGTAAATAATTAATCTAATATGTGTGCGAGCTCTGGCATTTTGAATTAGAAATATTTAGCTTCCTTCCAGACACTAGGAGATTAATGATAAAGGGTTGTAAAGTTCGGTTTCATCTTGTGGTAGGATGTGTTGAGATGTTTTATTTGTATTTATATAATCGATTTTCTGCGCGTGCACTTGAAATTTGTTGCCAATAGTGTAGTCTTTTTTTTGTCGCAAACCTTTTTTGGCAAAAAAATCAAATAACCTGTATTATGTGTATGGTTAAAGGATACTGTTTTGTTTGTTTTTCGAATTCATGAAATGAAACTTTGTTTACACTTTAATAAGTAAATAAATATCCATCTATATAATATGCTATTAGAATCAGGTACTGTTTAAGTTTCACAGAATTACTATTGCAATATTTGTTTAGGATAGTGGCAGGCGCAGAGATAAATACCCGAGATAAACTCAGTCGTCGACTTAAGTGTGAAAATCAAATACAAGATTATAGGATTATTATTTAAGAGTACCTTAAGAATAAAATCATAAGTAAGGTATAATGATAAATTAGGTTTCCAATTAAGGATATACTGCTGCTATCTAAGGTAGAATTCGGAAGAAATACACCTCGAACAGTAGCAGTGTCATAACAATTGTTTTACTAGATAAACTGTGTCATGTAATTAGACATTTGTAACTGTCAATACACAGCCAACAGTTGCTGACTAACAGACGCTGAGATAGCGTCGCCTACTGACGTTAAATGAAACTGAAGTAAAATGAAACAAAAATAAAGAATTTTGATTAGATTGATTCATATATAAAAACGTAGCTGGATGAAGTAAATACTACATGTACTGAAAAGTCTCGTGATTTTTTAAATAGATGGCGACACTACCAAGTAATTGAAGGTACATGACATTTCGTAAAAGAAATGGGAAAGAAGAATATTGCCTCTTGATAAAACATTGTTTTTAAATCGGAAAAACTTCTCAGCAATCATTACAATGGTTGCAAAAATTTTTATTCCACATCTGCTCCGAGAACAGTTTATCGCTGGTTTAATGATTTGAAATGAAAATAGGTCTTACAAGAATCGAAGTAGCGTTGTGAAAGCCCAAAAGAGGGTACGAATGTCGAAATTGTAAAGTCAAAGTGATGTTGAGACTTTTCTCAAAGTTTTGTGATGATGAACAAAACATTGTTCCATTACTATACGCCTGAGTCCATTAGGCAGTCTGCAGAGTCGTTACAAAAACTACAAAAGCCAGCCAAACCTATCAAAAGATCAACGCTCGGTCGGGAAGGTTATGGCTTCCGTTTTTTGTGATTCGAATGGCATAAGTTTTATTCAGTACCTGCCAGAAGGGAAGAACAGTCATAGGAGGAGGAAATAAAGAAAAAACGGTCCCATCATATGACGACGAAAACGGATTTGTTATTATCATGGCAATAACACACCGTCACACACGTGCTTGAAAGCGATGGTCAAATTGAACAAATTACGATTCTTATTCTCTAGACTTGGCCTCCTTCGACAATTATCTCTTTCCTAACCTCAAGCGGTGGCCCCAGCGGAAGATATTTAGATCGAACGACGAAGTCATCGCGGAAACCGAGATGTTTGGTACTACCAATTGAAATACTGGAAGATATATCAATCGTGTATCACCCTCGAAGGCAAATAACTAAATATAATTTTGCCCAAAAAATGGAACTGTTTGAGCCAATGTAGTACGATTGAATTATCTCTATGGAAAGTGGTATTACTGTCATACAACGTCGTTCTCTACTATTGAGGGTTCTTTATCCCTTTTGCACTTCTACCTAGCAACACTGTCCAAAGATGTAAATATCTTCTGTTTATACCAGGGCTATACAAAAGTCGTCAAGTTAGTTAAAAAGAGGTTAGAAACGCATTGACAATAACTGCAAAAAAAATTAGATAATAACGAAAGGACTCCTATTTGAAGATGCAAGGGATCAAAATGGTAACTTGTGGCTCAGTACGTGTGGAGTCCCTCATTCTAGCTATGGATATAAGGAACCAGATATGGGAGGTTGGCATCTTCTTATAGCCCTGATCTTGCTTTCTGGAATTTTCTAGTCAAAAATAAATTATAGAGATGACAATTTGCTTTTTACCAGCAATTCTCTTATTCACTTGTCTAAATTATTTGTTTGTTAACCGCTTTAAATACCAATCTATCTTTAAAGGGAACATAGTTAATTTTTGACAAAATTTATACATAATTAGCACCCAACTCATACATTATAATTCAAAATTTGTGTGTTCTTTTTTGGCTGTAATAAAACGAACCGACTAAACGATAGCGTTGGTTATTTTTAAAACACTCTGTTTATATTTTTAACTTTAATCAAAATTACGTCAGCATCAGAATTTAAACAAATCTGTCCGATTATATAAACGTGATACTTTATTCAACAAACATTATATGTATACCAAGAAATAATTCTTACAAGTAGTTTGCAACTTCCCGTCGTATTTTTGTTTCTCAGAATATCTGAGTAGAAATGTCTTAAAATAGATTTATTGTCTACACATTGACCTTAAAGGAATAGGTCATATTTACGTTGATTTTTTTCAAGATTTCCTTTCGTAAGTATACTCAAGTGTACTTTGATTAATGCCGCACTTAATAAACAATACAATTTAATTAAAAACTTATGCCAGCTGTAACTCTTTTCTTAGATCTCTACTAAATCTTATATTAAACAATTTTTTCTTTGTATAGATTTCTTTTATGCTACAGCAGATGCTAAGCTCACGCAACAGCTTCAAAGCATTGATATGTTAATCGATGTCCATTTATTAAAATTATTCCGTCTTTTTCACTTAGATCTCCTCCATCATACACAGAAGAACTAGTTTCCCTCTTTTTAAACACGCCGGTCTCCCATACGCTCCAAACTAAAACACATACACATATAACTTTGTACACACAAACAGCACAAAGATTTCTCTTTCTAGAGTAACTTCTCGTGTTCTCCAGAGATGCTGTGAGAGGGACAACGGTCAAAAGGAGAGACGGACTAGCCAGAAGCAGCACCAGCCGTCTAATTTTACCATCAAACGGAAGGGTTGCGATGAAAGGGTTACGCTGCTGCTATATCGATTTACATTAGAAGCGATTTCGATGGAATTTTCGTATTTGAATATTAAAAGGGCGAAGGGAGCCTGGCTAGCATTTCATTATTTTCGTATGATAATTTCGTTAAATCTGTGAGAAACGCTTTACGAGATTGGATACAAGAATATCCTGATATCCGTATACGTTTGATGGTATCTTGTATAATGGAATAAATTTTCAACTAAACTGGATAAATTTAATACGATTAAATATGTTGGGATTAGAAAACGTGTCCTAGTAATATCGAATAGTAAGAAAATTGTATTTCGCATTTGTTATATTCATAAATATGTCAAGCAATTATCCTAAACAAACATCCGTTTGATGTTAACACCACTCACGTAGTTCCAACTTGCAACCTAGGTTTCACAATTTAATTTCTACCTCGTTAAACTAATTTTCATTACTCTATTTGTTCCCAAACACAGGGGATAACGCGTGAAAGTTTTTGCGCGAAAAGCAGGCCGGTAAAAATGTGTTCTACTTTATCACAGCAATTCACTAATGGACTAATGGATTGAGTTACAAACGTAATCAATTTCCAGTAACATTTTGCTTCCAGCTAACGTGTATGGAGCCGTTGATAAATTTCAATATTGCATGGAATTGATTCGTATTAGCTTTCGCATTATTCGTTCTAAAATACGTATGTACATATGTATTTGTTAATTGTAAAAAAGAGATATTTTGTCATCGAGGAAGAAAGTTCAAAAACCTCTTGAATTTTTGCATACAGAAATGAAATACATAAACAATTAGTCTTCTCTACCACATAAAACAATTGCATTTTTTATGTAGATAATATCACGACGATAGAGGAATGTTAATGAATATCTCAATATAGTATCTACAATACTTATATGACGTATAAAACTCCATTGTATAGATCACAGATCCTTATATATGTGCTTCGATTAAACGCATACGTTGCATGCATATTTGTTGCATCCTATTACATTGGAGATGTTATGTTAGTTATGCAGACAATTGATGTCTAATTAGGCGTTCCATTGGCCCGATGACCTTTGCACATATGTATACCTTCGACGTTTGCAAAGATATTGAGTGACGTCAGGAATACCTAAGTAGATAATTAACAGTCTTGGATGCCGACTGAAATGCATATATCGAACCTAACATTGCGGGCAAGCTTTGAGACACGATACGGTTAATGTTCATTATCATTAGGGTTTATTATTCAAAATGTTAGATTATATCCGTGATCTATTGGATAGAACGCCTCAATTTTGACATCAACATATTTGAATCTTATACAAAGTGATTTAAATTTTCTAAATTTCTCCTAACATAATAATTTCTGATCAAGTAATTAAATATATATTTATGGATATATTACTTTTGAAGGATAACCTCTCAAATATAATTAAATCAGGAATAATTTCAAGACTAGCATGATCGGTTTTGTTTCGCGAACGAACTATTATTGTAAACGAACTATTCTCCTCTAAATCATTCGCGACCCAATAGTTGGCAAATTTGATCATTTTGCTTTGCGAATTGTTAAATTCTACCAGTTTCACAACGTTCTACGTTGGATGTATAACTTTGGTAGTTTTGATGCGTTTAATGGTAGGATTAGTAGGTTGAGATAACAAAGAAGATGTGGATCTATTTATTTCCTTTTTTCTTGTCCCCTGAATTATCCCAATAATAAAAACAAACTTAAAAAATGGTCTGCATCCACAGAATTTTAAGTCTGCAGCATAGAGTGGAAGTGATTGTTTGAAATGAGACGTGCGTAAAGTATACTTGCTTGTTTTGCACAACGTTTTGATCATGACTTGCTTTGCGGAAACTGACATGAATATCTAATTGACTTCCTATTATAATAATATATAACATATCTATACAACATATCTATACACTTTTTTTGTCGGTGGAAATCCCTTATTGTCATCGTGTACTTAGTTCTATCGCAACATGATAGTGCAATCGGTAGGTGCCCTGGTGACTGATTTACCCACTAAAACCACCCCTTTGTCTCCTGATATCTGCATGGAACCATCTGTTTATCTTCATCATGAAGGCATGAGTGTTCCTAAGTTTCTCTCGGTTCTGATTAGATTTCCTCCATTGTTATTTTAAGTTCTTTTGCTCTAATTATCTTCCTTGTCATTTCATGTATAGCTGACCACTTATCTTTAGGTTTTATCATAATGGGGCTTCAGGCGGAAATACAGGCCATAGATCCTTGCATCAAAGAAAACCTCAACAAAAACCGGAGGAGCACAAACATAATCAAGCTGCTTTAAAAGCTCTAACCTCTAAGAGTTGTGAGTCTGTTGGTCTGGGAATGTCGGAAGAATGTGACAAGGTTAGCCACGACAAACAGGGTATCCCTGTTGTGGGTACCTGAGCTCACCAATACTAAAGGAAATGATATGGCTGGTTGAACTTGCATTTCATTGGTCCGGAACTCTTCTTTGGCATTTCCAAAATCCAGCTCAAGAAGGAAGTTCGAGAATGGAAGACAAAGGCCTCCCTCTGGACGAAAATACATCTCAGCAAGTCAGAGTTAAGGACTTTCACGGACCTTCTGATTGGACACTGCCCTCTAAGGTACCACCTTAAAAAGATGGGCAAACTTGATCAAGACACGTGTCGTTTCTGCGAACTGGGAACTGAAACAGCCGAACACATACTTTACGAGTGAGAAGCCTTAGCACCCAAACTAGTCCTGAAGTTTGTCAAGAACATTGGAATAGAAGGGTGCTGATGGGATAAGATAATCACAATAGATCAATAGGTCGCAGTGAGGACAGGTGCGTGGAACCTCAACGACCCACTTGCAATATAATACAATACAATCGTAATTGGGAGTCGCCACATTTCAACGATTGACAAAACTTCTATTGGCTCAATACAAATTTCCTCCTTCTAAAAATTGTTGAAGCTTTAGTAAAACGAGAAAAAAATATTAAAATTCAGTCGTACCTACCATGGTATGGATGAAATTTTAGTAGTAAGTACAGAAGTAAGTGTACAATGATCTGGAAAACGTGACACTGCCAAGCTTGTAAAAAATTATCAACGGCTTTGCCAAAGAGCGATAAAATTGAATCGGTTTTGGGAAATAGCTGAAAAAGAGCACGGTAATCAGGGCAGTACCAACGAAAACTTCACTGATGTTCATCCTTTAGTGATTATCATGTCATTACTTTGCAAATAGATAATGCAGTCACACTATCTCACGAAGTATCAAATGTTGAGACGGATTCGGTTTATCAACATTACACTTCGAGTGCACTGGTTTGGAAGCTTCGGCATTTAAGAAATTGAGCCTTTAAGAAAGAATGCAAATATATGTCGTTGGTGTATTTTACTACTTAATTGGACAGTTATCCAAAGAAAGTCGCAATAAAGATCTGACAAAGTACATACAGAGAAGAACCCCAGCATCTAGAAAAGCAACCAGTGTGGTGGTGCAGATCGCTAGAAAATCTAGAAATATTTTTCATTTGTTTCAAATCCTCATTTAATTTATTAAACAAAATACATTTAGCAGATGCATTCTTTCTGGGAACACCTCTCTTCGTGTGTTCAATCCCCCTGTCAAAACCACCTACATATGTTGTACATCTGTTTATGACTCAAATATAAATCTCCATTCATAAATATGTAATTGTTAGAGGTACTAAAATAATAATTAAACATTTATCACTACAAAATGTTTACATACTGTTAACCAGAAAACTTTATCTATTTTACAAGGTATTAAGCTAATTTGAGTGTAATTACTTTACAATAATTGAATAAAACTACAAAGGAAAAAAGATACGAATATAATTTCACGGAGTATCGGAGCATTCGTGAGAAGTTGTTAAATTGTTAAAACTCTGTCATTTAATTTGGTGGTAACTACGAGGGAGCGTTTTTATATTCGCGGAATGGGGGATAAGGGGTGGAAATAAAAGAACCAAATTATTTTTCTTTTTCAATATATTCACCTGCAAGACGGATACATTTTTCACATCTTTCAATTAATTTATTTATACCCTCATAAAAAAATGATTTCTCTTTATCTGCAAAATACGCCGAAACTGCCTCCTTGACTTCATCATCGGCAGTAAATTTTTTCATTTTCGGAAACAGGTAATAATCACTCGGGGCCAGGTCTGGGCTGTAGGGTGGGTGATTCACAATTTCGAAGCCCACCTTACGCAGGGCAGCTAACGTAACGCGGCTCTTTTGGACGGGCGCGTTGTCGTGCAAAAGCAGCACACCTTTCGTCAATTTTCCCCGTCTTTTCTTTTTAATGGCTTCTTTTAGTCGCTCTAATATTGAAGCGTAATATTCTCCGGTTATAGAAACACCATTATCTTTATAATTAATCAACAATATTCCTTCCGAGTCCCAAAATACCGTTGCCATGAGTTTCCCAGCTGATTGTGACACTTTAAATTTCTTGGGAGGTGCTGTGCCCTTTTTATGCCACTGCATGGAGTCTTGTTTGGACTCAGGTTCATAATGATGAACCCAAGTTTCGTCTCCAGTAACAATTCGACTCAATACACCATCCTTGTCTTCATTACAGAGGTCCAAAAATGCACGCGAACACTCTACGCGCTGTTATTACTTGGTTTATGTTACTTGGTTGACGATAGCTCAAAGACTAACTGTCTAATAACAATGAAACTTCGTATTTATACTAATTATGAGTCGCTGCACAGGCCACGCCCCCAATGCGCCTAATCACCCCCTACAACCCGCTCATTCCGCGAATATAAAAACGCTCCCTCGTACTTACACGCGAAGAGAAAAATTATTCTGAGAAGTAAGTTCTGTAACAGCTTCATTCTTTATCTCGGAATATGCGTTTATGCAATTTTTCCTATCTAGAATAGATTTTCTTAGAATTTTTCTCAATCATCGTTAAGAAACATATACAGATTAGTTAGTCATATTTACATTCGTACGTATATGCAGATAAAATTAACACTCTTGTAGCATTATGTCGATAAAAAAGTTAAAATACAGTCATAGCACAATCAGTAAAACATTCTTGTTCACCTGTGTTTGATGTATTCATAATCATATATGCTCATATCTGGAAATTGTGTATTTATTCTATTTATAATGTTTAGAATTACATGAATAAAAGCCAATTAAATGAAATTATATTTTATGTTTTCATGAGTAGATTAAAAGCTATGTGTATAAATCTGTGTTACAATGTGTGGATAGATATATAATTATGATATATTACTATCGAATAATATTGGTACAGTTAGTTTGAATTAGGTATTGTTTTGCCTCGCAAAATATACAAATGACCTGAAAATAGTACTAATGGAATCAGTGTCTAATTAGAAGTTAATTAGTAATTATTGTTGAAAAGAAGAATGCACAATGTAACTTGATGCTTGCACATTAATATCCATAATTTTGCTAATTAATTTTTTATGGCAATATGTATATCCCTAACCCAACCTGTATATTACCAAACATCATTATTATTGATTGTATTACTAACTAACTAACATAGTACAAACATAATTTTAGAAAAATATTTTATAGAGACAATTTTTAGAATCAAGCGCTTGTTTTATAACAATAGAGCTATAACGATAATTGTCCTGGTGTCAGGTTTACAGTATATTTACAATTAGTCAGATTTATATTAATAGAATTAGACGGAATTCAACTATAATTACCTTGTTAATAAGTAATTATACCATTAATTATCTCGAATTTAGTAGGCGCAAGCGATTAATCTTTCAGGAGTTACGTTGAACTATGGTACTTATATACTCAAGTATATCGATTGGTTACACGTCAAACGGTGCTGGTACTAGCTGTTCGCTCGTATAACCTGATAAACTTGAATTATGTGCCCTGTAGAGCTATTCCTGCGAGAGACAGTGGTCTTAATCTTTACATACAATATCTAGTATTGATCGAGTATTGTATTCAACTGTACGGTAATATTAATGATATTCATTAATCAAACTAAAGCTACAGATTAAATAAGTGCTTTTTATACCATCAAGAAAATTCTGTATTGTCTGGTGCTTTAAAGAAACAGAAAAGGAAAGCGTAAAAAACGTTTACAAACGAGGACAAGCGTGCATAACTGGAAAATGCTATAACATATTGATCACGATTGTAATATTTTATTAGCGCTAATTGAGCTGTGAGTTATGATATGGATATGTAAAGCATCTAATAATAGATGTTGAGTAATAGAACAAATGACTTAAATATGTAGTAAAGGAGAGGATTGAGTTAGTAAGTTTGGATGCGTAACCGCATTTTATTATTGATTCAGTACAGACCTTATGCAATTACATTGTTGAACAGAATTCAACGGACACATCCTCTACATTGCAAATAATAGCTAGACCAACTAGTTTCACATGTATACACTGCTATACTGAAGTTGTAGAGGCGCCGAAAGGTGGTCACTGCTATCGAAACGGCGAGAATTGGCAGATGTACTTGATCAAGAGAAAGAGAGTATCCATTTAGTGAATATCGAACAGATCAAACGCACCATTAATACTTTTAAACTTGCAAAGGTTCCTGGACCTGATTCCCTACCCTACCACGCAATTTCTGGCCCATCTCTCTCGCTTCTTGCATGTATACGATATTAGAAGTAGCGATTTGATCAAACTAAAAAAACAACTATTAGTACTTCATTTAGTTCAGAAAGAATGCTTTGATTTTCGCGAACATCTTTAGACGAATGTTCAGCTGTTCGACATCACAGAAGCCGCTACAGATGCATTTGAAGCTGGAGAAATGGCTGGTTCCGAAAACTGACATACAGAAGGATTGTTGTGCAAACCAAGAGGAAAAGCCCGTCTTGGCATTTATGTGGACCACACCACTATCTATCATGTCTATAAGAGGTCTCAGAAGGTTTGTCCTTCACAGAGAATCAACAAATGTATTAGCATCTAGTGATTATGTCTGTAATAGACCTGAACTGTCTATTGTGTCCCCATTCCTTACTGTATGGTTGAAGGATTCTCGATTTCATAGCTCACTTGCTGAGCCTATTTGCTTAGCAAGTTTAGAATGTGTGATGGCTTGATATTAAGCAAGTCTCCCTCTTCTACTTCATAAGATCCTAGGTGCATAGCCCTAGGCTGCGCACTCGGAAAGGATATGTATGGAAGTTTCATCTTCCGCAGAAGTGGCATTGTGCTATCTCTGCTAGCCCAATTGTTTCATATGCCTTCGGAGCCCACAGTGATAGGATCCTTGTCAGTAAGCGAAGTTTGTGTTTGCTCATGGTAATGAGTTCATTGAATCTGTCCTGGTTGTTGGTTCCCAGAGTTGCTTTCGCTTGTTTCATTCCACGTTTGTCAAACCAGTGTTTGATTTTTTTTTATCAGCCTCGTTTTTTAGTTTCTCTAATACTGTGCTATGACTGATCCCGCAAAAAGGAGATGCTCTCGCTCCGTTTTTTTGCGAGTTTGTCTGTTTTATCATTTCCTTCTGATCCGGTGTGTGCCACCACCCACATGAGGATAACTTGATGATGTTTTTCTTGCCTAGCTCTTTTACCTCAGATAGGCAATCCCAAGCCATTTGTGAGGTGATTGTATTGGAACTAGGAATATAGAGTATTAATTCACTATCGGTTACGATGATAATCTCCTGTTTCCGGTACTTTCTTTCAAAGTTAAACCGGAAGCATCTTCCTATAGCGTGTATTTTCGCCTGAAGAATGCTAGGGAATTTCCCTAAGCTTTCGGAGTACTTGGTACTGGACCCATATACTCCGATTCTTTCGGTTGTCCTGGAAGCATCTGTATACCATTATATGGCTTCTGATTTAAAAAAATATACGAAATATATTCGAAAGTTTTATTTCACTTATTCTGTAATTGAATTGAATCTGTTTGTGGCGAAAATTTAGAGACGTTTGTATTAGTATTAATTAATAGTAATTTTTAAAAACACAGCGTTTTGATCAATCATTACACCTTTACATTGATCCTATGGAGGATGTGTTTAGGTGGTGAGCGGATTTTTTCTGTAGTTTTAAAGCATACAAACAAATTTTATATTCATTTAAATCAACTTTCAATATGTAACAATATTTTGCTTCTATGCATTTCTTCAGTGATGATAATTTGATTAATATTTTCCATACATATCTGCGATACCTTTAACTTTCTCAATCTTTATTTGTAGAATATGATTAAGCTAATAATGTACTCATCCATTGTTTATATTGTACGAGTACAAAAATCTAGAACTATTTTTATTTTATAATTTTGTTTGTTTTTTATTTAATATTTTATTTTGCAGTGTTAATATTAATTAAATGCGGTTAATGTACTCTATTAAGAAAAGGGGATAAATAGAGGTTTAGTGTAATCCCTTTCAGAGCTGGTATGTTTAAAACACATTTAACCATTAATTTAGGGTGTTTCAATTATTCAGAATCAAATGAATTGTTCTTCGTTTTTTTACCTTCAACACAAAGGATTATTTCCACTAGTAATTAAAAGAGGAAAAATTTACACACATAATATGTGCAAATGCATACACTTTTCATATTCAACCTTTTTGCAGTTGTTTTTTATTGAATCATAAGTAATATTTGAGAAGTTAATTTCTGTTTGCAGTTGAACGGTTTAGTCATATCCAAAAATTCTATTTTTAACCATTTGAAAAGAGGAACTGATTACTTACAGCGCTGTTCAAATATATCGGAACACCTGACTATTTTTAAAACTAACTTTATAAACTTTCAATGGTGTTGGTTTTAAGCAAACATATTTCTAATTTAGGTGTTTCTCCGGTTATGGAATTATTTCTATATTTTGCTTAACTTAAAGTCTCCGGGAAATGCAATTCTCTTGTACTGTAAGCAAAATATGGCTCAAACTGGAATAAAAAGAGAGTTTCCCAAATTTTAGGCAGGATGACAGTCGATTAAAATTTTAAATGAATCTCCAGAGAAAAACGAACAAATATGTAATATGCCTTTCATGAAAACTATGCATTCCTTTTGTAAATACAAATGTGGGTAACGCTGCCACCACTCAACATCCACATCATGTATTTAAAATGTCACAAGAAGAAAATGCAATAAAATCAGCATTTCGTTTAGATTTATTCTAAATAAACAAAACGCGGATTTTTATTTAAAGAAATATGATTTTTTTTCGATTTTAATTTTTGAAATTTAAATTAAACATTGTTCTTGCTTTGGTCCATCTTTTTTTAATAATCTTGTAAACAAATTAAGACCCTTGCTTGGTAAAAATTACAAGGAAGAGTAAATATTTCAAGAATGGTGCAAGATGGGAGCATAATTGCATACACAAAGCCAATTTAAAATCTGACGAGTCTTTGAAAAATAATATCCTGTTTAAAACGGGTCGATGGCCGCAGTGGTTAGGCGGCTGACTATTGTTGTGAGAGGACGATAGGTGCCGGGGTTCAATTCTCTGGAGGAACGGTGACATTTTTTCAGAGAGTTTAATCCCGGATCGACTTGCCATTCGCTGTTGGGAGCAATGTGATTAACAGCGCGGCATCATAAAAGGCGATATGATGCTGTCACAAAGCCATTTAAACACAACTTACACACACTAAACTACACCGCAAGAGTTGCAGTGATAGCCAGACAAGTAATACAGCTTACGGAGTCACTGCAACTAAGCACCCACCACACATTAAAAAAAAATCCAAATTCGTTCGATTTTTTTGTTGAAAATATGTAGAATATTAAAAATATTTAGATATGATTATCACTGCAACTCTCGCAGTGTAATTTTGTGCGTGTAAATTGTGTTCAAATGGCTTTGTGACAGCATCAGACCGCCTTTTATAATGCAGCGCTCTTAATCACTTTGCTCCCAACAGCGAATGGTAAGTCGATCCGGATTTAAACTCTCCGAAAAAATGTCACTCTCCTAGCGTTCCACCATAACGGTAGTCAGCCGCCTAAGCACTGCCGCTATCGATCCATCATTCATCTTTCATTAGTACATTGTTACACCAAAACCAATATTTTTAAACTGGAATGATTTTTTAAGTTTCCAAACCTCCACCATATCTATAATATACATATAAATAATTGAATAAACGACACTGAATAGAGGTTCAATAATTCAATTTACAATTCCGATCACAAAAGAGCATCCCATAACCAAATTCTGAAATAATTGTAAATCTACTTGTAAATAATGTTTATAATTAATTGTAAAGTATTATTATTCACAGAAATAAAATAACTGAAATTGGAAATTGGTTCCTTCATTATTTAAAAATATAATTTTACATAAACCGACTTCCGTATTTTTTTCGGCGTTCTTATATTTTCACGAACTGTTAAATATCTCTCTCGCAATAATTATATCCAGGAAAATTGGCATGTAAAAACGGACTCAATTAATGTTTACAAACTTCAATAAGGAAAGCAGCAATTAACTTAATTTAATATAAATTTTAAACGCTCTGTTACAAAAAGTAATCATACTTTTTTTGTTTCTCTTTTTATACAATCCAGGCACGGCCTCCTTCTCGATCTCGCCGTATCGACCCAGATTGGAAATCGCGTTACGGTTCGCAATAGTTTTAAGGAAGGTACGGATCATCCCATAAGGGGTCCGGCATAGCGAAGAAAACGGGTTCTCCTTTGGTCGCGAGAGCCGAATCAGCGATCACGAATCGACGGTAATACCCAACTCCCCAACAACAAAACACGTTCGGGGCAAGCGAGACGGGCGGACTCAGTACATGTTGTTACCCGCTCCGGCTCTGCCTTCGCCGATCTCGCTACACCGCGTTAACGACGGATATACCCGAACGCAGCCGAAATTTCCGCGATAAAGCGCTTAATAAAAAATTCTTAACATTTTGTTAGTTCGGCTTTCGCGCGCGTTACAATCGTTCGCCTTTCATTTCCGTTTATCGTCGTTGTTGTTATTGTCGTCTGGTAGCTTTTTTGGGCGCGCTTGAAAACCGCGGATTGTTCGTTTGTTTTGTTTCTCCTGAGCATAACGTGAAATACGACAGAAGAGGAAGAAATTTATATTTCTGTGCGTGTGGAAAATTGTGCGATTTTCGTTTGTTTCGTGATCAGTATTTTGGCAGAGGAAATAGGAAAATTTTGGAAAATTGCGTCAAAGTTTCGTTGATAAATTAAAAATGTATGTTTTTATTATTTAGTTGTATTATTTATGATGAATTTTGGGAATTAAATTTTTTTATGGATTGACACATAAGCTTAATTTTTGAGATTAAAATTTTGATGATAGTGTGACTTGGGGATTAATTATGGCTTGGATCTTATTTAAAATTGATTTTTTTAGATTCGTGTGTTTGTTATTACTGGATATTTATATCAACGTTTGTTATTCACCTTGCAGTATATAAAAAATTTGTTAATTCGACATCTTATTATTAGCTACATTTTTTGTTTGTTCAAGACTCTATTTTAAAGAAATGTTTTTAGATTATTTTCTGGCTTACCCAGACATTTTTTGCGGTTATATTTCCCCATATCCTGTCGGTAATTAATAATATAGAATTAAATAGTAATAATTTTAATTTAATTTAGAAAAAAAATGTGGGAATAAAATTTCGAATTACCTTATCAGTAGAAAGAACATATTGTGCAAATAAAACATGGAAATTACCGTAGGTAGTTAACTTCAAGTGTTTGCTTGGCAAGATACATAAACTAATGCACGCTAATGCAAAGCTCATCTATGTATTTTATTTAAAGTCAATAAAAAATACCTCAGTAAAAAAAACGTGTGAGAAATGTTTCCATGCTGTATTAGATATAACACTCATTTAAAATTTACCGTTAAAGTGTTCTAAGAAAAAAATGCATGGATATAATTCTGGGAAAAGCTATCTAGAATATAACTACATAACTAAAATACATATTTGATTATAATATTCTCTTTATTTGAAACATAATCCTAGGGTTATTTAGTGGACATGGTTGTCAAACATTATTTAAATTGGTAACAAAATGAAAATATTATCTCTTGTTTTATTTATGAAAGCTCTGCTTGTACAGACATATTTTGACAGTTATACTGATTTATTGTTAGATGTGTCTATGAAATTTTAAAGGAATATTGACCCAATTTATACCCTTGTTTAACACTTAAATAACTTTGATCAACACTACTGTACTTGCTTCTGTGCTTTCCGTGGTCGTTAATTGATTGTAAACAAAATAAATCTCAATATCCGTTTAGTGCTGCTTCTACTGCGTTTCTCTTACATTTTTTTATTGGCGTAATTCATTTTCCCTGTATTAGATACATGAAATTTTCGAAGAGGCATATTTTAAACAAGACTGCTTGTTTGTTTTAAGTAAGCTTGATCAAATTTTAGGCTCATACATATGTGTATTAGTAAATTAAATAAAACAATATTTTATAGGCAACAATTCTGCATTCGAATTCATTTTAGTTAAGTTAGTGCTTTCCTTACAAAAAATCGATATGTTTGAAGTTCTTCCTGATTGTTCTAGATTTTGTTCTACGTTGTTCTGCCACTCCCCCTCCCCTCCTCCCCTCGTCTAGTCGACATTTTAATAAATCATATCAATGTGTAATATTCTTTTAGTGGTTTTGTTAATTCTAAAAATAGAATCTTGTCTATCGGCATTTTATCATAAAAACAATTAAAAGATATCACGTCGAAAACAAAACGCTTTTAGCAAAAAAAAGCTTGCGGTTTACTTATGGCGGAAATTCTTTAAAATAATAAAATATGTTCATGAATTGGACATAATAGAGTGCTAACGTCTTGGAACTATACTTAGAGGACAACCTGATACAGCTATCAAAAATCGATTTTCAAAAAGAAAATATGCGGGGGAGGGGGTCACCTCACTTACCCAAGTTTATAACAAATAATGGTACAGTTTTATTGCGTTTACATCAAACTATATAGGGTGCTTCATTAATCATAGAAAATATTTTAACTGAAGATACTATGTGTCAAATAATAACGATTGACCACAAATAGCTTTATTCAAAATTGCACCATTTTCGAGATGAAGTTCTTTAAAGTTAAAGCAGAAAAAAAAATCGTTTTTTCCATCTTTAAGCGAAGGGTCAATATGTAGTTTAGATAGGTAGTGTTGAAGAATAATCGTAAAATTCTCCTAAAATAACAATTCCGCCAGTGACGTAGAATTTGAGTGTTGCCCTATCCGCTTAAACTATTTTTAGCCACAAATCTTTCCGAATTTTCTGATTTTTCTCGAAAACCAAGCATAATACGAAGTTTCTACAAGAGGACCTTATTTTTGGCAGTTTAATTGGTGATGCTAATTTCGTGCTTGTAAATCAAAAAACCAAAAAGTTCTATTGATATTAACACAAGGAGATATTTTTGTCTCTTTGCTGAAGATTAGATTAGATGGAACAGACGATTTTTGTTCTGGAACTTTGAAGACCTTCACCTCGAAAACTGTCCAATTTTGAATAAGACTATTTTTGGTAAATGGTCATTATTTGACACGTAGTATCTCCAGTCAAAATATCTCCCATAATTAATAAAGCACCCTGTATATATGGGTGGTACATTACATAGATTAAAAATGTTCCTGCAACCATCACGGTTTTGTTGGCAGGATAATAATTTTTTTCTTTCATAATTATTACTTACAATTCAAGTGACCTGCAACTCTAAAAGCTTTGCCAATCCGTATGATTGCGTGAGCACTATATTTAAAAAAAAAAGGTGAAACCTCTTGCCGAATTCCAATGCCAGTTAACGTATTTTTAATTGCTTGCCAATTAAAATGACTCATTTAATTTCTAAAAAATTGTAAATGTATATTACAATCGTTTATTATGAAAATTTCCATATACCTGTATTTCTTCTAGTCGTTACAATTATTAGCAAATTATATTAGATAATATTTAGTTTGACCAATTAATTTTAAAACTGTGCTTGTAAATCATTCCTTCGACAAAATTTATTTACATTTCTGTGTTTAAAAAAATTAGATTAAAACGAACGAATGTAGTAGTAGTTTTGTAGTTTGCTTAATTTAGCTTTTAAATATTATAATACCTATTACACCACAATTTCTCTACAAAGTTACTTATATCTGTGCTTTATTTTGCTTGCAGACCGCCAACAGAAGAACAAAAAATACATAAAAAAACAGCACAGGCAGTAGACACAGGGTTTGCTTAATGATCAGATCCATCAACATGCGCTAGCTTGTGACCGACAGCTGCTTTGCTTCGCCTACCTGCTTACTGCAAGTCTACAACAAAAATACAACAACAACAAAACACAAATTGCAGAAACCGAAAAATTATCCGAAACGTACCGATTTCTTCAGCATCATATTAAGCTATACATTTTTGAAAATTCCGTGCATTTTAACCGCAGCAGAGGAAGCTATTCCAACAACATCAATTCATTCTATGTTTAGAAGGAAAGAGAAGTAGGAAGTGATAAAATTTGTTATAACAAAATCGTAGAGTACTAACTTTAAAAAAAAAGAGAAAAAGCGACTTTATTTCTTGTTATATAAATTAAATTGTGCGATTTTAAACGAAATAAATTCGACGAAAGTGAATATATAAGGATGTATTGTAATAGTTCGACTTGATTTTGCGTTTCCCGACAACATAAAAATTAGAAGAAAACTAAATCAACTGAATAGTAACAATAAACACGTGTGATTTTCCATAATCGCGTGCCTAATCGTCGTCCACACAGTGAATTTCGCGTCCATTTTTTTGAAGAAACATTTGGTGTGAAATCCGAATCGCTTAATCTAATAAATCCCCCGTACATTTAAGAAGAGAAAAAATGGCTATGGTTAACATGAACAACCTCTTGAACGGCAAGGATTCACGCTGGTTGCAGTTGGAGGTGTGCAGGGAATTCCAGAGGAACAAGTGCTCCAGGCCTGACACCGAATGCAAGTTCGCCCACCCCCCTGCCAACGTGGAAGTGCAAAATGGTCGCGTGACGGCGTGTTATGACAGTATCAAGGTACGTGACAATTTTTATACATTGAGAAAAAAAAAAAATGTGTGTATCAGGAAAGGGGAGAAAATTCTACGAAAAAAAAGGTCGCCCCTACGAAATGAAAAAAAATTAATACAATTAAGCGCTTGGTTCTCGCGTTTGTACACTGTAATATTAGAAGGGAGCCTTTCGCGTGTTGTTGCTTGTTTGGTGGGTCGGCCATGCGTGAAGCGTTTCGTGCATTTGAGAACCGGTTACTTCGCTGAAACATATGCGAAATGTTGTGTTGTATCGATTTTGCGAAATAAGGGGGTTTCTCCTGGTTTGGGGAAGGAAGGAAATATTGATTTTTTTCCATTGTTAAAGGTGTATTGTCACACCTAGAAAGTCGTTTAAAAATCTGGTTATTTTATATCTAGATTTTGTTTCGGTGTTGATGTAGGAAGAGAGATAAAAAAAAAACAAAAATATTTTCACAAGCTTCGTCCTTCTCTAATTTTTCTAGTGATAATTACCATATACGTTATAAACAAATGAAAGCTCTGATCATTTCGTAGCTCTTTATAATTTAGTTGCATGTTGTGAGTGATACAGGAGTATCCGGTTCTATTCCTAGATTTTCATTCTGGGGGACCTTAATTGTATGGTAATTATTAATATGGAGGGTCAGATGTGGTTCAATATTATACAATTTTAAACTACTTCGTTATTAACGTACGCTTAGTAATTAAAGCAAGTAAGAAGCATATTCAGTTCATTTTCATTAATTTATGGTCTCTATTTATGGTTTCTAAGGAATGTTTGATAATTTTGGTTTATGACCATTGAATTAAAATTTAATTAAATGCAAATTATGGAGTAGTGGCAGGGCTCAAGCTGTTTTCAAAAAGATAATGTATCATTCGTACCAGCTTTCATCGATCCTGTCTTAATCTAGCGTTTAAACTGTCATTTTTCTGGGTTGGTATTAAAGGGAATGCTGTTACAGTTCGATATAAAATTTAATTCTGAAAAAAAGTGAATCATTCTATTTGATAGAATCAAGCAGACACTTTTGAACACAATAGAAACGTTCTTCTATCCATAACCTCAATTTGAGAAGAAATTAAAAAGTCTTGAAACAGTACCTTAACAGATGCTAAAAGTCCCTTTACAATAAACACTTCAACTCACAAAACACCAAAAAACTTATTAAGAACCGACAGTACGACTGACAGGACAACTTTGCAAAATATAACCACAAAACTATGGTTAAGTAAAAATATTATTCTCTTGTCCTTGAGATTACTTTTTGAATTCATTTTAGTTAAACTCTTAATTTTTATTGGCTTTCATTTGGTTTTACAAAATACAGGCTTCTCTTCTAAACAATCATTTTAGAATTGTATTTATGGGAAATTGGTTTTCCTTCTGATTTTCTTAAACATTATAGACGCATTCTTCGATTTGAATATATTAAAGTATTGTCGCGACGGCGAAGAATAGCACATTCTTTCGTTTCTACATTGCAGGTTGGAAGTGTTAGCTATTTATAAATAATTCAATAGGCTAGCCGTCTCTTGTATGTATACGTACAACCTCACAATAACGTATAATACGCTGTGTAGACTTCCTGTAAACGAACAAGACAAAGTGTAAATCCGGGTAAAAAATGCATAACGTCTATACCCTGCGACGTATTGTTTTGCGATAATAATAGCAATAATAGCAGGCCAACGTGCAGTCGAGATGCCGTAGGTGGATATGAGGTCATAAATTTATTGGATGGAATGAATTCAAGGCGGAATAAATCAGGCTGCGTTGCCCACACTCGGGCCCGCAGAAAACGAGTCGCCGCCGCGTCATTGTCATGTCACTGGGCGTAGGTAGAGCGTATTTTTTGCGTCCTCCCTTCCATCCCATTACTTTTAGTTCCCTGACAATTCCAAACAACCGCCTTCCTCGTAAATTTCTCTTTATTTGTCGACAGTTGTCTTAATTAGTGATTAACATTGTTGTGTTATACATTCTCCGAATTTAATACTAGAAATATTTTTGTAGTTCTTAAAACGACTTGGAAAAACGTCGATCAAATAGCTGCTACCTTAATTAATAAGTTATAATTTGTAACCGGATGTATAGATTACATTTTAAACAAGAGTTGAAAGATAAAATAAATTTGCTGAAGAAATGTTCTTGTGACGGAAATCAACTTCACGCAAATTCACATTGCTTTTACATAAAAAATTTCCCATGCTTTGAATCTACGGTAGTTTATTTGATGTTTCCTTTTAAACCAAATGGTTTTTGCGATCTTTGCGAAATTCGTCGAGAACTTAAGAAAATTCTAGTGATGATTGTGAATTTTGTAAAAATATAGAACGTTGCCTCCCTCTTGTGCCTCTGCAGCATTTACTGATCCAAGGATAACATCCCCGTCTTGAGCAAGTCTTCTTTCATTGAAACATATGTAAATGAGTTACAGTATACTTCAGCAAGTCGGTGGTAAACAAAAAGCTCCGCCCATAACTTGTACCATAAACTTGACCGATTGGCAGTATAAACTGCTTGAAATAATACTTTCATTGGCGTATACGTTCCTCACACGACTGACTTGCCCGAAAGATAAAATTAACTGCCAAATGTATAGAAATCATCAAATCAAAATGATTACATCGAATTGCAATTAAAACAATAGATACCTGGACTTCGGGATCTTCCTTCTTTAACAGTTCACCAATAAATGTCAATAACTCATCAACGGACGAATTCAAGTTTTTTATCAGCTTTCGATTCGCATATCGATTGATCTCTTCTTTAACATTAAAATACATTAATAGGGCTCGCTATAGTTTCTTTTAAATAGTTTTCGACAAATCTGTATTATTTGATATGCACTCTAAAGCAAGTATGGACGCAAAATATCAATTGGGGGATGACCCATTCCATCTGAAATCTAAAGATTAGAATTTCTGACAGTATTAAATTGTTGTAATTAAATTGTTTCGGTAACTACGCGAAATATTCTTCAACAGCTTCTTTGAGTTGTTCATCATATCCAAAACGTTTTCCCCTGAGATGCTTTTTTAAATTTTTGAATAAGAAGTTTGACGGACCTAGGTCGGGGATATAAGGTGGATGCCTTAACTCTATAAACCCACAGTCATTGATTATCTGCTGAACTTTTTTTGTCTTATGAACCCGGCAATTGTCGTGCAGCAACAAGTTTTTTTGTGGATAAGAATGCGAGCGTTTTTCCTCTAGAGCAGTTTTTAAATTTTGAATTGTATTTCCGTAGGCCTCTTCATTTATGGTAGACTATCTTGACATATATTCAATAAACAAGACTCCTTCAACATGCCAGGAAACAGTTGCCATCAGTTTTTTTTTCAGATAATTGTGTCTTGGCCTTTTTTGTTAGTGGAGAGCCCTTATGAACCCACTGCATGGATTCTTGTTTAGTAGGAGGGTCCCAATGATGTACCCAAGTCTCATCCCCGGTGATAATTCGAGATAAAAATGTGTTGTCTCTCTCCAACTCGTTCAAATGTTCTTGAGAAGCTTTTTTTCTGTACAGTTTTTGTTCAGGTGTAAGCAATCCGGGTATCCTTCTTCATACCTAAATCGTCATGCAAAATTTTGAAGACAGTTACTTCGGATATACAAACTTCATTGGCAATGACAAAGATCTTTACACGCTGATCTTTCAGTACCAAATTTTCGACTTTTCGCACAATGTCTTCAGTTCGAGTTTCAATAGGCCGTCTGGACTTTGGGTCATCATTGATTGACCCTCGGCCCCATCGAAAGAGTTTGGACCAATATTTTACTTGAAAATAAGATGATGCATCTTCCCCATACACAGCAACCATTCTTTCATGAATTGCTTTTGCTTCACTCATTTTGTCGAGATGTAGACCGTCTCAAATCTCTATAAACAGCACAAATTAAACACAACTTAGCACATGTACTTCTAACAGTGACAGCAATTTTTCAATTATTTGTTTGACATCGTCACTCTTTTTTTAAAGCTAGGTAGATAACAAAAATACGCCTCAGTCGAACATGATCCAATAATTTTCTTTAACATTTTAGTGATTTTCGCTTTGAATCAATGTTCTAGTGTTGGGGGGTGGTTCATTTCATATAAAGACTAGCATTTCTGAGAGTGTCAACTTCTGGAAGTACATTTGGACGTAATACTGAAACATTCGTTTCTGTGTTTCTATGACACGCCTCAGTCCATAATGCTTGAGACGTAAAATAACGTAAGATGACCACTAAAGTTTGCATCAACATCTAGTGTACTGTTGTAATAAATAAATTATTCTCGACTACTTTTTAGTTGGTTTAGGAAAAATGTTTAAATTTAGAAAAAACGAGTTCCTTCCTTTTCAAATGCCCAAATAGTTTTTTAACAATTAGGTACAGAAAGTTGTCAAGTCGTTAACTTCTTACTTATTTTAGTAAACTTTGGTGTGCTAGTTATAGTTGGCGATGTTTCTAATTTACGAAAGCTATTGTGACACACTTATTAAGTCTCATAAGTATAGATAAGAAGAATAATTTTTTTGATTGAGAAATTGAGCTCGAGACTTTTCCACGCCTGATTAGTGTATTTTAGAACAATGATAATTAAAAAAAAATGTCGTGACGTGACTAATTTATTGTTGTTTAAGCAGTTTTTGCGACAGATGTTTTTATAATATTCAAGTAACACATACGACATTGCTCAAATTTTAAAATCGATACTTATTGGTATAACACTATCTATGGACTTCCCATATTGGTATATTTAGCTACAAAATGTAATATCAATTATAGAATAATGGTTTTCTTATCATTAGCGGTAAAAATTTCCTATAATGACTAATGATTTAGGTTTATGTTGATTATTGCACTATTGTGGCCCACACTTTCTCTAACGCAAGGCATCCTAATAGTAATACACGCAAATATTATTAATTTCGTTTGTAATCTATTTAATTTAATTTTTATTTTTTATATTCCCTAATTCTAATTTAGATTAGATGTAGTAATAAATGCATATTGCAAGTAAAACTTTATAGTAGCCGTAAACAGTGCTTTATTTCAATAATTATCGGTTGGGATTATAGGATAATCTAGCTATCTGAGCAGTTAGATTATCTGAGAGTTTAAATTGTCATCCTGTTGAAGGCTTTTGGGAAACGGAACAAGTTTAAAAAGATCTAATCCTATTAATACAAGGCGGAGTTTATTAAAATATAAAAAAGTAAGCGTGAGTTTTACAGTCCTCCATTTCTAGTTAATACTACAAACATCACTTGTCACACTATATTGTAAATAAATCACCTATTGTCACTCTAACCCAATTTATCGAATAAACAATACGATAAGTATTTGTTACTAATTGTACATCTTCATTTACAAACTGTGCAGCATCTTAAAACAACATCTTAAAGTTTATGTAAGAGATAAGTTCAAAGAGGACATCATTTTATTAAAAAAGTAAATAATTACACCGCCGTGTTATTGCAACAGCAAACAAGACAGTTACGAATATATTATTTAAAAACTTTGCTTATTTGAGTTTTACAACTTATGTAAATCCAAAGGAGACACCTAGCTGCAAACTATGCACTAATGAAGTTACGAATCATTATGTTTGTATAGTAGGAAATATTATTTGTTAAAGTAATAAAAGAATAATTGAAGAAACTAATTCTAATTGTATTTTTAGCAGCTAAAACGTGCTATTATACGATCTTTACTCTGATATATCAGTAGAATCGTATACACTACATTCTTATTTAACATTTTAAATGGCTTTAACCAGAAATGTTTATATAAATATTTGGCACCTTCGCTCATCGTGAGAAATTCGAAATAACACCATTAAACAATCAAATTATATGTTGGCCTTCTGCGAAAATGCATTACGATATGTTTTCGTACTGTTTTATGTTTCTAAAAATCTTCCATAAATATGAGCAAACTTACATTAACGACGTAGTCGCTGTTAAGTGGAATTATTTTTCGTTTTTAGAGAAAATTCCACCACGTTCTTTCTGTTGATACCAATCTGGTACCCGGTCGTCCATCTTAAGACTTCTTTTGGTCATCTTTCGAAACTTTTATACTTCATCATCCATATCATGCACAATGAGCTGTTTTTGAATCAGTTCTTTGACATAGTTTCTTATCTGAGCTGGTCTTTCATTGCTAGATTGTCTGCTTGATTTTGGTGTTGGATGCCAAATGGTTTGCAGTGGTGGATGCTGTGATGGTCTATCTACGATATTAGTTTCACATCATGTATTGTCAGGTAGCTTTCAAATGGTTTGTTTTTAATCGAAACGATAGTTTATAAATACAATGCAGCTAGCATATTGAATGGTTAAGGCAAAAAGCAGACGCGAAAGGATAAAGCCTTGGTTATGAAGTCTAAAGTTTGGTTCCAAAGCCAATCATTGGCGATCTTCCCTTTTTTATATTTTGGACTTTAACAAAATTGGTCGGTAATTTCATCTCGGTTAAGTCCAAATTGATGAGATTGTTTTCGATTTTCAATAAACAGAAACTTTGCTTTTTAGTAATTAACAGAAATGGGGCACTAGCGAATTGGTATGATCTAAGAAACTGATGAGAGATAAAAAGAAGCATATGTAATATTATTAGATCTATCTTCGTCGCTTTAAATGTTAATCACATCCATTAGATAAACGCTAAGGTGTATACAGAATCATTACATAAACAAAATAGATAAAAATTGCATTTTATCGACGTTCTAAATGCGTACATACCATTCAGAAACGAGTACGGGCACCATTACGAATTCTAAAGCATACATTTTCATGACAATGACAGGAGCCGAGCTCTAACAACAACAAATGATTATTTTCAATTTAACCCGACGACTGACTATTCGTGTAAGTACCTTCTTCCTACGCGCGGCTCCTTCTATAATAATGAATGCGCTAACATTGCCTTTACCGCAACAACAACTGCTGCTATATTCCAGAAGAACAGGCGACATCGGAGAGAAAATTGGCTGATGACGAAAGCGAGTTCAATTACTTGCGCTCGCAGTAACACCATCCTTGTCAAAATTCATAATCAACACCAGAGGGTACCTCCATGACGTTAGCGGAACAATACTTGTCAGCATCAGTACGTTTCTCCACTCGAGAAACCATCTTTACTCCTTTCTTAATCGGATAATGTCTTTGAAATGGAATTGGTTCTTAATATTGTAGTGTCTTTAAAAGATTATCTCATTTATTTTATCCGCTATTCCATATTAATATTAATTTCTAGATGTGTCTGTTATATTTATTGCGTAACAATAATTTGACCTCAATTCGAACTGGTATTTAGTATTTTAGCAAATAGTAAGCACTTATTCGCAAAGTAGGTTACTTATGGGTTAAGAACGTGTGCTTAGCGGTCTGCTGTATGAATAATTCTGAGAATCATGCTTTACTTAATGTTTCTGGGAAATTTACACATTGAACTGATATATTTCTTGTTAGAAAATTGAAACAATCATCTAAGAATAGAATGTTTCTGATAAATAATTATATTTGTTATATAAAATCACACATTCAAATTTTATCATCTGGCTGTTAAGCGGCTTATTTTCATATTTACCTCAATATTTTGTACGTGAGCATCCATTTTGTAATTTTTGCTCCTCCAATACCTATTGTAATATAAATTTGGTTGTAAAATGGGTCGATCGGAGCCGAGTTTCAATTCTCAGAAAGGACGATGACATTTTTCTTGAAGAATTGGAATCCGATCCACCTACTATTCACTGTTGGGAGCAAAGTGATTAACAGCGCGGCATTATACAAGGCGGTTTAATGCTCTCACAAAGCCATTTGAACACAATTAATTATACACACACAAAAACGACACAGCGAGAGTTAGATACAAGCGATACAGCCTTAAGAAGTCACCGCAATAATCAATAGCTTTACTAATGACAAGCTCTTAGCTTAGTAGCAGATACATATACATAATAGACTCTCTGATTTTACGCAAAAGTACTTACTATCTATTATTTGATGTGTTCAGAATTATAATTTAATTGTTGCTCTAAATAATGGCTGTAGTACTCTTTTGTTATGCCTTAAAATGTATTTGGGATGGGGAAGGGGGGGGGGAGTTCTCGCGAGGGGATCACCTGGATTGGCGGAGTGTATGGGGGATTATAAATTGAAAAAACAACTAAGCACCCACCAGACATTAAAAAAGACTAATTTTTCAATTACAAATTTTGACTTCAGCATATCGATAATAGTATACTTCCCTTCAATTTCTGTGTAGTCACTAAAATTTTATTTGAAAACTTTCGGGTTTATTTTATATGATTCCAAAGTTTCGGTTATCTGTTCTGTATGTTTTGTAAAATAATTGACAAAACCAAAGCTTTGCAGGCTCCATTTTTCTAAATTGTAATCTGAAAAGTTGTTCCATGATATTCTGGTGGTTTGATCTACATTGCCTTAAATTTTTTTGCTCTGTTTATTATATTTTGCAAAGTAATTGACATAAATGAAATTTTGCCACCCTCTTCTAATTTTTTGTTTCAGTTTTTTCGAAGTAATATAGAAAACTATAATAGTCAACTGTTTTCCATATTTGAAATTTTTAGAATTCATCTCTTTACTTCAAACCTTGTTCCAATATTTAATCGAAACTTCAGTAGTAAGCTACGAAGAAACACTAAAATTTTACAAGGATTCTCTCGTTTTTCCAAAGTTTAAGCCTAAAGAGTGTAGGAATTGAGTGGATCCTGAGGTTCCCAGGTTTGTTCTTATTGTTTTCGATTCCTAGTTTGCATACTCCACGAAATAATTAACAAAGTCTTTACTGTCTCGGTCTTTTACTGTAACTGGACTGTAAAGGTCTCTCAAATCTCTTTTTTTAACAACTGAACTTAGGAGTTTATAATTTTGAAACAATGTAGAACAAACATGAGACAATCTGGATAAAGTTCGAATTTCCAATAACGGAAAGATGGTAAAACATCTTTTTCGCTAAATCTTGGAAGTAGAACTTTGGAACAATATACACAACAACATAAAACAACCCTCACAATTTGAAAATAGCGTAAATAAATTAGGTTAAGGCTAAAATTTTTGAATAACGTCTGGACCCATTTTAATCTTTGGGATTTTGACGTGGGTTGGCGTTTTTTTAATACTTCTTGATATTAGTGTCCAAGACTCTCCAACAATGCTTGGAACCTAGAACAGCTTCCAACATTTTATGGTTGATTGCTTAAAATGTATCACAATTGATCACTAGAATTAAGGTCTGGTGATTGTGAAAGATAGTTTGGACATATCATTCAAGCCACCTCTGTGGTTTGCATTGTTAATTATCGAAATTTTTTTTTAAAATATCAATTGGATAAAATAGACTCATTAGAGACAATTATTATAAAAATCCACTCACGCTATTATTTAAAAATAACATTCATCTTAAGTGGGATGTGAAGACATATTAAACGAAACTCTATAATATCTAAACGCTTTTACCAGAAATTATATACGACTAAATTAAACAAATTAGATACAACCATTTCACGACAGTGATTTATCTTAGATCTCTTCCGAGTGGTTCGAAAATAGAGACATTGTAATCTTTAGAATCTTGTCGAATTAAATTGTCTAAAACACACCTACCTGATCTTTACCTTAAAAGCAAAGATTGTTTGAATTCTTATCTTCCCACAATATCTCGAAATCTCGATGCATACTAAGAATATCGATACAGCTTTACCTAATAAGTAAATCTATGCTAGGCTCTTATTGAATAGATTTCCAATAAAAGAAAGAGAAAGTTTTGTAGGTACCTTTTGCAAAAGCGTAATTATCAGTCATTAAATGATTAGCCCACTTCAACGATGAATGTCAATCAAGAAATATAATATATGACCATAATTGATCTTTTAAGTTTATTCTCGTCGGAGAGAAAAAAAAGGAAAATTTAGACACGACACGTAGAAATACAAAGCGAAACTTTTGAACTCAGTTTGAGTATATCGTAATTAGTTAGTATAAATCGAAATACATAGTCTTGTATTTTTTTTTATTTATCAATTTCAATGGTAGAAAGTTGCACCTCGAGCGGTATTGTTATAATAACGCGTACTAATGACTATAACACCATTTACGTTTTCTTAGATTAAGTTGGTACAGCTTCCCAAATGTGGTATGTCGACGATGGTTTCCATACGATCTCCTACAACATTGTATTGTCCGACAACACCTATGAAATTACAGCCATTTAAATTCTGCTCCCGCAGTGGCACGTAACTGCGTTATAAAGACGGCATTAAGCTTAAAGGATGGCCTCGTCTATTAGTGGAGACGAGAATTGCCGTACAACCCGACTCTTTTCCTAGATGAGTTTTTAGATAAATGCATCTAGGGAGTGCTTGCTATAACAGTAGTTACTCGTATATAGTTATCCACACTACAGGTAGTACGTACGTTAATGGGCGCATCTAGTAGTAGAATTCCTACAGTCTGTGGTATATCTTTCTTAAAAAATTGTTTCTTCTTTCGCCGCCCAAATTTTTTTATAAACTGATATGGATTGTAGATGTGACTTTAATTGTTTTGACGACTATTTTGTCTCTTACTTATTTTGGGCGAGATAAGGTAAGGTTTAAAAAAAGCTAATTCAGTTGTAGAAAATAGTACCAACATCAACAGTATTAACAGCTGGGTGGTCCGGTATTACGAATACCGAATGATAAGGTAATTGTGACGATTTAAATCTACTCACAGGAAAAATTATGGCATGCTTCTCAGAACATTCTAGTACACTTCACGAGTCTTAATAAATGAAATACTAATCTAGTTACTAAGCAGATGTATCTTAGCAGAAAAGAATTAGTGAGGACGACTTCTGTGCTGAAGCATTACTTTGTTTTTGGTCATACGGGGGCATTTATCCTGTATATCACTGTTAAATTGATCAAAAGTGAAGCAATAGTTTCAGGTGATGGTACTGCTTCTTTAAATGTAGTCAATAGAGACTACATCACAAGAATCTTAGATAAAAGTATCCAGGAGCTTTGTCACAGTTAGAACACTCTTTTTTTTTGGGCACTTTTAGCTATCACCACTTTCAAGATAACTTCAAAACGTGTGAATAAAAATAATGGCGATTTTTTGTGAAGTAATAGGTATGAACAATGATATTCAGGCATGTTTGTGCCTCGCCAGTTTTAAATGTTGATATAATCATCTCTGGACAATTTTTAAAAATTATCAGAAATTTGAGACCAAATCCGAGATTACTCTTTGGATTTGAATTGCATAGATGTCTTCGTGTAGATTTATTCCAAATGAAGTAGACGAAAATATTAATGCAGAGCTCCTGTGACTGATGTTAAGGTCTTCTTTCTTTTTTTTTCTTTCAGAAGACTAATGTTGTCTTTTGTTGCTGACAGCATCATGATCAGCAATACATCACGTGAAAACTTGTCTATACGGCAATACGTGGAATATAGAGAATATGAGAATATATTTTTTGTTACAAATACTGTATTTAACACTGTATATAATAATGTCTTACTGAAAACAGTTTTTTTAACTTAAATATTGAAGAAATAATAGGAACGGAAGAGTGTCACCTGCAACCGAAAATACAGGATGTTTCATAATATATGCGCAGGACTTCAGGATGTGATAGCTTGTCCAAGAATTTGAAAAACAGTTTCTGTCAACTTACCCTCTAAAATGCACGATTTTTGAGATAGGTGTTGAAATTTATTTAAAAAAAATCGTTTTTTGCAAATATCTCCGGAACCGTTTATCGTAAAGGAAACAGCTTTTGTAAGCATTTTCTACTCATAATAAGCTCAGTTGTATGCGAGAATTTTTGTTTTTAAGTCATAATTAGTGGAGATTTTGAAGAGGCAGTGGTTGTTTTTTTCCCCAACTTCTACGCCACTGGAAAAAGTACGATTTTGAGACGCCTATTTGAACAGCCTATGTTTTCTACACAAAAATGGTACTGTTGGTCATGAGCTCTAAAATTGACCGTTTTCAAAAAAAATCAACTTTTATGTTGAAAAACATGGTAAATTTTGTGAAATAAAAATTTTATTTTACTAAGGGTGGGTTTATCAATCTGAAGATAAATAAATTAACTTGCAGATAAAATTTTATTCGTAAGATAATTACATTGAAACGTTTATTGAGTGTTCAATAGAAATTATCTGCAAGACAGAGCATTGTACATAGTTTCTAAATTTTATCTGCTAGTTAGTAATACCTGTCAGTTACTTACACTTTTATTATCACATTGATAAACCCACCCTTAAAGTTTAGAACAAGTAAGAAAAGCAAACGTTAACTTCATAATTGCATAATAAAAAAAATAAAAAAAAATTTCAGTGTTTGTGTAAAAAATTGTACAAATTGAATTTGTGTTTTTATTGAATGTGTGTGCGGTGTCTGTGGTTATGTTGACTGTATAATTTATTATTTGTTTTCTTTACGATAAACGATTCCGGAGATATTTGCAAAAACGATTGTTTTAAATTAAATCACAACACCCTGTATCTCGAAAATGGTGCATTTTAGAGGGTAAGTTGGAAACTTTTTTCAAATTTTTGGACAAGTTATCACAGCCTGAAGTCCTTCACATATATTATGAAACACCCTGTGTACCTATAAAGCGCAAAGCGAGAGAAAGCTTTGGAGAGAGCAATTTCCCTTCGTAAGGATTTCAGGGATCGCTATTATCGGTGGTTACTCCCCTTCTTTGACTTTTGTTGGCAGAGGGACAAACATGAGAGTCACTGAGCCTTCCTAGTAGAAAAAAGAGCTGTACAGATAGATCTGGTTTTGGTGCACCTCAAGATTCGCCTTAAATGGAACGTGTTGTCAATGTGTTGTAGACATGTCTTAATCGTCGAAGAAGACTCCTCGGCCGCCATATGTTGCTGTTCCTTGTCGCAATGTTCACCAATTCTTCCACATCCTAGATGTGGTGATTGTTCACATTCAATCTCAAAGACGAAGTAGATTCCACAGTAGGCATAAAGGCGTCAGAATCAGCCATTCAACACCCTGCTTGAGAACGCGTTTTGGCCAAAATTTTCTCTAAGTTGAGTTAATCGTTCTGGCTTTACCTGTAAGTGTTATGTAATTGTGAATATGGAAGTGATTCCTCCAGAATTCCTTTGAAATAGTTCCTTTTTGATATTGCAAATGAAGTAGGAGTGGTATTAGCTGGCAAGAATTTCGTTGAAAGTAGATTCCTACTTAGGGCAAAATCTTGATTCACTTATTCAATGGAAATTTGCCTCCTCAGCCCTTGTTGTCAGTCTCGAGGATTTTCATATTTTTTTTAGCCTCTTTTTCGTAAGCTTGTGTACATTCATAACTTTAAATTTCTGTTACCGACAAACAACAGCTACATTTGAGAAGCAATGCTGTTTAGAATTGTTGGTGTACCTGCACAATTTAGTTTTAAACCCAGGCGATCCATATTGAACAATATTATTAACTACGAGGTAGGTGGAATGTTAGAATAGTGATAAATAAATACATTACAGTGTGATAAAGATAACGAATTGTCTAACTACAATTATAAAACATCTCTTCATACGAGCACATGCAGTGTTAGACCAACTGTTTCGTCTAATTAAGATGATGTGATAGTTTTCATCGAGATTAACAACATTATTTGGCAGCTTCATTTTGAATTGAGGAGCTAGTTTCAGCATTTATAACTCTATAACTCACAATTATAAAACTGCGAGATCATGAAACCTAACGCTATTTTTTTTATCTGATTTCGAATAACTTAAGATACTATGTAATCTTGACGTAGGAGATTACATTTACAAACACAATAAACATATAATCTTGTAGAATTATTCCGTTTGGTTGCCCGCGATGTAATATGCATACTTGCCACATGTACATAACTCGTTCACGATAGTATAAGTATACGCTTAACAGTAACAAAATGAATTAATTAATATAAAAGTATTATAATGTTCGCTGCAGACCAACTAACAACCTATCGTTGGCACTCATTTACAACTAATTAGAATATATTTCGCTTTCACTAACTATTAACGAATGTAAAATTATGCGGACATGATTTTTTTCCTCGTTAGTATAGAATGCTACTTCTAAGCAACTAGCTTCGAATGACTAGACTTTTAATTCATTGACATTTTGAATTGGTATGGTAATCTATTGATTATGTCACTGACTTATATAGGATGTACTATCTAGAAGACTTAATTATTACTTTGTATTAATTAGTAACAATGGAAATAAATAGTCTAATGCTCTACGATTTAGTGTACTGCAGGGTTCTAATTTTGGTCCTTTTTTTTAGTTTATGGTTTATTCTTCCTCCTTTACGAAATAAGTGTTAAGTTAATTTTTGACGCAATTAGTTTGTACTTAGAAAATGTTTCGCGATAGATACATCTAATTTAATTATGCGGAGATACTAATGATCATTCTCTGAAATATTAATAATCGTTAATCACGCACATGTGTTAAGTTATAACACTTTCAGGCATAACTAATCACCATATGTTCCCCTTCTAAGATCCACGTTAAAAAAGAACAAATTCCTCATTTTCTTTAACGACGGCCGGGGCCGCTGTTAATTCGAAAACTGGAACCTGTTTATTTTAACATAATGATTAATATTACGGAGATTACTTTTAGCTCCGGTTGATGATATTTGGCACACCTAAATGTTATGATAGCGAACAAAAGCTGTGTATTTATCGCGTTAATAGGTTTTCGCAAATGACATCGCTGTCAGCTGAGATAGGTGTAATGTCCGCCAAAATAGATTACCTATTAATGCATGTCCTTCTTCTATGTTGAACTAGCGTTGCGTCAGAGCTCATATATGTACATAGATAATATATGAAGTAAAAACGATGCTGTTATGAATGAGCGCAAAAAAATTATTATTAAATCGTTTATACTGTATGATAATTTTTAGTGTTGTGATAATTAAATTTTGTTACTTTTGAGAACAATGATGATAATCAATCAAACAATTGATTTCGTTGACATTTTTAAAATAATAATATTTAATTATATACTACTTTATATATGTAGTTCCTCAGGTTATGGCGAAATGTAATTAGCTTTTGTGTTGCGACTTGTATTCGAGCATTCTAACTGCGGTTACTTAATTTATGTTCACCTACAGGCATTACTGTAATGACAGATTGTATAATTACCATAAAGCACGCGACTGTCATTTCCTCTCACACTTTCCTGCTTATATTTTAATCATTTATTTATTGTTTTCAAGAAGTTCAATGCTTCATAACGAAACTTACAACATTTACAACGTGAAGGTATTCTATCATTTCATAAAAGATAACGGGACCAAGACAGTAAACATGACAGCTGTGAAACTGTAGTTTTGTCAAGTTAGGCAGTATCAGAGATATCTTAATTGAGAACATTTTTAGTATTTGGCAGATCATCTCTTTGAATTGTACAATATCGTAGTAAATCAGTTGAAGAAATGTATATTTCCTTTATATAGAGATATATGGTAAAAAAGAACAAAATTTCGGAATATATTAGAGGACAAGATATACGAGGTGTGTTCAGAAAATAGCAGGAATTTTATTTTTGTGCAAAAATATTTATTTATTCGTCTAAATCAATGTTATCGTCTTCAAAATAGTCCCCATTAGATATTATGCACTTGTGCCAGCGCTCAAAACTCGATCTTTGGTATAGCCTTTAGCTCTTTCAGCGATGTGCTTTTAATGTCATCTATGCTTGTAAAGCGACGACCCTTTAAGATTCTCTTTATTTTTGGAAATAGAAAAAATCAGATGAAGCCATGTCTGGCGAATATGGAGGCTGGGGCATCATTACAATATTTTTTGTGGTCAAAAACGCACGAAAAAGCAATGAAGTGTGAGCAGGTGCATTAACGTGGTGCAAAAGCCATGAATTATTTCTCCACAAATCCGGACGTTTTTTTCTTCGGATTGCTTCACGCAAACGGCGTTGAACTTGTAGGTAGTACTCCTTATTGACCATTTGACCTCGTGGCAAAAATTCATGATGCACTATGCCATTAAAATCGAAAAATACAGTGAGCATAACCTTCACGTTTGACCGCACTTGGCGAGTCCGGATGCCTCCACTAGGACGATTAAGCCTCTCTCGATGTCATATCTGTAAACCCATATTTCATCGCCTGTTATAACTCATTTCAGTAATTATGCATCGTCGTTGGCTTCATTGAGTGACTCCTGCCGCCGCTGTGTTTGGAACAAATTTTGCTGCCACGCGTTTCATACCCAAAACATTCGAAAAAATTTCATGGTATGAGCCAATCGATATGCCAACATCATCAGCGACTTCTCTGATTGTGATTGGGCGATTGTTCATAACCATTTCTCTCACTTTTTCATCGGTTGTTGATGTGCTAGGGCGTCCAGGGCTGTCGTCATCTTCAACGTCTTCACGACCATCGTGGAAACGCTTCGATCACTCGTAAACTCTTGTTTTATTCATAGAAGACTCACCATAGACTTTTGTTAACATTTCACACACTTTGTCCCACTTTATTTCATTTGTTACGCAAAATTTGATACAAATTCTATGATCCACTTCTTTGAGCAAACGAAAATCGCCGAACTCATGAAAGCACGTCTAACCTTAGCGGCTATCACAGACAAAGTATACAATGAATAGAGCCGAAACTTTTATCGTACTTCAGGGGCATGTATACCAACATACAAAAAAAATTGACAATCGGATTCACCAAACCCGCGAAATTTAAACATTCCCGTTATATCCTGAACACACCTCGTAAAAAAACGACTTTAGTTCCTGTAATTCCTGTATTTTATAATAATTTCTCATAAGAAATAACACAAAGGAACAAAAGATTCCGGCTTAGGTGTTAAAAGTAACCACAAATTAATTGCAAGGCATAAAGAAACAAGACTGAAATTTGCAGAAGAACACATGTCTTGGGAAGAAGTGTGGGAGCAGTTCTCTCGGTTTAATTTGGATGGCTCCGGTCGATATTCTTATTATTATTGTGACAGGAAAAAGGAACCGAGAACAAGAATGAAACGACAAGTAGGTGGAGAATCTGCTGCAAAATACAAAGTTTTGTTAATTTCTCAAATAATACATTTTGGAAGGCTCATTTCCATGAAATTTTGTCTTTCAGTAAGACAACGCTCACATACACAAGGCAAAAATAATTTCAACTTAGTTCAAAAAATCGAAAATTGAAACTTTAATTTGGCCACCGAGGTCTTCAGATCTAATGACTGTAGAAGAATTGAAGACCGCAATAATAAGCGAATGGAATAATATTTCACAAAATCATATCAAAAGTTTGTATAAATCCATTAAAAAGGAGATTTTCGGGGCGATAAAAAAATAAGGATGGATCAACACGCACTATTAAAAAAAATTATCTGTTCCTTTCAAAAACAGTAACAGCCCGTCTAATTTTTGGTGGCTCTAAAATTGTACACTCAAACAGTACCTGCCTATGTTTTATTTTTATTTTTGTTCTTTAGGCCATAACGAATTTTAAGTTTATTTTATGTTTATTATTTATACTAAAACTAAATTATTTTTCCATGTTTATTAAAAATCAATTTTTTCAATTTGTATAAGTTTTTGTCGGGGGAGTGTAAGTAATTAATAGTGCTTTGTTTTCGTCTTGGTTTTTCTACTCCACCCCCAAACTATTACTTCCCTCTTCAGAATCAAATAGTGGATAGCATCTTTCTGGTTATTCTCAGCATCTAAGCCGGAATCTTTTGTCCCTTTGTGTCATTTCTTATGGGAAATTTGTATAGACAATCAGTATCTGCCACCTGCTCCGCCCCAAACTATTACTACTTCTGGTCGACCTGTATCCACGAATCTTCTCAAACCATAATGTTACGAAAATTCCCAAAAATACATACAAACGTACGCAGCCATCATGAAATTCGATGGAGCCATTATACCATATGAGCTGTATGAGTTATATCTAATTCCTTGGCCATAATGTTACGAAAATTCCCAAAAATACACACAAACGTACGCAGCCATCATGAAATTCGATGGAGCCGTTATACCATATGAGCTGTATGAGTTATATCTAATTCCTTGGCAATCTGCTGTGTGCTTTTATGCGGTTCTTCAGTGACTGCTGCCAATACCACGAATTCATTTTCTACGTCTACAGTTGTTGTTCGCCTTTCGTATGCAACGCTCCCTGTGGCACCGAATCTATCCAACAAATTTTCAAATACCCTTTTATCTGGATGTGTTCGTTTTGGGCACTGCTGCGAATACACCCGAGCCGCAAGGAAGCAATTTTCCTGATACTCGCCAATAACTTAAATCATATCAGTTCTTTCTTGCACCGAGTATGCCTTCATGATGTTAACAGAGTACACGTCAAATTGGCACTTTCTCTATGAGGATCCAACCTCCTAGATTAAATAATAACACTTTCCGTAAGTTATCTAAAAAACGCAGATAATAGGGAACATAAATACATACAGGGAATTCCATTTAAAATAATAAAGTTATACATATCTTTTAATTCCTGATTTATTCCCACTTAGAGGTCAATAACCCCGGTGCTTCCTTTCTGAGTTTGGTTTTCTGTAGTTTTCAAAATTCCACGGCAAATGCGGAAAGGTAACATCTTAAGTCGGTCTACAGCCGCAGGCGTAATAATAACTCATGGCCAGCCGATGCCCCCTGTAATTGGCGCAAGCTGTTGGGGGATGCTAAGGCATGGATTATTATTATTATTAAAACAATAAATAGTTAAATACCAATTTATTCCATAACATATAATAATATGTTTTCGTTAAATAACTTCTTCAGTGGAAGAAATTGACATTTAATATGTGTCAAATTACTAATAATATAATAAAGTTATACACGAAAGAAGTTCACAAAGTTTTCCCTCGATTCATGAACTACCTGTAGAATACTCGACAACTTTGAATATGGCATTCAATCAGCCAAAGGATCTACTATTTACGCTTTTCGTTTCATTTCTCGGAATTAAGTTATTTTCGACATACTAAACTGTTGGTGCAACATTGCATTTTCAAAAAACTTGAAATATCTCATAAACTACAAAAACTAGACATACGAAACCTTAAATGAAATTGATCTAGATTTCAGTGTACAACTAAAAAATGCCATTACATACAGGGTGTTCCATTAAGAAAAACATAACTTTGGTACATTGCCAAGTTTTGAAACACCCTGTATATTGCCTATTATTTATAAATTGTAGATCTAATCCGCTTACATATGTTCCAGTATGTAACTTTTCAAAAATTGTTACCATTTGACTACCAGAGGCCACAGCGTACCCACTGTTACACCCTGTATATTGAGATGTACGATCGTCTTAAAGCTGCGAGGCCAGTGGCACAAAACACTCTCCATAATGGTAAGTTTGTTTGAAATTTTGATGTAAGAATTCTTAAAAGTTACAAACATTTTTGATAAAATAAAATTATTACAACAATCATGATGTTGCCGGGGTAAGAACATATTTGAAGTTTTAAAATTAGAAATTAGTACAAAAAGCAACGCTGTTCAGCTGCGATCTAAATCTTAACCTTTAGATTTTTTTCTAGTACTTTTTCTTACATACTTTTTAAACTAAAAATGTCAGTAACTCGCTAACAATGTGGTAGTTGCTACTATAATTTCCTTTTGTCATTAATTTTTGTAACTTTTAAGAAATGTTGCATCAAAATTTCAACAAAAAATTACCATTGTCGTATATAGAAAGAATTTCGCGTCACTTCCCACTGGCCAAGCAGCCTTAAGACGATCTTACATCTCAATATATAATGGCTATATCGAAGAATGCACAACCAAACTCAAATAATGAACTAAAAGACCTGCAGTCGAAAATTGACGAAACCTATTCCTAACAAATGTGAAATACTTAAATTTGTGTTAATTAACACAAAATTAGAAAAGCAACTGAAATCTTAATGAAGAACACACAACGATCTAGAAGTACTTAATATTTGCCATAATTCTGGGTTACATTAACCAATAAATCAATTTGAAAAAGAACTGCAATCTAAAACTCTGTCAACTCCTAAACATCTGTTAGATGGCAGCATACGACCCGATGCCAATCTTACTTTGTTGGTTTTTTTTTATTAGCCAATCAATTTGTTTGCTGTATTTTTATAGTTTGTCTTGTAATTAAACGCGCTTTAGTCTATTCTTAATAGATTTCATGTTGTTCATTATTTGCTTTGTAAATTAATAACTAAACTCATTAAGGTATAATAATACCTCCAGTCTTGATTACTTTTTCAGTTAAAAAACAATAACCGCAAATAACCGGGACAAGTACTAAATTTTCTACCTATTTATATGTTAAGTAGATTCTCAACGCGAAAAAAAAAAAGAAAAAACATGAAACGTAAACCGACGGGTCTCCGAGATGCTATATTATTGGTAGTAGAATCTACCGGTGTCGGTCGTTGTTTCTCCAAGGTTAGAGAAGCTTAATTGGCAAGAACAAGACGCGCGTAGAACGAACCGGGCACGAAATTTATGGTCCAGCCAAAGAAAAGGGGGAAAACAAGATATTGTGTTTCGGTTGAGGTTATTTTGCAAGGAAAGCGGTTTTCTTCGAAATTTGCATACCGGCAACATGACGGAGGTTGTGTGCGTCCCTCTGCCTGCCCTAGCTGGAGAAGATGAGAGAGAGGTGCTGCTGCTGTTGCAGCAGACCTTGCCGAGATCACACGCGGGGTACGCTTAGGTGATGGCTCCCGGCTTCTCAGCGATAACAATGAAAGCTTTGCTTGTATTTCGCATGTCATGTTTACACGTACACACGGCGGCGTACATTAAGTCTTTGCAAATATTTGCACACATCGAACGCTCGACAATATAATACACACGGCATGTTTATACGTGGCATTTACGAACCATTCAAAACTGAACAATTTGGCTGCATACGTGAACACAAGCATATGTGTATGCGCCTTTGTATTTAAGGCGTGTACATATGAGTATTTGCAAATGAGAGTATACATCAGGTGGAATCAGTAATTAAATCCTTTCAACAATAACTAAACGAGCGGAATATGCAATGATAGACGAGATAGTAGTAGAGGTACATTTTATATTATATATAAGTTCGTTAATAGGGAAACCTACACTAAAGCTAAATTTATAACGAGCACAACAAGAGAAACAAGTGTATTTTTCATACCTTTTATAGCAGACGTTGTAGGAGCATTAATTTTGATAGAAGTTTGTTTTGCATACGTCTTTTATTATTCAAGCTTTCAAAGCTATTCTTGTATACGTTTTACACCATATCTTTTAGAAACTTAATGAACCGGTTTATTATTGTGCGATATTGTTTTTTAAAAGCAGACAAATGGCTGACAGTTTTAAGAAATCTAGGACATAACTCTCTATGAAAATTATTTTATTAAGTATAATATTCAGAAGATGATAGACAAATGCAAATTTTTTATCTTTGTCTTCATGTTTGAAAATTATTGATTTTTTGTCTTGTCCATGTGAAAATGAAGCGGCAGATTTAAATTATATGATATATACCCGCGTACCCTATAGACAACGAACAGCAACTCAAATCGTTGACGCACAGAATACAGTTACCAATTACAATTATGTCAATCCTTGTATACAATTATATTGCAATCTATTGTACATTAATTAATTTCATTACTGAAAGATTAGAACCATACTGACTTTGTTAAGGTGATTTTTGGGCAATGTTTTCTCAAGGCGAAATATAGATAAATAATATTTTACAAAAACATCCGTAAAATATCAACACACATTAGATACATCAAATATTGCCAAAATTAAAGGGATATAAAATCAAATTGTAAACATAGAACAATCAATACATTTTTGTCCGATCGGGCTTCAATTAGGGAATAATGTAAAAAGTGTGAAATTAACCCAACTGTGAAAATTGAAATGTATTTATTGATTGATAGTTTGGCATTTGTTCAGTATTTGTATTCACGTTTCATGACTTGCTATTAGTGCTTCTTTAAGGTGTGTTAAAATGCAGTTGACCATTCTAGAGTTTGCTGACTTTATTTCTGTTTATAAGTATTGTATCTTGTAAAGTTTTTTCCAATACTTTTCAAAAACTTTCAAACTGAATTTGGAGTTGATCAACATCTTAGTGGGGGTTCACACTATAAGCACTTTGTTGCACAAGAAATTTTATTGATTCAGTACTTGACAAGTAAGAATTTTCACTCAGTTACTATTGAGTCTTACATCTGTACCACCACCAAAGAACTCATCACTTGCAGCTTGATAAAAGGGGTAGCAGTTAGCATTTTTTCATAGACTAGTTAAAAAAAATGAACTTTATTAGTGAAATGTTCTGGACAAATAAATTAATTTTTTTTTGAGGAACAATGTTCATAACAACGGGTCGATAGCCGCAGTGGTTAAGCGGCTGACTATCGTTGTGGTAGAATTATAGGAGCCGGGTTTCAATTCTCTGATGGGACGGTGACATTTTTTCAGAGGGTTTAAATGCGGATCGACTTACCATTCGCTGTTGGGAGCAAAGTGATCAACGCTGCATTATAAAAGGCGATATGAGTCACTGCAATCACCCACCATAACTTAAAAAAAGAAACATACATTGACATTACAAAATCCGTACAATTAATACATGGTATGGTATTTTTAATAGACAACCTCTCGTTATTCAAATTTTGTCTAATCGTTTAAATGTTGACACACATCTAACACTTTTGGAAAACTACTTTGGAAATCTATTAAACGGCATTCTTATTAGCCTGCCAAATAGTCCAGCATGTGGTGCACCATCGCACGCTGAGGCAAATGATGAAGGCCGGCTCCCTTAATTTCTGGAATTATGGGGAGCCAGCTCTTAATTTCAATGGGAGATGGATTAAAAGGGGTCTTTAGCGGCAGACAACATTCTCGAGCCTAAATCTCCTGGACTTGAAGCAATTAATTTATATTGAGTCAATTGATACTATCGAATAACTAGAAGAAGAATTTTGAATCCTGTACAAAATATACAGAACACTAAGGGTCATATTTATAGTCCGTGCTTGAGGTTGTGTCGATACTTGAGCACGCGATTATGACACAATTACTCCAGTATCGACACAACCTCAAGTACGAACTATAAATATGTACCTAAATTTTGCGCAAGTTTATAATTCACTTGTTTTACGTTGCCTGGTATGTATCAGTGCAAATGGTGTAATTTTTGAAATTGACTACAAATTGGTCTTTAATTTTCCGTGGTTAGAAGAAAACTTAGAATTCTGAAGTTTTGGACTTCAAGGTTAGTCAAGATTCTGTTTCATTTTTAAACATTTTCAAGGTCGGTTTTCAAGTACCACTTCTGGTAACACCGATAGTCGTCATTAACTTCCTTATTTTAAATGGAACACCCAATATATCATCTCATTTTTGGATTCCCGAGTAAATTGTGTTCTATCTAGTTTCCCTATATCTGTTTTCATTTGTTTCCTAGATATCTTGATTACTTTGAAAATTTTGAAATATGTAGCCTTTTACTAATTTTCGACTGGTGGTAAGCGTTACTGGGGTAGACGTTATCACAAGGATGGTTCTTTCGAAATCCACATTGACAATTGATTTATCGCATACAAGGTGTCCAAAATTTATGACCAATTACATCATTTTCAAACTTGAAAAAGTTTGGTTTTCAAATGTGACACCTTAGATGGTTGGATGCAGAATTTAATTCTGTATCGATTCATTACGCCTTTTTCTATACCTATTTCCAACGATGTCTTTTATTTCCATATTTTCTATCTGCATTCTGTATTGGCGTATCTTAATGAATATTTTAGGTGTTCTTTTGAGCTTTGAATCATTCTCTGTTTTTTATGCTATTACAGTAAATCACGACAAGGAAACTCTAACATTCCTCACATTATTATGTTGTGTCTCTTATGTTTATATTCTACGTCTTCTGCATCTTTAAATTCAGCAATTTTCAACGTTATTCGACACCAAACTAACGTAATTACCTTTTGAACTTACACCAAACAAAAATTAACTTTACCCTCGCTAATCTATTTTCGCTTTATTTCCTTTCCCCCGTTTCCGTAGACGCAGCGGTAGCAAATTTCCCGACTATATTCCGCAGCGTTTATGGATTAATTGCGAAGAATTTTAAGTTGAAGTGTATACTACTAGTAGTAGCGCATAAAGTTGCGCCATAACGTACAAAATTAACTCGACAACGAATTTATAGCAGCCGGTCACGTAAGCAACAACGCGCCGTGAAAAATGACATTTGGGCATAATTAGGAACGGAGCGTGCTGGCTGAATACTGAAACGCCTGGTACATCCTCATACCGTTAAATCAAATTTCTGCTTCGCTATGTCAAAGTTAAGCATTTCAGCGAAGAAAAATAATTTTATAGTGGAAGAACTGAAAGGTTGTATTGTTCTTATTCAATCTTGTTGTTCTATTCGTAACTTCTATTTCTGAGTAATAGATTATGGAGAACTAGAAATAAAAAAACTGAAGTTAATATTTCATAAAGAAAATAGATGCAATACAATCAATCTTCTCATAGCTGAAGGCTATTAAAGAATATCCTTCTGATAGATGTTAAATTGTTAGTACTAGTCATAAATTGATTTGTGATTGATTGATATTCTACTTCTGATTTCGATCGCCAATTTCGAAGTTCTCTTTTTAGAACAATTTGCAATTCGGTGTGTTTGGCTCTAAAAAATTCCTGTCTAAAATCCTTTTCAAGAGAGCTTTACAAACTGAATGAAGATCTAGCGACATAAGTGAACTATTTTCCATTTTTAATGCAATTTGAAACCCTTCAATGGTAGGCTACTCAATAAAATCTGCTTCATCCTTATCTTTAAAGGCTGTACCCTTTTTTCTGGTGGATGGGCTCTAAATCCATGCTTTATTTTTACTAGAAAAGGAAATGCATTGTCTAAAAATATTGCTTCAATTTTGCAAATGAAGCATGAATAGTAGTGCTTATTGTTGTGGCATTTGCCACAATCTTCTTCAAAATTATCAAAAGGAGCTCTTCTGGCTGTAGCAAAGATTTCAAAATCAGAACTACTTTTTCAAAAGATACGGCATGGCCTCCCCTTTTTTATAAAATACAAAATTGATGGTCTGTTTCAGGTTGTTCTTGGCAGACTCTGTATTATTCCAAAGTTTTAGCTTTCTACCATGTATAAACTCATGAAATAGTAGAAAGATACAATATCTCGCTACATCTTTCTCCCACTTTTTGGGAGAGGTTGTGTGTTTGTTCTATATTGTTCGAAAGTTTTAGCAAGTTTTAACTAAAACACCAACGCGTTTCAACAGCAATGCTGTCATTATCAAGGCGATAATAAAACTAAATTAAAATAAAATCGACAAATATAGGTAACCTAAATGTTATGCACGGTCAATCCGATACGCATCATTAATTTCCGATTAACGAAAACAATGACAAATGCGGAATAGGTCCGTTGTCACAGTTCATTACACATGACTTATTTTTATATATTTCTAAACTTTCGAAAACATTTAGAAACTTAAAATTGTTTATTTGTCTAATTAATTTAACATTCGTATGATCGATGTTGTGATCTGTTTCAAAAATGTGTTGGGCAACGCTCGATTTCTCAATTCTATTAAATCTAAGATGAGCCATATGCTCTTTGAATCTAGTTGAGACTGCTCTCCTGGTTTGCCCAATATATTTTTGATTACAATCTTTACAATTGATTTCGTAAATACCTGACTTTTCTAGAGGTTGTATTTTATCTTTAGGGTTACCGATGAGACTTCGTAAACTAGTCCCTAAACTGTAAACTATTCTGAGATCTAGCTCGTTGAAAATTTTACTCAAACCTTTAGTGATAAAGGGAGCGTAAGGGAGGGTCACAACGAGTGAAGCTTTAACATCCTCTCGAAAAGTCGTAGATTCTTTCACAGTTCTCTTATAATTAAGCTTCCTAATTAACTTATAGATATGGTGAGGCTGGAAACCATTACACTTGGCCGCATCTTTCATAATTTTAAGCTCTTTTTCATACCTCGCCTTGTTTAAGGGAAAAATGAGAAGTCTGTGGACCAAAAAATTCAGGCTTGCCATTTTGTGTTGAAGACAATGATGGGAATCTGAAGGAATATAGCGAAGTGTACTGGTTTCCTTTCTATACACGTCAAACTCTAATCTATTGATATTTCTAATTACTAAAGTATCTAGAAAGGGTAGCTGACCGTTTTCTTCTCTTTCACAAGTGAACTTGGTTTCGAACCGATTATTTAATCTATTGAGAAAATCGTTAATATTACAGTTTTTAGTGTCAAATATAGCGAAAATATCATCCACATAACCACAACCAAACCCTAGGAAAGTAATCGCTCTCAGATTCTAAGTCCTTTTCAAAACGGCTCATGAAAAGGTTAGCCAAAAAGGGCGACAAGGAGTTACCCATTGCCGTTCCTTCCAGCTGTTCATAAAAACTCCCGTTGAATTGAAAAATGTTCTGTTTCATACAGATGTCAGTTAAGCGAATATATTCCTGGACACATTGTTGACTCAAACTGTTTTGAAGCAACAAGTCCTCGAGGTATGTCAAGGTGTCTGGAATCGGTACACTAGGAAAGAGAGAACTAACATCAAATGAAATCAATATTTCATCCTCCAGCAACTGAATATTTTGAATTACTTTAATAAATTCGAATTTTTTCTGCAAAACTAGGTTGCTGTATTGGCAAATTATTAAATTCATTGGTCAGCCATTTGGAAACCTTATAAGTCTGTGAGTCAATTGCCGAAATCATTGGCCTTACCGACTTGCCAGGTTTGTGAATTCAATTGCCGAAATCATTGGCCTTACCGACTTGCCAGGTTTGTGAATTTTAGGTAAACAATATAATTTAGGGATAACAGGATTGGAAACATGTAGCTTACGTCTAACATCGACAGTGACAAGGTTGTTACAAGCTTTAAACACATTGTTGACGTCTGTAATCATTTTCGGTAAAGGATTTTTTGAAATTGACTTATAAGAACCACAACTCAACATGTCATGAACCCGATCATAGTAGTCCTCTTTATCTAAAATAACAACCTTGTTCCCTTTCTCAGCTTTCAAATAAAAACAATCTTTGTCCCGCAAAGTTTTAATGACTTTAATATTTTTGGATTTCTGAGGTGATTTATAGGATTTCAAATTTTTTGAAATAGTATGTTTCCAGGCCTCCCTAACGAACTTGGTGTTTAGTGGATTAAAGTGTTTAGTGTTCTACTTCTGCACCAAGAGATCCAGTGAAGAACTTCGAAAGTTTTAGCGTTCTACAATGCATAATTCATTAAATAATGAAGAATATACATATTTTGTGAGCCCGTTAAAGTATATAGTCACAAGAGCACGAGTAGCAACTAATTAACTACGCTTACAAAAAAATCATCTACATCATACTGTATACAGAGTGTAATGCTTTGTACGCCTCCGATGGTATTGTCCACCTAATATTGGACAAAGAGAAAGATCTGCTAATGAACACGAAGGAAGACAGACGGGTTTTCAGCGTTCGCTAACCTTATTCCACCGGCGGTAATTAAGTGTTGAGTTTGTCATCGCATACCGAACAATAGATCTAAGTAAATAATGTAGACGAATGGATTCTTCGGTATGCATATGTAATTACTGACTAGCTGTGTGTTACGTGTAAAAAACACACAGTTTTAATGCCGTCTATGTTTGCCGTGGCAATTAAGTAACTTTATAATTATCGGAAAACATGTTAAAAATGTCTCCGGCGATAAAACGAGTATGTTGATTGTGGAGAATAGACAAGGGAGAATGTTTATTTTATAATTCGAACATAATTATCTCTCTCCCGAGGAGATACGCTGTTGTGCAGTTGTTTTGTATTCCATCTGTGTTATTCTTGCGGTAATATTATTTATGCATGACACCTATAAAACTTTATAGATGTAGGAGAGATTAATAAACGCAATTTGATATAATTTCGATTTTTTTTTTTGGAAATCGACCAGGTGGTCATTTTGACTAACCGATGAGATCAGAGAAACGATTAAATTATCACATGTCCGTTTTTGATAGTAATTATATGTCAACTTGAAAACTTTCGTTTCAGAGTCGTAAACAATAAGAGACCTTCAAAAGAACGTCACTTCATTCATTTAAACCGTTATGGTAGCTAAGCCAAGAATTTAGATTGCACAATCCGACTATTACTAATGTCGTTCTGCCCACTGGATTTAAAAATTCGTTGTTTTATACAACACCAACAGCCGAAACAAAAGAGGACAGTGGGTGAAAATCTCCCAGCCAACTAGATCGATTAATAACGGATGAGTCACGCAAACTATAGCTAGTATTGCTGTTGTTTTATGCTTCATTCATAAACTGTTTTACATTCGATCAAACATATGCTTTCAAAGCGGGCATCATTGAAGAACAGGTGGGTTTAACGTGTGTATTTGTGGAACTCCTCTCATTGATTTAGATTTCTAATGTATTCCCGAGTTATTATTGAATATATTAAGGATAATAATGAAATATTTATGATAATCTTAGTGCGTGATGTAATGCAATTGAATAAAATTATTGATATTGCTCAAGTAAACATAATATAAAAAGATCTATGATGAATTACGCTCGAAGATATATTCAAGAAAAGTGGGATTTTCCAGACTGCTTATTTTTACAACTACATACATGGTTTCTTTGATTTCATCTACTGTAGACTTAATGGAAAACTAAAAATTAAAGAAACATTAATTCAAACTTATTCCTACTGTGCCAATAACCATTCCCTGGATATGAAATTAGCATTATTATCCAACTCCGGAACTATTCTTGATTCGTTCTTGACTATCTACTTTATAATCGTCAATATAAATATATTAAAACGGCTTTAAGATACTCTCCTATGGAATGCCCGACAACAACCACGAATTTTTGATTCTACTGACCTGTTTTAGTAGTTATGAATGAAGCAATGGAGGATATTAAGATCATGAAAAGGGGATCGAAATCCTTAAACCAGCCAATGGTCGTGATAAGTTCTTTAAAAGACCAATAAGGTGGGTGAGCTGATGTATAGTTATGAATGAAGCAATGGAGGATATTAAGATCAGGTAAAGCGAACCAGAATCTTTAAACCAGACAATGGTTGTTATAAGTCTTTTGAATGCTACAGTTGGAAATAATATAGGTTATCTATAATCAAATGAAAGCGTGATGTTGTACCTTCTAGCCCGACGTGTGCTACACGCTATTTATTCGGAAATAATTATATCAGTAGTATAGAGAGTGTTTGTCTCTTGAGATCAGAGGTGGTTGAGATCAGAATTCTTAAATTGAGTATCTATTTCGAACTGTCGTTTTATGCCTTCTTCAAAATGGAAGGAATGAACTCTTTTGACGGGAAAGAGGCTCGCGCAGACTTTAGATAACTTATTCTCAATCAGGTAATGATCGGTAGAAACAGTAACATTCTAATAGTTAAAATACGCACTATACATCCAATCAAGAACAAAAAATAAACAAGAATGCTGGTTAAAATAAAATATACAAGTATAAAAGAACACATACTAGCAAATGGGAGCCAAAGAATCATATTCATCCATCTGGTAGTGCCACAATCATTACAAGTCGTCAACGTGTATCGACCAACGTTAAATTCAAACAATAATTCGCCCGGCATCTATAGAAGCGGATCACTAAACTGTCCACATGTATCGACCGACATGAGGTTTCAGAAAGAGAAAACAGGACTGAAGAAAGCGTGTTTTCCTGCAAGGTGAAAACGCATTTTTTATCATTTTGCATCTTGGCTGAAAATATACACTATTCTTTAAAATTAACATGTTTAGATGAGTTTCAAATTATTTACGACATGAAACTAAAATAATAAAAATTTAGAGACGAAACGGTTCGTCAGAACATAGGATTTCTAATATGATCAAAACGGCCTCGAGAGATTCAAAACGACCAACGATATTAATAATTTGTTTTCAATTTTTTCAATCAATCCAAGGTAACGTAATTTTAATGAATCACATTTCGTTCGTGCATTTTTGTGTTTTAATTCTAAATTATTATCTAATCTGTGCTTACCAATCTACTTACCTTGCAATGTTTTGTGTAAAATGTGGGCGATGAGTCATCATTCTCTATCAATCAATTCCGAAATTACTAAATTAAGGAAATTTACTGATACAGATAAACTAATGCAAATAAGTTTGACATTGGTAGATATTGTTGTAGGAAAATTTTATACTCACTTGAACAAAGAATTGTTTTTTCCTATCACTACAATATTAAAATACAAGGTGTTCTACTATAGTGGAACTATTCCGAGAAATGAAAGTGGATGGATTAAAATGTACATAATCAAGTATGTTTTTGTTTCAAAAATTACATTTTCAAAAAGAAAAAAATAGAAACCTATCAACAATTGGTCTAGCGAACCTTCATAAACCAACTAGGGTCTGTTCCTTTAACCGTGGTGCATCCTGTACATTTGTAGTCTTTCAAGCAAGCAAGCGTTGTTAATTTTAAGAAAAATTATCAGCAATTTCTGAACTTCCACTTATCTCGACTTTGAGATATCTCTTCGATAATCTTACAGGAATAAATACTACAAAATACATTTTTTTTATATTTATTATTTTTTTTATATGATTTACTGGCAATGTATGACTTCGTGAATCCGCAGTTTGTTAAGCAACATAAAAGCCTTAATAAAAACCAATTATCGGACAATTAAACATTGACAACATTTATGATTTGACTTTCACCTTCAAACCTTTCTTGTAACTGAACGTTAATATAATTCTTATTGAGACATCTTGTATATAGAGACTGTGTCGCCATGGAAGCGCGGCAACCTTGGAAGAGCTCTCGGATGTCCGCGAGGCCCCCGTGAGGACACAAGAACCGGTCGGGGAAGGTCAGTCTGCTATTGCTGCCAAGCGTTGCACTCTCCGGCACATTTCTTAATTCCGACCCGCTCGAGTGGATATGTTGTGTAAATGGTACGAGGTTGGTACGGGTGGAAGCCCTCGCGCTGTAGAAATATGCGGTGGAATAAAAAAAAAACAACAAGGAACAATGCGGCGAAGAGTTTGCGAGGAATTCGGACGCCCCGAACTAACTAAACGACCAGATGGTTTCTGTTTCGCGAAATTGTTACGCAACTTTGTGGATAGTTTTTGCGCTATGTCGGGGTTAGATTAAGATTATTTCTGGGAAATATTAAATTAGATATAAGCATCAGTTTCAGTACTATAGTATTAATTTATGGAGTACTTCTGCGGAGCTCGCAATTTTGAAAGGATTAAATGAAGACTTTAAAATAAATAATCTGGAAACAGTGATGCAACGATAACAATAACATATACTTAGTGTACGTCCCATTCTCCGGGACTGCGGCAATCATTCCGTCAATTACTATTATTATGCGCCATTGTAATATGCAAAACGTACGTCCTCTTGCGCGTCACATTTATTTCGGTCTCTTCGCTTGCGGAAGAATATTGTTTACCAGTCGAGCAGCTTTCTTGTAACGATTACGTTCGCTCCACATCAATTGTTATTCATAGAGGAAGGAGGCTGATTTAATTTCCATTTTCTCGTGCTATTAATAATTGCGGTTGTTGACGACTGAATATGTGGATGCTGGTTTTTTTCTGTAATTTAAAGATGATGCATTGTCCATTAGAACGCAACAGCAAGAATCTATTAATAGATTGATGTAAGAAAGCACGTCGGTGTCGGATTTAAATACGAATGTCATTATTTAAATCTAGGAGGAATTTATGTTGGTCACATTATGACTTCAGTGGGAGTGCGTTACATCATTTCGAAATAGTTCTAGATAATTGTTGATGTTTTGCGACTTAAAATCAACAACGCTCAGTTAGTGGAATGATTAATACATATCGTCATAACTTTTTAAAATTAAATGGTAATAACCATCAAATTGTATGTTGACATTACGTGATTGTTGTAATATGTACTTGATTATGATATTTTATGGTTTTGCAGTGTAAGAAGTCGTTTTTCGTGTGCTTTGAACGAAGAACATCGTAAAGGAAGATTAACTTGCAAACCAAGACACAAAACAAGACCAGTTTTATTGAGTCCTTGACATAACAAAAACGTGTTCATGGATGAAATGTATTGAACTGTATACGAAAAGATGGTTGGCCAGATTTAACCATTACACCACGATGACAAAATTAAAATATCAGTAAGAATGGGCATTCTTTTTTTGTGGGCTCTTATTTTGTTCTTGGCAATGACCAAGCTTGTTGTATTTATTCAAGACAGACGACAGCTTTTTCGTGTTCTAATAAAAGGTGTAAATATTGTTTCTTCTTCATTTTAACATTTTCATTAGTAGCTTATCATAGATTTATTTTTAATAGGCAAGAGGAATTGTGTGTATTGTATCTGACCAAACTTGTATGATGATGGATGGATTCTGTCTTTCATTAAAATTCAAAATAAATATAAAAAACAATAAAAGTGATAATGAAACAAATGTTTTACTAGAAGTAGAAAACATTTTGATTATATGTACTTCAAATTTTTTAAAGGTTTTGTACGATTTTAGGACATTTTAATAACTTTTGTGCAAAAATGAATGATTCAGACTTTAACCATAACTAAAGTTTCGGTATTGGAGCAAGCGCTTTCTTTGACGACCACCTCAGGAATTTCCGCGTTTGGTATTGCATATACAGCGTGGACCATAAGGTTTGAAAAATTTTTATTATCGAATGTACAAAAATACGTTATAGGCAATTGTATCTGCATATCGAAAAACAAAAATCGATTTTGACATATTGGACCACCATTACGGCAGCAATTTTGAAAATTTTATTACGAATGGGCAAAAAATGGTGTTATTTATCAAAGTAGAAAAACATGAAAAATTGCAATTTTCAATCATTAGACGTGAAATGAAATTGTAAACAATTTTTCAAATAATTTTTTTTGCTATCCTTATAAGCAACCACATTTTTGCCTATTAGAAAAAAAAACGTCTTCAAAATTCCTGCATAGTGATGGTCAGGTGACACATGGCAAAATTGATTCTTCAGATTTTTTCCGTCTGCATAGATGACCACCCTCCTATAAAGCATTTTTTATAACTCTGATAAAAAAATGTTGCATGTGTTGCAAACTTTACGGCTTTCGTTATATACATAGGTACATATAATTTATTGATATAGGATAAGAAGGCATAAAGATTAGCTCTTTTTGATGTTGTTGATGTTTTGATTAGTTATGACGGTATGATGCATTGTAATCATGCCTATGTAGCAGTAAGAGGTTAGACTTATTACTCCTTTAATGACTTTCCTTCTCTTGGCCGTTAACGTACTAAAAATTTTCCAACATTTTCTCTTGCAGAATCAAAAATCAATTTCTTAACAAAAATTTTAACGAATTCTACTAATCTTTGTTTAGTCGGTGTCGAGGTTTATTTCCAGAAATTGTATATCGTTGAGAAATTTATTAAGTATCAGAGAGATTCATGTCTGTAGAAGTCCATGGTGCAAAATATCTAGAATTAGATGCCAAAGCTAAATCTCTATTTATTGGAGGGTGGCTGCACTGGTTGGTCTAGGTTATGGTTTTTGTTGAATGCCTGAGTTTGATTGAGTGTTTATAGCTTCTGGAGATTCTTGACCTCAAAGACAATGGCATTACTTTTCTTTTCTCCGATATCTTTTTCCTTATTTTCATTTAAATCGGTGATTTTCATTAATAAGATAAATTCCTGTTGATGCTACTTTTTACAGCAACACAACATGGAAGGTTGTAACCGTTTGACTTAGATGATTAGAGTTGCAATTGTTTGGGACAGTATCACAATTTGTCTTCAAGGACTTGAAGAGCAAGCTTGCTTTTTTTTTGGCTGCTATGGAATGACAAACTGACCAGCTAAATATTATTTGTTTTGGCAAAGGATACCGTTTGGGCAGCATACCTGAGATGCATGACTGAAGTATTAGTAACTCCTCACGAGAAATAGTTGCCATCCCATTTCTTCTTTTTACGCTTAAATAAAAAATTTCACATTGCTTATTAAAGATAATCAATTCTGAAGCTTCCCCTGAAATGTTTACCAGTTTCGTATATTCTAAGAAATTATTAAAGGAATAAACACGTGATAAGATTTGCGATTTCGCTTGTTTGTGTCTTAGCAATAATATTTATATACTTAATCAAACAAAGTTAATTTTTTATCAAGAGCATTACAAAAGATCATGCTACTAAACAAGATAGTTGCAGAGATAAATGTTGGAGAAACAAAACTGATCATAATATTTGTTATAAATATGTTTCACAGTGTAATACAATAAAAAAATGTGTCTGAAAAGAGGGGGTTGTGTAACAAGGTCATTGGCTTCATATTAAGATGAAATGACAAGCGCATGATAATTAGGAATAAACAGTACGATATGAAATGATATTATTAACGAAGAATATTTTGTTAACTTCAGTATAAATATCAATACAATGGGCAGCTAATTTTCTGTACTATAATTCAACATACTATACATAAGGCTGTGCCATTATATTCAACATCAAGCGCAATTGCTCTAACCCCACGTGAACGGAAACCAGTCAGTCATTGATCTCAAAATCAGCGAATGTCCTCTTCTATTCCCCTTTTCTATCGTAAACGTATTGGTACGAAATTTCCGTATATTGAACCATGTTTGTAAATAACCTGTTATTAGCTGCTTCCTCGAAGGACATCTGCCGTTGACCACCGACCTATTTCGCTGGAGAAAACAGCCCCGTCCATACAAAACTACTACTACTGCTACTCCTGCTTCGTCGTCTCAATGGACGGCAGAACACCCGAGTTCAAATGCAAAAAGGGGTCATCTGGCCTCGTGGAGATGGATGTTAAAGCTGGTTCACTCGGAATACTACTACGCCGGAAATAAGCGAAAGGGGTGAAATACGTTGGACAAAGATCGAAGCTGGCAACCCTACCGGGAGAATTTATATGTGAATGAACTTTGGCCGTGAGTTGGCAATAGTTTGCCTGCCAAAACTGAAGCGACGTTGAACGGCGAAGGCAAGAAAATGTGTATAGTACGTTCAGCCATGTACTGTTAATTGTTTTTACACGAATTATGTTACCTAACTAGTTTATAGTATTTGTGCTAGTACATATTTGTATATTAATCGTGACGTTTTTCTCTGAACATGTTTATTTGCTGTCTTAAGCCAGAGGGTTGGTTATCGTAAATTATAACATTTTCTGACGTTCTGCTAGTTGGGACTATTGATATACAACAATTATTGTTTTAATTCAATCGGTACTTTAATCCTAACTATCGAAACTGATCAACCCGATACTCATTTAAAAATAGTCATGTTCAATGTCAAATCGTATAGTTGAACAGACTATACATAGGCTCGTAAAACCAAATTGGAAGGAATATATACAAAAAGACGGAGATAAAGAGATGTTAAAGTGAGACGAAGGAGAAGTGCTCGGTAGGAATTACGGTTTCAAAGAGCTCGCTCCTAGCCCGTATTTGATCGCTGAATTACATGTTTGTTAAATTAAACGTCTAATTTTCAATGGGGAATTTTGAGGAATATTGAGCCGCGCTGCCTCTTCACCCTATCAAAGTACTGTTTTCCCCTTAAAAACGACAGGGCTGAGTGCGAGCACGTCTTAGATTGGAAACGACGCGATGACAGTGTTCCTCGTTAACACTCCGACGTGTCTTAAGTAGCGAACAAACATTCATTCCGCCCGTCCAATTATCTTTCACATATAAGTATGGGATAATGTTCTGTATCCCTTGCGCTTTTCACGCCCGTATATTTATTTTATCAGCGTAGGTGATGTAAACTTCGCGCAAATATTGACTTGGTACTGTATGTGAACGATAGCTGTTGTAAGATAATGAAGATATTGTTTCTATTTATACACGTGGAAAATTTTTTCACCGGATTAAATATTTATTGAAGGGATTTTCGGAAATCTTGGTTCACGATAACGTTTTTAAAGCCGGGTATACACTTCTATATAAATCGTGTTTGAAATTAATGTTGGTATGTGTTCCGGATAACATTAATAAGTTGTTCAGGTTTCCTGATCGCAATTGTACAAGCAACCAAAATACATTTTCAAAATAGCTAACAATGTGATTACCAGCCGCGATAAGTCGATTAGCCTTGTTATTTTTTCCTGTTGCATTTTCAAATAAACATTATGCCAGCATGAAGCAATCATTCTTCTAGGATTTGATAATTACTTGGTCCAATCCCCAAATCTTACAGTTTTTATTCTGGGTGAGTCTTCCAAAAAGGAACATTTTCCTCGTTGAAATATTTATGTTTCAATAAAACTTGGACAACAGTTGGGACTGTGTCTTGTGCACTGAGAAAAGTGTTTTCTAAGGCCAAGAAAGTTGACTTTATTACATTCATTTTCTTCAGAGAAGTAAGTTCTTTCTTGGAACAAGAATAATTATTTGACACAAGACGATGACTTTTCTTCGCAACAGTAAATGTTTTTCTTAAAAAATCTCTTGATTTTAAACTTTTAGTTGCAACGCATACTGCATAAGTAGTATCTATATTGACGTGGTGCGATTGAATGGAGAGTTATTTGGTTCAAGAAAAGATATCTTTGGATTTTTTGGCTGCATTTCTTTTTGGAATATTACTCAATATTGCTCAAGAAAATGCTGTATAAATGACCTCCTTTTGTGGCACAAAGTGTTGCAATGAAAGAACAAGCTATAAGATTAAAAATCATACTTACTGACATGTCTTTTATTTCTAGCAAAAGTGACCAGATGCTTTAACTTAACTAGTATCGTATCTGCTTCAGCAGTGGTTGCAGAAACTTCAAATTCGGGCGTCAAATATTGGCGCCATTGTAACGGGAACGCTATCGCTACAAAAATCACCAGAAAAAAACATTTGTTCATAACCTTTTAAATAACAACATTAGCTGAGTTTTTCGTTTCAAATTTCCATGTTCTAAATCGAATTCACCAGATTGTAATTTTTCTTCGGATTTAGGCATCGCAAATGAGGCGCATATTTTTGGCGTACCAAAGAAAGTTTTCGATGCGAGCCTCAATTTGCGTTATAAAGTTTGATTGTTTTGTGCCAACCTCGCGTGCCACTTTGACTTACGTATGGTTAAATTGAGAGAGGTTGGTAAAAAATTATCGCGTTTGTAGTACTAATGAGGTATTGCCAATTATTGGCAATTGCAGAGTGTTGGTTTTTTCTTGTGCCTTAAGATCGAATCGCAGTAAAACAGCACTACGCTACACTGTACTGCGCGACACTTGATTGGCAAATAGGGCGACGCGACACTGTACTACACTACAAAATGCGACAAAGTCGACTTTCGAAAATATTTTGTCGCACAACGAGACGTTGCCTGCTGTGATTTGTATGCAAATTATGGAAATTGATTAGGAAATCTCATCAGCTTGATTCGTTATTAGCGAGAGTTATATGATCTTGAAAAGGCGTACTAAATATTAAAAAAAATTAGGTTGGAATTGGGAGATGATTACAAAACTTTCAACCCTACTTTATTAACATAAACTATAATTATGCCTGTTTTTGGATTGCTAATAGCTGTGTTTTTGCAGCCGTTTTCAACGGTTGGAAATGGTTGGAAGTATCAGGAGTATGCGCATTACAATAAAACCGAACGCTTTTATTGTAATGGGCATGCTCCTGATACTTCCAACCGTTGGAAATGGCTGCAAAAACAAAGCTAATAAGGAAGGTCGGAAGGTGTAGCGCCTTGTTGTTGCGCTACGATATGATTTCAAAATAAAACGTGCAGCATAGTGCTGCTATAGTGCGATTTCCCCTCGTGCAAAGTGAAACAATGAGTCCCCTATATCTGACTAAGCAACAGAGGCAGTATATTTCATATCAATACTTAATAGCTTTGCAACAAATCACTCTTCGAGAGGCAACTTTACTACGTGGCGTAGTGCAGTCTAGTGTTGCATCACTCAAATGCGGTTTGCGTGCCATGAATCAATGAAAATATTTTCTAACAAACTTTGAACTCCCTCGTCGAACAGATTTATTTTATCAATCTTCTGGTTTAGATATGTTGGACACAAGTTGCAATTTTTCGCTGGTAATAGCTTCTACTTTCATATGAATTATTTTCTAGTAGCTCTTGTAGTTGTCTGTACGTGCTTCACTCTATTTCTCCATCTTTCCCTCTTTTCTCTTTCTTTTCTTTTTTGCACGTTTGTTGTGCTTTCAAGCAGATGAAGTTTCTGCAAATGGAAATCTTTTCTTCGTTCGTTTTCCTTTTCGCAAGGATGATTTAGAAAATTGTAAATAGTTTTGATAGATCTTCTTTAAGTATATTCTAATTCGTATGATGTTCAACAGTTTTGGTCATTCTACCGCTACCAAATGTCCTCATTATTAAAGCTGTGAAGTTGGGTAGCAGTTGGAAGCGATAACGAACAGTCAACTCTAGGCATGGTGTATAGTGCACCAGCATTACTTACCGGATTTTCCAAAAATTTATACAAACACTAGTTGTCATTGAAAATGTCACTTATACGCCGGCGAAGTTGAAAACGAGAAGATCATTTCCGTTGTATTTTCAATTTATATCCATGAATATTGTCAACATCTTTTGCAAAATCTAAGAATTTTTAGTTGTGGTGAGTTTGATGGACAACACTAGCAACAGTTCATATTAAGAGGCGTAAAAGTTAAAATGTGAAGTTTAAATTTAAATCGCAAGCCATCGCAGTTTCTAGACACAACATAATCCTTAACATACTTTTTCATCCTTAGAGCTCACGTTCTAAAATTAGTGATGATGCAAGCAATGGCATCCAAATCATTTTAGAATAATGCCTAACGATGGGAAAGTTCTAATTCTGTTAGCTATTAAACTGCACGTGGCAAGTTTCTTCGTAATTACGACCGACGATAGCAATCCAATGTCATATATGTACCTATAATATGGAAAATGTATGCAGAATATACTGTTTTTTTTAATGATCAATGCAATAGATCAATTCAATAGCTGCTAGCTGTAAAATAATGATACTCATTGAGAGAACTGGTTTCTTCAACATAATCTCCTCAATTACTTTATACGACCTTATCACACGCTAAAAAATCACGCACATTTTTACGCCTTTATAAGACTATACTTACACCATTGATAATCCCACCTCGGCACCTAGTAGATATATCGTTAAACTGTAACTTAACATTTTTAAAACGAAAAACACCCATCGTTATCGATCTATGCTTCGTAAAAAGAAAACTGTAATAGAACGATTGCTCACTAAATTACAATCTCGACGAGTAAATTGGTGATAAACCAACACTTGAGGAACGCACAATATGCTTTCTATGGCACGACTCCATTACATTACATTAGAGAGAAGTCGTTAGGGTACTTTCTCGGCTAGCTAGCCAGTACGCGACTCTCCGTGAGAAAATCGATTTTTTCCAATCCGCACACCATTTACCATCCGTGTATTCACTCGGTTCTCTCTTTTAATCCATACAATGCGAATATACGAACGCTACATAGACATATCGCGAAGATTGCGGCCGATAGCGTTTGCGAGAGAGAGGTCAGTTTCGCAGACGACCTGCATCTCCCGTAAAGATTTACGATATCGTGCGATACCTAAGACGTACGGGGCCGCTGCTTCGATAAAAGGCGTTCGTTCTTTCTCTTTTTTTTTTTCGTCTTCTGTTTCCTCTGCATGCTTCTCCTCTCCATACTACTTCCCGACTTTTTCGCCTCAGCCGCTCTGATTTATAAGTCAATAAAACAATATTCTGTTTCGCATCTGCTATGGTACCAGGGGCCTGATTCTATATACATCGAGAGCCCAAGTCGAATCGCAACGCATAAATCGCCACGCATAAATAAACCAGAGGGTGTAAAAACCAGTCTCGGAAAGTCGAGATCGCCGACCAACCAACTTTCGGCCTATGCGGCCTTCTTGGTTCTGGGTTCTCATGAATAATCATGAATCATTGAGCTGTGTTCGTAGATGTTTCGAAGAGTTACGGCAAGAAGAGGTCCTTACTGTGGGTGTTACAATGGAAGCTGATGAGAATAAAATCTGTAGTGTGGTATTTAAGATATGGTAACTGTGTACAAGAGCCTGCAAGATTTATGCATTATAATTTGCAAAGGAATTTAGTATAACTTATTAAAGAACTGCTTGGGAAGTTGCCAACATAAAATATAATATTCAAGAACCGGTTTTGTTAGAAAAAGCAGAGGCAACTGCCGCGAAATGGGGAAAATATAAACAATGCTCTCTGCTTTAGAGATTCAGAATTGGCATATTTCGTCAACTATTCCCAAGATACACTATCGTCTGGTAGAACGAAATGACCTCCTACAGGAAATACAATTTTCAGTTTTCAACATTCGATGGGGCAATACATTCCAATAAGGAGAATGTATTGCCGCTAGCCTATCAAAGTGGTGGCCATTTTGATCTGGTAATCTTGGAAGAACCAAATTTCTTGACAGTCGATTGATGACCTCATCATGCAATCCCTTTCTTTCTTCTTGAGTCAAGATGTTGTTAGAACTATAATAATAATCTGTTTCGACCTTTACGTAGCCCAACAGGAGGTGAAATCACTTCCATTATACTCAATAATTTTGGTTCAAATTAAACAAAGTTTGTAACAATTCAGACATAGTGGGGGTGGTAATTATGCGAGCACGACACTGATTGCGATTTGTCGAAATAGATATTTCCGTCTTTGATGCTGAGAGTGTCATGAAGATTGTCGGTTTTATTGGAAGACAATGAAGTTGTCTTCCAATGCTGGTGTTATGAACATCAGCAAAAGCCTCAACTTGTAGGGTAATTCCGGGGAAGATGATGACTAAAATTAATTCCGGGAGAGATGGTGAATAGATGGCTTCAAATATCCGATTTAAGCCAATTCACCGTATCACCCAGCTCACCATCTCACCCGGAATTACCCTACTTGAACTATATATTTTATTAAACGGAGAAATTTCCAGATCAAATTTATGTAAAAGCGTTGTAATTATATGATTTATTTTCGGATTTCAGAGAAGAGAAGAAATTTCTTCCGATATCTCAACCATTTATTGTTTGAGTATACTTTTTTCGTCTGTCCAAATCGTTTTCATCACACCAAAAGTTTCAAAGTTCAATAGAACTGATTATATATACAGGGTTTCCACAGCCAAGTGGGACATAGGGAGAATACATGTAAAGTCAGTTTTCGGTGAATATTATCTCCCTAATACTACTTCATTCAAAATTAAGGGCCGCATATTATAACTGGGTTAACAATGAACATCTCCACAACCATAGTACAAAGAAAGTAATTTTAATAAAGCCAAAAAATTATTATTTTTAAATCTATTGTTCGTGAATTCCTAATAAGGCATTTAATACGTGAGTTAGTGCAAGCGTTCATGGCGCAATGGTTCGCGCGACGGCTTAATAACGCAAATGCACGGATTGTTTAGGGTTCGAATCCCGGCAGATTAGTTTTATTTTTTATCTCCAACAATAATGCTACAAATTCAATAACACTACAAAAATCAGAGATCTTGAAGACTATAAAATCGATTTTTTGAGGATTGAGGTAAATAATGAATAATTTTTACAATAACAAAAATGATCACGTGCTATTATATTATTTGATTTTTAATTGTTACTAACGACGAATCATTTGTCAAAATAAACAACAAAACTTAATCAAGATTAAAAAAAAAAAAATTCATTTCTCGGATTCGAACCCCAAACAATCTGTGCCTTACGTTATTAAGGCGTTGCGTGAACGTCTGCGCCACGGCCACTTGCACTAACTTACGTGTTAAAAGCCTTATTAGGAATTCACGTACAATAGGTTTAAAAATAATACTCCTAATTTTTTTGGCTTTACTAAAATGACTTTCTGTGTACTATGATTATGGAAATGTTCATTGTTAACCCAGTTATAATATTCGGCACTTAAATTTGGATGAAGTAGTATTAGGGAGATAATATTCACCGAAAACCGATTTTACATGTATTTTCCCTATGTCCCACTCGGTCGTGGAAACCCTGTATATAAAAACTGATATTAACAGCTGCTTTAAACAGAACTGTTGTTTTCATGGTGGTGGTTGGTTCCATATGCCAGACAAAAATCTGAGTTACGTATCCAAGTTTTTGGTGTAATGTGTTTGCCCTCTGTCCTAACGGTCTCCTAATTCGCGTTTTCTTCATTGACGTAATTTTGCTGAAAATAGTTAATTAAGTGCCAGGATGATTTTTTTGTTTCTCCCACATATCTATTCATTCAGAACAACCGAAGTTGTCAATGAGAAGAATTCTTTTCCAAAAGGGCTGACATCATCTTCCCGGTTTATGGAAAACATTTGGGCTTTCTCTAAACTAGTTCTCTGCGTGTAGTTTATTGTTTTGTTTGGTTACCGGTGTATAGTGATGCAACCAAAGTTCATTCATTGAACAAAAATTGAACGGATTTCGCATATTTTGGAGCCGATTCTCTCGGTCTGTAAATGTTCCGTTCTGTTAATGTTCTTGGCCGTCGCAGCAACTTTTGGAATCCTTTAACTCCTTAGGTACTATTTCGTAGGGAGTCGTATTTTTCATGCTGTCTCTGCTGCCTTTCCTATGTTTTAGAAAACAAAAAAAAAGAATTGTATAGCGCTTACTTGACAATTACCTTAATCGATCAGTAGAATTTTTCGTGAAATTACTTAAAATACCACTCCACTGAATAGTTTTATTTTGTCGTTTAGTAAATGTTTACGATATAACAGACTGTATCGGAAATGATAGAATCTTCTAGTGAAAAGTATCTTTATTTTCTTGTCTATACTATATGTCTTTACATGTATTGTACACACCCTTATTGTCTAGTGCATGCGCGCTAACGCCTACCGAATAATCCTATTTGTCGCCATCTAGCGCCAAATAGGACAATCTTCGCTATTAACATTTATGTTAGCATACTCCCACGCAAAAAAGATGAAATAATAAGATATACTATTATAATTTAGCGTATTGAACAATAAAAACAATGAAATAAATAAATAATTCACATCATGATGTCAGTTATCCAGTGTGTCGTCAACTTTGGCGGGCAATGGCAGTAGGCACAATTTGCTGACAGGTCGCTGGAAGGTTCCATGTGCTGTCTTGACTGTTACTACCCGTACCACGTTGTCTCTTCCTGGATGACACGTAACAATTCGTCCGGTCAGCCATTTACACGGAGGTAATCCCTCGTCCTTTAATAATACCAACGAATTTATTGTAAATCCGTTTTCTGATGACACCTTCCACTTATGGCGCTGCTGCAGAGTTGACACATATTCTCTTGCCCAGGATTTCCAAAAGTGTTGGTTGATGTTTTGTAACATTTGCCACCTGGACAGCTTATTTACTTTGATGTGTGACAAGGTTGGATCTGGCACCATGGTCAACGGCTTGCCAATGAGGAAGTGTGAAGGAGTTAATGGAGAAATTAGGATCTGAGGATAAGGCGTATAACGGTCTAGAAAAATAGCTTCTACATTAAAACTGTGTAGAACTCCTCATATGTAAGATGGGTATTATTAATTACCCGTGATAAATATTTACATGATTTTACTGCCGCCTCCCAGATTCCACCGAAATGTGGGGCGCGGGGAGGAATGAATTTCCAATTAATATTGTCATTTGCACACATGTCAGAGATGATATCACTTGACTCAGATAAGAAGTTATATAGCTCTTTTAATTCTTTATTGGCTCCAACGAAGTTGGTAGCATTATCTGAATGAATACAGTATGGTTTGCCTCGTCTTGCAACAAATCTTCTTAAGGTGGCTAGGAAGGTTTCTGCGGCAAGATCGGATACCAATTCCAAATGCACTGCTTTGGTAGTGAAGCAAATAAAAACACAAAGATATACCTTAAAAAGTTTAGCACCTCGCCCCTTCCTAGTTTTTATATAAAATGGACCGGCATAGTCGACTCCAGTGTTGTAAAATGGAGTACTGACCTTAACTCTACTTTCAGGTAAGTCGGCCATGATGGCTTCCATTATTTTCGATGCTTATAACAAATGATGCAATTTTTGGTTACCTTTTTTACAGCAGTCATTCCAGAAGTAAATACGTCTGCCTGAAGCTAATAACAATTGAGGACCTGCATGGAACAATTTTTTATGTTCTTCTGATATAATCAAGTTGGTTAAAGTATGTTTTCCACTTAACAATATTGGATGCTTGGAGTCAAAACCTAAACTGGAATGATTTAGTCTCCCTCCTACTCGTATAATGCCATCCTCATCTAAGAATGGAGTCAATGTAGCAAGAGTATTATTCTTATCTAAATGATTATTTTTTGATAACAACTTTAATTCGGTAGGAAAGGTTTCGTTTTGGCATAATTTTATGATTAGTTTTGTATATGCGCTAACTCGTCAACTGTCAAATGACCGAATTTTCTGTTTGATTTTGAAACCTTTAAGTTATGGTAGAACCTTAAACAGTATGCTGTTACTCTTTTTAATTTTGTGAAACTAGAAAATTTATTAAATATGTTAAAGTTATCTGTTGTCACTAAATACACCCCTGTGTTTTTCCTGTTTGGAGGCAATTGAGAGGTGTTATTAGTAGAAACTTGGGCCGTTCCACCATAGCTTGCAATCTGATATCATGTTCGGTAGTATACCTCTGGACGCAACATCCGCAGGGTTCTGTTTGCTTGGTACATAATTCCACGTATAGGCTTGAGTTAGTTCTCTAATTTGATTAACGCGGTTAGTTTCAAATCTGGGTAGTGATTTTGATCCGTTATTAATCCAAGCCAAAGCTACTTGAGAATCACACCACAAAAAACTTTCAACGTCATTTAATCTCAAGGCATTAATTACGCGACTGACTAGTTTCGCTAATAACAGTGCCCCACATAACTCTAATTTCGGAATAGTCAATTGTTGTTTTAACGGAGCTACTTTGGTCTTTGAACATACTAGTTGTACAGCAACATTTCCGTTTATGGATGCGCTTCGCAAGTATACTGCTGCAAGCATCACAGCTCGCGTCGCAAAATCCATGAATCTCTAGCAGTATAGCACCATTGCAAACTATATGTCTCGGTATTTCCAATTTACTTAGGCAAGCTAAATTCGATTTAACCCAAACTTCGTGCAGTTCTGATGGAACTGGCTCATCCCACGTTAACTTTAATGCCCATAATTTTTGAATCAAAATTTTTACTAGAATAATGCAAGGACTAACAAATCCCAACGGATCAAACAATTTAGAAATACAAGAAAGAATTGTTCGTTTAGAAATTATGTCCGTTTCTGTAAATTCTTTAATGCTAAAGGAAATATTATCTATTTTCTGGTTCCAAAGCAGTCCTAACGTTTTGACAGTTTCATCGTTACTGAACAACAAGTGACTAGTATGGTCAACGTGTTCTTGCAGTTCCAAGATTTCCATGCAGTTAGATGACCATTTTCTTAGAGAAACCCTGCACCTTTAAGAATTTTTGTTATTTTATTGCAAGTATCTATTGCAATATCTATTTCATCAAAGCCCGTAATTAGGTCATCCACGTAAAAATCATGTTTTATTATGTTTGAAGCTAATGGATCGGTGTTTTGAACGTCCTCAGCTATTTGTTTAAGACAACGAATGGCTAGATATGGCGCAGACGCTGTTCCGTATGTAACGGTATTCAACGTGTATGTTAGCAACGGACTGTTTGGATTAAACCGCCAAACTATTTTTTGTAAAGACCGATCTCTTTCATCTACTAAAATATACATTTTCGTAATGTCGGCGCATACTGCATATTTATATTTTCTAAACCGCATCAGAATATCTGTAATATCATTTTGGCATGATGGACCTTTAAACTGAATGTCATTAAGTGACAATCCCTTAGTCGTAACCGCTGATTCGAAAACTACGCGCAATTTTGTAGACGCACTAAGAACTCCGTGATGAGGTAAATAATACGTATGATTGCCTAGATCGGTCTCGTTACAAGAAAGCTCCATATGGTCTAACTCAATGTATTCTTTCATAAAATCACAATACAACGCTTTCAAATCTTTATCTTTTCCTAATTTTCGTTCTAAGTTTAAAAACCTTTTTACCGCTGTTTCCCTTGAATCTCCCAATTCTGTTCGTGCCATTTTTAAAGGAATTTGCACTATAAAGCGACCTTCACTATCTCTCGAATAATGTTTCATAAAATGCGATTCGCATATCATCTCGTCGTTATTTATAGAATAAATGTTAGAATCAACCTCTTCTAGTTCCCAAAATTTCGTTAAATTGCTGTCTAATTCCTGATTTGTTATTTTGATTAAATTGCAATATGATTTCACCATTGTGTGATTTATAGTTCCCGCAACAATCCATCCAAATACCGTGTTTTGTAATACAGGTAACCCTTTTCCTAAACTATGGCTCTCATTTTTTAATAAATCCCAAAATAGTTGAGCTCCTATCAGCAAATCTATATCCCCGGATATATTAAATTCACTATCTGCAAGTTTCAAAATCAGGAATTTTCCACGAAGAAATGTCAATAGTATGCACTGGTAAATTATCTGTGATTTTGTCTGGTATCTATGCAGGAAATCCCCCTTTCAAATTCAGTAAACTGTGATTTTACTTTTAAATTACATGTGTATTTTTGGAATATCTACTTGATTGACACCAACAATAGATATATTTGTTGTGTACTGTGATAATTTTAACCTTTTTGCAAATTCGCTAGTAATTAAATTTGACATTGATCCGCTATCTAAGACAGCCCTACATTTATGGTATTTACCATTCACATCAAGCGCTAAGGCAACAATAGTTGACAATAATACCGTCTTATTTGTATTCTGACTTGAAATCAAACAGTAGGGTTGCCTCCCTCTGATCTGTGAAAGTGTTTTGCGATTCATTTGTATTAGAACTGGAATTTATAACCTTTTCCGTGTGCAATAAAAAGTTATGCTTTTTATTACATTTATTGCATGGTTTGGCTCTGCATTTTTCTGCTCGATGTCCGAAACACAGACAGTTAAAACACAACTTTAACTCTTTTATTTTCTGAGCTCTCGAAGTTACTGACAAATTTGTAAACTCTGTACAATCTTTTATAAAATGATCGTTATGGCAATAATTACACATTTTCTTTTTTCTTGGACATGACTCGCAGCTAACAATGCAGGCGATCTTTTTTGTTCGTACTTTAAACTTTCTTTTGTTTTATATCCACCATGGTTAAAATCAAACGTTTCTAGAAAATCAGCTCTATTATTCAAAAATGATTTTAAAACATTTAGTGTTGGTAAATCTGAACCGTTTTTCTGTTTTTCCCAATCCCTTACAGATGTTTTATCTAATTTTGCGACTATAATGTAAATTAAAATAGTATCCCAATGTTGCACGGGTAATTCCAATGTTTCTAGGTCTTTGATGTGCCGAAAAACTGTATCAATTAAATTCCTAATAGAGCGCGCGGACTCCTTTTGTATCGATTCGACCTCAAATATTGCTTTTATATGATTGTGAATGAGTAAATTTTTGTTGTTATATCGCTCGCAAATGGCTTTCCATGCTATGTTATAATTTGCAGCTGTAAAATCTATGGCCTGTATGACTTTTAACGCATCCCCTTGTAAAGCAGCCTTCAAATAATGAAATTTTTGTATATCCATGATGGATTCGTTTTTATGAATAAGCGATTCAAAGGTATCTTTAAATTCAAGCCACTTATGAAAATGTCCATTGAATTTAGGCAAATCAATTATTGGTAACCGTATCTGTCGCACGGAATTCCCCGTCACACTACTATTTGTACCATCGACGCATTCCGATGCAACAGATCCGTTATTACGTCTATTTTCATCATAACTCTTTAATAATACTTTAGCTTGAGCTAGACCTTTTGTATAATCATTATAGTACGTTTCGCGTATTTGGTATTGTTCTCCGATCTTGTCATCAGGCGTTACATATTCAATTTCAATTTGTACAAATTCTACCCATACTGATTCTTGTTTTTCTAATTTAATTATAAGAATTCTCACTAACATTAACCTTAGCTTCTAAATCACATTTAATTTCCGTTAAAAACGTTGCAAAACTCGTAATTTTGGCCTTTATTGCCCCTCTCTTACGGTTCAATTTACTTATTTCCTCGTCGGACATGGTGCAAATAACAATATTCTACTATAATTTATTGAAATAGCAATCAAACAAATAAATTGCCCCAATAACACACGAATATTTTATGTTCTAACCCACAAATACAAGTACACACTAAAAAATATATAAGAAATGGATACGTATACAAGTAGCAACCATTTTGAACTATCGGAAGTTACAGGTACAAGGAATTGGCTTACCATGTATAACATATCATCTTCTTCACTATCAAACTCTCCATATCCGGCTCGAAGGACCACTGTTTACGATATAACAGACTGTATCGGAAATGATAGAATCTTCTAGTGAAAAGTTCTTTATTTTCTTGTCTAAAACATACCATTGTCTAGTGCATGCAACGCCTGAATAATCCTATTTGTCGCCATCTAGCGCCAAATAGGACAATCTTCGCTATTAACATTTATGTTAGCAGTAAATAATAATAGAAATCGAGAAGATACATAAATATGCCAGGATCGTTTACATGCTTGTAAGCACACATGTTGCTCCTGTACTACACGTGAATGAAGTACTGTTTATTACAGTTCCGAAAATACCACTAAGTACCTACGTATACAAGCTTATCGATTCATCTCCTCTATTGTGCATATTACGGAGTGAGCATTCACTCGTTGAATGGTTAGCTCATGGTCGAAAGACTAGGCGGATCAAAAAATAGAACCTTAACTCAGCTTAAACGTGGAAGTAATCAGGGAACATAAAGAAAAACAGCGAGCAATATTGGTTCTGTGAATCCGCGTATTTTTCTCCGTAGAATATGTATCTATTAAAATGGGGAATATAGAGTCCCTTCTCTGTTGAATGTAGGCGTTCATGAAGACAGACGGTTAGGAAAATGAGAAAACAATGGCTGGTAGGATTCCTTTCGAGTTGGAAACAAAGTAGTACAAACAAAAAACGAAATGCTAGGAGAAGTAGACGCTATTCATAGATAGACAAAGTGAATATAGACATTCCTCCTGGAGAACAAATCGAAAAGTTTAACTAAAGAAGAAAGCGATGAGTACTTCCTTTTTCTTTCCTTATTTTTGTTACGTAAAGAAAAGAGTGCTTGCCTATTGCTTATTCTCTACCTGAGTTTGGATTTTTATGAAAAATGCAGGACGAATAAAAGGAAGGCATCATTACCGCTCGCACACGATGAGGGTATTCCCCGGACAGATATGTCGCCTGTGTTGCTGTTCTGCTCTATACATTTCTATTTTTCACGAGTAACGGTCAATAAAAACTTTGGGAAATATTGTCTTTTTCTGTCTATGTCTCTCTATATACGATGGGAGAAAAAAGAAACGAAGTTCGTGTTGATTTAGTTTTGTGCCAGTCAAATCTAAGATATGTCGTAGTATGGATAGTTAACAAAATTTTGGGTAGTTTGGACAGATGAAAATCGAAACTGATAGTTGTTGTTACTAATTCTAAATGGAAAAGCAGTAGCATTTAGGTTAAACAGTCAGGTACAGATCATAATTAAGCAGGTGCATCCTATAAGGTGAAGCCATTATTGGTACTATCACACAGCTACAACTTGGAATCCACTGCAGCTCCACCTACCACAGATTTTAAAAAATCATTAGCTCAGAAATGGTCCCAGTTGCTAGCGACAATTATAAGGCTGTTATGCTCTCTTATTTTACAACTGCTCAAAAGCCCAGACCAGTTTGATTGTGTTTGTCACAGCTAGCTCTTCCATTACCCTTAGACACTTTAGAATTAGTCCTGAAGTGATATCGTGGGATCCAAGTACACCAAGAACTGGTTTCCTGCTCCATTATGAAGATTTCTCTGCCGGTATGCTTTCTCTCCTATAATTAATGGGCATCACTGGTGTGCGGACATTTGCTCTTCACTACATCTAATATGAGTTGAGTTTTTTTTTGCTTATTTATTTGAGGTTGTTTTAATACGTCTGTTGAATACATATCATCGAACCACCTCGTCATTTAGACTGGTTCCAAAAGAAATTCATATCAATTTGTGCTGAGTTTTGAGTGCACAACTGCGACAGGAATATTTAGTATGGTTAGCAACGCTTACAATATGAGGATTGTTTTTGGGAATCTAAAATCAAAATTGTGTATTATGAAAAAGTATGTCAAAAAATTTAAAATGTTGGGAAAACAAATTAACCGAAAAGTTCCAAATCCATCTTTATTCCCAGCAGATTCAAAATCCATCACCTGAATATCTTAGTACGGCAATAATTCCTCGGAATTTCCTTTACATTACAGTTTACACAGTTGGCATTACTAGACGTAATACACACATTAATAATACATAAAGGAGTGGAACTAAGACAGCGTACATAGTCACGTAGTAATAGGAAAAGTTAGCAGTTTGCGCACGCCTAAGACTCGAAGAAGTTTTAATCCCCTATCTCGAGCTGGAGTTTTTGAGTAAAGACGTGGCAACGGTGTTAAGAGGAGGACGGGCGGTGAAGTTAATTGTGATTTAATTAGAGAGCATACATACGACGAACACGAGCAGATAAACAGGAGTACGACGACGACAGCCTTTGAAATAATCCCTTCTCATATATAAGAAAGTTTATATCGTGTCCTTGTGCTCCCTCTCTTTAAATTCTGACAAGTAGGCATGTAAAACTCGACGATGAGAGCGCTACCATCTTCTAAAACCCTCACCTTCCAAGATATGTAGGTATACATCTAGTATGTGTAAAGTGAAATAATAGTATTCGTACTAGAATACAGTATCAGAAGTTTCCTCAACATGCTCGTGTGTTATATAAATGTTTTAGAGTTTGCTCGAACTTTGTAGAGATCTCGAACTAATTTGTAACATATGCGGTAAATAATTTCGAACGAAGTCTTATTGAGCGTAACTGCAGGCTTCTTCGATATTGTTTTCGAGCAACAGCAGCCAGCAGTTGCGGACTTGTGTTTGCGAAGGGGAATTGTAATGGATAGGCTATACTTATGTAACTGTAAAACTAAATTCGCAAATTTAGTAATGCATATATCAACAGTTAGGTTAGATTCACTTCAGAAGTCCACAAATATTAATTATTAACAGATTGTCAATTCATATCGCGCTGAATATTTAATCGATCTAATCGAATTAAGTTACCATTAATGGTGAACCACTAAAGGTTTTGCGAATATTGTAGAGTTAAGTTTTGGGGCATTTGTGCTTTAATTGGATTATTTCATCGTTTGTATTCTAAAGGAGGTGGATTTAAATGAATACATTACCACGATTATGTTCGTAAAATACCTGCAGAGTCAATTGTTTTATAGTAGTATTGAAAGTACCATCGCACTAATATTAACATGAATTTTATTCCTGTAATAATGTATTATTTTAATTTCTAGTCGAAACTATTATTTTTCTTGAGATTAAATCCTTGTATTAATGTGGATTTTCGAAATTCGATTAATAGTGCGGATTCATTATTGTAGTTTGGAGCAAAATCAAATCCAAAATATAAAAAATTTAGCTAGTAAAGTTTCTTGTATCTGAAATCCTTTTTTCGATTCTTTTACACATTCATATTATAGGTTCTTGCCTGTTGGAAGATTTTCGTTCCTATTTATACCTGTCAAACTTTGCCGCTCAAAAGTACCTCATCTTTCTATCTCACAATCTCCTAACTCAGAAATTGTATCAAAGCGTAATTACTGACTTCAGTCAATTGCTTTAATCTTCAAGATATTTGCTTTAAATAGCTGAAAATTTCGAACGTTGCCAAGCGTAGTAATTCAAAAATGCTTGTAAGAGGTACTCATGCTGAAATTGCAAGAATCGCTTTACCAGCATAACCAATAAAGGAGGTTACGTATGAGAGATGTCCGGAGTTGCAGACAGAGTACTTTATTTTTAGACATCAAACATAAACTAAGTAAAAGCGCCAACGAGTTTCTGTGTACCCTCTTCGTAAAAGGTGCGATCTAAAATACTGCCGTACTTTATCTTGAAGTTCGTCCTCGTCTTCAAACCTATTACCCGACAAATGAGTTTCCAATTGCCCAAACAAATGAAAATCAGAAAGAACCAGGTTTGGATTATGGGGGGGATAGTCGATTCCCAATTGTATTTCTGAAGCCAAGCCTTCGTCTGATTTGAAGTGTACGGTGTTACATTGTCATGCCACAACCTGATTCCTTTCGTCAATTCGTTTCTGCCGAATGGTGTAATTTTTCGAGAATTTGACAATAAATATCGCTGTTGATTGTCGTTTTCGGTGGTAAAAACTCTATGAGCAAAATGCCATGCATATCCCAGAACACAGTTGCCATTGCCTTTTTTGCAGAGTGCTGAAATTTTTTCGGTGTTGGTGAACTCGAATGTTTCCACGTCATCGAGTCTTTTTTTGATTCGGAGGTATGATGGTGCACCCACGTTTTGTCTCCTGTAACATAACGCCTTCTCCGCAAGCCTTCAGTATTTTTTTTTATGAATTTCGGTAGGTGTTTCATTATTTGCATGCAAAAAACGAATGACCGCTCGCACTTTAAACTTGGAGCATGTTTTGATCAGAACTGACATTATGCGGCTGTCCCTGCGGATGTTGTATTGAACCTAGGCCAATGACAATAGCCACCTATGCAGTATATTTGTGTACCTTTGCAACCGGACATCCCTCGTATTATCAACGTTTCTGCCTATCGTCCACCGTAGCTTGACTCCGAATACTAAACCTTGTTCCATTACTTACGTTTCTCTAACTCGTATTACACCACAGTTCAGTTGGCAAAGTAATTCCGCGATTTATGATGGACTGGCGGAGTGAGGGGGGGAGGGTGGAGGTATCGGTTGAACAATGTTAGAATCTTTTTTTAATTGTGAGGGTAATTAATTAAAATGGCCTGAATTTTCGTCAAATTCCTGGTAATTTTTATCTTTAATTTCCTGGTCAACCACCGCGACCTCACCTTCTTTAATACAAAAAATGTTGGATCTTCTCCTGACTATAGTCGCTGAGGAGCCAGATGATAAACTTTGGTTTGGTTTGAGGAAATTGCGAATTAATCTCACGGACATTTTCGTTGAGTTAGTAAATTTTCATAAAAAATTCCAGTCCTATTTCCTCTGATGTCTGATCTCTCCTTGCAACACCAGGCATTTTGTTTTTGTGAGTTTGCCAAGTCCATTCTCAATTGATTTTTGACTTGAAAGAAATTATTTCTGTCTAATCTTCAAACTGCTACCAAAATAACTAAAAAAAATTAACTCTAGCATCTTTTGATCAAAATATTTATAAACTCGACACTTGTTTGGCTTTACAAATCATTATTGTTCATACTTGTGTTCTTAGTTACGGTAGATTCTGTATGTTTGGTAAGATTCCGCCCGGAACAAAAATGATGTTAGCTCTGCAATTTTTAGTTTATAAATAATTATTGAGATGTAATAGAATTAAATTATTCAGAAACTAGTTTAGCTTTTGAAGTTACACAAGTAGGTATTCTGTACCACTTTGGGACCACCAACTCGACGTGGGCACGCTGTATAGGGGTCCCCTCGTAAGCTGCTTTCACAACCAGGTAAGCTGTTGTCAGAACTAGGTGGTTTTGATCTGGTTCTGGAACAGCTTAGCAGGGCTCCTTATACGGTGCTGGCCACTGATGACTCATCGCGTGGCTGTATATTGTGCCTGGCTAATACAGCGTGGCCACGTCGAGTGGGTAGTCCAGAAGGGGATAGCATACCTACTTATACACCACAGGATATTTACCATTCATTTCATAGGCGGTTCTTAGCAGATATTCTATTAACGCGTACTTGAAATTTGTCAGATGGTCTCAAACCAGAGATTCGAATTCAGATTTCTATAAGTGTTTTTTTAAAAATGTTCACTCATTTGCAATATAAAATAAATTTTTTTCAAAAAGTAAGCATCATATTCTCTCCAAAACGTTGTCAATTGTGATAGCATATCGTTTACTCAAGTTTTTCTTAATTGTGTTAGTTTCTGAACAACCACCATTTTGTAAAGATAAAATTTAAATTTAGTTTGCATTGGTTTTTGAACAAACTCTGAAAACATATTCATAATCTAAAAATGAAGCCGAGTTCTATATTTTTTATGATATTTGTGTTATGCGAATGAAGTATCGGTATTGATATATAAGATATTTTTGATTAGGATCATTTATTAAATTTATTTCTTTTTTGTTACAGGTATGTACCACTACTCAATTCTATAATAGGACAATGTAAGTGTACAATATTTTTATAGTACAGCATACGTTAATATATGCCGCTAAAGTTCATCCTAAAACGAAACTATTACATTCCACTTTCCTCTTCATATACTTTCGGCTATCTTTCGAAAACCTCTATCTTTTCCGATCGAAATCGTCCATCTCGATGCGGATAATAGGCAGTATGAGAGTCCCACAAGGCTCGTTTTGTTTTACGGCACTTTTACTCTGCTAATTTTGATCATAGCGTTCTAACGCAATATCGAAAGTTACTTCTATTACTGTCCGACGAGTTATCGAGATGGTTTATCCTGGAAAACGACGCCCAAACCGACGCCAACGCATGCCTGAGCTCGGGACGGATGCGCCTCCGCTTGAATTGCTGTTTATTAAAACTGTTCGGAAAGTCTGCGGCTAATTCCGTTAATGGTACGCTCATTCGTGCAACTTTAATGCGAAGCGTAGGACGTATATGAAGACAAATCACCTGATGCGGTGGATTTTCTCTGTATGGGGTGATGTGTTTGGCCAAGAGACGGGAAAGTAAGACGGATAGGAAGTATTCGTTTTGGGTAGCCAAGCATGTATTGATGATGTGGTAATTCGGGGATTAAGAGAAGACGAGGAAAGTTTTCGCCAATTATTCTTATCTGATTGCTTTTGGAAAAATAGACCGAGATGTAACTGATATGATATCGTGTAAATTATAGGTTTGTTGATGTAACCCGGTATCTTGAGAAAAACGTGAAATGCCAGGTTTGCCCCATTCTGAAAGATATATTAGTTTTGGAAAAGTTTGTTAGATTAGCCTTTTTAAAATAAAAGTTAATTTCCACAATTGAAACGTACCAGAAATACAGGAAAATTGTCTTATACATATATTTCCTACTTGATACATCCAGTAAAAAAAAGTTCCAACTGAAATAAACCTAAAAGCGCTAGAGTATATCCATGCAAAATAAAAATCCACTACGTAAGCGTTCATAAATAATTTCTGACATGTTAAATTATATCAGTGCCTTCCAATCTTGCTTTCTGCGTGTTAGTTGTGAGTGGGGCGGCGGTGAGGAGGCGCGAAAATTAATTAAACTCTTCCATGCGATATGGTAATTTCATTTTTACAGGGGTGGTGTTTTTTGGCCTGGGTCAACTCGTACCACCTTTGAAAGGTGAAAAAGTTTTTATTAACATATACCGGTAAAACCTGAAACCTGTAATGTGTATGTACATACATACGTACTGGCCTACATTACTCAACTGCGGAAGTTCGGAAATTATGGAAATTATAATATGAAAAAAGGAAAAACGTAGAAAGGAGAAGAGGAAAGAAGAGTTACTGTTGTGTTTGATGATGAATATAAAATCTATTCCGCAAAATTTAGGTGTGTATAATATTTGCCGTGGGATATAAAAGCGATTATATACGCCACATGGGCATTATTTGAAGCTCGTGGAGAATAGTTTATAAGTTCTTGATCTAAATACTTGCATCAATTACGCATATAGTTTGCATTTTAACAGTTTGAGGTATAAACTACATATTATAAACGATAAAGCGTTTGAATATATAGGCGACCAACTAATTAAGGATAGATTAAATTACCAACGATTGTGTCTTTTTATGAAGCATTAAGTCTGCACTTGTGGGCTGTTCTGCTAGATTCACCAATAAAGTTGATGTATGCTGGGCCCACTTGGGTGAAGGAACTTCACCCAGAATCATCAGGAAGGCAAAACGTAGCCTCTGGGATAATCCAAGAGGCTAACAATGAGGAAAAAAATGCAATGTTATGGTTAAAAGCATTGTCACTATTGACGGAGTTCCACTGAATAGGAAACTGCAAAGTATTTTTTGAGAGAACGTGAGATGATAATTAGAGACAGGTTAACGAGGTAATAACTGGGCATTACCCACTGAAAAAGCATCGGCGGATCAAGCTAGATGGGCAGAGCATTGAGTGAAAGACAGAGACTAAATATCTAGGTCTTACACTAGATAATAAACTTCTCTGGAACAAGCACAAATTAGAAGTAACCAACAAAGCCAAAGGAGCCCTAATGGTTTGTAGAAACTACGCAGGGAAAAATTGGGGATGTAACCCAAAAATTCTGCACTGGATGTATACCGCAATAGTGAGGCCAATCATCACCTATGGGGCAGTGGCTTGGAGCAAACGTGCCAGTCTAACCACAACGAGGATGCAACTCGCAAAGATTCAAAGGCTGGCATGCGTTTGCATTACTGGTGTAACGAGCACATGCCCAACGGCCGCTTTAGAAGTGTTACTAAATCTCACACCTCTTCACATTTTAGTGGAGAGTGTGGCTTGACAAACCACATACAGACTGATGGGAGAAAGCCCCATCAGGCAGAAATCAAAAATCCTACTAGGAGATGATCCATTGTGGGACATGCCCCGCGATAGGATGTCGAAGAAATTCAGCCTCGGAAAAAACTTCACCACGAGGCTAGGTTTCAGAAGCGACTGGAATCAAAACACCATAAAGGAACTGAACAACAATGCCATATTATGGTATACAGATGCCTCTAGGACAACCGGAGGGACAGGAATCGGAATATATGGGCCCAGAACCAAGTATTCTGAAAGTTTAGGGAAGTTCCCTAGCATCCTGCAGGCGGAAATACACGCTAAAGATAGATGCGTCCGATTTAACCTAGAAAGAAAGTATCGGAAACAGGAGATTATCATGTTGACCGATAGTCAAGCAGCCATCAAAACGCTGAGTTCCTATACAATCAGCTCACAAATGGCTTGGGACTGCCTGTCTAAGCTAAACGAGCTAGGCAGGAAAAATAAAGTCACTCTCATGTGGGTGCCGGTACACACCGGATTAGAAGGAAATGAGGAAGCTGACAAACTGAGTCCAATATTAGAGAAACCAAAAAGAGAAGATGATCAAAGGAAAACCAAGCACTGGTTTGATCAACATGGAATGAGACAAGCGAAAACGACTCTGGGAACCTATAACCAGAACAGATTCAATGAACTCATTACCATGAGCAAGGACAAACTTTGCTTACTAACAGGAATCCTATCAGGTCACTGTCGGCTCCGAAGCTATATGAAAACAATTGGGCTAGCAGAGACAGCAGAATGCCGTTTCTGCGAGGAGGAAGACGAAACTTCCATACATATCCTCTCTGCGTGCGTAGCACTACATAATTCAAGGGCCAGGCACCTAGGATCTTATGAAATAGAAGTGGGAAATCTGCCAAAAGTCAAGCCATCCCACATTCTAAATTTTCTAAAGCAGACAGGCCTAGCAAGCCAGCTATGAAGACGAGAAACCCTCTACCTCACAGCAAGAAAGGGGGGACACAATAGACCTTTCAGGTCGCAGTGCGATATCACCCCGTAGCACATACATACATACATACAAGCATCTGCGGAATTTGGATTTTGTATCCGATCCCACTTGCCGAGATGATGAAGAAGAATGTTTGCGCATACTATGTAGTTGTTAGGCGTTCAGTGGCATTAGGAAGAGGTCATCCATCAAAAATATACTGCCATATCTTATTTAAGAGACAATACGCCTATGACTGCAGTGCGCTTACCCCTTTGAACCATCATAATGCAAAAGAATTTACGCAATTCACAAATCAACTAGTTTTCTATCCTGGAATACTACTTGAAGCCCTCTATTAATAATTCAAGCAATGAAATCTCCTTTCTTACCTCTCAAGGGAGTGTCTGCTTCTATGCAAAATAAATTTTAAACCCATGCTTTGTTTATCGGGAAATGGAAGGTATTATCCTCAAGCATTTAACAACTAAAGCTTGATTAATATAACTAGCTTGTTCCTTTGGTAGGGTCTCTGGCAACACCTCCAAAAATTCTGACAATATTTTTTCGCGCAATTCCAATTTAAAAATAATTGGTAGAATGAATTCTTTGGCAATCGTAAGAGGTTTGCTTTGTTTGTGAACGTTTTTTAGCCACAAAGTAGGAAAAACGTTTTTTTTAAGTTTTTATCAATATTCCTTTTCCTTAAATAAACGACTCTCCAAACTCTTTTTGTGGAAACGTTGAGTACTTTGTTTTGAAATTACTCTTTAGGTATTGGTTTTAATTGTTGTTTTATCTGATTATTAGATCGGATCGTGTTTCTGTAAAGTAGTGCACAAGCTTTGTTACTTCTAATAACAAAACTATGCATGTCCACAGATATCATGATTAGTTTAAAAAAATCATTCTCGAAAATAGAATTATCCGTATTCAAAGACCCTCTCTACCTCTTCCTATTTGCATTATTTTTTTTTCTACCGTATTCGTACCCATAGATCTTATCCAGCCTCTTATACCTGCGAGAACTTGAAGCTTGACGCGTTTTCTTGAAAACTTTCAACTTCCAATTTAAATTTATAATTCTGAGAATTTGGGCCGTAAACAAAGGACGGTAAATAATTCAATTCGTCATGTAACTAACTGTGTAAACTTCACGCTAAGTGTGCCGTCGTCTTACGCTATAAGCGAGGGAACAGACGTCAAATCGCCCTTTTTTCACAGATAAAAAATACTTCTCACACCCTCTAAGGAAATAAATGAAGATAAGACGAAAAATGATGAGAGAACGTTTCAAAGCGAAAGGAAAATCTTTAGTGATACTTCGTGTTATCGATCCTCCTTGAAAAAGGCTGTAAAGTGCGAGGAGGCGCGAATGAGACCTTGAGAAAACGTCACCGATTGTAAGGCTATGGCGGAACACAGGCTCCTTTGATAATAAAATATTAAGGTGGCGTTTCGATAAAGTAGGGGGCGCTGTTCGACAATAATTATTAGAAACTAGTATTCGGAAAAACTAGACAATAAAAATGTATTTTCGCGTTGTTACATTGAAGATATTATCTTTGTTGTAAATCTAAATATCTTTTTTTTTTTTAAATTAAATATTCTTTGATTGCAAGAAAAATGAGAAAAAATATCTTCTCTGTATTGAAATAATTTCAAAATATGCAGTATTTTTTTCTAAGTTTATTCAACAACACCCCATATCTTATCCAAACAGTTTGCCAGTTTTATATTAGATGTCACTAGCTTATAATATTATATAACTATGTGTAGGCAATCAGAACACCAAAATTGATTGCTTTGATATTCAGAAAAACATTAAATTAAATGTTTTATTAAAAAATGTAAATGAAGAAGAAAAATTTTAGAGTCGTACATACGACTCGTTTCTTTTTCCGTAACTGTGAAAGATAGATCAATAACATCATACTTCTTTATAACATAACTTAAATTTATAATTCCTGAGAATTATTGTTATATATTGCTTTCAAAATAGGGCGCGTCAATTATTGGATTCAAAGTTTAGTATCACAAGGTTGAATTGTAATTCTTACTAAATTATTTTTATTCAAATAATAAATTGATTTCAATACTTTCGTATTCTTACAATACACATGCATAAGTAAATACTATTGAAATCGCTGTGTGGGTGTAAAAATAAAACCCAAATATCTCTCTTGCTTTTATTGATAAATAATACAGATAACAATTCATTCCACAATAAAATTTACTGTCCTTTATTATATTTACATGTAGTATTTCACATACATACACTGTGATATAACGGAAATTTTAATAATAATTATCTATATAACATGTAGTCATATCCATTATAGAATATACTTCATAAGCGTAACTTGTGTGGAGAAAGGTTTCCTGTCCAATCCTAGTAATCTACTACAGCTGCGTGTGTAGCTTTCACTACATAAGCGCTGAATCCTCTCAGGCAAAAAACAGGAAAAATTGTCAAATTTTGCCATTTTTCTACAAAGATCCCTAAAAAAAAAGTACTTCAATCACAAAGTGGTACCCTCTAAGGAAATAAATGAAGATAAGACGAAAAAATGATTTTACCTGAAAATAATAATTATGGTTCCTCTTCAGAACCACTAGTTTCAATTAGAACCAAATGTAAAAAATCTTCCTTATTTACTAAAATAACTATATACAACGAAAAAATAATCCAAATAACGAAGACGATGAAAAACGGTACCTATTACTTTATTACATCAAGCTAGTCGCTGTAATTAGTGCAGAACTAAGATTCTACCTGTAACAAACAACGCGCACAAATATGTTTTGTATAGAATATTAGGATGTTATTGCCTTAGGCTATCGCATTTATACCCAAAAGAAATATACCTGCTCAATACATTCAGAAAACGTCAACCGATTGTACTCGTTTCAAGAATCCCTGGATGTTATACCTATTTTATTTTTCCAAGAAGTTTATATTTATATTTATATAATATATTTTGTATTACAACCAATATTCTAATCTTCACTTTTCCTATGTTATTTCAGCCAAAATGTTTAAGTATTTCATTACTTTTTTCTTTTATAGAGATTCGTAAGCCTTACGCCATCTAATTTTGAATATATTCGATAAAAATGAAACATTTGCTCATCAAGTTCAAGTTATTGAAATAGAAGGCCAAGTACGCCATTAATTCTGCGGCAGCGATAATTGCGAGTTCTTCGTGGCCCGGAGCTCCTACCTCGGTAATAATGGGAAGGAATGTCACCGACGGAAATGCGGAATGTCTTAAGTAGATTCCTGGGCGCGTAATATCGAAAAACTTCTCTTCTACAGCTCTAACGAAAGCTCTCTTACCTTCTTGAACTCGAGGCTGGTGGAATTATCAACTTGTTGTCGACGGCGGTTCTTTTTTCTCGTCTTTTTTTGGTCTTGCAATATTAAAATTCTATATCTTCTATTTTAAATGATATGGAATTTATAGACCATTCGTTAATTCTTTTAAATTAGGCTGTGTTCATATTTCTTAGTTTAGTGTCAGTATTTTGATTCCTTTGTTTAACATAGAAAATCTGGTGGTGATTGTAGCATTCTAATCAATTTGAGATAAAAAATCGCAGTAAGTATAAATTCATATACAGTCTGGTAACAATTAATATGCATTTAATTATTATTCACCTGTACAGTTGCATTTCTAAATTTTATATTTTATCTTTTCGGTTTTCGCATCGCTATATTTGCCAACTTCCTACTAAAAATAGAAGCAATACTGTCATTTTTATGCAGAAGAATTCGACTTGACAAATTCCATATATAACACGTTCAATATTTTATCTTATTCAAGCTCAGAACAATTTTTCAACAAAAGCATTACTCTATCTGGTATTTTTCTCTAAGTTAATCTATATTGTAGATATTGCGGTCTAGAAGACGCATCGACAGCTTAAAGGCATGCATTCGTGTCTAGATACACAGGAAATCCCATCTCAACATACCAGATCTATGTATGTATGTATATGTATTTTGAGTGCTCTGAAGTGGAACATGCAGATGACGATTCAGATTTCAATATCTGCGATTCGCGTAGTATTGAACGTTATGGAAATCCTATAGTTGAAGAATATAATGCGGAGATTTTGTTCGCTAGGATTATGTGCGACGAATTTTTTCACAGCATTGTTTAGGTTTCTCTTTGTGGTAGATCCAGCTACCATCACTACAGTTTTGTATATATTCGGAAAAAAAAATTATGTTAATTTTTTAATCGAAACTTTGGGTTACGGATGTGGCCCAGTCGTCGATGGATAAGAGATTTAATACCATAAATCATAGCCTCCTGCTGTCCATTGATTGGATTGGTTGACTTTCCGCTCGTACCTTTCAAATCGGAAGCAGGAGGTACATTTCAGGAGCCACATTTCCTTTTGTAGTTCTGTAGATTCAGACGTGCCACAGGGTAGTGTATTGGGACTTTTGCTGTATTGCATTTACACATCCAAATAAATTAGATACCACAATTACTACTTCCAAAAAGATGTTAAATAATTGGTCATGCCATTTCGCTTGTAAAATTCCTTAATCGTTGAAGCAATCGGAATGAGGGAAACAGATGAAGCACTGACGATTACAATTTGCTATATTTTAGCTTATTCTTTCCACCCGGTATCTTTTAAATTAAACTTCATACAATTAAGAATTAACCTAATAAACAGCAACAGGAAATTCCAAACCGAGTTTTGGAAGTTTGCAAAGATATCAGAAGAAGAACATGTTTTTGCATAAATTATACTAATTTTTGTTGGAAACCAATTTAAGATTATAAAAAAAAAAACAAGATAATCTTGGAAAAAGTTGGCTTTTTCTTCCTTGTTAAACTTTAACTGCAAAACAAAATAATAATTATGACTTTCTCGGTAATAAATGGACGTATTATGCAAACGATACCCTGTTTTCGAATCGTAACAGCAAACTTTCCAGATATCCTCAGATTAGCGGGCGTTCCAGAATGGCCGACTGCCAAGCGAACGTCAGGGTTTTCACTTATATAAATAGACTCCAGCTTTGCATATCAAGATCGTGTCCTCTTCGTTCTTGCCCAGCATTTCTTCGTTACGCCTTGAAACATATCGGAAGTAGCAACGAAAAAAAAAAGTAATCTAAAAAGTATCTGGAGCGTTCAAAGTACTACAGTAGAGATAACGGGGTCACCCTTTTCCTTCCTGTGACATTTCGAAGGTTATTGGCAAAACGACGCCGCTAGGACAGGCGTCTGACCGACTAGGCGTCCTGCTGTAACCTTCAGATGTGTAAATGTTTTACTGGTGAAGTATTGAGGCTTTCGACATCAACATGGAATTGCTTAGTTTAATTCTCCAACGTGAAAAACAGGTTATTTGCTATCGTTTGGTTTTATTTTTCTAAGGCTCTTATTACAGTTTTAGTTCCAATATGGAAGAGTTATTTGTTTTCTACTTCATTCCTCCATTTCCTTGATGGCAGAATTAATTTCATCGATAAATATTTTGTTGGGCGTGCATATTTTCCTGTTTTGTCTTTCTAAATTACTAGATAGCGTAATGTTTCAAACGATATAATTTCAGAAAACATTAGTAAGATAATCGAAGAGTATAAGTTTTTTATTTGAATGTAGTAACTTATTCTAGTCTATCTAATTTCATATAGTTTTCAAGAGGTTCCTTCTATCGTATGTGATTTGAAAAGAAGAAGATGGGCACTTAGATTCATCTCAATATCGACGTTCTAAAGATAAATGCTGAAGACTAGTGGACAATGAACTATAGACAGAAACAATTACTAATGATATATTCAGAAAAACTTTTGTCATGCCAAGGCTAGTGCCACACACCAAATAATAATAGTAACATGTATGTCTAGTAGTATGACTTCCTATTAAGTGCTGATAAGGATGAAAAATCTTTAACCTGAAGTAACGGTTTGTACGAATGGTGATTAAATCTATCGAGTACGTCTCCTTGGCTGATTTAATCATGATCAGTATGTAAATTTTGTATACTTTTGCAAGCGTTGAATAGTTCTCGAAGCAATTTAGCATTCTGAAAACAATATCTCCAGAATATGGAGGTTTTGAAGGTATCTAGGTTCCTCAGCTCAAAGACGGTTCACGTATTTTTTGATTGACATTCGGGAGTACTAAGAAATTGCTGGGCTCTGAATACAGTGAATGTGAGTAACGAGACCCTGTCAGAGCTGGCGTTGTTACGAGGAAGTTTGTTCGAAGTCCGTTGGTTTCCTGATTTATTCAAGCAAGACTGCAAAGAAACAAATTGTTACATACTATTCAGCATTAACTGTTGTTGAATGCTTCTAAATCAAATTGAGTTTGCAGCATGTTCAATGTAACAACAACAAAAAACAAGCAGTTTTTTTCATGGTAGCGCTTGATGAACGCAAGACTTTGAATTGGGTTTAATTTCCAAGTTTTGTCACTCGTTACGGATTTTGAAGTATCTCAGTCGAATTGTTGTGTTGTTTGCTTCTGCCAAATTGCGAGGAATCCATCTGGAATAATTTCTTTTCACTACGAACTATAGTCATCATCAAAAGTTAAAAAGAACGTTGTGTAGTGCGTAGGACAGATGTGAGCTCGGAGAGACACTTTGTTTAGTGATGCCCAAAAAATTCAAGTTTTCGGTGAGGACAAAAGGTGACTACTTTATTTGTAACAAAAAATTTCACCAATGATTTTTTCAGAGGCCATTTGTTGGGAGCAAAGTTTAACAGCGCGGCAAAACATATGATGGTCAAAAGCCAATTAAACATTTTTACTACTTTATTTGTCTTTATATACTTGACACATTGGAAAAGGCCATGGCTCAAGAAAGTTTCGCTTGATGTTAAGAATGAAGATCCCGGTTGAACAACTACTGCAGTTCTTTATAGCTTTGTTGAAGCATGTACAACTGGTGTGGAAGGGTTGCTTGGATCTTGGAGGCAGTTTATGTGAAGCATAGTTCGGCAGAAAATCTTCATTAAAAGCGTAACTGTCTAATTGCTAGATGCCTGTATTTTTTGCTTTTACTATGTATGGGATAGTGGTTACAGTATGAATATGGTTTTCTCTGCAAACTTCACTACTCCCAACTCTACTTGACTCGCATGATTATCATAGATTAAAACACAGGAATAATCAGGCGTGGGTTGGGCATGACTTCCAAAATATTTTCTTATTTGCAGATTTGATCATACCTCCTGCACTACTGGACGGTGCACCACTCAGCATGTGAGCCAAGAAGAAATCTAATAAAACAGCAAACTATAATCAAGAATTAATTTGGTCAGTTAGCCTTAGCTCTTTTCCAACCAGTTACATTAATCAATATTTCCATATTTAAAATTGCTCCAGTGGTAACAATCCAAACAATGGTCGAAGGTCATGAATTTTAAAACTTCAAAGTTCTGACAGATAATATCGTTTCTGGATGTCATATTCTGTGACTACACGATACCACATATCGCGCGGAATCCGTTACATGAACTGCTTTTGTATGTATTATATTATGACCGAAAGAATTTTTTTAATAAAGTTTTACGAGCTACATGGCGACCGCATAACGTAGTCTAAGTCCCCCCACGATTGTAATGTGCGTGGGTGTACGGTTGATTTATAAGCCAACATCGACAATGACATATTTATATTTACCCCGATGGTAAGTACTGACTCGGAAGGGATGTAATACGGACGCTCGAATCGATAAGTGAGGCGCCACCATGCTGTTAAAAGCGTCGTTTCGCAGCTGTTTTACGAATTGTCGCCCTATAGAAATGTAATAAATGCATTTCGAGGAAAGTTAGATTGATTACACGGCCATGAAGAAGTATTACTATAATGGTGTTTATATAAATGTTTATGTAATAATAGTTGATATTGTCGCGTCATCTAATATTAGGTATTAGGTAGTAAATAATGATAACATATGAATATGGATATTAATTTATATTGACATCCATCTTTTTCCGAGAACTTTCGTTAGTCCGGCTAGAATCATAGATTTCTTGTCATTTTGGCAGCCAGAGTTAGAGAATGCGTACTCTAGCAACCCAAAAAAAAATCTGAAGTATTTTTCTAGTTTTTCGAGTTTCTCTGGACATTTTTTTCCAAAAAAATCAATTTCCTTTGCCCTCTCATTGTCGGTCTTATTGTTGATCCTTCGAATCCATATCGGGAATACCATGTTAATCATGACCAGATAATTAACATTAACTCAATATTTTCGCACTAGTTTATGAACCGTATATATGAAATCAATTTTTTTAGAGCGACTTAGCTCTCCGTACAGATATAGATGTTTGCCGTTTAGACTACTGAGAATGCCCTAATGCTTTTGAAGGATTGGTATTCGGATTGTGAACTCCAACTCTCACCCGTTTACTTGTGTTGAATCCGCCTGTCGAATTTTGATCGATTAGAACACACAGCTTGAAAACAACCTGAATGGTTGGATTCAATTTGACAGCCATAACTAGTATATTATTTCTGATTTGAGCGTCTAGGTTTTGCCAAAGAACTTTTGCCATCTTCAGAGAACCTTCTCTAAATGACTATCTTCCATTTAGGAGCAGTGCTCCTTTTAGTAAACTTAACCTAACTTCATGCCTGCCCCTTTTCATGATGACCATCAGGTCATCTGTTTAGTCTTGGTGGTTAAGACCATGTTTATGCAAGCATCCGAGCAGATCATCAATGAGCAAAAACCAAAATACGGGCGATAATATATTTCTTGAGGACGCTCGTTGATCTCGCGAGCAATTCCTGAGTATCTGACGCAGAATTTTCACAACTGGTAGGATTTAATGGTCAATTACCTCGTTCAAATCCAGTCTCCAGCAGAAAATGCTCGCCCTATTGCAAGGGGTTGGTACCGACATTAACGTTACTGCAAGATATGCTAATGAGCGTTAGGTGTGAGAAACATTGAAGGGACCTTCGCAAACTAAAGATGGGGCTGCTTGTGGTTTACCATCTAAAAACAAAATACATTAAACTGTAGTATTTTGATAAATGTAGGACAACCTTAATCGTCACGTGGTATCCTTTATTATTTTTGTTCTATAGTACACATCTGTTACCGTGTGACACGTATTGTTGTCTTCGTGGAAATTAGCAAATAAGTATCTCAGTTGACAATTATCGAACACTAACAATGAGCTTTTGTTGCTTGTTTTTGAACAATGGAAACGACGACCTTCAAGGTCGCTCTAATACGCACACGTCTTCCCCAAATAGGTGCTTACACGTTACTCATTCGTGTATTTATCTAGAATATAATAAGAGAAAATAAGTCTACTAGTTAGATATAATTTGTGTACAATTTCAATGCCCCAATCAAAATCTTTTACGACAACGGAACAAGCAACTTAATTCCATATAATGTCCTTCCTGTTAACGAATAATTGATGATTAGGTAGTGAAGTAATGACTTGATAATATCGATTCTGCTTTGATTATAATTATTTCGTTGTAATGAATGATATAACGACATAAGCGAGGATAAAGTTAAGTACTTATAACAGGACTTTATTTATTATAGCATTCAATTTATTCTGGCATATTCGAAATGTCTACAAGACGGCCTGAAGAGGAAAGATCAATATTTGTATTTTACGGCCACCCATATGGATGTATCCTGTTTTATGAAGCTACCATATAAGTGTATGCATTTATAAATGCAACGGTGTTACATTACAATCATTAGCTTACTTAAGAAAATTAAATTCTGGTAACATATGGACTGCGGTGGTTTAAAATTATTATAACACGTGGTGTTGTCTCTCTATTTTAGCAAAAATTATACTTAAATTAATGGTTTATTATTTGAGTTAGAGAGTTAACTAATTCTTGAGATCGTAACTCTTATCTGGAAAGTATACATGTGGTTATTAGATTTGTGTTTAAAAAAAAGCTCCACATGCTGCGACATCAGAGAAGAACGCAATAGGGAAGCAACGAAAAAGAATTCCCATGAAATAGTCGCTTCAAACTTAATTCCCCTGTCACCAATATTGAAGGTTCACACGGTTTTCTTTTGTTTTTTAATCATCGTGTACGTCGCATTGGGCGTAGAATACAGTTTGTCTCTTTTTAGTGATTATATTTCACACGTACCGTCAACGATTTCGACTTTCCTTTTAATTCGTAAAATCTAAGTTGAAAAAAGAAAATGATCATGCTGAGCGTTGCATTTTAGCGATTTCGAACATGTAGAGACGTCAGGCATCTATCAGCGATCCAAGGCACATATACTATGTAGGGCGCCAAGGAAACCGGGATCCGATGCGGGAGCCCCGGCAAAACGAGAACATCTACAGAATATCAATGAGCGAATCGGCTTTGATACAAAATTTCGTTTATACGCCCTACAATATATCAAATGATCTTATTTCTACTTCTCCCGTTCGGATACCGTTTCTCTTTCTTAAAAAATTCCCCTTCTATTTTTCGCACCCAACGCTAGTGATACATACCGCCACTTATTGAATAAGATATTCGGGGTTTTAATGGAAAACCGATGAGGTTTTCTTCTTATGCGTACACGAAACGCCTTACTTTTTTTACAAAGACGCACAACCTTTTTTATCCCCGCGAAGTGTTCTTTACGCGCCAACTAAGATTTTATTGGTCGAATTCTGCAGCTCTCCCATTTCGTTAGTGAAAAGAAGCAAAGCAAAGTCGAGATCAAAGGAAGTGCTATACGTGTGGATAACGCTGCATGTTCTTGTTGTACAGGACTTTGATCGTCCAATGTCGGGTTCCCCGGCTATTTATCATTTAAAATTTATCCCCGTTGGTTTCGAGTATGTTCGAGAAGAAGGGTCCCTATACTCAAGTCGCCTCGGGTCTGACGAGCTAGGGTAAGCTGGACGGAGCGCATGTGATCGTTCCCCTTTTGTGATTGCGACGAGTCAGAATGCGTGTTGAAAATTAAAACGGGAGCGCTTCATTTAACGCCGTGTTTGTTAAATACGGTTAACCGCGAATGAAAAGATCTTCAAAGGGTTTAAGAGTCAACATTTTATGCGGGAAGGATTCTTATATGAGCATTAGTTGAGAGATTATTGGATAAAGCAAACTAATCCATGAGTACCTCGTATAAAAAATGATTTTCAAATTCAGGTTATGTTGGTAAAATATTTTACAAATTTTTTGCTCTTTTAGCGCTCTTAAAAAAATTATCGCCTCATTATTGTTTATATGATATAACATACCGTGAGGATTTAGGGTCTAGTACAGCGATGGCGAACATTTTGTGGTCGGTATAAATGTATAATTCGAAAATAAACATAAATTTATACAATTAGAAAATGAATATATCTGAAAATTAATGACTTTTTTAGTGCTGAAGTTTGTCTGCTAAATCTTCTATTTCGTAGTTGGTAGATTTCAAGGCCAAGCAAGTCCCACTGACTTCAGTTGTTAACCGATTCCGTTTCTTTGTCTTAATATTATTTAATGCTGAGAACAATGTCTCACAAAAATATGTGGATGAAACAATTGTTAGAGCAAACCTTCAAAACTTCTTCTTCGTAGTTGTACTCATTTTCATTCTTCAAACGTTTTCGTTCCATATTTTCAACTACTGATCTTAACTCGACAAATCCTTGAGTCAGAATACTATTCTGAAAATCTACCAATTGCATCTCTAAATCGTCAATTTGCATTTATTGAAAATTCTTCAATTCCAAAGTATTGTAATCAACTACATCAGGAGTACTTAATTATTTTAATTGTCTGTTCTAGGCTTCTAAACTGGTTAAAGCTTTCACTGAACTGTTGAATGAATGAGTTTATTATATTCTGGTACAGAAGTATGGACTCCATTTCACACGGAGTTGTTGCCTTTTTGAAATATTTTTTTATGCGAGGAAAATAGTTATATATTTTAATTTCAGTATCTCGCTTGAAAATTTGCAGTTTACTTTCAACAGATTTGATGTACGCAAACATAACCGCAATACTGATCAAGATATGATTCTTAAGCTAAGGAACGTTTATTAGATCTTGATCTTCAATAAATAATAAAATTTCGTCAAAACACTCCACAAATCTTTCCAATACTTTTCCTCGACTCAGCCATCTCACGTTATTGAACATTAATAGTCCATTGTAGGATGATTCAACTTCCATTAGAAGTGCAGAAAATGGTCGCTTGTGAATTGGCCGGGTAGCTATAGAATTCACTATTTTTGTTACAACTAACAACTGTTTAATGTCCACTTGCATCGTATTTTTAAACGTGGTTTCAACCACCCTTATCGCGAAGGATACCTTAAATTTTAAAAATGCGTTGCAGCGTTCATAAAGCTTTTCTTATAAATAGTTAAGGGGGGATTTAAGATAAGCGGTCAATTTTCTATGCTTGAGAAAAGCACATCACTGTACATAAAAATGTATACATTTTTTTCAAATAAATTTTAAAATAGAATCTGCTGTATTTCTATACATGATTCTGTACAGAAAATACCGACACATGTGCATCTGTGATTACTTGTTGGATCGTTCAAATGTGAACGCGAAAAAAGGTTATGTGTGCAAATGACACAAACGGTTGCAATATCATTTTTTATAAATGTAAAAGGTATACATCATGATGTCTTAGAATAGGGGACAATAAACAAAGGATCTGAAACTTTCGGCCGTTGCTAAAAATCTTAATATCACTTCCAACATATAAAACATTGTATAAACAAAATTAGGAGTATATTTTTATTGACGTACATTAGCAAGATAATTGCTGCTACTATCGCCGAAGAAGCTAGTAATAATTATTTTGTTAATTTCTGTACAGAAAAATAACCTAGAAAACATGTAAATGAAAATGTACATAATTTTGTAGGGGAAAATGGGTATAAATCACTAAATGTGTTTGTAACAACCTTACATGTTTCACTTCCTGATGTACTTATTGGGACTGATTCTAATTTTATTAACTCTTCTCTCATTGTGAGACCATCAGAATATTTAGCAATAATGGCCAATCGAGCATTTGATGCGACGTCAGTAGTTTCATCAAGAGAAATCTAAAAATATTTACAACTAGTTAAATCTTTTTCTAATTGTTCTTGTACATTTTTATTTAGATCTATTATTCTGTCTTTGATAGTATTTCTACTGAGTGGTACCTCAGAAATTCTTTTATTAATTTCATCTTTATTTTTCATGTCATGAAATAGGGTTGCTGTTGCTTTGTTTCAATGCTATAGATATGAGTCATTCTGCTACCTGTACACCTTTGAACAGCTTCTAAAAAAATTGTTCACTGTGTCACACACTTATAATAAGTAAAAAAAAACTCTTTTTCAGAGTATCGACATTTTAATCTGATGTCCAAATCATATATTGCAAACCGATATTTTGAAAGTGCTAATGTGCAAATAAAAATCTATGCAATGCTACAAAATAATCCTCTTGTCAAAGGTTAACATCTCAAACGTGATAATGGGATCCTTGATAGCAAGATTATAAGAGCCCATCACGCCGATAATACCTGTGCCTGTAAGGATATTGCATTCTCGCCCATTTAGTGCTTATATCAGTGTTTATGCAAGCTCAAACGAATTTTATAGACATCCTGGATTATACCCTCATCCTGCGGATTTTTCCATACCTCACATTCGAGGTATTATCCCCATAACCATAAAGTCTTCTAAACGTCTCCTAATAACATAATTTACATAACACTTTACATAAACATTTTTTGCAATAAACGAGACGGGAATGCTTTAAGTATCGCAAGTATCTAATATTCCGATATTGAAATAATACACCGAGTAGTTCACCAATGTTCTCGCTTCCTAGAAATCAGTGGTATGCCGCTCTCTGATTTAAGCCGAGGTTCTCGTAACGTATATAGAGGTGCCTTCATTGCCAACAGAGATAACGCCTATTCGTGTTGGATGCATCCTGTACGCTATATTAGAACCGCAATATGCATAAATTGTACGCTTCGGAGACGTAATGCTGAACTTCTAGACGTCGACTAACTCTCCGCGTCTGCCTTCTAAGCCATCGCCGCCAAGCGAAATAAAATATTCATTACTACGCGGCACGCTCCATAATTCAAGACTGTTCCGATATATACATACTTGAAGAGAATAACCTACATACATACATATAATACGTTGTCTAGTCGAATCTGTAATGTGCAGATATACACAGATGTTGGCACAATTACGGCTGCCTTATATTATGTCTTGTACGTTATGTCTGTATATTTGACTTTCGCGTTTCTGAATTTCATTACTGTCGTAAATTCGTATTTCTAAATCATACGTATCCGTTTCATGTACATACATACATATGTGGTTGTTTCTTTTTTTGCCATATGAAGGATATTGGTTTAATAAATCCAACCGATACATTTACTTAAACACGCCCAAGCAGAAATTGAACCCTATGTTCTTTTATGTCACCTGAAAAGAGACCAACACTGTTGTACAATTTTGTACAACTAAGCTGTGTTGTTTATTAAAACTACCGCTAGAGCTCTTCTTTTCATGGCTTCATTAGAGCACAACGTCGCTATAATTAATGTTTCTATGATAATTGTATCCCAACAATGAATGGTAACTTGAGCAACTACCAGGTCAATCTTAGCTAGAACAAAACCAGACGATGTAAATCAAAGAGCCAAAAGCTTTGTATACAAAGTGTCTTGTAAATGTGGCAAACCATGTAGTGAAGGAAACGACAGGATCAAATGATACGACGTCACAATTCTAACCAAAGAAAGTCATCTCATTAAAAGGCGACTAAAAAAGCAACATACATATATGGACATAGCATCCAGAAAAAATATCTGATTTCCATTAATTGGTAGCAGTTTACAATCATAAAGGTAATTTTTGTCTCCGTTTATGTGCTTGAGGTGCGTGGATCATCGATAATCAAAACTACAGATACCTGATTAGAGTCCTACAATAGCCACTACACGTTATTACACACGTTATTAGAAACAATTTGTCAATTGAGAATTTTGGAAATGATTAATACTTTAGAATTTAACAAGAAACATTTCACATCTGCTCAAATTTGCGTCGGTGTTGATCGATGTTCACTTGCTTAAATGCATGAATAGTAGATCACAGTATAGGGATGTAATTATTCTGCTCATAAAATGAGTCAGATATCGATAAATATGTTATGCCTATTACAATAATCTAATAGGCTTCGAATTCATATGGCCCTGGAATATAAATGACACAATCTGTGCTACAGCAATGAAACTCGCTCTACAGCCCTCAAATAATTCCAAGACTTCCAAACCTTGTTGACTACTTTGTTCTGGACACGTACTAGTGTAGGAGGTTGAGGCGAATGTCAATTATGAGGGTGTCCTTTGCGATACTGAGTGCCCTTCTCGTGAACGATATAGATAGGTAGACACCTATCTGACTCGACCATGGCTAAGCAAATAATTGAAAAAGTTTCGGTAATCAGTGACACACTCAATGGTCTTACATGACGATCAAACGAGTTTTTACTAGCGGCATGCCGAGATTGATACATAGTTGATTGTACCAAGGAGTCCCAGTAATCACCCTTGACATTTTAGTTGTGTAGCTTGATTTGAGTTTTGGCTCCGTTCGACAGGAGGTAGCACCTGTTTTTGGTGATCAGTTACGCCCTCTAGGGGTTATCCTACGTTTCCCAAAGGTGTACTGTAAATTGTTCCTGAGATATGGCTACCGGGTACAATGTCGGATTAACCGGATTTGGAGGTCGTCCTTCTTTCATCTGCGTAGCGGCTTCTGTGCCACCTCGTTTAAAATAATGATACCATTTGGAGATAGTGTAATCAGCATTCAGCTTGCGTGTCGTTTCCACTAGGTTACTAGCTAGTATAATGCAGAACTGTCTCTACATGTCTTCAAAATACCAAATCTAAACACGTGTCACGAGATAAATAATTAAATGCTGTGGTGTTTTAGACTTGTTTAATGTGGAGAAGGCGTTTCAAAATGAAGTTTAGAGGATAAATTCATTCATTACTCCACCACCCTTTAATGAATTATAGATCGATAAAAAGAACCTTCAAAAGGAGTCACTACTATGATGTAACGCTTTATCTCAGTAGTGGAAATTATCTACGCCACAGGAAAACAAAAAAAAAATTGGAAGTTCCTTCAGGTGATAGAGGAGGGTTGGTGAAGTTTGTGGGTATCATTAGTGCTTTTGGGCAAAGTTCACCTCCTCAGTGTATGTATTCTTAGCGATAAAAAAAATGTGACTGAGTTTGTGACTTATGTTCCAGTTTCAAGTTTAGTTTTTGGGAAAGGAATCTGGTTGAATGATTGCGGAGCTATTTCCACTGCACTAAAGAAACTAGATAGTAAAGCATATGATCTGCTTCAATCAAGAGCTAACTTGCTCGCTAGTGCCGCAGTTATAGGACGTTAGAATTTCTTGGCTTTTCAACAACAATCTGCTCACACTTTTCGATCTTTTTGCCTCGATTCACTCCGTTCGTGTTACTAAAGAATTGGCGAATCTACGAGACAACGCACTTTGTCGTTCACTGCTTTATGCAGCATTCAGCTTGCGTGACGTTTTCACTAGGTTATCAGGACACCTGTACGATAAATGAGTTAAAAATATTATAGGTTAAAATTTTAATCTTCAGCAGAAAAGCGATCTTATGAGACCAATGTTACCAGAAATATATTAAAACCTGTCCGCAGAGAGGTTTCCACAGAATATATATTCAGTTACTTATTTTAAGAGGCTTTTTGAAAATAGAATCAAACAAGCGGGAACCAATTTTTTAGTCACGCCTCTGCTTTCGCTCCGAATTGGTCCACTCTAGTGATTATGTATCAACTAGAGGCCAGGATTAGACACAAGCAACTATTCTAGAAATGCTGAAGGTTACGATGTGCCAAGAATCACGTAGATATAATATTTAGACGTATGCAATCTGTTAGTCGTAGTCGATAAAAAGATAACCGGAAATAATTTTTTTAATAATTTTATTAAGGGTGGAACTACCATACAGTAACTCGAGTAATTTGACAATTATGTCCACGACTTACATTTAAATCACAAAATACAGCAATGATTCGTACGAATTATGGTATTGTTCGGATTCTAAATCATCTCCGTAATATTTCGTGCTTTAAATTATCGCCTTGCTGCATGCAGAGACAAATGATTAAACGGATGGCTATAAATAAATATAGAACGTGAATGTACTGCGCTCTGTACATCTTTGTCGTGGTGTTGTATGTTGTTTCTCAGCCGGATGCTTCGCATATTTTTCACTCAAGTTAATATTGTCACAACGTGCGATGCTGTCTTGTTACTATAACCTTTACAAGCGAAGTAAATGCCTTTCGTTTCTATTCGTTTTCTTCGTTCCGATTCACTGCAACAACGTTTGTGAGCCTGCCTGACGAGATAACGCAATTTTCTGCTAATGAATCTATTGAAACTGAACTAGAAACTAGCTACTGGTGTTTTCTTCTTCGAATAATTCGTTTAGTTAAAGAAGATCTCTACCGGATTTAGTTCCAATTATATTATTGTTTTGTTGCACTGAAGATGCGCCGTGCATGTTTATTAATTGCTCAAATAACGTTATGCAGGTCCTATTAAAGCAGCAACGTATCATACAAAATCGTAACAATATTCTGACCGCATCACGAGAGGCTAAAAACGACTTCCCAATGCTACAAAAATGTTAATTTACTCTACGAGAATTCGATGACTCGAATCAAATCTTTAATATCTGCGCGAACCTAGAAATTGAAACTTAGTTATATCCATCCGAACGGAAAGCAATGATGTTGATTTATATCCCGGAAAACTTTTGGTTCTATCAATTTAAAATCTTTAGTTGGAAGTAATAAGCGAAAATAGGGAATTGCTCACTTATAAGCCGGGACCTTCTCCTGTTCGTTGATATTACGAGACAAACGGATTCACTATATTCCCATCCTCTTTCTATGCACTACGGTAACCCCTAACGACAACATAGCGAAATTGTCTGTCGCTACGTTCGAAAATCCCGATACGCTTTGGCGTCCCAACGTTCCCCCATCGATTCTATTAGAACAGGAGAGCACATCAACGGGAGATTATTCGTTTAATTGAGAATTGATCTCATTATTTGCTTTCTATACCGGTTCCTCCTCCGCTGATTTCTTTCGCATCGTTCACAGCTACCTACAAATTGTGAAATCGTTTAATAAAATTTTTACCAAGAAAAGGAGGAAGCAAAGTACGAAAAGATTGGATGACACGGATTGAATGTAAAATGAGAAGTGGATTAGAAATTAATTCTTTTTAATTATTCGAGAGTTAAAAGTTCGAAATACGAATTCGAGAAAGGAAATATTGGCTGCTAAGTGCTAATCTTGTAGATGTCAGGTGATTTGAGTTGAGTTGATTGAATACGTGTTTATGTATAATTTTAAATAATAAAGACCCTTTTGAGCTTAAAAAGCTGTTTTGCCAAATACGTAAATAACGAATATGTACGTGTATTTTTTCAAACCGTATGGAGATCTGCGTGAAAGCAGTTTAAGTCCGTTACTTTTCCTAATTAAGTGTTTACCAAATCCGCTTGTTATATCGTAATATTTACATCGTTCATGTTAAAAAAAATGCGGACAATTTCCTCAATTTTATCTTGCATTTCTTTCTTTTTTATGTAGATCCACGTAAGTGCATCACAAGTAAAATATATGTGCTGCATACACGGATCCAATTTCCTTTTTAAAAATAAAATCAAGCGTAAAACCTCTCCGTATACCTAATTTAAAATTCCAAGGTTAATTTTCGATTGCTTCGAAATTAGTCACGGAACACTATTTACACATATCCGTCCGTTTACGTCACAGTCGTTAAATTACAACTGTGTATCTGTACTGTATCTGCTGTTCGTCGAGAGTTAATTTTCTGTTAGCAATTTGGCCAGTCTAAATTTAGATACTTTTAGCACCTGTACGCTCGGCTAGCTTTCACTTTGATTAATACAGTTTTCGACATGATAAAGTTGCCACGCAAGAAATTAATGTGCTAAGATCTGTTTACATAAACACTATGATTTATGATAGTTGATAATGTTTATAAATATTGTAACTGCAACTGGAATAACCGTGATGTAAATATCTGAAGTGATTCGGTTTAATATTTCATGGAAGTATTAAGCGAAAGCATTAGCAAAATGTTGCATATTAAATCAGGAATTCGTTTTTGCATAGAACATTTTACTACCAGAACATAAGCATACTTACTTGCATAAAAGTGGTTTTAACAAAGTCTTTTTTCATTCAATTTTAACCATTAATAACAGCATTTAAAGTAGAAATTCAAAAATCTAAAAGATATTTTTTTCATTTGCATTTTATTTAAAGATAAGATCGTTTGGTGATTGCAAAAGTTATTTTAGAGTGTCGAAGTTTGTCTGTATGCCCTCTTCTATATGTGTAAATAAGCAATATTTATCCGAAGCTTCACGAGGTCAGATAATTTTATTACATAAGCAGGGATTATCCCAAGCAAAAATTGCTCAAAGAATAAAGTGTTCGCGTTATGCGGTGCAAAACACTATTAATCGATACCGAACGACTGGCAGGTATCGTAATTTACCTAAAAGCGACAGAAGACGTATCACAACTGTTCGTGAAAACCGACTAATAGAGCGCATTTCACTCCAGCATTTCAAACTCATTTTACTTTCATAAAACTTGCTCAAAAACAGGAAAGAACAACTGTTGAAACTGGACTATGGTGGACGTCTAATATTGACGTAAGTACTTAACAACATCCCATAATCTTATTTGTTATTTTTTCAATTTTTTTTTTTTCATAAAGATCGAATGTATTAGAATCATGTAAGTCCCCTGACAATAGAGACTTATGGCATATTTTAAAAGAAAGGGTTTGTCCTCCAAAGGAGCGCTGCGGACCGTTCTACAAGAATGGGCGTCTATTTCGCCAGAAATATGTAAAAACTTACCTAATGTAATAATGGCTGCATCCTTAAAAGATTATAAACCGTTTTACTTTTTATCGTAACGCTGAAACAAATACCCTGCCTATAACATTTGGCAGTAACTGTACTTTTGCATATTTTTTTGTCTTCATTCAATTTTAGTTTTCTTCAAAATTCAAACAAAAAGATATTCACTTGCATTTATTTAGGTATTGAAAGTTGGTAATTTCTGGATTAATTCCAGAGATCTCCGAAGCATTTCAAACTCATTTTCTTTCATAATCAAAAAACAGTATGGTGTTGACGGCTATGGTGGACGTATACATAACTCGTTTAAAACTTTACGAATGTATGAATCATGTAACGGGTACAATAATTGAAGGCGATTGGAAGAATTTGTCACTATCTCTAATGTTACTTCTATTGCCAAGAAGTCCTGTTATTCTCTAAATTACATTAATAACAAAATCTAGAACGAGAAAATTGCTTGATGGGAGTTATTTCTAGATCTTCTGTTAGTTCTGTATCCCTGACAAACGCGTACTATAAGGCGTAGCATGCAATTTTGTAGAATATCCAAGTCCAGTCGATGTCTGATGCAACTATCAATTCTAGGTTGTGTCCAATCTGCTGTTGTATTTTGAACCTCTGGGATCTTGAAGAGATGTTATCCATAAATATCAGAAATAGATCAAAGATGAGAGGTGACTCCTATGGTATGCTGGCTGGAAGTGAGCTATTGACGAACACAACACTGTCTTGCAGGACCAATCAGGCACATGCAAGACTATAATTCTGACAATTTGCCTTCTTTGACTATTGTGATTATTATTAGAATATTAAAGATGTTTCAAAGGTTGCCTAGATGAAAAAGACGATTTCTATTAAATTTTCCAACTAGTCGAAGTATCTGCTGTACCGACTTGTGTTGTGTAGTGCCGACTTGGTGAATTAGTCCATTGTCGGAGTTATTATACAAATTAGAAGAGAGGTGAAATGCGATGAAATTAGATTTTGCATTCGGCGTTGCACTGATGAGACCTGGAAGGTCCAAACCACGTGGTCCGCTTCTAGTGCTTGATCTATTTTCATTGCATTCGTCCGCAGGGTGAATTCCAACAATATACCATTTTTATATTGACATTTCTCGGCGTTTCCATAGTCCAACTAGTTGTAAAACAACAGTATCTGTAACAAAAATATTGCAGTAATAGAGTCTGGTAATCTTCGCAAAACAGGGAAAGCTGTTTATTAAGAAAGATAAAGGATGGAGTTTACCAGGAAGTTTGTTCTAAAATTAACATCATTTTGGGAAACTGAGAAAAAGGGCTAGATAATCCAACCCACACATCATGCATTACCAAACAGGTATTTCAAACGTTTAATACTCTGTAGACTTTAACTTGTTGGCCAGTGTTCAAAGCTTGAAATTAAGCGATCGGAGAAACTGCGCTTCAAAATAGCATTTGTCTGGCGAGCTATCGCACCATTCTATGAGAACCAAACGTCATCTTGATTCATTGTTTGGAGTTCCGAAACATGAATCCGGTTATTCTACACCAAATTTTGACATTTTGGTCATAAAATGGGTTTTGTATTTCTCCTTTGTTGGGTTCTGTCCAAACGCGAAAGTTCTGCTGATTGAAAAACCTACTTAGATAGATGTGAGCTGGGGGTACGTCCGACAAATTTTAATCTTATATTTCATATTGCTTCTCTCTTGATTGATTCGAGATGGACAAAAATTTCAAATAACAGGCTCTGAAATTTACGTATTGCACTCAGGAAGGCCAACGATTATATATAAGTAGGTTACAGAAATTCTTCATGAGAAACAAAACATACACTAATCACGACTGTTTAGAAAATTGTGGTTAATGTATCCTTGTATAAAATGCAAAGACTGCTTTTGAATCGAAGAAGGCAAACTTGCCAATCAGGTACAACTTTTTCTGATGGTACAGAAGGAAGATTATAATGCTACGTAGAATAAATATGGTTTGGTGTTTCTGTTCCAAAATGCCGAAAAAAAACCTAGTATAAATGATAGAGTCCTATTATGTCCAATTAGTGAAACGTCTAAAAAGTTAATTAAGTTATTGTCTATCAGGCTTAGAGAAAACACCAGTCACATTAACTAACCATCCTTTAAGGTTTAAGCAAACACAATTTATTCAGAACAAGTCTTGTTCAATTTGTCATTAAACTCCACAATTTTATAGAAATGTTGAATAAGGGATCCTGACATATCAATACCAATACCTTCATATGGTGAGGACACCAGACGTGTTTACTGCACTATTAAGTGATTTTGAACTTGCGCACCAAGAAATTGAATATGTGTAACAAAAAAAAAGTTTTAATACCTGGCACCCATATCTTGGTAAATATTATTGTGGTGTACAGAAGACTGCACTCTACAAGCATTTAGGCTACATTTAGCGAGTAATGTTTAATGAAAATTTTAAATATATCCTCAAAAATAGGAGTCACATTTATCCTGTCCTTTTTTATGTCATTTTGTCGGTAAAGGATGATATCAAGTGAGTTTCCAAAAGTAAATTGAGAAATTATAAAAATTATATATAGATTTAATATTTGTAGCAATCTTTTTCTTAAAATCCACTACTCACTTCTAATTCCGAAGCGAAAGATGTTTTAATACTTACTTAAATTAATTGCATTAAAACTTACCTACACATTTGCTCTCCTTAAATATAAAGTTTGTTCCGACTAATATCTAGCCGGTTTACTCATTAGTTCTAAGATAGTTTCGTCTTTCCAGAAAATATTACATCTACGTGCTGCACGATCTACACATGTAATTTTGTGCAGAGCGAAATTAAGAATTTATCTCTGAATTACGCCGACGCTGCGCCTTCCGTGCTCACACACATACACACACTCAGAACCGCTTAAAATAGAGTTCTAACGTATTCTGTTTTATTTCAGGTGAGTTTCGCAGTTAGTTTTCTTCACTCGCCTCGTCTCGGGGCGAGAGAGCTGAACCGCTGCGCTAGGCGTCGACATTAAGATAAGGTAAAGTAGAATTTATCACAGCCCGAAAATTTAACCAATTTTCCACAACGACCCGATTAAATGCGTCTAATTTGTTTCGCACGAATCGGAGTTGTATTAAAACTGTTTTCGCTCCTTGTCTATCTTTCCTTTCCGTTCCGACAATTATCTCTTTCTATCGTTTCTGTAGGGCTGTTGTAGTTGTGAGTGCTCGCAGTACTGGAATTCTTAACAATCGCTAATAAAAAATCCACCTCCAACGGTCTGTGTGGGGTCGTTCTGAACTCCCGCCCACTCGCTTGGTAGCTGGTCCTGGTGAAGCTGAGCCAAGTCTCCGTAAAGCCTTCGATATAAGGTAGATGAAAATGGGACGGTTGTATTAGTTTGAATTTTATGTTCAACTGCGTTCCAGGAACATTATCTTTCTCGGAATGGCTAACGTTATGTCTACAGCTTATCAGGAGTCCCTATATTTACTTTACATTGAGTCTTTTTAATCTGCACCTTAATTTCAACATCCAATTTTCGGGTGTATTAAACGTACTAGGTGTTGCTTTCATTACAGCTGCAAAAAAGAGTGAATTACACACTTAAACAATTCAATTTATTTGATCGTTTAATACATTTGAGCTCTTTTTTATTAATTACAAGCTGAACCTCAGCTTTGAATTATTCCAACACTCAGTAAATATAAATCTATCTAAGAGGCAATATTTACCAATTGATTTTGGACAAAAGTATTGGAACATATTTTCTCAGGATCCATGATTAGTATAAACATCAGTCAAATACATAGCGGATTTACATCTGTTAGTAGTTTCATTTTCAACCATCCTAATTGAACAGGTCGGTTACCGACTTGGTTTTTGCTAGTTTAATTTTTCTTGAAGATTGTTTGTTCTCTTGAAAGTTTTTTTTATTTGAATGTCCATTAAAACGGACTGTCGGAATCACAGAATCACAGTCTGAGTTGACAAATTTCTTTAACAGTCCATAAACGGACCTGTCGAATGGCTATAATTTGTAAAGAGAGCACCCAATTTTCTTTTAAGTAACTTAATGCCGCAATGGATAAATGGGTGTCATGGATATTGGGATTGGCCTTTCGATGCTAGAGCAACAGCGGTATTTTGCTTCCATTCAAATGGATGCATTAGCACTTTCAATGCTATGTGGAAGACCTTGTGAAAGCATGCGATTCTTGTAATTCAGAATTGTAGAACAAAAAAATGTTGCTTCCTCTTTGTTCAAGCCTAGTGGCATCAATGTGGTTTGGATTCTGGACAGTTGTAATGCCAGTCTTCTCTATGTTTTGCAGCTTTTCATAAATGAAGCCTATCATTCGCCTATTAACTATTTTCCTATCAAGAAGTAGGAAGTTGAATTTTTAATTTTTTCCTGTTTCTTCATAGGTAAATGCTCGAATTTTGTTTGGTTCCAAGTCTATTAAATGCCTGATGTTTTCAGAATATATTTTTCTCCTTGTTGTTTTTCCTAAATGTTGCATGCCAATTTTCCACAACCAAAATTGTGCCAACAACAAAGCCAACTTACAATAAAATTTCAGCAAAGAAAACTAATATATCTAATAATTTTTCAACAAGACCTGTGACAGTTTGCCGTAAATTAATTAAAAAGGTTTAGCAAAAGAACAAAAACAGTTCTGCAAACCGCTCATTTGTCACGTGGACTAAAATAAGGAACGTTGGCTGTTTAATAGCTCAGAGAAAATCGTAACGTGCCAAGTTACCATAGCACCAAAAAGCCTCACTCTTCCGTAATAATTCGATTTGTTGTCGACTAAGTCCTGGCATCTTAAGTACAAATATCGGCATTATACTAGTGGAATATGCAATTCTACGATGGTATTTTTGTGCTAAATAATTTACTACAGTATCCAGCATTTGTCCAAGAAAACTGAACACTAGATTTTGCCTTATACTTTTAAAATAGCTCTTTAGTATTGCATCATAGTGATCGACCCAGATTTCGACGTTCAATCCAAAATGCCCCTTAAAACGGCAACAGCAATTAATGCTCTTGGAATTCTTCTTGGAATTTTTTCCGAAAGGATTCTCATATGCAACACATGAAATGTCTAAGGCATCTTCTTCAACTATATCCTCGTCAGAATCAGAGAGCTGCTTGGCATTGAGATCTGATGTAATTTTCGTAAACCCTGTGAGCACCAAAATTTTCTTTGGACGATAATCCTTTCTAGCAATCATCACCCCTCATTAAATTGAACATTGAGCACCTCATGGTCTTGTCGTTCCTCTTCTGTTGTGGTTGAAAGTTATGTGAGTCAATATGGACCAAATTCCTCATTGTGTAAGGAGGGCGTTGTATTACCTAACTCTGGCATTATTTAGCGATCTTGTAATGGAAATCGTCTCCTTGATTTTTTACTCTCATTGTGTAATTTGTTCTATTGGAAAATTGTAGTTACACAGTAAGATTTTGTGATAACTAATAAAGATGTGATAATGCAATAGTATTATTGTTCATTTTTGATCAACTTTCTTGCTTCAAATTTTTGTGGAGGAACTTTCTATTGTCCCACTAAGCTGTCGTTACCGTATACATAATAATACGTAATTCTCCTCAAATTGCAAGGAGAGAACAGAACTGTATAGCTTGGGAACGGTTAGAATTGGGCATGGTTGGTGAAAGGGTCGTCGAATTTTCGGAAAGACCTATTCCAGATATTGCGCTGCGGCATCTTGAAAATTCAGTTCCCGTCCATAAAGTAAGCCACTTATAATTTCGCCCTCGTTCGGCGATATTCCCTTTTTCCCTCGTTTCCCTCCTTATGTATTCCCTTTTACACGCGCTATTCTGGCTTGCCCTTATTCCAAGGCTTCTTTCCCCAATTCGCGTTTCGCCTTTACGCGAGCAGTTTTTAGAAATTCGACGACCGTAGGAACTTCTTGTTAATTGCTTTTCTTATTTCTTTTATAGGACCGGGATACTTTAATTAAACATAAATTGCGTAAACAGTTCCCGTTCTACGTTTTTCGGTGACGGCCCTAAACCTGGTCGCATAGGACGCTCAACCCCTTATCCACCCCTACTACCGAATTGATTGTGTAATTTTCTAAATTTTCACGTTCGTTGTGTCAGCGGAAAACGAGGGAAAGGAGCGAAATTATGAAATACAACTCCCGGAGCAATCAGGAAGGATAATTATTGATACAAATTAATAAAAAGACGTACCGATTCGCTTCTCTGTGATCTACTAATGAAATATTCGGTGATTATATCTGCGAACCCTTTTTGTTCGTTTGAGGGCTTGTATATGATTTACCTTGTGTATGATCATTTATAATTATTTTTATTGAGTGGGAATTTTCTTTTGATGTGGAAACTGTGTCAAATTCACCACGTAGCGCCAGAAATTTTGTTATAATAAAAGATATCGGCATAGATTTAATATGGATATTGGGGGAGCTTTTCAAAATGTAATCGGTTTTCAACACTGTTTGATACTTTTATTATACAGATCTTCTCGGTTTTTCGGCACGATGAACGAAGGTAATCATCATTAGTGAAAACTTGACTCTTTCAAATTTGGAAGTAAATGGTAAGCTGATGACTCTAAATTGGGCTATATCATTCATTTTACAAAACTTCCAAACCAAATGGTCAATAATTTTTGAATCACGAACGATGCTTATAGTTTATTGTTGAGTAGTTTCAATTACCTGTTGGCAGCAGTGCTAATGGCTGTTTTAACATGGTCATCAACTTCAGTAGGTCATTCAGAATACTGAATACTGATCTTCTAATGAAAAATTTGCTGAGTAAAATTTTATAACCCGATTTTGACAAGTGCATTCTGTTAAGTAGTTAACACCACAAACTTAATACCTGATTGTGAGCAATGAGCAGAGCCCTTTAACCAAGAATCTAAAGAGAGTTGCAAAATCTAAACGAAATATATTTGTTTTGTGTTACCTTTGTGTAGAAAAATGTACTAAAACATTTCAGAAGTTCAAGAATACCTTTATGATGTGATTTGCCGTTTTGCCAGCAAAACTCCTCGGTCATAATGAGATGGTATTACATCTGAAAAGTAGGAAGCACCAATGAATTCAAATGTTGACTTGCCTAATTCTTGATCAATACCACTTGAATGAAACACAAAATCTTTACTTCATTTCTGCTGAACTTGTCTGAGAAGGAGATACATTTATTGGTCTCATCTAAGAGAGTGTCTTGGATATGGGTTCAATAGATAGTACAACTCTGAAATGCTAAAACAAATATTCCTGAAAAACAGGAAACCAATACCCATTTCGTTGGACCGGAACTCATTTTCGGCATTCCTTAGAGCCAACTTTGGAAAAAAGTTCAATAATGGAAGGCAGAGGAAGGTGCCTCCCTCTGGAGAATCACACCCAGGCAAATTGAAGTGAAGAAATTTATAAACTTATAAATAAAATTGGAATAAGAAGCCACTTGGTGTTAGAAAGCCAGTGTTAGGTAGGTTGGGCTTCCTTACTGGACATTACCCTGTGTATCAAGTCGTACATCTATAGCTACAGCTATACTTAATTTCTTAAGTAAAATATAATCTACATGCTTGTTGTACAGCAAAATAATAACATTAGCAATTAAAAAGAAAATATAATATGTAAAAAAAAATGTAACAAGATGTAGATTTTTTAATTAATACATACATATAATATATTCGTCATTATTAATTGCGAATGTAATTAAAACCGATATATTATCAATGAATTCTTTGTTTTTTAGATATTTTTGTTGATAGGCATGGCCATTTATATTATTAGTATTTTGACACATATTAAATGTCAATTTCTTCCACTGAAGAAGTCTTTTTAACGAAAACATATTAGTATATGTTCTGGAGTAAATTGGTATTTAATTAATTGTTGTTTTATTGACGTATAATTGGAAATATTTCAGGAATTGAAAGTTAAGATTTTTTAATATTCTGTCGTATAGCCTTTGTTTGCGATGACTGCTTCGCAACTTCCTCGCATGGAATCAACCAATGCTTGACATTGCACATCTGGAATGGAGTGCCATGTTCTTTGAACGGTTTTCCATAATTGTTGTCTCGATATGGCTGCTGCTGCAAAAACAGCCTGTTTTACGCCAGTCCACAGATTTTCTATGGGGTTAAGGTCTGATGATTGCGTAGGCCGCACCAGAACCGTAACCGAATCTCCTCGCAACCAGTCCTTAACCCTACGACTTGCATGTTTCAGGTCGTTATCATGCATGTATACCCAGCGAAGAGGCATCTTTTCGTCAGCGTTGGGAAGCATAATTGTTTGAAGTATATTTAGATACACAAATTGTTCCATAGTCTCCTGTATCCAAAAGATTGAACCAACACCATGCTGTGAGAAACATGCCCATACCATAATAGAGGTTTCTTCATGTTTGACAGTCTTTATTGTGTAATTTGGATTGTATTCCGTTCCTATAGGTTTTCTAACATACTGTCTTTAATCCTTTAGACCCAAATACCTAGATTCGGTATATTTATATGCACTGCTATTATTTCGCACACAGCTATATGTCACTCTTGCGAACTTATAACTAAAACTGTTGAAGATATAGGTTGTGATTGTAAAGTACTAGTTCCGCTAAGATTTTAGCTTCTATGGAAGGGTCAAAGTTAATCAAAGGCGTGGCATCTTAACCTATCGTTGGATTTTTTAATTCGAAGGGCCATAATGGAACTGCATAATTACAACGGATTACTAAGTTGCAGTACGCGGAGGTGCTTGAAACCTGAACGACCCTTTTGTAATACAATGAGCAATTGCATTTGAAAACGGCGACGATACTTATAAATTTTATTTTCAAAACTGTAAGCAGTCTTAAAGTTTTCAAATCGATTCCTGAAACAAAAACATCATTAGTAACATATGTACATACATAGCAATAATTATTATTTGTCGATCTCGTTGTGATAGCTTACAGTAAAATGCATCTACATGCATATAATGTACAGATTCATTAGCGGAAAATAACAGTTGCTATTATAAAATCAAATTGGTACCCCTTCGACATGCCTAATAACATGCAATTTCATTCGGGTGTAATTTTCATTGCCGTATCGCTCCCATCATTAAAATAGCTTCGATAATTCGGTGCTATTTTACAGTAAATTTTATTGGCTAGATTATGAAACCTGTTACCAAATATTCTAACGCTAAATTGCGTTTTTAACGAACTCTATTTCCAAAACCTGCGGTCGTGTTGTAATATTATCGTATTAATATTTTTTTTGTGATAATGAGTTAATACAAATTTTATTCCTTTTGCGAAATACCATTTCCGATTTTTCGCCCAATCATTGTAGACATGTATTTATTAATAACATAGCTATGTAGTGTATAGGCGTTTATGTAGGTCCTTATTGTACTCCAATCATTACTCATTCTATAAATAGGCTTACATTTACATATTTCAAGATATTACTTAATTGTAAAAAAGCATATTAGTATGATATAATCTTATCCATGCAATATTAGCTTTTAAATGTGATTAATTAGCAAATAAAAAAAACTGTTTGATATGATTAGCTAATTTTAGAATTGATCAGGCGTCACCTTATCAATATCAGGTTTCGTTATCTACAGGACGTCATGCATTACAACCGATAATCGCACTGAAATAGCAGACTTAAAATTAGATTGCGCCTAAATTTCGATACACCTTACATTGATGTTGATATACATCGACATTTGTTTACAAACAGTGATGTAATATAATTATTATTGAGTAGGGATCAATGTTGTCGATATCAATGATACATGAACTTGTATTGATATGCGTTTATTAATTTTATTTTTTTGTTGGCAATTAGTGTCTAGTATATAATGATGTATGCACACATGATTTTCTCGTTCTTATTCTTACTAACCTTCAGATTATTTGGCGATAATTTCTGGAATAAAAACTTGCAGCTCTTTTTCTGCGTTGATTACTTCATGCTCTTTTGTTTTAAATAACGCCAGCATATTTTATAATTATCGCTAATTGAATGTATGTGTTAAAATTTAAAATATATTCATTGAAATTGATTGGCTAACATTTTTACAATGGCTGATGTAATGCAACGTTTTTATAATAAGATGTTATTAAAAAGGATTCGACAAAATTTGTCTCGGAATTGTGTCTACCTGAATCATCAAGCGAGTTCTCTACGCATTGATCTGAAATTAATAATTAACATTTTGTTTTCTCTACACTACCCATAGCTTTTGTAGCAGATGAAATTGTTTACTTCAGTTTTGTTGCATGTAACACCATTCTAATCTGTTGACAGTGACCTGTTGTAGAAGCCTGCTTACTTCAATGTATATAGAATATGTTTCATTCAAATTATGACATGAATAATTGTTACATAAGATGCTTTAAGTTTGCACTAGTTACTTATGGGTTTATGTCTTGCATTTCTAACCGTCAATCCATCTTTCTTTGTATTCGTTGTTCTAGGTCCTCATTTCAAGTAGTGAACCACGCGCATCCTGATTTAAAGGCATGCCAATTTGTATCTCCTTCCATGAAATTATGCCTCACGCATATTCTTTAGGTGACATTGTTTAATACACAGCATCAATTTGACACTGTATCATTATCATTTTACACAATGTAGAGAAATCAAAATAAATCTTGACAATAAAAACTAGTTGAAACAAACACATTTTTAGCCAACCACCCCCTCCCACACCTTCCATTTATCCCATTCGACTAACCATTTTATCGTTGCTGCTGCCTACAATCACAGAAACTTCTAGTGGAAGAAGTATGATAGTTCAAGAACATTTACAAAACTTCCTTGCAAGAGTGTTTGTAAAACAATGTTAAAGGACGGTCCAAAAAGAAAACCGAAAAAACTTTTTTAATTCAACTGAACATTGTTCCAAAACTGTAGCCTGCTATTGTAATAATCCCTGAAATAATTGACGGAAATGACCTATCGGTCACTCTCACCCAGCTTTCTTAAAAATCAAATTTTTTACAGTAAACAGCCTTTGGTAATGATTTCAGGTTGCTCTAGGTTTACTGTATATTATTCCAGAATGCTATACTTCTGTCTGCTGTGCATAGTTTGTGAAGTATGTAATTGCCGAAAACGAAGTGTCTCTTTCCCCACGCCAACTTTTTCCTGAAAATCGCTCTTTTTACAGTGCTAACAGATTGCTGTAGGTTCCTTCTACACTGTTCCAAAATGTTTGCCTTCTGCTAGGTTTACTTCGTAGAGTAATCGATCGAAAAGCTAACTTTATTTAACTTGCCGAACTTTTAGCTTTCTCCTATGTTTATTTAGTTCATCAATTCATTTAGTAATACTTCTGTCTGTGGGAAGTTAACCCCTGTTTTACAAAATTCGACATTTTAAAAATTGTTTCAGAATTCTATGGTTTCAAAGTTTCATCATCCTTCTTTGTGTATTCAGCGAAATAATTGAGGAAAACGTAATTTCTTTGTTCCCCTTTTCACACTTGTTCCATATCAATTGTATTGCCAACATTGTACTAGAAACCTTGAACAACCTGAGCGAAATTTCGATTTCTTTTTGAATTATTTTATAAGCATTTATATGAAATCAATCAAATTTTTGATCAATCTCCGGAGCAACTAGAATAGCCTGCTTACGTTTCATATTTCGGGGGCTGGGGGAAGGAGGATGCAATACATGTTTTCTTTTCGATCTTTTTCTAACAACACTCTAGAATTAATGGTAGTAAATAGGGTTACTAAAATATCAAGTTAATATACCAGATTTCTGTTAGTCCTCTCATATATATTTAATTACCCCATATAAATCAGAACTTGTACTAGTCCTTTCTGTTTTTAGGACAGGGTTTTGTTTAATATCGACTAATTATATACATTTATCAATATTTTATCATTATTTCTAACAAACCAACATCGATTAACGTTAAAAAAATATATCACATATTTGTCAGTTATATTAGCGTGCAATAACAGATAAAAATTGTCACTCGTATTGTCTACGCATATTCACAGTTCATAAATATCAGCAATGTTTAAAAACATTTCCCAATCGCCCATCATTTGAAAGCACGGTTCGCGAGTGATAACCGTCCTGCTGTTGAGTGACTCAGAGAATCATTAATCTCAATTCTCTAACACAAACATTTCAAGCAATTAGCGCTCTGTGCCAGTATGTGGATCCAGCTATTTGCTACTCTTGCGCTCTATAACCTCGTGCGATACACAGCACCATTCCTAAACACATGTTTTGTCATGCATATTTTTTTTGTAACGTACGATGGCGACACCTACCGACTAAAACATCATAACATCCAACGAAGCATGTAGCTATTATAACTATCTACTATGTATTATGTATGTATATAGATATACCATATACTCTGTGCATGTTAGAACGGAATGAATGAACTGGGTTTTTTATATGTATCTTATTTATAATGTAAATAACTAATTAATTAAACGATTATCTATCTTCGTTTGTGTGACAAGAAGGTACGGATATGTTGAACATGTTTTAAAGTGGATGTTAACGACTCTGGATTTTAAGGAGTTGATTTTTTTCCACGTGTTACAAGGCTAACGTTTGCGGGATACGTTCCAATTTGATCATTAATTAATGGGTTTTATTACATAGTGCATGACTATCTTCTTGTAAGATCTAATCTCTTTCGTAGCAGACGAAATTTACATTGACCGTAGACGATGTTGGTAGAAAGAAATCAAAATAGACTTAATAGAGGTACCAAGAGAAAGGAAGCAACCTCTTGAGAATGTCTGTTGTAACACAGACGACTACTACTGAGTCATCCGGTGTAATTTATTTCTTAAGGCTGGAACAACATTGTAGTATCAAACTTGAAACCTTGAGTAGTGTACAGTATGATTCACGATTTAAATAATTATTCTTCTGGAGATATTTTACGAAATATTAATTGATGCCTGTTTCTCCTGTTGTAATTCAATTATCAATTATTTTTTGATTTATTGGTGCAATTGTATGTGACGAGTTGAAACCCATAATGAATCAATGTTTGGAAAAATTTCAAACTTGTTTCAAGGGAAAACACTACACATGTAACCAGACCCACAGCTAAGGTATGAATTTACTGCGCGCAATAATAAAAAATGCGCCCTTTACAGTAAATATTTTATTAAGTATACCTCATATCATATCAATAGAACACATATAGTAAATAAGGTAGGTACATAATATACTTAATTATATGAAAAAACATTTAAAATTAATTACAATAGACAACCTAGATTTCTCAAAACTTAACAGGAATTAAACATTTGATAAAGGATTGAGCTCGCCGGTAAATGAAATAGAAATTTTTTTTTTTAGACTTGTGGTTTCGAGATTTTTTGAGTTGAAAGATGCCCGAGGAAGCCACGTGACCAAAACGCTGCGTGACGTAGAAACTCTGTAAACGTTACCGGTGTAATTTGTAAGTTATATCGTTGATTGAAGGAATACATAAAGATGCGCTAGCTATGACAGTTGACAGAAATTTATCCCATCAAATGGAGATTTGCTTTTGGCATTAGGTATATAGGATCTGAAATTTCTTTCACATACAGATAACTGACAGTTCGACTGAAACTAAGATTGAACGGAAAACTGATCTGACCGTCTAAAGGTACCTACACTAATTTTAATACCATACTACTTGTATAGGTTAGGTACTTGTACTTACATCAAAATGATCAGTTCAACAATATCCTGTAGTCTTCTCTGACAAAGGTACATCTCTCCTCATGGCAGTGAACCATTTTTTTCTTATTGTTACATCCCTGGGGATTGTGATGAACTTTTTATCAGGGGTTTTCACGGTGGAACTTTTACACAATGTCACTGCACAATACTTGTATATTGCAGACATTTTAGTCAAAACAAGATAGAAATTGTCTTCAAAAGTTCAAAATTAAAATTTAAAAAGTAAAAAGAAATCGTCCAAATACAATAGATTTCGATAACATAAACTGACATCTATGACTGACATATACACAATACCATACGTCACAATTTTAGTTCACGTAAACGCCGCGTTTTGGGAGAGCGCTGTCATCGTGCTTCTTTCTTCCCCGATTTGTAGGTGAAAAAATATATTTTTTCGTCTGGGAATAAAAGGAATGGCTATTTCTCATGATTATCTTTAAATTTAAAGAATAATTACAAAGTACATAGCTTGTCTATTGTATAATTTTGCTAATAATTAACTTATTAAACAAATTTTTCGTATTTATGATGATGTTTTATTTATTCTATTGCTATGACAAAAACAATGTCAATCTCTATCTAAGAGCAAATGTATATAATTGGACATTTCATAATGTCCAAACATTTGCTCTTCATAAACATATGACACCCACCTGCGCCTAAAATAATTATCATGCCCGTGCTTTTGCTTTAAGAACAAATCATCAATATACTTGCGGCATGTTTGTCTCAAAAATGCGTGCAAACGTAGAGAAGTGATTGAATTTTTTTTTTGAAAATGACAGCTATTACCAACTAAACGCTATTTATCATAATTTCAAATTAATTTAATAAGAAAATGGCTTTCAATGGAGTTTTTAAAAATAAAATAGAAACGTCTTATTCCATATAAAAAAACCCACCGTGATTATGCTCTTTGACCTTGTTTAATGTAAAATATTAAATTATTTCTCATATTAAACAATTTTACAACTTAGGGAAGTTATTATGCACAAAGCAGTTGGATTTTAGACGGGATGTGGCGAAGATACTTTCGATATTAATTTAATTTAATATAAATTGTAAAAGTGATGAAAATGAACATTTTTTAAATTAACTTAAAACTGTGCGATAATTAGTGCAGTGTTACATCATACCAAAGAGTGATCTATGGTAGGTCAAATTATTATTTCTACAAAACATTTCTGAAAATATTTCCTTTGTTTAATTGCTTGCAAACAGTGTTATATCCAAAAAATTTTAATTCGTTTTACATTAAATAAACACTACAACATGTGTCTAAATGGATCCGTAATTCTTATTTTGAATTTAATCCGTGCAAATTATTTATATTGAGGTATGCCCTTCAAGCGTATTTCATATTAAGTAATAAATATGTCTTCACTTTTATGAAATTTTCAAAAATAAAATACTACTCGTAATTCCATTAAAAATTTTTTTAATAATAGAGTTATATTCTCGTTATTTAAACTTGTTGATGCTGTATTTTTGATGTTTGCATTAAGTTGAGTTCCAGTATATCACAAAAACGATTTCAAACTTGTTTTGGTGATGCGTCACCCTATAACGTTGTTGATGTACACCAATGCAACAAGCAGTTAGATTTTGGGCGCGATGTGGTTAAGATGATTGTGAAGGTGTAAGGGTGATAAAGTTGGTCCTTGACCAAGGCAACTACTCAGAAATTTGTAGCTTTTGAAATGTGGCTTTATCGTAGAATCTTAAGAATGTCTTAGTGTCAGAAGATGTTCGCTTCTAGCGTGCTTTACACGTCGAGGTGCCGTAACCTTCCCTCGCACAGTTTTGGCTCCTGAAGAAACCAATTACACTAGTGGCGAAAGGTCGAGTTTTTGTTTTATTTTGTATATATGAATTTACTTTACTATGAACTCGAACGTCCTCATAACATGGATAGAAGACATACCTATCTAACGAAAAAGTCTGGCGAAAAATGGAGGAAGACACCGAATTAATAAATACGATACCATAAAAGCTCGTAAACATGAATATCTCGGTCATATAATGAGGAGCAAAAGAAGATACGGTTTACTACAAAACATATTGCAACGGAAGATCACTGGGAAACGTAGTTCAGGCCGACAGAGAAAATTTCATGGCTCAACGACTTCAGGACGTGGTTTTCAGCAACAAGACATCTTCCGCGCAGCAACGAACAAAGTCGTGATAGCCAAAATGATCGCCAACATCCGGGCCAGATAAATGAAAATTACAAACTCAAGTCTGAAATCTAGTACCTGTCGCGGCATAACAATGTGGTCGAGGGTTATTAATCTTTTGATGATATTAATGAAATTTAATGTTTTGCCTAAACATTATTGTGTTTTGGATGTCTTGGATCCACTAAAACCTCGCTAGAGCTAAGATTTTTTGAAAGCCAGTCTTGATTGTAGAAGTTTTGCCTTCTCCCATAACAAGTTAAGGTTTTGAAAATTGTCGATTACTTTTGAGTCAGTCTTTGTGGTTTAGCATCCTTTTCAGCAAAAGCAAGGTCATGGAGTGCATACGACTTGTTGAATTCTTCTTCTTCTTCTTCTACATTGTCTTAATTTTCTACTCCGACTGATAATAATTTTGAAGTGGAATAAGAACTAGTAAGCTATCTGAACGTGGAATAGATCGAATAGCAGTAGAATCTGGAGTTGAGCTGTTCCTCTTTTTTTTCTAATTGGCAATGTTACCTTTGTTGATGAAATCAGTATCCTGGTTTCTTCGTTTCATAACGGAATAATTCATAACAAGTTTCCTTTGAACTTAATAATAATAATAATAATAATAATAAAGTTTATTTCCAACCAACAAAAACAGTCATACAAAAAAAAAATTCGTATAAAATAAGATACCTTATTGTCGGAGGAAAACACAAGATCTGTTATATGATGCTTCTGTCTCGACGTTTTTGACCACTTTATCAGATGTACATGTTGTGTTTGTAACTAAATTTAATATATTTATTTCGCGGATTAAAATAGATCCTTCCATGAACAAAAAATTGTCATACTTTGGCAAATAAAATGGCAGGTGTTACATAAAGAGGAAGTTATCTTTCTTTTAATTTTCTCTTTATTTAAGGAGAAAGATTAACACGTGCTTAACATTTTTTGCGGTAGTCTCAATTTTGAATTCCATTATTTTATCTTTTTTTAACAATCTATATTTACTGTATTTAGTTTCAGATGGCTCTTTACACTTCTTGCTTTAACATTTTATTAAATATTTAATCCTCTAATATTTTACTCTCAAAAACATCAACATTTACCTAAATGGTGTGCGCACATGAAATACCAAATTGCATTGCATAACTGTTTTAATTAAGCCTATTTATATTCTAATCGGATCAAAGGATTACTGAATCATCATACGCGTGTTTTTCAGTTTACCATCTCACTACCTAACAAGACCTGCAATGAATCACCGATGAACTCGCTTTGCAAAATCTTTTATGTAGATTCGCAATACGCAGTTATATAGGTACGCTTTTAAGATCATACGATTGCGCTCAGCAAGGCTACAATTCTTTTTTATCTTGTTTCATGTTCCTCTTTCGCATAAATCATCAATTGAGACATTAAAATTCGCCGCGATCGGATCATATTGAATCACGATTCGTATTATTAGAAAGACGGGCAGTCGCTTCAAAAGGTGAAAAGAAAAAAATCAAACTGCCCGCCAAGGCCAAAAACCGTGAAACGATGCACGATCTATCGCTTGCTGGTAATGCTTAGCGGCCCCAAACGGCCTCTAATTGCGTCACCAATCACTGTCCCATCGAAATACAATAGCTGTAATGAACGAAAAAAGAAATAGAGCGTCTAGCAGACGTCGGTCTCGTAGACGAAACGAGACATGAAATACCCAGCAAAAAGATTTGCTGGCTCGGTAATGCGGTTTGCTAACGTCTGTTCATTTTCTCATTGTATTTAAATATATATGTATACATTGTATTGTATGAGTATGTATGTACATAGACGTGTATTACATTATGTAATTTAGAATATCTATATAGGATCATGCATCTGGTGTTGTGTAATCGGAAAGTCCTTGAAATTCGGTCTATAAATAGTGTTCGAAGTTTAAATATTGAATGTCCAGGCTAAATTAAGATGTAACCACATTATAGTCCAATTCGCGATATTATATTACTGAAATGGATTTCGTTTCTAGAATTTAGTTTTCTTTAAAGGTAATTTTTTAGGATATGCTTGGTAGTAATTTGTTTATTTTTATGTGTGATATATTTATGCTTGAATTAATCTAAATTAAATTAATCAGTGATGGTTGCTGACAAAATTTATTGTTTTGTAATTTTCTGCCTACCTAAGTTTGTACTATATTCAGGGAGAACAGCAAAAAATCAATGTTATTTCTTCTCGTGTCATAGTTCGGAGTTTAAGACATTAATTATGTAAGAAGTTGACTTATTTCTCTGCACATAACTTGTACTAATTATAAACTCTCTTTTATGAGCTTCCGTAGAACCGTATTGGTTGATACCCAAACTTTGTTATTCTGTCAGATTTGAAAATAGGTTCTCAAGCTATGTAGTTCTCTTCACTTATCCCTTTCATTCTTCCAACCCACGATTGTCTTGCGTCTCCAATTCTGCGGACCTACCATTTATAATCCTAATTACAGATTATTGTATTATTGTCAAATGAAACAACTTTATGGTTCTGGAAGTACTGAGTAGCTGCAGAAAATTGATTGATAAAGGAAGATATCTCGTAAAGAATCAAAATTTTACTAATCATAAGAATAGGTCATCAACTTATTACAGAAAATGGGTGTCAAGTTCATAGGCATTCGTTAGAACAAACTACGGATTTAAAAGATACCACATCCCCTGTTTTTTTTCATTTACTATGTTTGTTTGTAATGAACACTTACGAACAGCTGGCTTTCCTATTTCCAGAGATACCTGTCATCTGCTTTTATTTTTGCACTAAATTGAGGCGAATAGCTTTTCTGTTTCGATGAAAAAAAAACAGAGCTTTGTGTACTGGTTACACATTTGGATGATGTTATGGGCTGACTCGTATTCCAATGGCAGAAGAGTAGCCAGATTTGCTGCAAGAAAATATTTCCATATCCAATGTCCATTTCGAGCTGAGAATTACTTTCAGTAAGATTCCATAGCATTGCACTGGACAGAACTGTGTTAAAGATACTCTATATTATGCATAGAATAAACCTAGAGGCTTCTGCAATTACATACAATATATAGGTAGGCTTTTATTAGAAGAAAAAAACCAAGGCGTTTTAGCTTGTTCTATATCTGATCACTGCTATCTTGCTAGATATGCCGCATATCGTTAGGTGCATATTCATGGAGCTCATAAAGTACAGTTCTTCTCGCTTTTTTCCTTTCCTCATTTTTGATGCCCGACAAAAATAATTCCGCACCAATATATATTTTCCTTCCCAATTATCTTTAATTCTCTCTAATAGAAGCATTTACAATATTAGTCCCATCGAAACTAAAACATGTCATCTCCTTAATCAGCTTAGCAGAGACGTCTGACGATAAAGTGAAGCACCACTTTCGCACCTGTAGAGCTCACGATGATGTCTCTCCGCTTAAGTTTTATGACTGTTAACGAGATAATACGATCGGATTAAAGATTTACTAGGCAGATAACTAGAGCGTAATAAGATGTTTACCTTGTTATCCTGAAATCATAATGTTGTACATGTTTACACATTTTATACATAGATGGCGTCCAAAATGTAACGATATAATTTGAATTGTATGTACCTATATATGTAGAGAGTTTAAGTTTTGTTCTTCTAGCGGACAATATGCTTTTATTATTTTTCCTCCGCGTAAAGGTTAAGATCCCTCTTTCCTGCAAATATGTTTCTGATATTCTTTTTTCTTTTTAAAACCATCAAAGTTGACCACCGTTATGTGGTAATTGAGCACGTCTTTCGCTTCGTCTGGTACGGCGAAAGCCTCGGCAAGTCGTTTCGCCAGCAGCGAGAACAAGTATAAAAGTAATACCATCCCGGTTCGACTTCGCCGTTCGTATTTCGGCACTAGAGATAGCGAGATACTTTTTGGCATAAAAGGACTTATAAGTTGCGAAGTTTCGACGGCAGTTCAGTGTGCGGCTAATGCCAGGTAATAGCCAATTCCGAACACACAATCGGTTTTCCAGAAAAGCGTCGAAATTGACTGTTTCTCGATGAGAACGGACTTAGATGGGTTCTGCGTGCTCTCTCCGTCACAAAAGATGTGCTGCGTCGAAGACACACCCGCCTAGCAACATTACCGACGATGAATAGAGAAAAATCGAGAATTGTACTTATTTTATGCGTTTTTTTTTAAATTCAACGTTATTTTCTCTCTTATTATGTGTGAGTACACATCGGTGAATGTAATTGTCATTGCTCATTGTCGAAAAACTAAATTACAAATGATTGCGACGGGATGACTAGTGTTTCTGGCACTTATACTATGTAAACTTCAACTATTAGAAATCAAATTATTTTGTAAAATACCTGCAATCATGCATTGTTACATAGAAGCACTGTTACTGCAAGAAAAATTTTATTTTAAAGCAACATGCTTAGTGTTCAAAATATTATTATAATTGAAATACAAAATCAAAGAGAAATTTTAAATGGCTTAGCACTTAAATAAAAGTTAATCAAAATTACTGTACGTCGAAGACAAATTTTGACATCTTAAAGTAATAAATCAGTAGCCTAGAAAAAGGAGAAACGAACTAGCGAATCACTTCAAAATTTATATTTTGATGGAGTTCATCGATGAAAGCTATATCTTTGGATGATGTCTATAAAATTAAAAAAAAAAAGCGAAACGGACAAATACCAGTTGATCCTAAGTTGGTTATACTTAGCTTTAGCCTAGCTTAGTTGAAGCATTCACAGATCATTTCAAGTCGTTATTCACTTTCATGTTTGCACAGTTTGGGGATCATCGTTGTGAAAATAGCTTACACTTTCACCCACATTATAGTGTATCATCATCTCTCTCTTTTGTGCAATCTAAAAATCTTAGAAAAAAAAATGTGTTTTTAAACATAAAGGAGGGGGTGGAGTTGACTTGACGAAAACATTCTGCACAGTAGCGTATTGAGTTCAAAGTGGTTCCTGTTCAATATTTCCCAAAATTCTATAAATTTCTGCAAATTTTGATGCTGGAGCTTTATCATCTGAGTCAATCTGCTTATCGCATCTTAGACCAACCTCCTATCGAAATCCAGCTGAGACGAAGTGACGCTTATTACTTCTAAATTAAATTTATTACCAATTTATAATGTTAATCAAAAACTGTTGTCGTTTGAAGTATCACATATCGGCGTTAATGAAGGCAAAATATTATTTCTCGATCTCGTAATGTAAATGAAGTATTAGTTTATTTATCTTGATGTAGTTGTAATTTAACGAAAATGGAACAAAAGCAGATGTGTCAATTTAGCGCTGAGTCGAATTTAGCGATGATTAAGAGAGATCCAGCTGATTTTTTTCCCACATTTCGTTATAATGGATGAAAGTTGAATCCATCATTTTGGTGGCATAATCTCCTATTTTAAACCACATGAATAACAGGTAAATATTGGTGAAGATTACGATGATGTGCACTATTTTACCAAGATAACGCTCCAACCCACAAAGTTGTGTTTCAATGGGTGCTACTCATAAGGCTAGTTTTAAAATTTTTGAATCCCTTTATTTCCCCGATCTGGGGCTGTCTCAAAATTATTGGAGGAAACCATTTTTCAGCAGATAAAAAATGTCAACAGTGGTAAATTGAAAAAGAGTTTTTTTTTCTAAAGTAATTTCGGCACTTAAAAATTGACTCAAAATGTATTCACCTTTCTGGGGCTTACGTTGAAAAATAAAATTGTTTCATGCTCTTCAGTTGTTTGTTTCTTTGTTAGGAATAATAATTATTTCTTTATTCTGGCCGTTGGTACAGAGCTGTACAAACTGCTGTAGCAGCATTTTCAAATCAAAGTTCAAAGCATGGAAAGGCCAATTTTCTTCAACAATGAATGTTCTAAGCAAACGTTGTGGTCAAAAAAGGAAAGGAAACTATTGGGATAGGCAGCCAAAATCAAACGGTGATTTAAAAAATCTCCATTTAATATTCTAAGCTCTCCTCTATTTTCAATCAATTTCCTGTTAGGCTAGCATATTACAACATCATGAAACTGGAAAGATTATTCTCCAAATATAAAACACCGACACCATTGCTAAGAAACTCTAATGTGGTCTATCAGACGTCCCAATATTTGTTCCCACTACAGTTTCCTTTCCTTTTTTGACCATAACGTCGTACAGCCAGTACTTCCACTACCTGAAACATTGTGGTGTGTCGGAGATTTTTCAAGCCCTCCAGACCAAGCACAAGGATTCAATTTTTTTTGCAAGTTCGTCGTTTCCGTTTTAGGAATAAACAAAGCTATAGTAGTAACACGTTTTTAATTAGTAGAACTCGAAAACCGTAACGGTTAGGATAGTATTGTCCCTGACTTTTTTGTAGAAAATCCAAGTTCTACAAAAAAATTGTCTTGTAATTTTTTTTTTTTGATATCTTGCTTTGTTAAAGGGCAGTAGGCGAAAAATTCTTACTATTTCTTTCTTTTTTCCGTCTAACGAGCTTCTACAGGGCCAGATATCATTAAAACTTTTTAGTAGTTATTGTAGTAGTCGCAAGGTTAATTGGTAGATTTATTGCAGATTAATTGCTCTCTTCTCGTAATTATTTTGCTTGTCTGAGTTTTTCCAATTTTTATCAAAGATATGTAATGTTGCGATATTTTCTTTTACTCTCGTAATTCACCACATTCAATAAATTGCAGTAAAGGTGTTTGTAGCCTACTCAGAAGTTGGCTAGTAAGGCAGAACTAACAAAGAAACAAGTTTTATTACTGCAATGATTAATAGTGCGTCTCCATAAATAACCACACGTAATAATTGCCTAAACTTCGCTTAGCGGTTCTAACTGAATGGCATAGTACTGTACTCGCATGTACTACATATGTATGTATGTATATCAAGCCTGGAAATTACGAATTCAAATTACAATTGCAACTCATTGAACTTGTAACGCCGCGCTTCATAGAAACATCCTGTTTAGAGCATTAAATATTTTGGTAGAGTAAAAAAACAAGTCCACAATCCAACATAAATTCAACAAACTCTACCGTTGCATATGTAAATCACAATAATTAATTCTAAGTACGATTCGTCTATCACACACTAACGGAATAAACTAAAATCATATAACAGTATATCTCTTATATGCAGATATATTCATCATTTCGCTGCATAAAATGTGTCTGAATAGTATTAGAAAAGTTCGGAACTGCGGAAAATAGCTGGGATAGACGTGGGGTGCAGGAAAGGGGGGTTGTAGGTCCCTGGGCGTTCGCCCAACCGCTGCCACTGTTTGAAAAATTCAACTTCGGGGTTATTAGAGCTCCCAGACGAATATCGTATAAGTTTAAGCCAACAACCGCTTTTATGATGGGATTCCGCTTCCAGTACTGCATGAATTTCAATGGACGGCCTGGCGCTATGATGGATACTCTCGCCGTGGATGGAATTTCGCTTCTGTATGTGTATATATACTGTGCATGCTGAACGATGTTATTGTGGGGAAGTTCTTTCATCCGGGTGCGTAATCAATTTTTAATAACGAAATATTAAAATCCGATGTAATATATTCGAATATCTGTTTACAGAGTGTGTTCTATGTCGATGTAGTAGCTTACATGGAGTGTTTTGTGCGGCGTTTGTACTCATATGAATGTAGTATTATACTCCGAAATAGATTTTGGAAGCTTTATAAAACGATGTAGTCATAAAGGAAAATTTGATCCACTAACGCTTTTATGTCATACTTTCCCAAAGTTCCAGGTTTATTTACATATACCTTTCTAAATAATTTCATTAACTTGGTACAAAAATATCGGGGAATCTTGGTCTAATACAACACGTACTAAGAAAGCTTCGTGCAATTGAAAATTATCGTCCTAAATCAGTCCTTTTGTTGAGGTACCATTAGCTGTTGAACACAACAGCGAAGCATCCTTTACGGCGAGGTAATGCTGTAATACAGCCATGGAGACACATTTACACAGTAAGAGCGGCAGTAGGTGATGCTACCAGAAACGTCAGATTTTTTCTCTCTCTCTCTCTCTCTCTTCAGATAGCAATGTTTGTCTGACACCAAAAATTATTATAATAATCGTGGGCTGTTTTCTAGTTGGCAAAATAATACACATTATACAGCGGAACTATACAGGGTCAGGCAAATGTGTGAGAACGCCAAATTTCTGGCAAAATTGTGGGTTCTATTAAAAACTAAACTTAATGAAAGTTTTTATAGTATTTTCATTCTACTCTATCGCATATATAAATATCTTTTTGTCAGATACACCTGATAAGAAATATGCGTATTTTTATGTTGCCATGCAAACACACATAACATCCTCAAAAATTACATGTGCGGGCAGATATAATCGGAGGACATTTCTAGGGAAAATTTGAACGCTATTCATTACATATTTGCAGTTGTTACGCGAGGACATTCTGCCAGCATTGATTCATTTATTTCCAAACCCTATAAATCCTGCACTGTTCTCAGATGCCATTTGGTATCAGCAAGATGGAGCCCCACTGCATTATGGAATTGACATACGTACATACCTAAATGAAATATTTCCACAGCGTTGGATAGGTCGAAGAGGATATATTGAATGGCCTCTGCGATCGTCCGATTTAAGTCCTTTAGACTTTATCCTCTGGAGGCATTTAAAACCTAATGTTTATAAGAGTAAACCTCAGTCGCTCGAAGAGTTGGAAGAATCAATTAGGATGGCCTTTCAAGAGATAAGACAAGACGTAATTCAGAAGTCATCGAGGTCCTTCGTTGATAGACTAGGATACTGTCAGGCTGCTGAAGGTCATCAGTTTAAACATTTATTATAAATTGTCATGTTTTCAATATTTTATAATGACTCAGATAAAAATTACAATTTTTTTTAAAGCGCCATATCTGTGGCTGTAGCGAAGTCATAGATCTGGGAAAAAGCTAACGCTTCTCATAGAATCACTTGTGGGTAGTCGTGATAAACGACACAGCTTAGCAATCCACTGGAGCTGGACTTGCCTTAAAAAATGCACTGCTGCTTACCAAAGCAAGGAAGGCTAACACAGTGAAATTTGCGCTATTTTTTAAGAAAGTTGTTCGAGTTCAAGAAAAGATGGAAGTCGCTGGGAGTAAGATCAGGACTTAATGGTGGATCATCAAACAGCTCCCAACCGAATTCCTGAAGAACACTTGATTTGCACCAGCACTAGTTTGTAATGTTCGTCCCGTTAAGCTGACAGAACTGACGATGAATTTCGATTGGCGCTGTGTTTTGTGCATTGAGGAACTTGATCACTGACCGAATATCGCAGGCGGCGGGAGAACGAATAAAAGTCGCTATTTCGGGCCACTGCTGCCGTATTACTAGCTCCTGGTGGAACTTCTCTGACCAACATATGATTAATACGTCATAGATCTATTACGCGTGGGCTAAACACCTTTTCTTTAAAAGAAAAAAAAAAAGGGTAAATTACTTTCTGGATGCGCCTCGTAGAAAGCGTTGATTGATCCAGTGACTTATCACCAATTCTTAAAAATTGTAGCAAAATTAATATTTTAACTTAACAGAAGAATCTCTTTCAAAAATGACATTCCCGGTCGTCACTAACAGAAAAGATTTCTTGCTAAACGCCCAGAATTTTCTACTAGAGCTGACAAAACTTTACCTAGAAGATGCTCGAAGATTGTTACGAACCAGCATATTTAAATCTCCAAAAAGAGACACCAAGTTATCGTTTGAAAAAGATTAAAAAAAATCTGCGCTAGAATACCTAACAATAAAGACGAATGTATCACTGCTTCAGTAGCGACATCTGCTGCCACTTATAAATCTACCACAATAGCTCTATTGGCAAAGCCTATATGTACATAGGCTACAGCTTCCCAATATGGCAGTAGTCACCCTTAAAAAGCTGTTCTGAAGACAGTACATCAACTGGGTTGCTATAATGATTGTCAAAAATTAGCGCAAAAATTGTAACCTATCATCTTTGGTTAACGTTGGTCTAATCTATTCATTGTCTTGGTCAGACACTTTCAAAAATAGACAATAAGAGCTTATTTTATATATAGAAGAGAATTATAGAAAGGAACAATTTATTTATTACTATGGATGGATAATGTTCCAGAGCAATAGTGTCTTAGAAAGTGATGTGCAAGCTGATGGTTCCATTGGTAAGACCACTAGCCTGCATCTAAATAATCTTATAATGTCCACACCTGTTGCGATAGTTAAAACTGGAAATATGGGAGAAATCAACAAGAAATAGTTAGCCACTTCTTTCAAAGAGGCTACCACACCTTTTAGAAAAGCATTATATTGGCCAGAGCTAAATAAAAATATCAACAGAAACAAGTAACGCCAACTGTTGCAACACCGGAGAAATTTGTAAAATATTAGAAACGAATAGTTTGAAACAAAGACGGAAGAAAACAACTAATCAGAAAGGGAGAGATACCACTAAAAAGAAATGTCTGACCATTAAACGAACCGAAACTGTAAAAATTACCAAAGAAAATAAGGAAGAATAATTCGGAAAGTAGAAGAAAGGCGAAGGAGAGTAATGAAAAAAAAATAGACTAGAAACGGAAAACAATAGGAGAGAGTACGTGTTTTGGTTAGTTCTAACGAAAATGAAAGATTAGTGAGCACAATGACAACGGATGTTAGTCAGTAGAAATGAGCAAAGATGATACATATTCTTCCTAAGGCTGGATAAGAGATTTTGTGCAATATTTCGCTTATTAATGCTCTATGTACGTAAATAATTGGCTACTCTTAAATAATGGCAAGACTTGATGTTACGTGTGGTTTATTTTGTTCTTCTATCTATAGCGGTCAGTGCTTTGTTTAGTCAGTATAAGTTTCTTCTTTTAAATTAAACGTATTAATCAGAACTAACGAAAACTTCTCATTTACTCCGCTTCTAATTCACGGATGGGTACAGTTACGAAACTTAAACTGGCATAAAATCCTACTCGTTTGTTTACTGATTAATTTTCTGTTTCTGCTACAATGCCGGTTTTAATTAGAGAAGAGATAGTTATGTCCTTGATCTGTCGGTAGCTTTAATACGCTTAAGTTTTTTTTTGCCGTATACTAAATAAGCAATTTTTACTCGACTTGTTTTTAACAATTAAAAACTACCGACGGTTCAGGTTGTTGAACGCTTATTCCTTAATTGTTACACTATTTATATTCTGCCTTGTCAATGAAAAATCTTTTAAAATGAAATCTAAACCGTAAGGATTACCATCATTTCACAGAAGATTACTATCGTATCTTTACTTAAAACTTGAATTTAATTACGAAGTTAGTTCCAACAGAAAATTACCTTAGTTACATCGTACCAGTTTTTTTCTTCATTTTGTCTTTTATTATTAAGTTCGAAGTGAGGACTGACAGTTACCCGTGTATACTCGCACAGTCTTGCTACAATTAGGAACTACTGGAGTGACTAGTGAACTACCAGATTGTGTAACATCCTTCCTTGATTACCCTACGGATTGCGCTGCGCTCGATCGCGGTTTTAATAATGAACCCCTGGTCGATGGTTTCTTTGAAAATCCACCGGTATAGGGATTTTTCCGCATGTTTCGCCTTCCTTTCCATTAGCCGCTGGCTAGAACGGAACCCGGAGCGTTACACTATTTTCCAATTATCTAGTCGATCATTTCTCTTTTATTCTATTCGCGCAGCAACAGCGAGTTGGGGATTTTACGGTACTCTAGTAACACTATTCTACCATCCCAGCAGGACGAAAGCGATGGTAAATGAGATGCAGTAAGGTCCGCTTTTCCTATTGCATTTGGTGGGTACTCTCGTTAGCCTTTTCCCTCCCGTTTAATCGAAAAATCTAAATGAATTAAAAGTTTAAACTTGAATAGTTCGGTGTTAACTTTTTTGTAGTAAAGCTAGGCATGCTGGATGCTTCGGAAAAGAACCTGTAATTATCTCAGTGCGATGTGAACGTGGAAGAGTTTGTCGAGGTTGTAGGGATATCTACAGGAAAGGTAGATTGTTATATGTATGTATATAACCAGTAATAATCTTGTTTGTAAAAGTTATTAACCAATCCTATGATATATGCTTCACCTAAAACTTAATTAGAAATATTTCATAATTAAAAGGAACAATATGTTAATAACCAGTACAATATATTATATTTAAACATCGTCCTATTTAATGCAAAATTAGATAGGATGACAATGCAATTATACCAACCGATATAAATTCTAAATGAGAGAGAGAAGACAAAAACCAACACAGCAATTTGCAGATGAGTATTTCAATATATTTTTTATTGATTAGTCACGAAGATTAATTACAGAGAGATAATCAACTAATTTAAAAAAAAGAGCAGAAAGTGCCGTATTATTTAGAGGCAGTAATTTGCAAGATATGCCGAATTCCTCTCTCATTTCATAATTCTTTATATATCCCAGCGTTACCCGATCTCTGGGTTTTATTTCCTACTTTTCCTTCGTTTTTTTTTAATTTAACTTTACGCGGCCGCGTTTACCATGCGTTTTAAGCATTAATTAATTAAATTTGGTGCCGCGCGGGGGCGTCTCGGTTGTACGTTTGCGGAAGTGGCGATATGAATTTTCGGCTGGCGTTTATTCCTGAACATTTCTGCGCGTTTTTTTCTCTCTGGTTATACTGGCGTCTGGTCTGGCCTTTTTTCTCTCCTGATTAATTTTCTGGATATTTGTGCGGCGTAGATATAATTTTTACGCACACTTTACATATATTAAAGGAGCCGAGTTTGGGCGTCGTAATGATAAATTAATATTCATTTCTAAAAAAAAAATGATGGGATCCCTCCTTCATCATTTCGAGGAGAACATCAAACAGCGATGGGAATGTATAAGGTTTTTTTTTTCTGCGGGGATTAATTGAATTTACTCATTTATTCGTTACTTTGTGTGAAACGATTTTGAAGATTATGATACGGTTTTATTACTTGAAACAGCGGGATTTTTTATTCATATTTTTTCTTAAAGATAAATTTTAATATCAACTATTCGTGTATAGAATGGTACATCGCGTTGTGTTTGGATGCTTTTGCGAACGAGTAATAAATCAAAGACCTTGGATAGTTAATGGATGATTAATTATATTATTGGTACATAGTTGATTCCAAAAAAATGTTGACGAGATTGACAGAATTTAGGCGAATTCAACTCACAGAGCAGCAACTTAAACATTTGAATCAAAACCAGTTGGTAGCTATCCAATTTTATAATGGGTTCTCTATTGTCTGTTGTAATAGCAAATTAGTAGTAAACTAAGCAACAACAAGAAACAGTTGTGGGTGGTTAGAAAAAAATAATTTTGCATATTCGACCGGTTTATCACCCCAAAAATGTGCCAATTGGCTAGAAAATGCGATTGGCAAAGTTTCAGCTCAATCTGATAATATTAACACGTGCCGCATTGAGGTTAAAGTTACGAAAAACAGGGGTTTTTCAAAAAAATCCTAGTTTTTCGTCTTCAAAATCGCAACCATTTTTTCTAGGAATATAGCTCGAGTGTTATTTGATAGGAAATTGCATTCTTTTTAGTTTTTAATTAAACATTTTTTTCGATTAAAACGGATAGATTTAGTGGCATTTAGCATTTACCAGTTCAGGTCGTACTGAATATCCTCAAATATGAATGTCCATGCAAAGGTTAGCGATTTTAATTACGTGTGGCGATGTAGAATAGTTGATAGGGGTTGCAGTCCTTGAAAATAGTACGGGGATTACACAGACAAAAGCTGTATTATCAGCAATAGAGCAGTGGAGCAGTTGGAAAAATTCAGGCATTTGTTTTGATACTACGGCAGTAAATACTGGTCGCCATAGTGGAGCCTGCATTGTGCTAGAGCAATTACTTAGAGCTTTATCTAGCATGTCGCCACCATATTTCAGAAGTTGTGTTAAAATAAGTTTTTAATTCTAAAATGGGCAGATCCTCCGCTCCTCAACAAGAAATTTTTCGAAAATTCCAGACTGGGATAAATAAATAAATACAAAACTGTTATAGAAGATAAAAATTTAGAAATACAATAAGTAATCCGGAACAAATTTCAAATTATCTTTTTGAACAATTAAAAATTCGCCAGCCTAGGAATGATTATAAAGATTTCATCCAACTTTGCCTAATTTATTTAGGACGTCTACCACCGCAAAAAAATTACTTGTGGAGTACCTGGAGCTATTTATCACGCCAGATGGATGGCAAAGGCCATTTATTCCTCAAAATGTATCTTTTCATGGATCAATTTTCATTAATTGATTTAGAGAGAAAGGCTATTGAAGATATTTGCTTATTTATAACCAATATTTATGTAAAAGCATGGTTTAATGCACACAAGCCCACTCTGGCCCCTAACCAAAGCCTACAATTATTAAAATTTTTAGTTCAATATAGAATAATTGATAAAGAAGTTGCAGACACGGCATTGTCTAAAATAATTAACCGTCTATGGTATCTCACTTCGGAGTAAGTTGCCTTTTCATTTTTCGATGATACTTTGGACAAAAATGTGAAAACAAGCATCGTTAGAAAATTATGGACCGAAGAAGAAAACGATGAAGTTAATTCTGATAACAGGGATCTAAAAGCAAAACTTAATTTCCAAGAAGTTGATCATTTGCTGGACAAAGAAATTGATTATTTTGTTTCCTTCTCGAACTAATAGACGATTTAAGGGTAGTTAATGACACAGCTGAGAGAGGAGTAAAATGAATCCAAGACTCATCCTTGTCAAAAGATGAAGAAAAACGACGAGTTTTTATTACAAGTTGTATCTGAATGTAGGCATCTTTTTCCGGACTCTTCAAAAGCTACCATATGTAAGCCATTACCACCTAAAAATGTTTTTTATAATTATAATTTTATGATATATAACTCAAAATTGTAATTAATAAAATTTATTTGAACACTATTCAACAATAGAATTAATAATATATATTTGAAACAGATATAATTGACACATTTTTTAGCCTATTAGCACATTTTAGGGGGTAACCCGAAAGATAGGATCAATTTTTTTTCTCATATACCTTGTAACCACACTAAATACAGTCTATTGAAGTGGAATAGTGGTGATATCAAGGACCGTGAAATCGTGGCTACAGACAAAAAAAACCACAACGTTTGATTCGGGACACATGTTTCGAGAATTTATGAAACCAATATCTAACGGAAGACTTCGATAATACTGAATCGAATCTGTTGAATTTCGAGCAAGTGGTGAAATGAAGCATCGGTCATTGAAAAATGTGATATAGATATAGAAAAGTATAGGACAACCTCATATATCAGACAAGAATTGCTACCCGAGCCTTATTAAATTAAAACCAACAAATAAGTTACGGTTTTTAATAAAATTACCTAACCGAGGCTTGCTATGGCAGCTGATTAGCTGAATGCTTGAATAAAATGCAGTACCTAGTAAATTGAAAGGCTTCAATGACAGAGTGGCTTTGTAAACATAGTATGGTTTCCACAACCCTTCCACTGCTGAAAGCACCAGCAAACAACGAGCTAAAGAAATTAGCATTCACTGTCGTTCTGCTGTTAAAACAGGACATGGTGGGGTTTGTTTCTCGAACGATTATATCTACCATGTCAGGTGTTATAATATTTTTTAACATTTTGCAAGGAAATAGCGACTTGGGTCAAATCTGATTTTTTTAATCAACTCCCTGATGAAATAAGGATCTCTAGTTCGTTAGCACAATTTAAAAACTTGTTAAAACTTTATCTGGTGCGAACTCAAACCATCATATTGTGGTGTGTAGTCATCATCGTTATCAAGAAATGGTTCTGCTTCCTCTTTATCGTCATATTTTGTGAAAATATAACATGATTTCTTCATACACAGCTTCCTTTTTGGTTTTTGGTATTGGACATTGCTCTATTTAGAACCATATCAAAAATGAAAATCCGTATTATCTCTTGACGAAAGCACAATAATACATGAAACACATAGACACAAAAGTTTTAATTGCACAACTGATTATAATAAGTGTGGAGGTAGCTTCATTGAATTGGATCGTAGAAATCATTGATTGACTCGGTTTCTTATTACTGTAGAACTTAGATTGCGATTTCTAACCTGAGGTTACCAAAAAAAAAAAACTCTACTCTACTCTAAGCAAAGTACTTACGCTACGGTTGGGTGTTTTGAATCATGTTGTTTTAACTTTCTTTTGATAAACCGAAGCGTAGTGTTGGCTTTATAATACTGTCCACCCCAACAACCGATGATTATTGACAGTTATTGTTCTCATAGTAAACACGGCTACTTTCATTCAAATCTAAATTATTGAATATCCTTCAATTGATTATAATAGCACTATATACTCATAATAACAGCAACGATAAAACTAACTACTACCTACTCAGTTTGGGTAGTAACCAAGAACAAGAATATCCGGTTTATCTCTTTATTATCGTTTTACTTGCTTTCCCTATAATTGTGGGATGACCAGAATTTTTTTTTTATGTAGATATTTATTCTGGACTGATTTTGCGTAAATGCATACTCGATTACATCTCCCGAACAACGCCAAGAGATGGCAGGACTGTTTTGTGGTTAACGTACAGAGAACGTTAATGATTCATGAAGAGAACGCACTTCTTGCTTTCCGGAAGAAACTCTTCAGTCGTAAGTAATTGACACTGCCATCGTCCATTCCTCTTAAAACATCGAAGATCTTTTCGCAGCGCTAGCTCTCCGGGATTGTTTGAATGTAACTAGAAACTGGAACAAACAACCAATCTAAAATAAAACCAGGCAAAAAAAAGTAGCAAGCGGACTACGTGTACTGAACATAACGTTTCTGTTTGTTCACAAGATATACAATGCGAATAATGCCAGATATGCATTGGTCTATCGGGGTTTTCTCGAACAAATATACGCAGGTATGTGTTTAAATGCGGTTGTGAATTTATCAAATACGTCGGATGCGTTGAACGCTGATTACGAACATTGTTCGAACGCTCTTTATGACGTTTGTAGCGCTCTGGTCGTTAATTTCGCTTGAATATAACGACATTGTCTCGGCGTTATTAGTTCCCAATGGAGTTGATAGATTTTGGTATAGTTTACGATAATATTTGATGTAGCTATCTGACAATATTGTGGAATACTTTGTATCTTTCTGAATGTCCAAAATTATTGCCCAAATATGCTGATATTACTTATTTTGTGCATAAAATCATATTAGAATCAATAAAAATGTCACATTAACACATAAAAGGAGATATATATCCTATGTCTCATGTAGATGTGTTCTTCTGCTTCATATACAATAAATTTCATACTGCACAGAATCGTCTTCGAACGCAATTTCGACCCTCCTTTCAAGAACTACCGTGTCATCCTCTACTATCAATCGATTGTTATGAATTCCTTTATCTCCACCCTAGACCCGTCGTTCAATGTTTAGAGTTTCTATTCCATCGGTGTAACGTCTTTTTTATAGTCTCGTATACACCTAGGATGTGCCGGCCATTGTCCGGTAGCTTCACACCCATCGGACATTGATGGTGCCTCAAGGTGCAAGGAAACAATTTCCGGATAGGAGCGAGGCGTCTGTGAATGGTTTCTTCGTGAAAGCTTACCGGAGAACCGTAACAGTCATACAACGTGTAAAATCGATGTTAAGGGCGATGATATCGGCTCATGGGCGATGTTCACTTGCTCTGCTGGAGGGCCTCTCGTATACGCGCCGGTCGGAAGCCATTTTACTTAATCGCCTGGGATGAAAACGGAATTTTCCGTGTAGGTATATCGTGCCACTGAGAGAACAGCGTTTTTATGATAAATTTCGATGATATTAAAAAAAGGGTTGATAAGAGTTTGTATACTTTTCTATACTAGCACGTATTGTTGTTGATACGTTTTTAAAACGTGTATCGTAAACGATATTAAGGTGTTTAGGGTGAGTGTATTTATGTAGAATAGCAGGGCTCTTATCCAGGATTATTTAATGTTATTACATGTAAAAGTATTGAAAAATTCTTTTATTCGCACCATCTTAAACGACTTTTTAGGAGCTAGTTTAGAGTTAGTAGTTTGTTGTGGCAAAAAAATCATTTAGATTCAATCTGAGTTTATGATGTCAACGAAACGATGAGAAGGAAACAAATTTAGTAATTTCAAGTTATTAAAATTTCTTGAGATAAAACATTTTATAATGTCATCATAAAAGTATTTTTAAATTTTTTGTTAAAATATTTCAACGATAAATTTCTAGGTGCAGGCCACAAAATGGTTGTCCCCGCGATCTTCTAAAATATATTAGCAACCTGACAGCTCTAAGAAAACATTAGTAAAAGCTGGAAGTCGTATAATGATAACATAAAATTACTCTGCTGCTTAGGTAAACCTTGCAAATTATGTTAGAACTGAAAATGTGTATCTGTATCTACATACATATATGAAGTTTACTCTCTTCGTTTTGGGGCCAGAAGAAGTTTCTCCAACTTTGATTGCCATAGATTATGCTTTCGATTGCGAATAAGAGCGCTTATAACCTTTGTAATGACACAGATTCTCACTTATTTACAATTGAATACCGTATTTTATCTTTTTAACTTGTTGATTTCCTTTCAACTACAAATATGCTACCTACTAGGTGGCTCTAAAGTAATTCTAAACACAACAGTGCCGATTGATGAAGCACACCTCAAAGTTCAAGGACAACTGGTCTGGAAGCAAGTTTTTATTAGTAAAGGCGCCTGCCGACAATTAACACCTAATAATTTATACAAAAAAATATACATATTCATAAATATATGTATGTATACATAGCATTCTGTAGGTACTGCAGTGATACTTTGCATGTACACAAAAATTATTTTAACGAAAGATAAATAAAACCATACTAGGCATGTTTATTATTGACAGCTGTTCTGAAACCAATCTCCTTGATTCCATAGATGCCTTGATATGAACGACTACTTTTTTCTGTATATGTGCATTAAATATTACCTTATTGAATTACAGGTTTATCAAATCTATCTATCGGTGTCCAATTTTTTTTTGATCCATATTCTTTTAATGCAGTCACACTATTTGAGACGGTATTAAGAGAAGCTAATCGAATTATTTCTTTATTAAAATCAGAAAACTTCTTATAAGCATCTGGTTTTTGATTTAGACCATTACAAGAAATAAAAGAGTTGTTACTAGCACATCAGATGAATTATGAGAAAAAACATATGGCATGATATAGATTGAATCTAAACTTTTCTACTGTGATGCGAACTGACAGTCCACAGATAACCATTGAGAGCTGGTATTCGGCAACATGATTTTTGCATTATTTGAAGTATTTTATACAATAGATATGTGAGAGAAAGAGAGATCAAGGACAGTTGGAAAGATTAATGGAAGTGTGTTTGAATAATTTGGAGCTAGCTAGCTGCTGGTGTACCTCAGGGCTTCTTACTTAGGCCCGAACTGTTTATCTTGTACACCAGCAATATCCCTGCGAATATCAACACCTGCTTGGCCGTTTACGTCGACGATACGGCAATTTACACGTTATCACGATATGACGCATTTTTATACAGAAGGCTGCAGAAGTCAGTAGATGAGCTTTGTGAATGGACTCGGAAGTGGCGAAAACGAAATCCACTCCCTTCAGGATCGTCACCTGGGGACGGAAGCTGCCCTGGAGACCCCTGGTGCAGTATCTTGGGATGGTGATCGACATGACGCTTACCTTTAAACGCCACTTTTCGATGGTGACGTCCCGATTCAGTCGGCTGCGCATCATAGTCGCAGCGCCCTGGTTCGTTACCGACGGGCAAATTCACAGAGATTTGGACCTACCACCTTTGTACCATCATGCGCTGGCGCTGGCCAGGAAGACCCTCGAGAGGGTTGCTCGGTCGAAAAAGCCGTTGGTCCAGCATCTCGGGGAGCTGGATCCTGACAGGCCGCCACCTCCTATCGAGACGAGATAGATACTGCAGCGGATTGACATGTCGCCGTGAAAGAGGGACCATTGTGAGGACCCCTGCAGCAAAACACCGTAAAAACTCCGTGGCTAGATAAAGGGTCACATAATAGAAATTAAAAAGCTAATGGACGAACAGCCCAACCCTAGCGAAAAGAAAGAACTCAAGTACGCTAGCGCCGAAAACCGTCTGACCTTCTGACAAAAGTTTTCACATCTAGGAGGTTTCCACGTTGAGTTTCCATAACTTTTTGGGATCCTTTTCCAAACAGATGGTTTTCGGCTCTAAGATGTTTGACACGTCAAGTTATTATGACCGTCTAGTATCCTGTGCCAATTTTTTGGCCCTGAAGAAGTAACTTACATTAATGGCGAAACTTCTCCTCCTCCCTTCCGCCCCCCTCCAAGGATATATATTGTTTACATTATACGATAAACATGTTTTGGAAAAATAAAGAAATAAATAAAATTAAATACAGGAAAAAATTAAGGGGAACGGAGAGTGTGCAGATAATATTTATTATATATTTCTTCACGTCAGTCTCTAGATGGTTTCTAGAAAGTCAGAGAATCTAAAAAGGTTGGTTCGTTTCATGAACAAACTGTACTTCACTCAGTGGACCAGACGGTTTGTCTTTTTGCCACAATCACTACAATAATTCTTCTACCTCTACAAAAACACATTTGTATCTTCATATACTTCACTCTTTGCCACTCAGAGAGCGAGGCATTTTTTAAATGCAATTGAAAATTGCCATGAAACATGTGAGGCATTTCACTCAGCAATCATCGATAGATTATGCCAAAGTCAGGTAGATAATAACCGCAAGAGAAAATATCAGATTTCACAGGACAAATTATCATGAAAACCGGAAGATATGTGAGGTGACAATCGATAACTATCCGACAACATTAAAAAGATAAAAAAATATAGAGCCTTTCCGCTCGAGCAGGAGATTTTATAATTTTTTGTATGTGCACGAGAAACTAATACAGAAAGTTATAAGACACTTATGTTAGAACCAGAAAATCAAGAACGAAATTATGTAAATATCCGTCGAAGCTAGACATGCACCAAAAAAGGATACGGAACTTGAAGATGCAAAAGATTTACCTGAAATTTATTCCAAACTTTAACGCTGCACACAAAAGGAAATCTAAGAAGTTTTCTCAGATTTTTAAGCCTTACGAACACTAAAATACCTAGTTTGGGTAATTTACCTTGTTCCCGATAAAAAATTGACTTTATAACTGCTGTGTAATATTCTATATCGAAAAATAAAAAAGCATTTCGTGAATTAGATTCAATTATTTTATTTTTAAGTTTGGCCCTCATCTCCAAAGTCTACATTTTAAAATATTGCTGGTACACTTACGTAAATTACTATAGAGTATAATCTTGGTAGGATAGGTGCGGGGGATGACCGCTAATATTAATACACTAATAATACCATCATTCTTGATGATGATGGAACATATCACGATTCTGACTAGTGCGATGACTTTGAAAATCCACCAGCCGAGTACTATGGGAATTAAATTACATATCTCCCTTCCCCCGCCTTTTCAAATAAACAATAATCTCATCTCGTATAGACTCCACACAGATGCCAACAAATGAAACCATCAATATTGCCGACTACCACGTACCAACGTGTACTTGGAGCCTGTAATTCCGATGCCACCGACAACGGCCTCAAATTGATATTGATGGACGCACGTGAAGTGGAAGTTTCATTATTGCAACGGGCGAACGAATGGTTCCTTGTAGAAAAGCCCTCGGCTCCGGTATGCAGATGATGTCTCCTCGCGCGTGTGTCAAAAGAAGCGTTAGTAGAGGAGACAAGCGAGAAGAGTCATTTTATCACGTCGATTTATCACGAGAGAAAATAGTAGGAGAAAAGATCTGCGCGACGACAAGACACCAGACGACGAGAAGAGATGGTAAAGAGAGGCTTTTCCCTCGAAAAGGTGAGAAGTTGTAAAACGCCCCGGCCTCGGTGGTAGCGCAAGCGCTTTTCACGACCACTTTGCAATTTCTATACGTGAAAGGACTATATACGGAGACACAAGACTGATGGTTCGATTAGACTGATAAAGTGGCGTTTTCGACGTGGAGGGATGCCATTAGCGTACGCCAGCCCCGATACCGACCGCCCCTGTTCCATTTTCGGGATCCCAATCCCGGATCCCTCATTCCGTCGATTAGCATTTAGCCCACTGGATGTGGTGGTTCTGCACTGATTAAACAAATAAATAGGATTTCGGTCGTCGAACGTAGAATATACCGTTGGGTGAATCGGACAATGCGGTAGTAATTTTTTTCTAGGTTCTGTTTCGACATATACGGTTTGATAATAACTATAAATATCCGGCTTTAATTTTCGATTGCATGTGCATCAGTAGAGGATGGTGTAATACAACGTAATAATTGCAGTCGTACGTTTGATAAAATGGTTGTAGCATTTGGAGATATTAATAGTTTCTAGTGCAGGGATTAAATGGTAGCGGAACAAATTTAATACTGTCTAGGATGCCAGATATATGTACATTTCCGGAGAGAGCATTACGAATTATTGTGAATTATTTGTTATCAAAACGAAGACCGACACAATAATATATAATGATCTGTGAGATCGTTATTATTATTTTTAACATTAAAATAATGATTTAGGAAGGACACGATTTCTATTGTTGTATCTCTCTTATATGATTCTTATCTCCACTAATTTATGAGGCTTTCTTTCTTTTACCAAAATAATAGCAATCGATATTAAAATTAAGCATTACCTACTTTTATTTACGTTTACGTTAGATGAAAGCCATCTATGTACAGAAAGCACATAGCGACATTGATTGTTTGAGTGGTAAAGTCACAGTACTTATCGAAGATGTGGCTACAAATTAGTAGTCTGTTGTTTGTTTATTATGTATTCTGGTAAAATGATCAGTAACGCTCTGAACACTAATTTAAAATAACTTGGCACAGTTATGTACACACGATGCAAGTTTGGCATCAACACCAAAAATGCTGTTAAGAAGACCTTTGCTGCAATTGGGAAGCTAGACGCTGTCCTGGCTAACCCTCAAGCGTCTCTCGGTACGGAAACCCTGCCTTGCAGCCCTACCACGCTACCATACAACTGCCCCACATGGATGGGTATGGCTTGATGTCACTAGACCAGGTACCAACGCACGCAATACAAGTTCCTGGGCAATTATCACTGGTGCTGGGTGCGGATCCCAGATAGTGGACACTCACACGAAAGCTAATATAATAAATTATAAACAAATTTATCAAAATAGCCCACGTAAACCTACGAATACGAATCGTTACAGCCCGCAGGACGAGAAGACTGCTCTAGGCGAATAAATGTCGCTTAAAAAACTTCTTCTGTGATGAAGAAGTTCAAAAAAGTGCTGTGATAGCTTATAACTTCTTCTCCCCCTCCCCTTCCTTCGCCGCATCCAAAATCACAATAACACAGCCTCACAGTGCAGGTTTCTACCTCAGAATCCAGACACAAATTGGATTCCCATCATGGGCGCCATTAACCGAATGTATCAAGTCAAGTGGCAATGTATCTTTTACTGTTTATAAATATATCAAAAGAAAATAAAAAAAGAACTTAACTATTTGTAAATAAATAAATCAAAAAATATCTTCCTTGATCGATATTCCCCACTCTCACGGGAAATATCAACCACTTAAAGGGGTAATATCAATCATTCTTTTATATGTTATCATTACTACATTTAACACATTTATTAAAATCTTCTGCGCGTTCAAATTCCATGCATGCAGAATGGAACCATATACCAGATCCACGACATCGCCACCATATTTCGTTCCTTCCAAAATTGCAACAAATTGGACAAACCCCATTTCTTTATCTTTCTCTTTTTCAATAGCAGGAAGATTTTTTGAGTGTCGATTTTTTCACAGAGTAATTTGTTTTACCATCCCGATTGATCTTCTTACGATTTCTGTTAGGCTTCCATAATTGTTTTATCCTTTTTAATTGGTGTTGAAGTTAAGAATCTTGACTGTTGCTTCCTTCTGTTCCTTCTTAATACTTTAGGAGAAGGAATTGCATGAATCTCCTCTAGTGATTTGTTTTTTAGATGTATGGGCGCGTCGTCGGTTGCGTCAGGATCAAAAACAATCTGTGAATCTGAGGTATCACTTGAAGAAGAAGAATGTCCACCGACTTTTTTTCTTGGTATTGCTTTTTGACGTATACCACTTGGACCGGGAACAGCTTCTTGAATAACATTATCTTGCACAATTGTACGAACTCTTCTTCTCCAAATGTTTTACGATTATCTGTTATCTGGAATCAATAGTTACGAACTCTTCTACAAATGTTTATTACGATTTTTTCATAATAATAAGATAGATTCCTTTTATCTTGATTGCACGCAGCCTTTATTGAACTTAATAATGTTACGTTAAGGGGCTATCTGGAATCCCTTTAAAGTTGTGCAATGGTTGTCCAAAATAAGTAAAACGGGATCTTCTTTTGAAGAGTGAATGAATCCAGTAAAATGTCGCAACCACTCTAAATATAAATCCTCTGTAATCCATCCTGAACTAAAACACCGATATATGGCCCCAACCGGTCCATTTCTTCAGAACTTCAGAAAGTGGGTAATTTTGATCAGTGGTTGGTAATACCGATCAACATGGTTTTACCCTTTAGCAAAACTATTTTATAAATTAAGTCACAGAACGTCAATATGCTATTGTTGTACATAATTTTTTTCTATTATCATGCCGTAAATGTTTGCAGTAAAAGTTCCAGAAAACGTTTACGGATAGTAAGTACATACCTTATCAAATGTATTGAAAATGTGAAATTTATACTAATTATAATTTTTAACGTTACAGCAGCCAAATAAGTTTCAAGCGTGGTTGTCAGTTACTAGATGGCAGCAATGCTGTTAGTGACGTCGCCATCGTTACCGTTTTTGTGAATTCAGAAACCCGTTGATCTATTATACACCATTATTTTTTAACACCCCCTGTATATACATTGTATTCAAATAAAAGTCATAAAGAATTTTGAATTGAATTGAATTAAGTATTCATGGACTGAGTTCTCGAGAAATCAATTCTTTACCACTGCGTCGTCTTGTCGTCCAGGTAAGTACTATGCGTAAACGTTTAAAGACATTTTACAGTGCCACTTTTGAGAAACAAAAATACATACAGACAGATTAAAATTCGCTAAAGAACATCTAACAATAAGTTGGACCGTTGTACAGTGGTTTAGGATCTGAAATACACGAAAGAAACCTAAAATTTCAACTCAATCATAACAAAATTATAATAAGATATTTTTATCACATTAAAGTAAGTTTAAGGCTAGGAATTACAACTGATACATCATGCAAATTAAAGATACATGCTTTCAAACATTGTAAAGTTCACATCTTTTAAATAATGCTATTTTAATTCTTCTGTTTTCTGGCTTTGTGTGGAAAAATCCGTTGTGAATATAATTGTTTTATGACTTTTTAATGAAAGTCTTATCTTAATAGTATCATTTAGTCCGATTAAAACTATTGTTGGCTTTGGTAATAATCTGCAATTATATGCATATTTCTTATGAATAAGGTAATTAGTCGTATATTCATTAAGGAGGACAACTAAGGACGAAATGTGGGTAAGATATTATTGTTCCTTAATGAGTTCTAAATGTAATAGAAATTTATTTTCCTGCCCCTATCTGCCCCTGAAGGTGCTAGAGCCTATAAGAGGTTGCGAGTCTTGGGTAAATAGAATCATTTCTCACAGGTTCGTCTTGTGAAATATTAGTTTGTTTTTATGAGACATTATATCAGTGTTTCCAGTTGTGAAGTTTGTGTTTTCAGTCCAAAAGATTATGGAATTTCATGAAGAAAATCCAGTTCTTGACTTCTTAAAAGAGCAGTTTCAAACAAGTGGTGACGAAATTTCAACTAACGCTCTTATAAATTAAATTGCAACGTTTTTAGCCATGTAATATAATTTTGTCATTGCAGCTTCTGCCGAAACAAATAAATAATTTGCGAAATATTTAGAGAATGAACAATTGAGTTGTTATTAACCTATAGATAGACCGCATTAACCCATTTTTGTTACATTATATGGCCGAGTCTATTGTCTATTATTATTCCTACTACTATATTGTTATTATTAATACTATTACCAAGGATATTATTAAAATTTTAAAGGTAAATAAAAAATTATAAAACATTTGACTAGAAGAAAGTATTTTTGTACCTCTTGTATAGTTGCACCTTTTCCTAAACGATATACACATTTCCACCCTCACTAGGGGTTGAATACAGGCTGCATTAACACTTTCGTCAGTCAATTCTATATGATTTGAAGTCCCTGTGGTTAAATTTTCACTTTGTTTAATCAGCTACTTAAGGAGCTAGAGGTTTCGTTCGTTCAGATCCAAAACCACTGTGCGTTGAAGGATGGTGAAACGTATTAGAGAAGATTATGGACCAAATCGTCTATCTGAATATACTCCAAATAAGTTGATTCCTGAATCTAAAAAGAAATACTCTTTGATGACTGTTTATCATCAGTTGAGTAGTCCAATCGCATAACCAAATCATAGAAATCCTGTCTCTTAGATCTAGAAATTGTTGCTGAAGATTATCCAACACCACAACATCAATTATACTCCAAATTGTAGATTCCTTATGGTGAAAAAGATTACCCTTTGTTGTGAGTTTATCATCAAGTTGTGGTCAAAAATAAGGGACACATAACATCATATTAGTTTTCCATTGTTATATGAAGTTATTATAAAATAACTGGACCTAGAATTTTATTTTAGTTGTCAATTAAAACAAATTGTAAGCGTGTTTCAGATTTACACTGCTTATGAGTGTAAATCTGAAACAGTGGTCAAAAATATAGACACATAACATCATATTAGTTTTTCATTGTTAATGGATTTATTATAAAATAACTCAATCCAACATTTATTTTAGTTATTATCTTGCACGGTACTGTATATTCTCTCTCTTCTCAGGCTTTGGGATATTAAGCAATCAATCAACCATCAATTGACAACTGCAAATTGCACTTTTGCCCATAAAATAGATTCTTACCATATAAGTTGGTAGTACAGGTTTCGACGTGATAAAATGGTATCTATTTACGTCAAGAGCTTCTTTATAAAACTAATCATTTTACGATTGAAATTTCTTAACGCTTTTTTTTTATAAAATAACCTAATTTAACAACTAATTTTCTAAAAACTACTTTTACTATTCTGGCTCTGTAATAGTACACATGTTACTATCTCTCGAGATGGCGAAATTCATCCCCTGTTCTTGTCACGGTTACCGCAAGGAATGCACAAGTATGGCAAGGAGAATCACGACTATAGTATCCAAGAAGACCAGCTTAGAGTTTACGAAGCGGTGGAACTAAACTGGTGAGCGAATTTCATCATCTCGGCGCCCAGTAATTACGGAATTTGGTTTCCGAACTTGCTACCGCTGCTCGCCCGTCGCGAATATTACTTCTGAAAGGGAGAGAAAGTTTTTACAACACATGGAGCCTCTTCTTGCTAAATTAAATTTGTTATCGTACTTCTTTTTGCGTCCGAAGTCCTCCTCTGTAGTTCACCCCGAACGCCTGATGTATCTGCTTCGATACGAACGGAACGCATCCTCCCAGCGAGTACAATATATCGGATCTGCTGTGACGTTAATTTTAACCGAAAAGTTTTGGTCAAGTTTAGAAGTGGATGTAAATGACGTCTGGAAAAAGGACTGTAATGTTACTGTAATCGCTTCAAGCTCAATCTTAATTTAAACCATTAAAATATCCGAAATACGTGTAGTGCGAAGCTTCCATTATCGAAACGAGTCCTATGAGGTAAATAATCCATCAAACTTAAGTGAAAAATTCGGAGGAAAGTTACTTCCACTTAATGTAACGTATTCTAGCGCACTTTTCGCGTCATTAATCCAAGACTCGAATCGTCCGATCGTTTCGCATTACTTCTTCGCCCCTAAAAAAAGAAAAAGAAAAACAATCCTCCTTTACTTTCCGGGAATAATATGAGAAGACTAGATCCGAGACGAACACTGAGCTTTTCCGAGAGTGCATGTAGGAGAAGCGTTAGAATTTGATGAAATTCTACCAATCGTTGTAGTCTGAAAGGCACACAAAAGGTGTCGGTGTTTTTCTTCGGTCGAGTCTATCGAGGTTAGCCCGGCAGCTATGAGAAATTCGAATGGAATGAGAATGCGATCAGTTCACGACTTAATTCTTTATTAACTTCTAAGCTCTCATCGACACGCAGACGGACTTATTTCGTCTGTAAAGATGGTGATGAGTTCAATATCTCATGAAAGGTTATGCACTATTCTGTATAAGGCCGTAAATTGTTCTGTTGTTCTGTAGAAATATTCGCTAATACATTTAGGAATTAATACTATATCTTTTAACAGCAGCCAATAAATACTTGAAACTCTCAATCATTGCTAGTAAAAAAATATTGTTAATGCTCACACGAGAGATGACCATTTATTTTCTATCTAAACGTTCTCTTTTTTATGCTACACATATCTTCCGTAAAGAAAAACGACCTACCGACTACATAAGACTTTCAACTTTTCTCAAAGCCGACGGCAAAATCACTCCAGGAGAGAGCGATTTACACGTTCAATTAGTTTTCGATTTACCTTTCGGATTCAATACCTATAGGACGTACAAATCTTTCCGTGGAAATCCTTCTTTATTACAGTTTTAATTTCTCTCTTTTTTTCTTATTCATCTCTTTCCAGCTTCATCGGAAAAAGCTATCGTTACGCAGTTTCTTCTTTTCCAGCACGAAGTACTCCCAAATCGAAAATATTCTCCCTAACCATTCGCTTCTGAAGGAGGAAAACGAGCCCGATTCCGCCGTGGAACTCCTGGGAAATCCCGAACGCCAATTCTACGCGAAAAAAATCGCATTAAAACGCTACGAACGCTAGTGAGAGATGTAACAAAACGTAACCCGATTTGTATGTTTTTCTTTTTTTTTCTGGTAAAAAGAATCTAATCAAGTCGCGTTTAATTACGATTCGTTGACTTGCAGGATTGTAAAAGTAAGTGTAGTACGTTTAAATAACTGTAGGTGTCGGTAGTTTGCGAACGAGCGACCTTGGTACTCGCTAAAAGTATTAATGTCTTGCGCGTTCGCCAATTAAAATTAACAGGCAAGATGTAATTAACACAAAGGCAAGAATATAAAAAGGCTAATGAAGAGTATTATGAGACGCATTCAAAGGAAACGTTCAAGTAGGATTGCTCATCGTAAAAGAGTACTTCTAACAGATGTGCTGCTGTGAGCTATAAATCCTGTGTAAGCTTAGATTCGTTGGCATTAAATTTGCGCGGTGCCATAAACTATGCGGTCTTACTTTTTGTTATCTTAAACGCATGTAGGAGAATTGCGCTAAATGTAATGTTGCCATATTAGGGGGCATTGTAGTAGTTTAACTTTAATTGCGATAGTGATCGCTTATATCTATGCTCTTGATCAGTAATATCTGAATTGTTTAGAGATACTAGAAAAAAAATTAAAAATAATTGGCATTGGAATGTTTACGCAAGATTTTCAATAATTTTTCGATTTTAAAAGCTTTCCAACTGTAAATGATGATTTACAGGTGTTCCCGCTAATTCTTTTGCATACACTCACGGACAAAAATATTGCATATTTTTAAAAATCTTTTATTTATTTATTTTTTATAATATTTATGCACTTTTTTTACTAAATGTATTATTTTGAAGTGTTCTACGTATACTATACAGTTTTCTTTAGATATGATAGCGTTAGAACAGATTAGTAGATGATTGAATAAAAGATAGTGATTTTAGTTAGAACATTTAATTAAAAAGAGCGAGAATAACGACAATAATTTCTTTTTTAGTTCACATAAAGATGAATTAGTAATGGGTATTACCTCCCCTAACTCTAATTACAGCTTGCATTCTTCTGGGCATGCTTCGAAGAAGATCTTTAATGGTTTCTTGTGGAATTATATTCCATTCTTCGTGAGCTGCATTTCGTCATGTTTTAATTGAATTAGGGACTAGATTTCGAGCTGGTATACGGCGTTTGAGAATGTACCATAAGTGCTTAATCAATCTAATGACGCAATCTTATTGCTCTCGCGAGACTTGCTCAATGTACTGGAGCACTATACCGGCTACATTATCCTGCAACAATACAAATCTGTCATACCCAATCAAGCCCATACCTAAATGGTAAAACATGTTCTGCAATAATGTTTCGAAGGTACCAGTCTGCATCAATTTTCAAATTAACATCAATAAACGCTGTGCGACCTTCGCAACTAATGCCACTCCACAGCATAATAAACCTCCACCAAAGCTGAAGGTTTGCACAAGATTACATGCAGCGGATCGTTCTCCAGTTCTTCTATAGACTCAATCACATCCATCTGGCTTCCACAATTGTATTCTACTCTCATCTGTAAAACGAATTCTGCTCCATTCCTGTTCACCCCAATCAACATGAGCTCGTGCAAACTGTAACCGGATGGTTTTGTGATATGAGTGAAGCCGAGGAACTTTTGCAGGACGTTTTGGATTTAAACCAGCTTTCTTAAGTCTTCTTCTTACTGTTTTTACACTTACATTAACTTGTCTTGTATTCAATGATTCATGTTTTAGTTGCGGAGCTGTAAATGTGCGATTTCGTAAAGCTTGGACTTGCACATATCGGTCATCCCTTTGCGTTCGTACACCTTTTAGGCCCTTGTCCATGTCGCTTTCTGTATTCCACAGTCTCTTCAAATCGCTGTAGAACAGGAGAGACCGTCGATTGATGTATTCTCAATATTTGTGCAATATCTTTTTGTTTGCAAACAAAACAAGGGATAATTATTAATTGTAAAATATTGCTAACTTGTCTATAATATACAAATCTAAGCATTTCTGTATATCCACATGAGTTTTAACAATACTAAAATACGTAACACTTCAAAATAATACACTTACCAAAAAAAGGGCATAAATGTTATAAAACTAAATAAATAGAAGATTTAAAATATATGCAATATTTTTATCCGTGAATTTAGATTACATATTGCATATGTATATTGATCGGTTTGTCTAAATTGAGCAAAGTATAATTTAAGACGAAAAAAATGGGTACTATCTATCGAATACCGACATTTCTTTAATTTATTCCTGAAAATGGTCGAAATTAAACATTAATTATTAATTCTGTTTCATTGAAGAAAAAAGAAATGAAATAACAACCATACTCTTTTTATTAATTGCTTCATTCTCTCATAAGCTCATTAGAGAAAGGTTGCTCTTACTTGTTATGGAAAATTAACAGCCATCTTCACGACAGATTGAAAACCCCTTAGAGACATCAGAACAACAACTTTTTCAAATATTAAACGTATTGCTGTTGTTTATAATTTCTATTTAATAGGAATTTTACTCTTTTCCTAACTCTTCTTTATAAGGAATGCTTGCTGAAGCTTCAGCCTTTGTCGGCATACTCTTCTTGGAAATAGTCTAGGAAACTGGAGAAGTAATCACAATTTATGAGTTATCAATATATTGAGTGTCTAGTCTTTTTAAAATGGCAAATAGTTCTAGTTTGCATACAAGATAAATCTCTAAGAAGTTCGACTAACTGGCGGCATATAATGTACCTTGGTGTTATCTCGATCGAATTTAATTTGCCAACAATGGAGAGCTATTAAAAAATTCGACCCTGTCAGGATTCCATCCTTAGTTAAAAGCTTTTTTGTAAAAGAAGTTCTCTTTCTTTAACTTTCCTATTGATACTGCTTCTTCACCGTTGCCAGTTATCCTCGATCGGGTCCGCCAAATCTCATTCAAACAACACAGTGACGAAACAAACATCCTAAAATAACTGGCACCCCTCATACGGCAGGAACATGCAACTCCGTGCGAACCTAGGTGCCCCGTCACTTGAGGAGCATCTTACCACACTAACCAACAAGACCTTGGAAAGGACTACATCGTCCTCGAACCCTCTCCACCGATTAGGACTCCGACATCATCAAAGAAACCACCTCACATCAGCACACCAAATGCTGAGGCTTCAACCGCACTATCATCACACAACCTGGAGCTAGAAGGGCTCATACCGGAGGCTATAGGGCTTAAGGACAGCCCATCCAGCTCTGAAGGAGAAACAAAATTGGCCATTGAAGGAGAGTCGTTGCACAAATAATTGCGGATCCGAATCGCAACTGTTTTGTGTCCAACAGATCTAAAATTTTGAAAACACATTTCTTGCTAAATCCGTATTATCATTCTCACTAAAGACATTGCCTTATAGCTTCGGATGTTCTGTGGTTAAGTTGTTCTTCCATTCATTTTATAAAATCTAGTGATCTACCGAATGATTGGTTAAAGTCGTCCAGATTTCACTTCAGTGTTGCTTTTGCTTCATCCTATTTATCATATTTGCTTATTCTCTACATTTTTTGTGAACAGGATCCTCTCCTGCAAAGATGCTTTTACAAAATAATTTAGATAATGCAGCTGTAAAGTAGAACGTTTTATCCTACTTCATGCAAACAGGCTATAGATCATGTAACATCATAGAAGAGATGCAGTAAATCTATTGAAGTTGACATAAAATTAACTCAACAGAGTTGACACTGTGCATTCCTGAAAAACTACTTATTATCCCTAAAATCCATTGCAGAATTGCACCAGCTAGTGTGTTAACCACAAGCCGACCATAAAGCAAAATCACCAAGGACATAAACATTTTGACTGGTTTATTAATATTTTTCTAGTTTAATTCTAATGTGTCTGGATACTGCAGTTGATCAATTAATACTGCATTCAAACCATAATGAATATAACCTAGCATTTTCTTATTTATCCATAATAGATTAAATTGTTAGTTAATTCCAGCCGGATGTTGCACAAAAAAAAGACATAAACGCGGCCTATAAATCATCCCCGTACAGCGGAAAATGTCCCTACTACTACCCGCTAGCATAATAAAACAGTCACAGGGAACATTTAGGTTACGTTATGATAGGGAAAATTCGGAATTGAGTGGCGTACTAGAGGGCAATCATGAATAATAAAGATTCAATTACGGCCCTTAATAAATTATTATATGGGTGGATGTGGGACCGACGTCGGAATGACGCAACGGTCGATCGGAGCGGACAGGATGGCTGGCGCCTGCCGATTTGAATGGGAATTCGCACCGAACATGGAAGAATACGTTCTTCTACTTGTTAGGAGAGGAAGGAGAACCTTTTATTGTCGGACGGGTCAGCCGTACATCATCAAATTTGCGTTCTCGGCGTCGTCGTCGTCTCCTGTAGAATGGAACGGGATGCTCACAAAACGGTCTTCGAACCGCAAGGAGGACGGGGGTCTCGTGTTCGCACCGCAAATTTGACGTTTATGCGACATTCCAACGGGGAAATATCTCATTTATATTCTATTCGCGTGAAGTGAGTCAATACTTGTCTCCTGCGTATTGTGTTGGCCTTGCCATATACGTTTAGGAATGAGAATTTTTTTGAGAAACTGCGAAGATGCGTTTTGTTTTTAAAAATATTTTAATACATGGTCTAGACATAAATTTTCTCTTTTGAACGGTTAGTTTTATTGAATATTTTTTATGGAGTTGGCAATTTCTGTTTATGATAAACGAGAGGTCGATTGTTTGGTTTCTAGATTTCCAGTCACGTTTGCGGCGTTTCTGTGTCGTAGTATTTTGATTTTATGTATATTTTTTACGATTAGATATTCCTGGGGATATCCATATTGTACTCGAATGTAGATTTATTTAACAACTTCGACCTTGATTGAAACAAATTTATTTTAATTTGTTGTGAAAATTTCAAAGTCATAGAGTCAGTAGGAAGTCTTCCATGATCAGACCCTTTATTCACCATGCTCTATTTCTTGTCATCATTCTTAATTTCAATCTTTATCTTTTATCCTATTTGTCACCACCACTTTTACAATTCTGTTCCTTTCCATTAACTTTTATCTGGTTCTTCTTTTCTAGCTCCTGGGTTTCTCTGTGTTCAAGGTTTACATCCTCAACTTTTTGGAGATCATCTAATATCTGTCTCCAATTAATTTATTATCTGCTACTAGTCTTTTTTGAATTTTAACTTTTATTTTTGGTTTTCTCTTGCGGATCTTTACGGTTTTGTGTCTTCCTCCATTAATCATTGAAATGTCCTGTTTTGCTTTTCTTTTGGTACCTAGAAACCTGACACATGACTTTTCTTTCAAAGCTGAGCTGAAAATGATGTTCCATATTGAAACTCCACTCCAAATTTGTCTTCATTATTACATGAGGTTATAGTGGTCGCAAGAGCATCGGAATTGTTTAACTATCAATATCCGGATAAAAGTGTTTACCGAATTCATTTGTTGGAGTTGATGGCAAATTTTTGGGAGAAGGGGTCGGTAGCCAATAAGAAGAAAAACATTAAAAATTCGGCAGTAAAAGCAAAAACAGAAGAAAAGGTGGAGGTGGAGAAATAGGAAAAAACACAGCATTACGCTGAAATGAGTGTTAACCCACTTTGGAATCAGGGGCAACAAAATAGCTGACAACCAGAACCGACGTGTGGGAGTTCTTATGACAGCATCAAAGCCTTTTGCTCCTACTAGAATATACTTGCTGGCGTGAGACATAACAAAACTCTCTAGATACACATTCGTCGCTGGAAATTTCATATTTTTTTCTAGAAAAAGGACATTTATATACCTTGATATACATTGTTAATAATTCTACCCAATATAACTAAAACCAACTCACATTGAAACAAAATTTTATTTCCTTTCCTCTAGAAAATAAGTTTTTTTTTAACGGTGGTAACATTTATGGTAAGACTATGTATTATACGAAACTCGACACGTGGCAGCGTTGCCAGATCGACTCGTACTCCGGAACCCATAAAAGTAACAAGAGAGTGAGTCGAAATATGTTCGACCTCATGTTTATAAGACGCGTATTTTGTAAAAGGGCGGCCCAGTTAAGTGGCGTAGCAGCGTTTTCCGCGGGGGAACCACCGCTTCGCCCGCATAAGAGCGCACAACACGCCCGTCAAATTGAATAGATATTGTCGCTCGAACGTCGTTGGTCATAAACGTTGATCTTGATGATCGTAAAGCGCTCGTAATAAAACGTTCCGACCGCTGCCAGGCACCCTTACATATGTATTTAGGAGATTACACCACCTCACCCCTCTTACCTACGCTACCCTTCCTTCGGTGCCGATGTTACAACAATGACAGCCGCCTGCCTCCTTACGTTTCCTCTTCCTGTCCCCATAAATGTATACATGCGTCGTATTAATATGATGAGGTCATAGTTGATGGGGATTTTGTTACTATACGAATGTCCACGAGTATTCAAATTATTTTTGTTAAGTGTTCGTGTTTATTATTATTAAAAATTTCTTTTGTTTCAGGTGAGTGTCGACGCTACATTCTGATCCCACTTTAGGATTACGAAGCGGTAAGATTATAAGCTAAATTGTACACTAGCGAACAATTATAAGTAAATTATTGATATTAAAAAAAACTTTCTCTAGTATTTTATGTTTAACAGAAAAAAAACTCATATACGATGTTTTTTGCTCATTAGTGTCGTACGTTAAAAATACATAAATCATGTTTGACAACATATCCTGCCTTATCACTTTCTCTCTTTACTTTTTTTCATTATACAATTTTATTATATGGATAAATAAATGAATACCTTTAAAGCTACAATCAATATCATTTTCTCTATTACCGACGTAACCGACTCACTTCTACGATATACACACGTCGACATAATCATGTTAATTACTTGCTGCGTGTAAGTAGCGCTCACCCATAAATTACCATCCTTAATAACATACTATGCCAATAACAATCACTTCATCAGCGATAATACATCACATAGAATTACGGCACGTTGAATTTCGCCCAGCGGGCCCGTGTTCTCTCTTTATTTTTCTAACTAATTGCTTGGAAGTAGTTCTCCTGCATGTGACTCATGCATGCCAGTTAGTTCGAAAAGAAAAAAAAAATATCCGCGTTCCAAAATAATAACTCGTGTCGAGAAAGTATGGCACAATCCTGTGATGTGTTGATGGCTTTCGTATGGTTTGGATGTGTTTTAGACGTCTTTTTTTTCTATAAATAAAAGTTGTTTACGCCATTTTCTAGTTTAGTTAACGAGTTTGTTACAAATTCTACAAAAATGTAATCGAAAGTTGTGAAAGCTCCGGAGATATAATACATTTTCTGTTGTTTCTTATTTGTATTTTCCCTCATCATTGTTGTCAGAATGTGATATCACTTATATTAAATTAAGAATTAATAGAAATTGATCACTTAGAATTGTGTGTCTTAATATCAGCTACGAACATTAGCCAACAAACTAGCTAGTAAATTTGGTAGATTTTAAATTAAGAACAATGCAGAAGACATACTGATTTCAAAGTATAATTACATTCCGAAAGCACTAATCTATAACTCTAGACTGAATTAATTCTTGGTTTAAATATCCGTCTTCATGGAGCTAATGCAATTCTATGTATATACATTTACTCGATATCATGTGGATAGGCATTAATCTTATCGTCACCTAACAATGTAACCACTTTAAAGGACCTCTTAGATGAGTCATTACTCAAACGAATACGTTGCCTCTACAGGTGTACCACAAGGTTCTAATTTGAGTCCATTATCATTTACAATTTTCATCAATGATCCGCTTCTCGGTTTAAATTTTGTCTCGTCCTTGTACATGTTGACAACATAAAAATCTTTTTGGAAATTTTTTCTCCCAATGATGCCACGCATTTACAATATAATCTTGGTAAAATAATTCTGTGCTACCCGGATAAACAAGTTGGCTCTGAATGCCCTCGAAATCGGCAATAATATCCTACGCTCGCAAAAGCTCACCACTTGAAACAACTTATTCAGTTAGTGATTACATTCTTGAAAAAAAAAGTCGAATATTAAGGATTTGTTTCCAAATACTTTCAAGATATTCAGCTGTTGAAAATATTATACCATGCATATATTCTGAGTAAGATAGAATATGTTTGCATAACATAGTACCCCATTTACGCTTGTCAATACCTGTCTTTTGATCGAATCCACCGAAAATTCAGCAGTATTTATCGTTCAAACTGGATGGAGTCTCTCCTGAGATTGGTACGTGTCAGGATGAATGACTACGACTTCACGAACTGCAAGCATTAACTGCTGTCTGCTAGAAGGGATTATAACTGTCTTCAATTTAGACTCTAAATGTACCGTCTACTTGATCATCGTCTGGATATATACATTAATTATTTTGTACGTCTTATTTGATATATTTTTCCAATAATTATTGTAATTATCTGTTGGGCACTAAACACCGATTATTATTATTATTATTATTAAAGCCATCTTATATCTAAGTCCACAAGGGGTCATTGGGACATATTCCTGTCATCTGTATTTACGAATTCTTCCCATCACTTTTTTAAATTTTCTTTATAATTTTTCTTTGGTCTTAGGAATTGTATACTTTTCTTCCGTTTTTTTTAGATTTAAGCAACTAATATCATTTGTTGAGCTTTTGGGGTAACATTCATGTTTTTGTTACCTCTATGTGTTACTTCTCACTCTCTTGCCCTTTATAAAGATGGCCAATTCCTCGTGAGGAGTATGCTGGGCGAATGCTCTTAGCGTCAATTGAATAATTTTTTTGCCGCGTCATTATTTTGAGCATCACATGGGAAAACCTCTAATGTCTTAATATACCTTAGTCGTCCTGGGGGAGTTAGGTAGTCTCTACAGACCAGTTGTCTAGAAGATGTTGGTTGTTGTTCAAGAAACTGGTTTGTTCTTGTGACTAGTGGCCTTGCATTTCTTCTTAAACTCGTGTCTTTTTGAAAATCTGCACATTTAATACTTTGCCCAAACAGACGCCCATTTCCTTGGCTTTAGTTTCTGGCCTGATATTTTGATTTTTCTGTTAAATCTCTTGACGATTTCCAATGAATCTGAAACAAGTAGCAAATATATTCTCAAATATAGATTGTTAAATTTTTGAAAATTATTTTAACTTGTTATGTAATATTTATTTAAAACAATTAAACAATTGAAAATTAGAGTGTGAAAAAAATGATAAATACGCAAAAATCTGCTTAACTTAAACCTTTTTGCGAGACGTTGCAGTTTTGGGTTTTGACCATTTTTTCCATACATTTATATGGAATATACGGATGCATCCAGTAGAAGCATAAAAGCCATGATACAGGGTGTGCGAGCACAACCTTTTCTCCACTTATCTATCTTTATATATCCTTCTTGATAAATTTGTTGCCACACCCTCACACACTCACAATATCAGCATTCGGCGGGGATTTTTGTGGCTGACTGTTTGATTCTTCTATTATGTTTTGTGGTCGTAGAGACAACCAGCTCGAATGCTTTAAGTATTCGCACTAGTTGAGGGCTGGGTCGGAGCTGGTTACCTTTCTGGTTAAAACTGAAAGGTACTCCAAACTATAGCTGGAACATCTATAAAGATTTAAGACATCCTTATGTTAGAGCTTTCGGTTTCTTGTTTATCTCGCACTTGTTTTTGCTTTAACTCATAAATAATGATAGAGTTAAGATCCAATATCTAATATCAGTTTGTCAAAGATAATAAGTTTGTTATCAAAATTACAGTGTTAGAAGGAATTCGGGCAATAGTAATTCAGTAATTTCATCACAAGATATTAATGTTTACTAATTAAGATACCACGCAATTTGCGACTCCGACCTTAATAAAAATAGAATAAAATATGTGGGAGGTTGTTAAGGAACAATTTCTCTAATAACAGATTAATTATTTGACTGCTAAAAGAAAATCTTCAGCGAAATTGAAAGTGCTAGACTTTCCAACTAAAATGAAATTCTGACGTGACTATATATTAGCCACAAAAAGAATCCTAACATTATGTACCATACCGAATTACATCGTATTCCCCAAGTAGTTATATATGTACCGTGTTATGCATCATACTTTCGTAACATTTCGATCATAATTCCTATAAAATATAAAATGAAAACGTGTACATACATAATACATGCGCATATCAAACAAGTAGACTAGGATCGTGTCTGACAGAGTCGAACATATAATACGGTTCCAAAGCATATACTTGTTTTCTCTTTCCATCTCTTGCAGAAGTACTACGACAACTATAAATTGAAGTTTGTATTACGTCGCTGGCATTATTTACAATAACGTGACCATCGGTGGACGTGAAAGAAGCATACACGAGTTGTACATCGGATAAGGGTAAAGCGGCTGTATCTCGACAATGGTAGTCAGCAGAAGTTCTGGAAAAAAATTCTTATACATAAAGTGGGTAAGAAAAATTGCTGGAAATTATTTTTAAGTGTTAAATCGACCGACAGAGGGCGTAACTGCTGCGAAGAAACATAAAATCTACGCTATCTCGGAAAGTCAGGTAATCACCTATAACTTTGAAAACATCATTTTATAGCTTGGGTAGTACTGCATCATTTTGTCTTGTGAAATTTTTTTCTATCAGCCATAATAAAGGAGGGGAAACCGATGAATTTATTAATCTTTATATTGTAATATCTCTTGAACCATTCACCCGATTTGAATATTTTTGATTTCGTTAAAAAGAGCATTTTGTGGACTCTTAAATCAATTTTTTTCTTAAATTTTTCTATTTAAACCAAATAAACTAGAGGACGTTATCTGCAACGTTCTTACATTTTTGTGATTTTTGGAATAAAGTTAAATGGAACGATACTATTCCTGACAATTCTTGGCCACAATATAATTATCCGAATTTTAGTCATCGCGATATGTCCATGTTCTCGATTTAAGGAGAAAATGTTAAAAATTAGAATACCTCAATCGTATCAAGTTACCTTAGTAAGAAAAACAAATCAGGTAGCCATGGTTATCTGTAAATTGAAAAATTATAAGTTTGACAGCTGCCAAAAGTTATTTCTGATAGTTTCTGTGACTTATAGTTATTTTGTAATCGATCTTTTTTCTGTAAAAAAATATGCCGTTTACTAACGCAGAAGCATATGATGCAATTTATGCTACGTATTTATTTTCAATGTTTCGAAAATTGTAATTGCGTCGCGACAATATGCAATGCAATTTCCAGAAAGAAGACATTTTTCTCGAGAAAATTGGCTACTCGTTTACGAGAGACTGGCAGCGTGCAGCCCATTAGAGCACCAATAAGAAGGCGTGGAACATGTAACGAGGCAAATATTATTAACGTTTTAGCCTAAAAAACGACCCATTCTTAAGCATAAGAAAAATTGCCAACGACCTAGGAGTCCCAAAAACAAGTGTCCAAGAGATTCTTCAACGCAATAATATGCATCCTTACCACATTGTCCTACATCAGGCATTAAGAGACAGATTATTAAACTGAACCATTGTCACTGGATGTTAAATATGATTCGGGAAAATCCAAATTTTTTGTCGCAAGTATTATGGACGGATGAAGCGTCTTTTTGTAGCTCAGGGGGTGTAAATTTGCATAATATGCATTATTGGTCGGAGCAAAACCCACATTGGATGCGGCAAGTAGCATATCAAAATCACTGGAGTTTGAACGTATGGTGCGGGATCGTGGAAGGAAAAATTATAGGCCCATATTTTTTTGATCAATCCCTTAATGGAGAAAGGTTTTTAGAATTTTTAAACGTTTCTCTTCCACCACTTTTAGAGGACATCACGCTGGAAACAAGAAGAAACATTGTGGTTCCAGCTCGATGGTTGTCCGGCGGCAACCGAAACGTACGTCAGCATTTAGAGGATCAATATGCAAATCAGGTTATTGGAAGAGGAAGTCTATTTCCGTGGCCAGCGCGTTCGCCGGATTTAACTTGTTTAGATTTCTATCTGTGGGGTAACTTAAAGACTTGGTATTTCAAGAACAACCGACAAAGGAAACATGATGGAAAGAATACAAAATGCCATTAGAAGCTTGTCTAGGGCTGAAATTGAAGCGGCAGTTTTTTCTACCGAAAATAGATTACGTAAATGCATCGAGAAAGATGGACAACATTTTGAACATTTTTAATGTAAAATAACATTTCTAACGTATTTTTGGATGAACTTTAATTATAATTGTTTTGTGTTTATTTTGTTTTACAATTAAATTATGTTCTGCTGGCCTGTGGCTTTGAGATTTGTTTTTCTTGCAAAGGTAACTTGATACAACGCAATTACAGCCTTTTCGGCACATTACAAAGTTTTGGCAGCTGTCAAACTTGTAATCCTTTCAATTTACAGATAACCATGGCTACCTGATTTGTTTTTCTTACTAAGGTAACTTGATACGATTGAATTCTAATTTTTAACATTTTCTCCTATAAATCGAGAACGCATGGACAATCGTGCGGTTTTCACTAAAATTCGGATAATTATATTGTGGCCAAGAATCTGTCAGGAACATAGTATCGTTCCATTTAACTTTATTCCAAAAATCACAAAAATGTAAGAACGTTGCAGATAACGTCCTCTAGTTTATTTGGTTTAAATAGAAAAATTTAAGAAAAAAATTGATTTAAGAGTCCACAAAATGCTCTTTTTAACGAAATCAAAAATATTCAAATCGGGTGAATGGTTCAAGAGATATTACAATATAAAGATTAATAAATTCATCGGTTTCCCCTCCTTTATTATGGCTGATAGAAAAAAATTTCACAAGACATGCAGTACTACCTGGAATATAAAATGATGTTTTCAAAGTTATAGGTGATTACCTGAATTCCGAGATAGCGTAGATTTTATGTTTCTTCAGCAGTTACGCCCTCTAGCGGTCGATTTACACACTTAAAAATAATTTCCAGCAATTTTTCTTACCCACTTTATGTATAAGAATTTTTTTCCAGAACTTCTGCTGACTACCATTGTCGAGATACAGCCGCTCCGTACCCTTATCCGGACACCCGGTACATCGGATAAAAAAAATCAAAAAGCATTACACTGCGCCTGAGACACATAAAGCTATATGTACATGTATTCCTCAATGTATTTGTTAGCTTTAAGGACATGGTTACGTTGCAAGGATATTAAGTCGATGCCAACGATGGGAAAGTAAAGTGCTATGTGTGTATTGAATGATGTTTAGACGTCCAAATTCATGTTAGTAATAGTTTGTGGCTGAGCATGGTATAGAAAAAATGTATACTGATATAATATGCAGGAATAATAAACGACTGTGTGCTTTGAAATAATTCCATCTACAGGTTTGTTTAATAGAATTCGCAAGGACACTTTCTGAAAAATTATAACTTCATTCAGTAATCATTTTTTTGATAAGTCAATGTTGTTCTGAAAGAACGATGAGATAGTACTGTAACAAGACCATTGAACACATCCACCCACGTCAGAGAAAAAAAATAATTAACAAGTAAACATTCTTTAGATTTGCTGCAGATACTTAAAAACACTTACTTCCTAGACCATTTTAATGCAATTTATACCAGACATTGTATTAGTATGTATTCACATCATTTTCCCATTCCCCGTTATAAGATAGGAAACTTTATTAAAAATTGTCACCATCACTGTCCATTAGAGTCGATTTTTTTTTTAAACAGAAAAAAAGAAATCGATACATAATACCGACGATCACCTGCTGCTACAACTTACGAGAGCAGATGTTAAAGCAAATTGCGTCAGACATCTTCGGCTGTTTCGGCAAAGTGTCCGCCACCATAACTGTCGCCTTTCCGTACATATCCCTGAAGATGATACCCGACGTCTCGCAATCGATTCGGACAAGTTCCGCTCGACGTTAGAGATGGGAGTTGTTCTGTTCGAGTTGAGGAGGTCGAAAGCGAGTGAGATGGAGTGAGAGAGGTGTACGCGAGTGAGACGAGGCGTGAACTTTAACCCGACCGACGGCGCAAAAAAAAGGACAACACTTAAGAAAAAGCAGAGTTGCGGTGTACGGAGCTTTTCAATTTTAACGCGAATGTCAGAACTCTGCGAGAAAACTTGAGTAAGTTTAATTAAAACTGACACGGCGACGTCTGACGGTTTTCATATTTCGAAGGATACGCGCCGCAGTACCACCGACGTAGGTTTCGTTTTGTTCGGCTAGGTGGATACCGACAGTCATTAAAGGAACACTTTTGAATTTTTGATAAATTCAACGTGTCACAGTCGGATAGTAACGTCATGGAACGTGCTGCTCTTTTTGTTCTCGGATAAATGAAGAAAAACAAAGATAGAATCAGAACCAGAAGCGATATACTAAGTAAAACTTCTGCATTCTTTAATAATTGTCATTACCGTATTGTTCTGGAACGACACAGTTTGTGATTTTATTCAGATCCTCCCATCTTTCTAGATAATACTCTTTCCAAGAGAATAATAAAAGCTACATTTTAATTAGTAATCTTAATTAAACTTTAAATCATTGACCTGATTCCTGGAATTAAAGGTTGAGATATTTCTAGGAATAGAATCGTAAAAGAAGACAGTAATACAAATTACATCAATAAAATATTATTCAGGAAATCACAGCAATGGAAAACTAAATCAAAAAAGCTAATTAATCCCATTTCGGAATAGTTTTCGTGTTGGTTGCGTCCTCTTGGCTTGTCCATTTTTCTCTTTCAATACCATTATCAAGTTAAAATGTCTTGCAAAGAAAAATAAAACATTTCCTTAATGATATTGAGAATACTACCACCCTAAAACCAACACCACTTTCAGGTGGAACGTAAATGTTTTTTTTTAAGATGAAAGTCGAAATGTTTTTTGACAAAAGCAGGCATCTGCTTTAAATACTTAAGGGATAAGCTTCCAAACTGTCTGATGCAAAACTTCGCATTTGTTGATTTACAAATTAGAAAGTTTTTCAAAGATAACAATTTTGAACGTGCCATGAATAATTTAGACTTACCAAAATATACTTCTTTTTAAAATGTTAGCAAACGTTTTTTGGGAAATCAACTGAGTGAGAAAATAACCAAGATGTCGTAGCTAATTTGCTAGAAAGTTCATTTTTTGCAGTTACATTTAGATATCTTTCCTGCTAATTTAGGAAAGATTATTGATGAATAGTGGGAAAGATTCCATCAATATAGTAGAACTGCACAAAAATCATCAAAATATAGTTTAAAATTGTCACAATTTTCAACCCTAATTCGATTAGTGAGATAGATGCCAGCATAAAATTACTAAAGTAACCGTTCTAGTTTGTGCAGATGCACGTAACCTCTTCAAAGGAAATAATTAAAGTTAGCGGAATAGAAAATCACAGTAAAAGAAGTCGTTCAACTGCAGACGCAGTCCTTTCCACTGCCATTATTAAATCCAGTTCCCTCTATACCGGGAAAATAGAGAGAAACATGATCGATAATACTATTAAGACGGAAATTCTCTGCCATTGGCACGTTTTCCACAACCCCGTGTATCCCGAGGTCGATTCATATTTAAATTAGATGCAAATATTAATAGAGAGAGAGAAAGCGACGAGTAATTGCCTCTAATTGGATGTAATTGATTCGGTTTAATGCAGTTATGGAGTGCCATACGTGCACCTTATTATTCGCACTCCTGGATTTCATTCAAACGGTCGTCTCTTTCGTGTCCTTCATGCATATATATAGCCGTCCTCCTGTTTTCGCCCTCTTTTAATATCTTCATCTCGCTTCCTCTTGTTAGCTGCACCAGCAGTTAGTACCCGCTCCGAAAAGTGTGAATAGGTAATTAATGAAATTTTACATATACTTATTTAAACTTGAATATAACGCCGTCTAATGGTAAAAAAGGCGTGTATAGGAGAAAAAAAAAACACAAGCACGAGTAGTAAGTGCCTTCTTAATTAATGATTTTGAACGGATCCGAATAAGGACTTCAAGTTGCTTACAATTAGTTTCATTAATACTGAAGTATTCATTAATTTCTACATTCTAAGTAATTAATTCTTTTATTTCTTTTAAAGATGTGAACTACTTTTGAAAACTTGTTTGAGAATGATTAATTACTAATGTTTATCCATATATTGCGTGTTATGAAAGAAATTCTATGCGCATTACACCAAAATGTGAACAAAGTCCTTGTTCTCGCGCAAATATTATGTACGTGAGTTAAAATTTGAGCAGTGAGAAACAGCTCGAAAGACGTTATAACGGAGTATCTATTAAACGTTAAAACAATGTTTGTTATTAGTATGAAAAAAATTAAGCAACGTTAAAATAACGTGGTATGTATTCAAACAATGTTATTTAAAACAAAGTTAACAAATGATTTTCAAAACGATTAGCATTTGTGAGCACACTTCCTTAGTAAAGTGTAGTTGTTGTGGTGCTTATAGGATAACGGTTCAATGAAGCATTTTAAAACATTACGTCTCCGTTATTGGCCTTTAGCCTTGCCTTACCACTTGGATTGCGTTCAGGATATTTTTTTCGAGTAGAGTTGGTGTAGAGTAGAGTTAAGATATAACGAGAGTAATGGTTATGATAAGGTTATATTCTTGTAGAAAAAGATTGAATCAAATTCTCTTCTGCATTTTTACTAAATGAGAAGTTGCTTGTTTCGTTTAATATTAATAGAATTGCTCTCCTTAAATATGACCGAGAATGCGTAGAAAGTGTTAACTCGGTGCTACTGGCTTCAAGTTACTCCATTGTTACTCTGATTAGTTCATCATCAACACATTCCTGGCATCATTAAAGGATTCAAACTGTATATGATGGATATTTTAACACACTTGATTAATGCTTGCTTTATTATCAGCAGATTTTCTACGGTTGTAAAATCAGTAGTAATTATTCTGGTTCCTGCAAGGGTACTGGTACTGTTCTAACTTCTTACATTACTAAAGTGGTACGAATACTGAGTTTTGTCAAATTCGATTATAAGTTCAGATAAAGAAAATTGACAAAAAACGCGTTAGTTTTATGGTCTGATATTATCTTGTCTTATGTAGTATAGAGAGGGAGGTTAGAGCGATCAGTAAAACACCAGGCTCTATTTATTTTGTACAACGAAGACATTATTGGTTTGCTCACTGTTGTTTTCCTAACCTTGTATGCAGATGATAGTAGTCTAGTCTTCAGATAAAATTAGAAGAAACTGATTGTGAATTTAGAACAAAACAAAAGAAAAGAAAATACTTAATTTTCTAGACCATAGAGAACTTTAGGTGTTGAGAAATTATCATTAAAAAGGAATGATTTATTGCAGTGTACTTCCATACTTTATTATGCCCAAGATCAATCCAATAGAATTTTCAACGCCTTTAGATTTTCAAAAAGAAATTGTTATCTTGCTCTGCAAACTAGACCTCCACAGTTTCTGTCACCTCTTCGTTAGACGTTTAAACTTTTTTCAATTGAGGAAAGTCATGATTGTCGAACGAAGCCATATCTGGTGAATTATGGAGATCTTCCAGTAAGTCGAACCCTAAATCAGGAACTGTTTGCATGCGATTTGTATGCAAGGGTATTGTGTTGCAAGACCAAAACACTATTGGCGAACTTTCCGCATCTTCTCTCTATAATTTTTATAGTAGAGTGGTCAGTAATGTCGACTATTAATTCCCAGTTATTATTCCACCCTTATGCAGAAAATTAATCATGATTACTCCATGGCAATCCCAAAAAAAACTGAAACAAGAATTTTTTCGGCAGATTTTTTAACACGAAATTCTTTGGCCTTGGAGAAAAAGTTGTCTGGTGAATCGGTATAGGCTAACTAGATATCAATACTGATTTTTGCATCCCACTTTTGCAAGCATTAAAAATTGAACTTGACACTGACATTAACATTTATTTAACTGGTCCTGTCGATCAGTAACATTTTATAGAACATATCTACGTTAAACACAACTTGCTTAGAAACAGAGTCTTGATGAATATTTTGCACACAGACCGAGCAATTAGTTCTATTAGTAATATTCCACAAGAAATCTTAACAAAACTAAATCCCGTAATGTGGTTAGTTGTTGCTCTTAGATGTTATTGTTAGAATTAGATTTATAAGAGATGACAGTGATTCGGATTGTATTACGAGCGATTGTACAAGAGTCGGTCAGCTACTAATTGAAGGTATGTATGTAGAATTAGTAGAAATAATGATCTTAGTCACTAAGATCATACTACCCCGCTCATAAATTGTGATAAAATGCTATTAATATGCAGAGCATTACGTTCAATGAACCTGGAAAGTGTCCCTCCGATAAGATATTAATCTTCTCTAACATGATTAATTATTTAAGGGAACAATTACGGACGAGTCGATAGGGTATAATGCAACTTATTGATGCGGCATGATATTCGATTTCCACGTTAAAAAATTCCTGATATATTTTCATAAAGGAAAAATTCCTGTGAATGTAAATGATTCATTTCGCAACACAATAGTAATGCCAACTTCATCATTTCCCATTATTCCATTCAATTATTATTATTAAGTATTTCTAATTCCTGCTTTATAATGTACGAAAGCATTTCGATTTCTGATTTTTCGTAATACTCGCGACGCAATTCAATTAATCAAAGTCACGTTTAAAACGTAAATTACCCACTTTGAGGATTATACTCATCACATCAATTCAATAGGATTTTTTTTTCTTATTTCTTCGTGAAGGTACAACGATCGAAGTGCAGTATACTCACAACGAAGAAAGAGAAAACAAAAGATGTTCGCTCACGAAGCAATAATTATTAATGGAAAGTCGCCGTTCGTATTAATAGCCACGGCAACGTAGCACATCCAATGTTGCCATTTGTTGCGCTGTAATACCTTTGCCTGTTAATTAATTCTTGATACTTTCTAAGTAATAGTTCGTGTTCGCATCGTATACGCCGAACGCTTTCATCTGTAGTCCGATCATGTACCAAATAATCATAATAATAACAATAATAGGCAATAATAATAACATGTTCTGTAAGGGAAATGAATTGCCTGATATCTCCGAGTATTGCTGAAAGCTATTCCGTCGTAAAAAGAGAATGAAGTGAAGACCAAAAAGGAGTATACTGCAACATAATACCAATCGTGTACGTAATTGAAATAAATCTCTAGATTGTTTCTGTATTGTTTAAGGAATTGATACGTGTAACAAAACATTTTATTTATTTTTATTTTTTTACAGTTGTATTGCCTGTTCGTTTTTTAAGTTCTGGAACAGATTTGAACAAAGCTAACAGTGTTTTTTTTTAATTTGCTAGTAACATTGTTTTTGTATCATGTTTGAGTAAATTGTTTGACATTAAAACATTTTTAGATACAATTAATGCAAGGGTGCCATTACTGTTTGAATAGACTGTACATTACATACATTCGTATAATTTCGACATACTTGCGTTAACATTCGATTTATTTGTAAATGTAATACAGTCCTGACCAATTATTTCTCATTATTGCGAATGTTTCTAAATAAATTGCTAGCATTGCAACAGACACTGCAACAAATCGGCCACTATTACAGCACGAATTATTCATATTTCCGTGTGATCGATAGAATTCATATGATATTTAGATTACTGCCAAAAATATGATAGGTATGATAAATTATTATCACATATGTTCCGTAAGCACTGCCAGTTTATTCTTATAAAAGTAGATATCGTTGTAAACATATTAACTAAAATTGGCCTTGACCTATAATGTAGTTGAAGATTAAAAATAACTAAATCCCGAAACGTATTACAATCCAAATTAAATTTCATTGGAGTAGATGTAATCGTTGCCAAGCAACAACGAATTTAATGTGGTTCCCTAATTAGGTCAAAGGCGTCCAAGTCTTTTTACTGAATTCCTTTTTCTCCGTCCGTTAATTTTTCATTCCATCGCATCAATGGAAGACTTAACGCTCCATCGTGCCATAATCGAGCGCTCACCGATGCGATACTTCCCCTCATACCACCTATAACCACTTTCCTGAACGCTCCCGTCCCCGAAGAACGATAATCTTATTAAAGTTCGCGAATGGGGCCAAAGTGGGGCTATATACCGCTGTGTGTGTGTGTGTGTGTGTGTGTGTGTGTGTGTGCCGTCGAGGTAACAACAAAATTTTCCGTACCATAAGTTTTAGTGGTACAGATTAGGGGTGCCGTATGAATAATCGTTGTCGAAAGATAACCCGGATCCGTGAACTTGTAGCGTATAATTAGCCCACTCGATGTTAGACGGAGATGAGGACTTTCCAGTGAAGAAGTTGAATACGCAGAACTGCGGAAGTTCCAAGTTTGTCGTGACCCGAATAGGGATACCTCTATTGGGAGTTTTTGCAAAAACACGGAAGTTGATCGGGCAAGCACTAAATATATTCCGGTGGTCTAAATAGGTGTATTAATGCTATGATTGATGGCAAAATCTTGCGCATCAAATCGGATGTGTTAGCTTAGTATTGTAGTTTTGACTTAAAGTGTTTTTAATTCATATTCAAGAACGAATTGATGTTTCACAGAAATAAAACTGTCAGTAATCATAATTTTTATTTTTATAATAACATTATATGATCAAAATACAGTGTGACCCATTTACAGAGTGACTCGAAACACCCTGTAAAGTCTTTATTTATTGTACGATTTTAACCGGATTTTTTTTTAATTGTAGAGCTTGTGAACTGTATTCTTGGAACAAAAAGCGCTACATTCCTAAAAAATGCAAAGTTTGCTACGTCAGTTTTTAGGAGTAAAATTTTAAGAAATCATATTAGCGATTTTTTTGAAAAAATCTGTGGAGGCCACTGGATTCACGACCCTTCAAAACGGGCCTGTACCAAACTTTATCGAAAACTTGTTAGTAATACCGATTCTGTAGCCAAATTAAAAATGCATCATAAATTACCATAAATTTGTTCTAAAAGTCAAGTTACCCATGAAAGAAAATGAAATAAGATTAAACTACAGTAACATGGTATTATTATTACTTTTAATATGGCTAGTTTTGACAAATCAAAAAAGAAATAGAAACTTAAAACAAAACTGAAACAAGATTCTCGTCGCTTCTACCAATCCACCATTTATTTGTAATGGTAAATTATCCAATGCGTTCCAAAACTCGTTCCCAAGAAAATTAAAAAATCCATTCGCATTCATATTACCCTCAAAGAAGAAAGGACCAATTATTCTGTGTTTTAGTAGTCCGTACCAAACGTTAATTTTCGGCGAATACTGTCTCTTTGCATTTATGACTAAGTCCGGATTCTCAGCTGACCAGTGACAGCAATTTTGACTTGAAACCACCCCATTAGTAGTAAATGTGTCTTCATCGCTAAATAAAATTTCTTTCAAAAAATTAGGATTACTTAGATATTCCCCTTGTAGCCAATACCAAAACTCGAATCGTCTTTCCTCATCTCCCAATTCCAATGTATGCAAAATTTTCAGCTTAAAAGCCTTTATTTTGTTTTTTTTTTCTAGGCATCTTCTAATACTTTTTCTGAGGATATTAATGTTTGAACTTATTATCATTATTTCTCAAAATTCCACGACATCCATTATACCTGGTTCTAAGCAAATTTTTTGAAACAGACCCTGTCTCATTAAAAACTTTGTTAATGCGTTGTACAGTACTCCGACTTATTTGTCTATCTGGGTGTCTATTATTGAATTCTCTCGCAGCTTCTCTTGCTGAAAGCACATTATCGCCAACAAGACGTACGATTTCAATTTTGTCTCTTAAAGTTAGATTTTCCATGGTTATTAACACTAGACAAATTGTATTATCTTTCTTACACAGTAGTGTCACTTTTGACAATTAACTGTTTCAATTTTTTTCATGGATAACTTGACTTTTAGAACAAATTTATGGAAATGATCAGTGTGCATTTTAATTTGTCTACAGAATCGGTATTACTTGATGATGTTTGGTACAGGCCGGTTTTGAAGGGTGGTGAATCCAGTGGCGTGCACAGATGTGATTTCTTAAAATTTTACTCCTAAAAACTGACGTAGCAAGCCTTGTATTTTGTAGGAATGTGGCTCTTTTTGTTCCTAGAATACAGTCCATGAAGCTCTACGATTTAAAAGAAATCCGATTGAAATCGCACAATAAATAAAGATTTTACAGGGTGGCTCAATAACAAATGGGTCACACTGATATTAAATAAGAGATTCAAAAAATCCTAAAAATGTCAATTCTGTGTTGGTATTTCCTTAGACGGCCGTGTCCTGTTAACAAACTCATCATTATTCTAAGCTGTTACATGCCTTAATGGCTGCCCCATCATCTGTTTGCTGTGTAGCTGCCCTTCCACGTCGTTTCAGTGTATATACCTGGTGTGCTTTCGTGATACACTCAGCCACTGCACCACGTATCGCGGTCTTGATTATCGTCAGACCCCGTGCAGGTATAGTGAATGTTGTTTCAGAAACCTTTCTTGTCAGCTTGTCTCCTATTTCGTTGCCTGATTTGCCCTTATGCCCCGGTATTCACACCAAAATGATTTTGTTGTGTTTGGCCAGGGTTCTTAGTTTTTCAGGCAGTCCCAAGCTAACTTCGAGGTTATCTGATAGGATGCTAATGCCTTAATACCATATATTCTTTATGATTCTCAGTGTTGCTAAATAAATGTGATATCATTGCAAGAAGAATTTAATTACCTTTAAAATGATGTATAATTCGACTCCTGTCCCACCTACAAACTAAATTTGATTTCTTTCAACAAAAAATACAGCATTTTAGACCTGCGCTACTGCATGCGGTATCTACTTTTGAGACATTCTGTATATTAGAAATTACTTCTGACAGACGTCCATCGTGAATCTCTTTCATTGAAGTTGACCACCGCCTATCGAATCGAATCTGGACAGGCTTGTTTTACATACAGAATAGAATTGCCGAAACCCTCAGATAAATGATTTAGCAAGCTTGACTACTTCAGTCAAAGTTGTCGAACATTGCTTGTATGCGTTTGGTTTCTTTTTTTATTCCATGATCTAGTGATTACGTTAGTTTTTGATTGAGTCTGTTACTGTCAGATTTTGGTCTATCAGAGTGGTGGCAGCTTCAAAATTTGTTGAGTTTGGTTTAAGTTGTAAAAATTTCTGAAAATAGATTTTAACAAGCTGTATAAACAAGATTAATTTCCACCTTTCATCTTATAAAATATCAGTTAATTAATCTAAAGTCTTGTAATCGTAACACCTGTTACAGCTTCATTTAAACAACAACAACACTGTTGGTTATACCATGTATGTATATACTTACATAACTGTAGCCGTTCGCAGATTATAAACTTGCACGCATTCAATGGAAGCAGTTTCTTTGCAAAGTGCGCGTGTTGCTAAGGGCGATACGAGTCCTGAAACACGTCGCTGAGATTGTGCCAGCTAGGACCAGTATGCAAACTAGGCACTGTCGACGACAAAATGCGCTGAAACCAAGGGACATCGTTGCTTCGTGCTGGTCTCTGTCACATACCCGAGAGCCTCAGGCAAAAATCGTGCACTACGATAGAACTAGCAAACGAAAGAAGACGTTTATCGAATTCACTTAGAATTTCGCAAGCAAGCGATTTCTATCGTGGTTGACCAAACTTATTTTTGATAAAACTAGAAGTTCATCATCTTTTTAAGAAAGGTCAAGTTTCGCAATATCAATTTTGAAAATTGATGCGATGAAAGTTACACCCAACGGTGTACACACTAGTCGATTTGGCTTTCATGGTATCGGTAAAGCGTTACATATGGAAATGTAATTAAAGTTATACGAAACTTCATGGGAATCCGGTCGTTGTGGCACAATAACTGAACGGAAGAGGATCTTGTGGTAGAGCTTCAACCGTATGCATAATGTGTATTACGACGGTTAGAGAAGCGAATCAATGTGGTGTGCTCAACGATGAAGGTGGATTTTTCCTTACTAGAATGAATGTCGAAAAAGAAATTCGAATTGTGTGCTTCTTCGCCAGTTTCCTTGCCATCATTACCGTAATATTGCGCTTCGTCGGCTTATTTAAAATAGAATTCACGTCGTTCGCTGCTCTTGGAGAATGACTACCCTTACTGTACTTTTAATTGAAGCGAATACAATTCTGACATGCAACCTTATCCAGGTCATGACTGGTGTAGGATATCCTAATAGTTATTTTAATTTAAATGCTGCAGCGTTTGTGTAGGAATGACTTTTGGGAAAGGAATGTCTATTTTTAAATTCTATTGTACACAGATGATAAAGATACTTCCTGTAATGTTGATTTTAAAGCTTGTCGACTATTGTGTAACTTGAGATATTGTATATATACATATATATATATAAAGTTTTAAAAATTTGGGGAATGTGGTCTGTAGGTAGATAATTTCAATTAATGAACCTCTTTTGATTTATCCACAATATTTCGCAAATGTTTATTTGCTTCATCAGGCGGTTCTACAATCGTAAACAACAATTTTGAAAATTAACAATAAAGTACAGAAGAATATAAAAATTACTTACAATCTAGGGTTTAAGGAAAGCTAAGCCAAGTAGTTGAACATAATGGTTGGAAAAAAATATATTTTTGATTACATATTATCAATAAAATAAAGAAAACGCAATCAAAAAGTGCAATCACCATACCATCTGTGAAAATTAATAAATTTCACATTTTACAACAGAGTCACAAAACAAAAACAAATTATTTTTAGATAATAGTAAATGGATAAAAAATGTAAGCAATACGGTAATTCCACTTGATATTTCTGATTTTCTATCATTGGGATCAAAATTTAGTTTGATACCCATATACAAAACTATCAATATAAACAAGTTACTTGCCGATGTCGAGGGTCTTGTTGAAACCTTGCCACGTGATGTTTGCAGAGCTAGATTTACGAATAATATTATACTAATTACCTACACAATCATTCAATCCCGCTGCGTAGAAGGAGGCCTCATAATTTTTTTACAATTTACAACAAAATCAAACATTTTTTAAACTCAAATGCCCATCTGATGCGTCCTAAATGCAGACAAAGAGAATACAATTGTCACCATGGAGAAAACTGATTATATCGACAAAGTTAACGCCTTACTATCAAATATCAATGTCTACAAACCTATTTCTAAAGATCCTACGATCAATATTCAACAAAAAACTAACAAATTGAAAATTAACAAAAAACAAAGTAGAATAAAAAATGTATCTCTACAATGAAGGAGTTGCAAAACAACTTAGAATGAACATAATTCAGTTTCTCCAAAACTTTTTTGACTGCCTTTATCAAAATACATAAGCAGGTCACACCGATGAGACTTATTGTTGCTTGTATTAATTCACCAATCTATCATCTTTCAAAATATATTTTCAAAACTAAAACAAAGTCTTTCCCGATAATACGAACAATATAACATACCCATCCAACTGTTTATGGAGATTATACGAGACAGATTTCCAATTATTTCCAACAATTGCAATTTCAGAATTGTTATTTCAACTTCAATGGCATGGTTTACCATTAAGCCTAGTAGTCGCACAGATTGTCATGGATCATCTCTTAAACAACGTAAAAATCAATCACCCATTTCATCTTTTTTTTCTATATAAATATGTTGATGACCTCATCCTAGTCATCCCATACAATAAAGTTATACGTGACAATAATGATACCATCATTTTAGATTGGTACCACAAACCCACTTTCTCGGGTAAATACATTAATTACATGTCCGCCCACCCTTTGAATCAGAAAATCAATGTTGTTTTTGGGAATGCGAAATAGAGTTACACACATCTGTAACCAACAATTTATAGAGAAAAACTTAAAAGAACTGTTACACATCTTCCTCAATGACGGTTATCCGGAAGCACTCATCAAGTCTCTCCTTTACAACAACTCCTTCCCAAATCACCAAACCGATGAAGCGAGACAGGTAGTTTACAGGAAACTTCCGTACATTCACAATCTGAAAACATCATAAAGATCTTTCAGGTCAATCGAACGTACCTACAAATTGCCAAATACAATCCTCTTTATTCACAAATTCGAAGGATAAAATACCTTTTTCTTTCCACTCTAATGTGGTGTAGTAATTGTGATTTATGCTATATTGGCCAAACTTCTCAGTCGATTAGAGACAGCTTGGTCCAACATAAGAGTGACTAGAATTAAGAACTCTTGCGCTTTAGATGGTATACGAGTATATTAATCAAAATAACACTGTTAATTTTAAAACAGACACCAACCAATTATATGTAATATGCACAAACATCCTACAAAACAATCTCAGATATCCTCCCAATGTTTGACCAAGCTTGTATACTTTTTGACCCTGTATACTATTTGCTCGTCAATTGTTCCATTTTCATTCGTTTTGCCGCCTTTTATAAACTCTTCTAACCTATAATTTTCACACGTGGTATGGGGATTGCACCGCACTGACCGTTTTCTTTACTTGATTGATAATATGTATGTAATCAAAAATATATTTTTTACCAACCATTATGTTCAACTATTTGGCTTAGCATTTTTATCCTCCATCCCAAGATTCCCATGCTTCTGATGTTCTGTATGACCTGGTCCTTCCACCTTGATTTTGGCCGCCTACCCCTCGGTCTGTTGGTATGTGGCTTCCAGCTGGTAATTTTCCTCAGTCGTTGTGACTTTACTACTCTGACCACATCCCCCTTCTAGTATTTCATTTATTTCAAAGTTCATCAGTTATTCTCCTTCCTTAACTTTTTTTGGGCCATGTAATTTCCTTACTATTTTTCTTTCAGAAGATCTCAGTTGCTTTTCTTCTCTAGTTATTAGGCTCATTGTTTCAGCGGCGTATATTTCCACCGGTCGTATTATACTTCTATATACCTTCAATTTGGTTTTCGTGCTGATCTTTTTGTTTGACATTAGTTTTTTATATTTATAGAAGGCCTTATGTCCTAACTCGCAATTTCCCATCTTCTTTGATTTTTGGCGATGTATTATTGTTCCCAAGTATTTGAAAGTTTCAACATTTTCTAGCGTATATTGCCCAATTGGTAAGATAGAGTCTTTAACTTGAATATAATAAAAACTATTAATCATTGGAATTAGTAGGCCGATGTGGTAGATGTATTAAACCCATCAAGCACTTTACACTCACTAATCTTACTTTTAGCAGAATGTCTTGCAATATGAAATATTCATTTCGGAGGCTACACTTTTCGAAAACGTTCTGAACTAAAATAACTTTCGTTCCATTATTCTTTCATTCAAGTATTTTACGTCATAAAAGGTGCTAGGTAGAACACAGTTGAAGCCATTACAACATTTAGAATTTTAACGTAGACATAGATCATCATTATAGTCGAAGTTACGACACCCGATTCGGAAGATAAAAAAGTTTTATTAATATTACGACATTTACAGTAGCCGCGGTAATATTTTACGTTAACTTTTTACATTAAAGAGGGCGCGCGAAAGCGCAATGATGCATGAATAATGAAGAGGAGATCCCAGTTTCACACACTTCCGACAAAAATCCTCGATATATGCGCATATATATTGCGATGCTATGCCCGCAAAAGAAGGCGGGCATCTCAAGCGCAACTAATTTTATATTCGCTCCTTTCCCGGCTAACTCCTTACACTTCGTTTTAAATATAACTAAAGAGAAGAGATAATGTTACGTAAATTACGCGTATTTCGCGATGTGGAGTTTAAACTCGCTCGTTTCATTCTCATTTACAAAAAAAAAAGGGAAAAGGAAAGAGAAAAAGAGCTTGAATGTTAGGGGGAACCTTAAAAGGGTGGTTTAGGAATTCCTGGGTCTCCATTACATCATGACACATAACTTCAAATTTTCCCTATTCCTAACCGGCGTCACTTTGCATATACATGGTTTGAGTGCTGAACGCTTCTCATAAAGTTGTTAGCTGGACGTGACCAGGATCGGTTATTTTCAGTTTTTCGCGTTCTCCTCGTCTTCTTACGAGGGTACCCCCTTCGACTGTTTGCTCCCGTGCCGTTTTATTTTCCCTGCGGCATACATATATAAGAAAGAAAGGAGCACGAAAAAAACGAGCCTTCACTAACGATAAATATTCTTCCCCTAAGAGAAAAAAATTCAGGTCTGGACCCATACAGTAAACGGCAGGGGTGCAGGGGCTTGTTGTGCGGACATTGCTGGTCCATTGGGGCAAATAAATCGAATCACTCAGTATCGTAATCGAAATGTAAATTAAATATGAGAAAAGGCTACACATTTTGTCCTCAGACTTTGTAAGTCACATGTTTACAACCAATTAACTAAAGTACTAGAACAGTAAAATGAATCACATATTATCTTGTACTTTCAACCAAATTGTTACTGGAGATGAGACATGGATGAATTATTATGACTCTGACAGTAAACAAATTTCCATACAGTAGAATATAGAGAATACAAAACCACAAATAAGATTTGAAGTCACTGTATCTGCCGGAAAATATGGCCACAGTGTTTTGAGACTCAACAGGAATTTTGTGGACAATGATTAAAGAAAAATGGCGGAATAAACTGACCACCGGTGTATTGATTGTGTATTCATTGATTGAAATAAAATTAAGACAAATATATAACTGTTTTATGAGTACTAAAAGATAGTGATAATAATTTTTAAAAAAATTAGGGGGCGTGGGTTGTTTCTGGAAAACAAAAACTATGACAGGCAAACTATTGTCGCTATCTTTTAGTACTCATAAAACAGTTATATATTTGTCTTAACTTTTTTTGATATGTCTTATAGTTTTGGAGATATTAAAGCAAATAGCAAAGGGTAGCGTTGACTTTAGGGCGCTCCACCCCCCGAAAACGAGCGATTTAGGATCTATGGAAGTTACCGTTGTTCTTACACTGCATCAGTCTACAAACCCACCAAATTTCATTTAAATCAGTCACCACCACTTGCCTGTGTTTCCTTATTAGTGACTGAAGAAACGACACGATTAATGTGGTTAGTGAATGATAGTTCTCTATCAAAAGTTACTCCTAAGTCCTTTATGTGAACGCATTTTTGGACAGAACTGCCAGCAATCTTATAATAAAATTGAACAGGACACTTTCTTCTTGTGTAGCACATCGCATTGCACTTAGAGATATTCAAAGACAATCCATTTTTCTCACACCAGTCATGAATCCTTGTCAAATTTTCTTGAATAAATATGCAATATGCATCATCATCGAACATCAAAATTTGGCTGTTGGCGGGCAAATCGTTAATAAAAAGCAAAAATAAAAACGGTCCGAGGTTGGATCCTTGTGGGACACCAGAAGTAATTGCACGTATGCTAGAAGAGAAACCGTTATAATAGACAAAAAAATTGCGACTGCATAAATACAATTCTAACAGCTATATCAGCAAATCACTGAATCCGAAGAAATGAAATTTTGACAGTAGCATACCACGACCAATACGGTCAAAGGCCTTAGCCATGTCTATATATAACATCAACCTGAATCTGAATATCGAGAGCTTCAGATACAAACCTATTGGGAAAAGTTACAGAAGTTGGTGACAGTGGAACGCTTAGAGACAAAACCATGTTGTTCTGGAGCAATAAAGTGCTAAACTTTGGCGTCATTAGACATTATTGAAACAGATCTGTAAGTAAATATTTCATTTGGATTGCCTTTTTTAAAGACAGGGCATATTCATTTTTCAGACAAAAGGGCAAGTTATTTTTTACAGGGTATTGAATGAATGACATTGGCAAGCCTTAAGAAGGCAAATACAAGTGTGAAAAATTATTCTTAAAAATTAAAAATGCGTCTTTGGGGAGACGTAGGAAACAAGGCTGTCGTTCTAGGTAGGTGATTCCACTAAATCGGTATATGCTGTACGGATCTGCGTTGTTTGACAGCCGGCAGTGCTACTTCCCCCCTTGTCGACTAGAAGGAATGGGGGTTGGAACATACAGGTTCAATAGCGAACTGCGATGAAATTAGGTCTTGCATTCGTAGGAGCACTGACGAGACCCAGGAGGTCGAAACCACGTGATCTGCTTATAATGCTTAATCTTTTTCATTGAACTCGCTTGCAGGACATTTCCAACAATTATACCATGAGCGCCTATTGCAAGCTTTGCTTTATATTGTGGCATTTATGCTACGTTTTCAGTTTCGTAAAACTTAAGAAAAGTGAAAGGAAATAAGCGATTTAATTAACTGTACTAAAGCATTTATGGATGCCATAGCTTATGCTGACCTATCACTAGAAAATAGTAACTAATAGGACAGAGTGCTAGCCCAATATTACATTAAATTAATTGATTCGCTTCCCCTTTTTTAAATGTTATTTAACGCCATGGTGTTTAGCAATTTGTCGATTGTATTTATGTAAAGAATTGATTTAGTAGTCGACCTACTAAATAGTTGGCTTTATAAGTGGTCATTTCGCCTGTTTACGAAACGCAAAACATCCGTTTGACACAGCATAATGATTTAAAGTGCAAACCAATGCTCGTTCGCTTATAAATTCATTGTGCATCCGGCTTTACATCTATGTATAATATAATTTTACGTTCGTGCGAGCGACAAATGATATTTACGTATAGTGGACTGATATTTAATTACAGTTAAAACGCGAATTAATGAAAATAGATGACACTGAATTAGTTGATTTGGGCATTAGCGGCTTTGTTAAACAATCGATCTCCACCATCCTTACTGGCGAATGCGAGGGCGAGAGCGACGCGTCCATCAGCATTATCAATTCAAAATGACTCCTTTTCCTATCGGAAAAGAGACGGATATACGAAACGTCCATTTCATTCTTTCGTATTCATCGAATATACAAAGCTTCGGCTTTAAAATATTTAAATTCGTTCTCAATTAAAGAAGAAAAGGGGGAATCTGCAGGGGCTGCAGCAATTAAAAACATTCCTTCATCCGTTCACGGTTAGAGATGGTAGGAAAAAAGTATTATATCGGAGAAAAATTGCGATGATGGTACATTTCATGAATATTAATTCGTAATCGCCAAAAAAGCAATTGAATTTTGGAAGAGACCACCTGCGTCAAATGCGCATAAACCTTTCCCGTAAAAAAATGAACTGCAGAAACCTTTGCGGATGGATGGTCGTACAGCGAACAAGCAAAAACAAACTGGTTTAGCATTGGTTTGGTGTCCTTTTTTTTACTTTTTGTACACGCATACATTTCTACACGTGCACACGTCGACATAGGCCAAAATGAAACGAGAAAAATGCGTTTCTTTTCGGTCGTTTTGTTTCTTTCGTTTTTTTTTTCAAGTTGGATTCGTCCGACAACCAGATCCAAGTTCATGGTCATCACATGAAAATTGAACGAATCCGAAACGGTCTGCTTGTATATATACATATATGTATGTATGTGTGTGTGCACCTCTTGCTCCCTATTCTGCACATAACATAAAGAAAATAAAACGGAAAAAAAATAAGAGGCGAAGAACTTCTTAACGTCAACGCCGCGTTCTTTAAGCGGAGAGCTTAATAAAAGATTCTGCCAGATAAGTATCTATACATGCAATGACTTAACACATTTGGTAACATATAAAAAGAAGAATAATCTGCGTCACAGCGGTCTGTGGAATCGTCTGATCTTCATGTAGTTGTTCTTAGCTCGTGATTCGATTCGATTATATTTTCAAATCTTGAACAGCGCTAAACAAATAACAAAAAAATGATATTCTAATCAATATTTCCGTTAAAGCGATTATTTCTTCTTACGAGTGAACACCGATACTATCACACCACGATTTCGATTAAACTTTACAGACTTAATGTAAGTACTCACCTCCCCCTAATTTCTTTCGAAAGTTAATAATAATTATAAAAAACATAATTTGAGAGCCTTTTACCTTAATTTACAACTGTATTTCTGTTCCAATCTACGTATATTTTGGAGTAGATATTCTGCTATATCGCCCAGTTCTACCGTACACTTTTGTCTGTATTGCTAAAAGTTAGCTCCATTCCATTTATATAGATCTGTTACTTTTTTTTTGATTTAGCAACGCTAAACTACATTATGCATACCATTATTTTGAACTAAGAGCAAATTAACAGTTATTGGTAACAAATTTCTCAGAATATTTTTGAAACTACCTAAATATTTGGTGTTTTCTCTCAGATTTGGAACGGAAGAATTTTATCTAATTGTGTTATGTTAGTAATTAAATATTGTTTTGATCTGATTACTTAGAGTTGCAGTGATAGCCAGACAAGTAATACAGCTTACGGAGTCACTGCAACTAAGCACGCACCACAGAGAAAAAATCTCAAAAGTATGGGTATAAACAAATTTCACACATAAACACCACCGGAGATAGTGGTAAAAAAGTGAAAACATTTAACAACTTTCTTCAGCAAATATTTCCTTTTTCTTCTATCGTTTAGATTTAATAATAAAAACTTTGTGGATTCCCAATTTGCATACAATTGCAACATTATTATCTGATCACCAAAGTAGTTTGGCTTTAGCATATTTAACTATTACCGAACAATACCAAAACATCATTTAAATCGAGCCCGTTTGATTGGGTACCAATGGTACGTGATATTCGGGCAAAGACTCTCATGATCTATGACTAATACTGACTGAGTGATAAATCAGGATAATTGAAATAATGTATCAGATCTTGTTTGATAAGGAACGAAAATTTTGATCCCAAAAATCTTTTCAACATTAAAACAAGAGCTAGCTGGGAAGCCTCAAAAGATTTTGGGGATATTTTTCTAAATATAGTACGTACAATATTACTACTAAATTAATTACCAGTTGGGAACAGAATATGACTCAGAAAATATCATCGTGGGCATGCTTGATAGAGGCCAAGAAAGTATAAGCAATTCAGGTCTTGTAAACGACGATGTCAAAGTCTTGGCGCTGATTTTTGGAATAAAAACTGCTAAATATCATCAGCTTATGATATTCAAAGAAGAAATTATGTGACAGTAGAAGACGGCATAGTAAAAAGAATTTAACTCTCACTTGAAATGAGTACAAAGCCATAACTGCGCTGAGCAATATCTCTGTCTCTCTCTCTACTCTTACATTTTGTACAAATATGCTCAATATTTCATGGAGCATTTGACCTTCCATATAGCATCCGTGAAACCAAAATATTCTACCCGGAAATTCTACGTAGATTGGGACTATTGCTACAGGAATTCGTCATTAATGCGAAACGAAATATGCCTTATTCAATTATCACATAACTCAGATCTGAATACATTATTAGCATGATTGCATTCAGATTTTAATGGAAGAAGATGTATCTGCGCGTATTATGAAATTTTATAATAAATTCTTGTGTTATCTACACTGATCGCATTCTGATTAAACATTAATTCAACAAATTAATCTAAATGCAGCATCTAATGATTTAAAATAAATCCTCCTTAAATTAATTAATATGCAAATAAGTTTTGTATACTATTCGATTATCCGTATTTGTATACCATATTGTCCGAGACTAACCGGAAGAACTGCACAACTTCATTGTACGGGCAGTTAATTTTGGAGTGGAAGACGATGGGTTTCCGCTTAAGCGGAGAATTAAAAGAGAACAATAGATGAGGCGTGAATGTAAGCGCTGAAAGAGTTAAACACAGATGCCTCTTTAAGCGGAAGAAACAGAAGGAAAACAAAGAAGAAAAGAGAAGTATAGCGAAGCATATGAAAGGGGAAAGAAATGGTTAGGATTGAATTTCCAACGTGTTATATCTTTCACATCTTTTCTCCTATACATACCCTTCACATTTATTGCGTGTAGGTGTATATGTACATATTTTGTATTCAGTAATTTTGAAAGCTCGAAAGCTTTCGACTAAGAATGCTGTGTTTAGGAAAAAGAGAGAGAGAGAGCCAGAGAGGGAGTAAGAAGTAGTTTGAAAAGGAAAGTAACATCCATCGGCGAACAATTATACCCCAAAATAGACTTATTTCCGCACGAGGTAGTGGTAAATACGAAATAATGTTGCGTTGAAAGCTCCCACCAGACCCTACGAGAGTTCAGTTCGAGAAAACAGCGACGTTGCTGCTTTCATTCAAACTACGTAATTGGCTTTAAGTTGTCGGAAATAATGGATAGATTCGAGAGTGTTGTCGGAAAATATATACACGAGAATGCCTGCTTGTATAGGTAGACACAATCGCGAATGGGAAATTTCGTACTTGAAAATGCTTAACTCGTGTTATTGTGTTATAATACGCGAATGTTTTGCGCTATTGGGCTTTCCATTCTCGGATGGAAATTAAAATTAAATGGATCAAAAGTAGATGTAAATTAGGAGACGTGTTATGAATAATGTAATAGCGATTGTGTTTTGTAATCGCAAATTTTAGAGTATGTATGTTGGAAGAAAATCGGATGGAATTGAAAATTGTACGTCTTTATCCAACAGAAACAAATATAGGCGTCAAAGCATTTGCTTGAGGTACACCGACATTAATAGGTTCAAGGTTATTGTAACCGTTCTTTTGTCTCATAAAAAATCATGCATTCCTAACCTGATAATCACATGGTGTGATTGTAGCATGTTTGGTTTTAGTTTATACAGTAATCTAGTCTGCCAATATGTACTTAGTAACAGGATTTAATCATGACAAAAGGACTTTTCAAGGTTCTTGTTCAATAGTAACTATGGTACTAAATATTTGGGCCGTTGAATTAATTTCTTTTTCAGTAAGGTATTTAATTGGTTAGCTCGCCTCCTTAACAGCCTTCCACTAGCCAATATCTTCTGGTGAAACTCAAAACTTTCCTTTCATTCATGTCTTGTTTCTTATTTACAGGAATAGTTCTCTGAAGTGGTTCCACAATTTCATTTTTATTGGATCTTAAAATACACGTTAATGCCTGCTTATACTTGACACGCATTCACAACATTAGCTTGCCCCAAACAATGTTGCGCTATTAATTATATCCCAACAGGGAATAGTAACTCAACCGAACTACCGATCTAGCGACATGTTTCTATAAGGGTTATCGACAAGATTCAAACAGTAACAGGAATGAAACCTTCCCACTTTTAAAGCCTGCCTTTTTATAGAAATTTTAATACTTAAACAGAGTAGCTCACCACCTAAACGCACGTAAACAAAGTATATATCATGATTCAAATAAGCCATAATAAATAAATAAATAAACAAAGACAATTACTTGTTAAATGTCACTCTTAATTTCGCTAGATAGATATAAGTTCCGAATTATAATGTATTGGAGGCACATCAGCTGATCACGTTGATTTATCAATCGTAATAGTCTTGATAAAATTTTCATAGATAAGTAAAAGGTATTTAGGTAAATCAGTCCGTTTCATGCTTCATTGAAAATTGTAAGATGATTATATATAATTCTCTGGAAAAGAAAGAAGGATTTTAGATTTAAATTTTGACAGATAGCAACCAAGTTTAAAATAATAATTAGAATAGTATAAACGTAGTATTTTAAGTAAAATATACCCGTAATAGAACTTCATAACGTCAAGAAACGATCCACTGGTTAAGTTCCAGCAAGTTACACATTTTGGTAGAAAATTTAAAAGAAGCATCGTCAGAAGTTCGTAATCATTAAGTGGATGAATTAATTTACCAAACTTGATAGAAAGGGTAATTCAAGTACAAGGAATTCGAATTTCATAACCATTTCACTATTCAAAAATGAATTTTGAAAATAATTTTGAAGTTTGAAAATTAAAATCCGATCTTCACATGTTTTAATTTGAAACGTCAATTTCGACCTATAGGACACGGACATTTGTGCAAACATTTGACAAACTCCTAGACAAAAGCCGATTAATTTAGGATTATTCGAGTCTAAATCATCGGCGCAGACGCACGTTAAATTTTAATACATATACAACATCATAGTGCATTACCACTTAATGACGTAGTAACTAACCAAGATCCATAATCCTGATCTTCCGAACACGACCAAGATCCAGTCCCGGCTCGAGTCCAAAACATAAAATCCTACCTGCCGTAGAGACCGCAGTCGTGAATATCTGTCCACCGTACATCCGAATTCCTGTCCATTCCTGTCCTACAAGACCGGTTCCCAGGCGAATTACACGACGAGAATCGTTAATCAAGATCATATCAAGATCGATTACAAGTTAGACCGTTCAGGGTTAATTTTTCCAAAATTATTAATTAAATTTGATGAATGTTAATACTCACGTACCAGTTATTAATTTGTTAACTGATTTATCTGAATAGGTAAGCGTCCATAGATATTTTTTTTAATTTTAATTTACGCCAATTAGAACTTGGTTAAATAAATAAAACAAAAATTAAGTAAATTAACGTTGATCTGTCACTGTCAAAACTTGTCGGTAAAATAGCGACCCCTTTTGATCATAGGGACAGCGCCATCTGTCGGGGTGTGGAATAGTAATACTATAAAATCCTTCTATCTAGCGAAAGGTTGTTAAAATTAGTTTGTTTGATAAGAATTTGTTTTAAAAAATAATAAAGGAAAAAGAGTTTATTTATTGATTAGTGATTTTAAATCATTTATATATTAAGAAAAAAAAAAAAACTAAAGGCAAGCAGCACGATCCCAAACCTGAGATAGAGCCGGTAGGTATTTAACCCACTTAACATTAACGTATCAAAAAAAAATATTCAAGCCCGGTTCGGGACAATACATACATATTTAAATATGTTGAGAAAACGGAAGAAACTTTTAATAAAAAGCAACCCGGTACGTGCAAATCTTTTTTTTTTGCGCGAGAAGAGCGTACGCATCCCGTCGGCGATTTTATTATACGTGTTACCAGGGACTTTTAATGGGGTTGCGTCGGCGTGAAATGCAATTTAAAGTTTATCACGGGTCGTCACTAAACTTGCACGCGATGATGGATTACGCCGCGAGCGGGAAAAATCGGCCAAAAAAGAAAACGAGCGCGCCAGAGACCGAAAGTACACGACACGTATATCGCGGTATAAAGCGAGCAAGCAGCAAGTACAATGGGATTTCTTCTTTCACTACCATCCCTTCTATTCTCCTTTTTTTACTTCTTTTATCGTCCTTACATAAAGTTTATTATGTACACTTAGGCGCACATATTGTCGGATGTGGTACACCCTGTACCTTCATTGTATATGTTATCATCGCCATTGTTGCTGCTTTCCCTAGACGCGCAGCGTATCGTTATAGTTTTTACCTTACTTTTTCCGTTTTGCTGACGTTGCACAGGCGCCTGTTAAAAAGTTAGTAGATCTTGTTTGGACAGCTTACCTGAAAAGTAAAAAGAAAGAAAAATGTTAGATACGTATGCAAAGATGAAAGTTTGGCAAAGTAGTGCAAAGGTATCTTTATATTGTGAGTTTGATGCGTTTTGTTTTTTGTGAAAATAGAAATATTCGAGATAAAACATCGGTAATACCAACATCACAACGTTTGATTACTTGTTCGTAGTTGAAATAACACTGAAAAATAGAAATGTTTCAATGAAGAGAATGACATGAGTATCGCAAAAAGACCTCTTATTTCCAATATGTGCGAATGAACGATCTATTGGCCTCGTAGAAAGAACTAGGAATAAAATACAAATATCGATTTGCTTGGAATAAGTTCACCATTGTCATGTGTTTTTAAGGACAATATTACTACTTCTTCCTGATACGTAGCACTATCGTCTGACTTACTTCTTCAATACCCAACAAAATATTAATTTTCTGATCATCACTAATCTTTGGACGCCCAGGTTTTGAAGTATCTCTAACATTACCAGTTTCTCTAAATTTAGACTCAATCTCACTCAACTGTAGTTGATGGTCTGACAGTGCGATCTGGGTAGTTGGCATGAAATACATCGCACACTTCTTGCTGATTTCTGGTCTTATCTCTACATCCAATGAGGATTAAAATTTCTATCAATTCAAATCGACCTATTGGAGGATTTTTTGTAAATGTTGAATGTTTATTTCGCTTTTGCTGAATTTATTTATTTCTATCTTTTGCATGTTTATATCCTTTTCCACTTTTGTCTTTGCCATTATGATTTTCGGCATTCTTGACTCCACCATTCTCTCCATATGTTCCGCCCATCTCAGCCTCTGCGTCTTCACCACTCCCACTATATTTGCTTCTCCACAAAGTTCACTCAGCTCTTGGTTAGTCCTTCTCGTCCATATCTCTCCCTCCCTCTTCCCTCCAAATATGTTCCTCCAAATTTTCCACTCCCATATCGCTAGCCTTGCTTGCTGCATCTTGCTTAGGGTCCAGGTCTCACAAGCATACAAAATTACTGGTCTTACTACTGTTTTATATATCTTTATCTTCAGTTTCGTTGATACACGTCTCTTCCTTAGCATCCCATTAAGTGATGCAATACATCTATTTCCTGCCAATAATCTAGCTTGAATTTCCAATTCCAACTTGGGCTTTCTCGTAAATATCGCTCCTAGGTATGTAAAATTCTTCGAACTGGTATACCTTCTCATTCTCCGTGTCTATTTTTAGATGCCCTCCTCTTCTAAATTCTTTATCAGACCATTCTATGATATGAGCTTCTAATATCGACATTTGAATAATATTAAAGTTTTTAATTTCATCCTCAAGATCCACCTATACAGGAAGGAGAAACATCTCTTGGATATATCACTATTGTAGAACGATTTCTCCAGAACCAAACTTTGTACCCAATGGAGATGATAGATTCTGTGTGTTCGTCTACATGCAGACATAGATGTCATTATAACAATATTGTTGTTGTATAATAATTTTCTTTTAAAATGCTAACGCCATATATATTGCCATGTATATTTCGTATACACACTTTGATTTACAATCTCTAACTCTATCAGATGGTGCCTTAAATACTTTAATTATTTTGCATTTACTACTAATTGATTGATTAATGAATTGATGATTTAGAAATTTATTTATATTAACACATAAGTTTCTTTTTAGTAGGTTAATTTTAGGATAATGAAATTAATCGTTCTTTTTTTCGGAGAGGGTCCTATTTTCATTAAATTTTTTTGCCAGAGAGTACTTAGCTGGATTGCTTTTTTTTGTTTTAGTTTGAAAAATAAACAAAAAAAGTTTTAGAAAAGGTAGTACATTCAAAGTACTAGAGCTACTACAGAAACTGCAAAGAAATGCTTGCTTTTCTAAAAGATATGTTACTACTACACTTGCATCTGCGATTGAGTATATTTCTGGCAACTTAAGATTCCCATTTTCTTTTCTTGATCAGGTTATATTTCTAGTTCTCTCTCTTTAGCCGTCTTTCTTCATATTTCCTTCTTCCTAATATACGCAGTTAGTGTATTACGCAACCACAGTTGTAGATCGGTGTAGTCAGGTTTACGATTGTCTTGTTTCTGTACCACTTTTTCATCTGAAAAATCCGAAGACTCATAATATCTCTGGCCTTCTATTTATCATCTCTTGATCAATACGATTCTTAAACTAGACGGGGTCAACCACACTCCTTTCATACTTCTCTACACTGGTTTTCCTTCAACTTCACTGGTCTATATTCTAAAATGCTCTCTACAATATTACTAAAACACAGCGAATTTGAAATGATAACAGATAATTTGCAAATCATATTGAAATTTATACGTTTTAAATATGTAGTATTTAGTTACTTCTCGTGCTCAAAATTGATGCGAACGAGCACTGACTGTTCAGAAGCCCCCATACTTGGGTGTTTTTTAACACAAATCTGTAACAACCATCGAAAATTATAGAACATATTCTACTAGACGGCACCACTTTTGTGGTTTTGACACAGGCGTTCAATTATACATTTTTAGCTATTTGTTAAAGTTTAATCGCTCATACCATTACCTAGACAATGCGTACAGTTTTCTTGCAATTTCTGCAAACATTGCATATACGTATTCGATTTCGTTACATCCTGTATAATTTTCTTTCTAAAATGTATATCATGATTAGTCATATTTCTTCAATTACATCTACAACACCTAACGCTCAGAAAACAAAATAAAAATAAAAGACTTATCGACTATCTGCAGTCTGCACTTGGAAAAACCACTCACAGAAAAGGCAAAGTGTTCCATGTTGCCGCATTATAGATACAGATTCCGCGGCGTGATTTATCTTAAACCGATCTTGCATGCTGCTGCCTTTACTTCGAGGTTGGCAGGATCGTGTGTTATCCGTAGAAAACAAAGCAAGTAAGCGAAACGAACGCGAACCAACTGCGAGAAAGATGGAAATAACACTCCTAGACGTTCCCCATTACAGACAGCGAACGGATCTTACTTCTTCCTACGATTCTCTCCCAGCACGTCCGTTGACCATTATCAGAAACTTAATCGACCGAAAACTCCAATTAAAATAGCGAAACCGGATCGGAAAAGAAAACGTGATGCTCATATCGTCGACCCATGCACTTCTCCGTCTTTTTCTCCTTTTTTTCCCTCTTGCCTTCGGATGCCCAAATTCGAACCTACCTCCTCCTCCTCTTGCTCCTGTTGCGGAGGAGTAGCACATGATTTCTTCTTCTTCCCATACTCCCCTTTTCGCTTCCTTTTACTTTTGACTCGATCGACTTTTTTGTTGGGTGCTCTATTTTTTTTTTTTCGTCTTTTTCTCGAGTTGGTCGCCGCGACGTAAGCATCGATTTATTTCTTATCGGTGGATTCTGCAACACGCGCTCAAGTCCAAAGTCTGCTAGATGGAAGGACTGGCGGGATTCGCCACGCGGGAATAACTTGTCCGATTTCGTTATTAAGGGCAAGAAAAGAATTATTGGAGAGAAAGATATATGTTAGGTGTGTTGGGTAGTGTAACACGTGCAATCATGAATTATTGCAGTTATGGAGAGAAGAATTTAGTTTCTAGAAAGTTAACTTATATACGACTTTAATTATTGTCAAGTTCTAGGATGTAATTGAAGTTAGCAGAAGATGGATCGACTAGGCAGCATTTAAGTGTTTAAATCGAAAAATCCAGGGCGGATACTTAGTATCTGTAGACATATTTGACTGTAATTAGACTGCTTCAAGTGAAGCTACTCATTTAGATTTTCAAAGTTCCAAATTTTAAAATTAAATTAATTAACACAATCAGAGCTTATAGTGTCAGTCGACTGAATCTGTTCATTTAACGATTAAACTCAGGTGTGATTTATGTTGAGCTACAAATTGAAATATAATACCATACCATTATTTTTCCCACAACATAATAAATAAAGCTTGAAAGAAAAAAAACATGCGGCTCCTATTACAATATATATATAAATGAACCTGTTAAGCGATTTTTTTATTGCGCGCTTCTTACAAACGAGACACATAAATTCAAAATTAATGAAGGTAATTATTATTCTTATACAAAGACCAGCTTTTCAAATGCAATCAAATTATTCCGCCATAATTCCCATTTAGGAAATACCACAGTTCAAATCTCTCCATATAAACGTGTCGTACGTATATATTTGTACATCGTATTAAAATTTATAATCCCGGGTATTTTGAGTTATAATCGTGTTAGATCCAGATTGTATAGCTTTCGCATCGTTACCGGCGCAGTAAAATATATTGCTATTATCTCTCGAATTCAATTCTCGCCGACTTGGGATTTAATAATATAGGTATACAAGCTAGTCGTTTTTTGTTTTTTCCTTTTATGATCCGATGCGAGAATTTATCGTTTTATAATTGTTACAACGATCGTTGCGAGCTTGTGAATCGTTCGTAACCGCAAGAGTACAATCGAGAAATTGATGTACTTGGTCGACATGGTGCAAAAAATAATTGATGTTAATTGAGAAATTGATTTCTTGATTCAGAACTAATGACAAACAAACTATAAAGAGGAAAAAAACTAGACCGAGGTTTAAATAAGCCGTAGCAAATTGTTTCTTTAATGAAAATAATATGGTAGTTTCGCTTAATTAGCAGCGATGAATAAAACATCATTTTCAATATTGTTTAATTTGTCCAACACAACTACATACTATTAATTAATTACAATTTTAAATTCAAAATTCTATTTAATCATAATTTGTCAATCTTTTATTCTTATTCTATTCTACGAGTATATTGAAAATAGATTAGGAATTGTTTTGTATTGCAGAACAGTCGTTCTGATTTTAATCACCACTCCTAATTTCAATCCAGTGACTTATTGTGATTAACCAATTCTATTCCAATCCAATATTGTTAGCGACTCTTAAGGTTGATTTAGGTGCCGTGGCTTTGATCTTTTGTGACGTTAGAATCGTCTTCTCTAGATGTTGGTATATTGTAATGGTCCGCTCAGTATCTTAGAGTACAATGACCAGCTGAAAGCTCTGTGAGTATTCTTAACTCTGGATTTCTAATATCAGGCAACGTAATAAGTTTATAAGTTGCTTCGTTTGAGTTTGTATGGGTGTTATTTTCCAGAGGAAGGTACTTCCGTTTATGTTCAATTTTTGGACATTCTTCCCAAGTTTTTTGGAACACCGAAGAGAGGTTCCAATCTAACGAGTTCGCCGAAACTCATATCCAGGGTAGCCTATTGTTTTTGATCAACTGCATAACATTAACTGAACATTGCTAGACCAGTTTGGACTCAGAGCTTTTACCCCTAGAAAAGTTGTATGGTATCTGAACAATTTTTATTGTTTGTGGTGGCCATTCCTATTTTCGTGAACCCATGCATTGCTGGAAGGTGCAGTATGACATGGAGCGTAAAATAAGTAGCCTCTTGTATTGATTCTAAACAACTTTTTTGGAATGGTAGTGTTCATTCTTCTAGTATGAATATATATTTTTCCGTAGGCTACAAATCTAAGAAACATTATGTGAAAATTAATGTTGATTATTATCATTTAGTTAAGCTGGTTCTTTAACCACTTCGATATAATAATTGTGCAATTTTCAGTACTATACGACTCTGAGGCTAACCCTAGTGTTAGGTACTTTAGTTGTACTATACCACGTTAGTCCAATTAGCTTCTGCCCATGCTTGGTACTTTTTATTGCATTGGTCCCTTTTTTGTATTGGTCTTAGATAAACATAGTTTTTCCTTGGCTTTTCTTCCTGCTAAACCAAGTTGTCTTGCATTTCGGACCTCTTCTAGCTTTTTTGATGTTATATTCCTAGTTTTACACACAGATGGAGCAAATCCTACAAAATATTCAAGCTTATAGTACGTAATGAACGGTGCCTAGACAAACACGACTTTTAGACACTGTCATATGGAGGTTATTATTGTATTAGTATCGTAATACTGAGGAATCAAAACAAATGTAGACGTCTGCTCCTTTCATACCTTTGATTAGACATTCTCGGAACTAAGCTCAGATCTAAAAGATCATTGAGGAGAACCATAAGGTGCATATGTTAGATATTGGTGTTCCGTTCATGAACTACATTTGCACATTTTGATCAACCACAACTCCATTACTCATGATCCGATGCGACTTCTGTAGGTTACCTAGAATCTTTATATGAGCGATTAAGCCATCTTTAAAATAGTTTTATAATCTTGATTAATGGGCTCTAAAACAGCATTTTTTTGAATGCATCATGTATTAGTAATTTTCAGGCAGGCAAGTCTTTACTACTTCCTGAGACTTGATTTGCGGCATCTTTTTATAGGTTTTTAGCCACCATAATAGAATAGCATAGGTAGTTGATTACCATTTGATATGATCAATGTAGTTTGTTTGGTTTGAGACCCAAATTGTCCCAAAATGACGTTGGCATATTCTAAAAGTCATGGCGACATTTATTCATAAGAGGGTGGTAACATTTTTAAGTAGCCAAGCAAATTACTACAACTAAAAACAATGTTGATAATGAATATTCTATAAAGAATACAAGTCGGATTTATAAAGACAAAAAAAAGTAAGCGAACATAAAATAGGGGACACATCTAACCATTATCCATCATTCACTGACAAGCACTAAACAACGATGCCTGTCTTAAGACCCCAATCTATTCGTAGATAGATCAAAATTAACAACGAAACTTCTCTTTTCAACTATCAATTTGATTGATATGCACACAAAACAAGCTCATATTCGGTCTATATACGACAAGTTCTATACAAACAGTAGCTATCACTCCCACGAACTCGAATAATCAAATGTTATGTGTACTGCTCGTACACACTACCGCGTATTCAAACTCTGTATTACCTACTCTCTGACTTTGACACTAATATTCGTATCAAATTTACATATGTATGCCTATATTTGGACCGCCTTACCGCCCTCTAGCTCACACCAATGGAGGATATCTACAACATATATCCCAGCACGTTCCACCCAGATGGATATTTTCGTTGCGAACGTTGAATTTCAACCTACAAGTCACAAACACAAATGACTCTCTCTTTCTGCGCCCATTTGAGTTTGTCGATGCGTGTAGAGAGATTATCTCTATTATAATACGAATCGTAGCATTCGTAGCATTCTCCAGAGATGCTTTCATGTATTTATATATGTATGTACACGTATTGGCGTAAAAGGAGTTCAGGAAGCTTCTTGTGTCGCAGCGTTAGATAAATGGTGACAAATGTATTTGGACATATATATTTCAGATCAAAAATACTAAATAGTTCTCCATTTACATTTTTTTTCCGATCAAAACTGTAACGAACAAACAGAAGCACTTAACATAAAGGCATACCAGCACCAAGGTGGTTCGAAAAGGAACGAGCTCTCAGTCTGTAGTAACCGTTACTACTGCCTTATCGGGTATGATTTATAGTTCGACTTTCAGTAAATATTTCACCAGCGAAGTGACGCACGAATTGAAATTCTCCGATGTAAATCACCCTTGAAAATGGTGCGCATTCAGTCGCCCGTAAAAGATGCAATAGGCAGGCAAACTGGATGCAATCCTCTTGTTTTTTTTGTCTTTTTCTTCTCGTCTGAGAAGGAAACGCGATAAATTTTCCATATCCTGAGTATTTGTTTAGATTACCGTTACTGAATTCTTGGAACGGATGTCTTCTTGTCTAGATACTACCAGTATGGTGTTTCTATTGTTGAGGTAGTTAGTTCTATCAATAAATCTATGGTTACTTCCCACTTATGTATATCCTCTAGATTGTTGCTTGCGCCCTCTTCTGTGTGATATGTATACCAATTATATTTTAGTTTTAACAGGTTGTGAAATAATTAACGCCACAAAAGGTATTCTAATGGTGTTCCAATTGGTTTTAAATTTTTATTCATCCTGCTTTTTTAAGGAACCAGATTGTCGATATCTTGATGCATTTTCCGAAGAATGGGCGTCGATTGAACATAAACCATATTCATTTTTGATTCATTGAGATAATCTGTTGATAATACATAGTTACCTGAGAATACTAAAGGTTAACTCAGACTACTGTTCACCATTTCTTGTCTACTGAACTGGTGACGAGAAAAATTGCCCAAAAATGATTACAATAGTCTTTTACAGAATCAAAGACCTAATTTTACTAAGGGGTCATTAAAAGATTTGTGCGAGGCCAAACATGAACAACTGAATTTTGCATCACGATATTGCATCATGCCACACCACAATAGACACAGTTTTTGTGAGCAAACCCATTCCTGTGGCCCCTACTAGGCTTGAATCCGTAGGAAAGTTTTTTCTCCTCGAAATTGAAAACTCTTCTACATAGATATTATTTTCAGACACTACAAAACGTTCAAACGGTTGGAACCGATTAGGTGGAAGTAATATCCAAATTCCAGCAGTGATACTTACAAGGAAACACGGGCAAGTGGTGGTGACCGATTTTAATGAAATTTGGTGGGTTTGTACACTGATGCAGTGTAAGAACAACGGTAACTTCTATAGATGCTAAATCGCCCGTTTTCGGGGGGTGGGGCGCCCTAAAGCGAACACTACCCTTCGCTATTTGCTTTAATATCTCCAAAACTATAAGACATATCAAAAAAAAAAGTTAGGACAAATATATAACTGTTTTATGAGTACTGAAAGATAGCGACAATAGTTTTAAAAAAGATTAGAGGGTGGGGGTTGTTTCTGGAAAACAAGAACTATGACAGGCAAACTGTTGTCGCTATCTTTTAGTACTCATAAATCAGTTATATATTTGTCTTAACTTTTTTTGATATGTCTTATAGTTTTGGAGATATTAAAGCAAATAGAGAAGGGTGGCGTTGGCTTTAGGCCCCTCCCCTCCCGAAAACGGGTGATTTAGCATCTATGGAAGTTACCGTTGTTCTTACACTGTATCTGTCTACAAACCCACCAAATTTCATTTAAATCGGTCACCACCACTTGCCTGTGTTTCCTTGTTAGCGAGAAAGAACGGCATTGACGAATTAAAAAGAATCAGTTTCACAGTTTAATGTACAAAGTTCGTGGTGTTTTCTAGAAATTTGTACCATCAATCTGCAATACTGGGCCAATATTTAGTCACAATTAGTTCTCAAGTTTACTGAATATTTCATTTGGAAATTTTAGGACCAGGTCCGAGAACGTTCTACATGAGTATGTCCCAATTGTCATAATATAGTTTTTCAAATTTACCATGCCAAACTTACCGGAAAAAATTTTGCACTGTGTATCTAGGCAGCCCTTCGAAGTTGCTTCCATACGTCCGATGTTTTGAGTTTTGTCAGTTGATGTATTAGAGTTATCCCTACTAAAGCCGCATGTTTGATAGCCGAAACAAGATCATGTGGTTATGATCAAAACAAGGATACATCTCGATAAAAAATTTTTTGCTAACTTTAATCGAATTGTGTATCCTTGCTTGGAAATTGCGAAATCACCCGTTGAATAATACTAGCGCCTTATAGTGTAGCCTCCTTTATTGATGAAAGAAAAGGGATTAGTAAAAAACGGTGCTAGTGAATAAAAGACAGTGCTGAAGTGTTTCCTACATCAAAAAATTCAAATAATGTAGGATAACCGTCCTACAAAGTCAAAGTATCTGTGATGTAATAAACCTAAAAGTAAGAAACTGAATAAAGTTGCCTATATTAAATCTCTCCTATTCTCCCTCTTTTATTCTCAACATCTTAGACATAATCGATTGGGCATTATTACCTCTTACGTTTAACTCTCTTGTACTACATATCTGATGTAGTAACCTTAAAACTCGCACGATGGCGCTTGTTCCACACATACGTCTGTACACTCGAGCGTTCCACAAATCGACCACTATTGACTGCACAACGTATTAGGATGTTATGGAAATGCCTCGGGTCTGCGTCTTACCCGAAAACCTTTGAACAAATATTTATGGTAAGAAGAAATGCATATTTGTTCTCCAGCTCCTCGCCGTTCAACCTCCGCCGTCTCTTCAGTCCCCATCTCCCAAGCCTTGTCACCGCTATTCGGTCGCCTGGGGCATTAATATTTCTCTTTATGTGCTTTGCATGTTAGCTACCTCTTCAAGATATATATCTATGTATGTCTTCTTCGTATTTTTATCTTGTGTTGCTGTTCTGTTCTGCACAATTTTATTTTTACTACTTGTTATACACTTGAAGCTACTACCATTGGTTGTCTTATTGCTATCGCTTTTAAAGGCAAATGTATCTGCTTGTGTATAGAGGAAGACGATATAAAGATAGTATTAGTTCGTCAGAGGACTTTTTGGCATTTTCTAAATTTTGAATTATTTTAGTATAAAAACCATGATAAAGATTAGTTCACATTGTGTCACGATTTATGCTTATCTGATAGATACCTTTGTAGTACCTTCCTTAGAAGGAATTTTTATTTAATTTTCTGAGAGCGATGTAGGAGGTATATAAAGATGTACCACCATAATTTAAGAATCAATATCTTTTCAGAAACGATTCTTTTATTTTACTCCCTGTGGATATCCAAATTGCAAAGCAATTTTCAGCCCTTTCTCAGTAAATTTACAAATAAATATCCAGGAATTCTACAGAATGTTTTTCAGGCGATAAAATGCACCGCTTTTCATATTTCAAATTAAATCCTTCATTAACGAACTTTATATCAAATTTCCCTTAATTAACTCATTTAATGTCGACGTATACAGAACCCCCAACATCAACAACCACTAGACAATCTGAGAGAAAATTACCAACGATTCTTGTATCGTATTCGTGGGTACGAAATTATGGCGATGCCCTTGTATAGAAGAAACACAATTAACTCATTAAATCAGACCCTCTTTAGGTTATCCACTTAACATTAACCTTATTCATCCGCTTGCTTCCCTTATCGAATTATTTCGGCCCGACGAAAAATACAATAACGCAATTGTAGCGCTTTTGTTTTCGAACAAAAACCGTCTGCCGCTCAGCCCTCCCGTTCCGAAAGTCGTTTTTTGCCAATTTTCTACTGTTCGAAGCCCGAAATTAGCTGAGATATCATTAATTCTAATCATGAAAGGATGCAAATTACTCAACGCCGATGTCGTCGCCCGCTTTACCTTTCAAGCTGAGCTTCTAATCTAAAAGATTCACCGCCCCTACGCAACGTCGACAATCCTTCAATTAGTCCTGATTCTTATGTAAAAAGGGAAAGGTTGCTGGAACGCAGCTACAACTCTGTGTTTCGGAAGATGGAAACGAAGTACAGTTCTACGCGAAAGTTTTCCAATGCGTTCCCTAATTTGGTAAAAAATTACTGTTTTCAAAATGCAAGGGTTGATGTCTGTAACTCCTCCCAAACATCGTCGTTTAAGTTTAGGTTGGTGGTTTCGATTGCTTATCGACGTATTGGATAGATGGAGTGCGTAATATTACTTGACACGTCTCTGTATTTGCAATTATCTAAAGAAACTTTTTTTGGCACAAAAATTTTGAACGAATGTGTAAAAAGTCCTTTTTATTCGTACAAACAACGATTGTGTTCCTTTCTCTCACCAGGTTCAGAATTGACGACGCCCTTTTCTACTCAATAACATCAAAGAAATTAGTTCGAGTTTTTCCAGAGTAATTGGCTCGAGAAGGGGCCCTTCCGTGTCCTGAATTCAAAAATCAGATCTCTTCACTACCCAAAACCCCCTACCCTTCCTAGCCCATCACCTTATTCCTTCATCCTCTCGGCTCACTATTACTTCTTAAAATTAAGACTTATGGCCTGAAGCGCTATTGCGCGAGTAGCATCGCGGAATGGCAATTAGACGCCCACTACGTTGTCGACGTCTAGAGCGTCTCTCGATGCGGGTGAAACGCTGCCATTGGACGACGAGGCAACAGCTAGGCGCCAACTCGATTTAACGCGTATTTATACTAATGGATGAAATGTGGAAGAATTTTTAATTTGGTCGGGCGCACTGGGTTCCTGATTTATGGCTCGCCTTAATTAATTGTGTCAGGTGCGTCGGTTACGATGAGACGGCAAGCGGTCCGCGATACTGTGCAACTGATGAAAAGCGGTGGCCCGAAAATGCAATAACATTTCGAGGATCATTAGTGTTAAGTGTTGGATGGATTAGAATAGGTTTTCCGGCATTAAAGAAAGTTGATTTTTACTGAGATGGTATTAAATTGATCTTAAAAATTCGATGCTACGTACATACAATTGAATACTTCTAACGTTTTCCGTAAATCACCAATTTTCGTCAAGTACCTCGTCTAAAAATTTAAAGCTTCAAGTGACCAATTAAGCTAAAAGGGACAGCTTTTTAGTACAGCTTGTCTGTTCTACACTATTTCTCTGTCAATTTGCATCTTGTTCCTTCTACATCGCTCGATTATTCTCTTTAATTGCCGGAGAACCAGCTCGGGAGGCATTCCATAGCAACGTTTTCTTCGCAAAAACTCGACGTCAATCAACAGAAACATTAAAGGAATTTTGCCGGCTATGTCCGTGAACACAACCAGTCGGCTTATCGCTACAGCTTGTAATACCAGTTTTATGTTCGGCATCACACTATTGCGCTTTATTTGATTTAAAGCTAATCATGGTTATCTTTTATGAGTAAAACTATAGAAGCGTACATATCAGAGCTAGCTAAATTTTGAGCTTTAGATTCAGATAGTTTAATTGAAATAATTATCGGGATCTTATTATTTCACGAATATTCGAGCAATTTGTGGAGGACTACAGATAATTGCTAATGATGCTGATAAATGCTCATATTTATAACATATGGTCGGCCAGTATTCAAGAAACCCTACCTGAAATTATGATGAAAAAATCTGATTGTAATTATGCGACGGCCGGGTGGTCGAATAACTCTCGCTGAGGTCATTCTTCTGTTAAAACTGTGTTCGAATCTCATTTGTGGTGGTCACAATAATCTGAAATAATTTCATAGGCTGTGTTTGTTACCGCAGCTTATTAACAAGCTGTTCAATACGTACGTTTGGGGGTTGGGAAGGAAGTAAAATGCTACCTATCCGCAATGAAGGTTATTCTCCTTGATATGTAATGTAGATTTTTGTTTTGCCAAAGATAGCGGTACACCATTTGAATTGAATTTTTGGCGAATAATCAAGATGTAACTACAAACTGCTTGAAATTTGCCTAATTTTAGAATAAAGGGGAAAGTCTAAACTAATCAACAAAATGGTGACATAGATTTTGTTCAACAAAACCCTATCGATTTCTTGCTGCCACTTATGTGTCTATTGTTTGATTATTTGAAATACTACAAGAGATGCAAGCTGGAAGTAGGTGTCATTTTAAAGATTATGAATAGGCCTTTTACTTGATATGACTAGTATGACACCATTTTGAATGTTTTCCAAATTCACTATTTCTCAAAATCCTTAATTTTGAGTTTTTAGCCAAAGGGTGCAAGATTCCCTTTGACTGAAAACTCGACATTAAGAATCCAAGACGGCAAGAATGATTGTAAGAACCATTTACAAACTTTCCAAGTTCAGGTAGAAATCTGAAAGGTTTGGAATCTCAAAAAATGCCAAATATGCCTGCTTTCCAAAGCATACAAACATTGCTTATAAAAAATTGTGTAACTTCCAACCCTTCCTTGAGTTGGGATTTTAAGGAAACCTCATTGACAAGCTTGAAGAAGAAAAGAGTAATCAGAAATATTTAACCAACTGTTGTGGTGTATTACAAGGAAATTAATGAACTAAAACATAAAGATTCTGTTGTCATCTCAGAATGTATGAAACATGATACAATACTGGTTCTTATGGCTTCTAATCGAAATTCCTTGCTTCCAAACATGAAAAAATATTTTGGTTTTCCAATAGTGCGGCACGATAATCTGTGCAAAACCAAAACTCTGCAGGAGGGTGGCACTGCAGGTGATAGAGGAATTTGTGGTTGAAGAATGTTGAAGGCACGGCTTCGGGACTAGCTCACTGAAAGCCCTCTCTGAAATTAAATCATGACACCTCGCCACCTGTTGTAGTATGGAAAACCAAGCAGCCTTACAATAACTTTTTAAATTTGAATGACTGATCTTGTGGTACGCATCTTTGGCAGTGTCTAGTCGATGGAATGTATTCTCTCAACCAATAAGCTAAATCATTCCACGAAACTTCATTCTTTGCAAACTAGATGCTGAGGAATTTTTGACAAATTGTAAATTGAAAAAGAAAATATCTGAGGACATCTTGTGTGAAGATATAAATGTGCGAAGAATAAAGCCTTTTCAAGTCAAAATGTGATCCAAAATTGATTTTTCAGTTAGGATATGTTTACACTTAATTAGATAATTGCAATTAATACTCTACAAAATTGCAAACCTACGCTAACTGTTACTATGATTTCATTGTACCTCAATATAAACAGTATGCATATTCAACAGTTCTAACTACATTTTATCGAATTGGCGTTATGTGTCTACTGGTGTTTATGTATGTGTTACGACCTATAGGTTGTATTCATATAATTATAGAATGCTGTTGGCTATTTACTAGTGAAAACGTTCCCAGAACGTTATTCATCTACTGCGCGTTTCTATGTACCCATCAAGTGAACGAGTTCTACGGATGCTGTTGCATTATTGCCGTAGCCCTTTCATTAATAATATGCGGTCTTTCCATTCATCTGTTGTTCTCAACTGACCAGGTGTATAGTTGTAATACGGAGAAGTGATTGTATTACGGTTACAGTTATTCAGTAAAATGAACATGAAGTTAAAGAATAGATAAATGAATAGACGAAACGACATAATGAATATGCAATGTTTCTTTAATATGTTAACTAATAGCGAAATTATAGGCGCTAGTGTGGCTCAAATATATATAAATTTATCCACTTAAATTTTAGCTTCCAACGAAACACAATAGAAATACAAACTGCGCAGGAAAAGAAATATATTCTCTTCCATCCTTAAAAATATCCATAATACTCCGATATAATAGGCATACATTTAGATGATACGATTTTATATTCTTTCCTTTTATGCATGAAGCAACTTTCTTGGTTGCCACAACCCCCAGCACCACCGAAACATTAATCAAACTGGGGAAACGCGTACGTTTCTGAATAGCTATAATGTAAACAAGGCGTCTATTTGACGATTCTTGGCGTAAAACCCGCGTCGTCGATCCGTCAGTGTCAGAGCCGCGGGGGTAATCTGGTATTTTCGCGTCGATAACCTTCGTTCACTTCTTTAACACTTCTTCTTGGAATATTGGCGTCTTTAAGGGTTGTGATATTACTTTCTCCTTCGTAGAATTGATGGCAATTAATAACGAAAAGATCTCTATATTTATTTAAATCAAATATGCTGCATTATTATCGACAATATTTTGCCACTTATTGAACAGAACCGTGATGCCATCTGTGAACAACCTCTGTGGTTTTGGGTTGACTAAATCAAGATTCGTTTGAAACCCGATTATGTAATTCCATTGAGAGAGTTCTGTAAAGGTCGGAACCATACGATAGTTAGAAGGTGCTGTCTCTGGACTATTAATTAAGCTCTTCTGATTTTTTATGGGCCATCAAAGAAGTGTGTGTGGTCGGGTGTTGTCATGATGGAAGACAACGCTTTCCTATTATTCAATTTGGGTCGTTTTCTTTCAATTGTATGGGGTAATATCGCTACTTGTCCAGAGTAGAGTTGGGAATCATTTATCTGACCAACTGCAAGTAGCTCAGGGTGGAGGATCCATTATTCCTTCTGACCTTGTCTAGAAACATTTAGATCAGAAGTTTCACCAATAACTTGGTAATAAATAATTTTGGGATCATTTTCATCTTTAAACACGCATCACTAGTTCAATTTGATCTAATGCAATTAATATAAACGACACCCACGTGGCAATTTATTAAATCAATAAAATTAAACTGAGCTATGAAATAGACAACAGATATGTCGCACCATAATAAAAAGCGAACGCAAAAGGCGAAGGTCACCGCTGATTTACTTCCGCATCCTTGCCTCTGTGAGGCGGCTCATGGGCAAAAAGGCTGGGTGGTGTAATGCAATAGCTTGTAAGTTTTAATTTGCCGGTTCGTTAACGTATACTCTCTTCACGGAGGATATATCTCGCGCACGCAGGAGAGAACCACCTCACTTGCTCGAGAGTAGGTAACGTAATTGATTGGCTATCCATCATCTAGTCGAATGCCGAAGAGATAATTTAAAGCTTGACGATCCGTGTATTTTCTCTTGCGTTCCTCCTTCGGCCTTTCGGGGGTTAAATCCGCTCAACGGTTACGCTAAGGGTGAATTGCGTGCAGGCCGGGACACAGGGATTTCGGTCTGTGGAACGCGTTCGATGGATCTTTGAGGCGATTTGAGCTGTCGTTCGAGCAGAAGCTTATCCGAAACCTTAGCCGTTTAATCTTGTTAAAGCCAACAAACGCGGCCCCGCCAACCTGAGAAGAGAGGAGGTCAAGGGTCGACAAATCGTAATTAAACTTTCCAGGAAATATTTAAATAGTTTGATGGGTATAGGAAACATTTCAAATTTGCAAATTTCTAAGATAATTTCATTTTATACTTAGAGGGCTTATGTTTTTGTTTGTTTTTTCTTATTACGAATCCATTATACAGCTTTTGTATGCTAATTTACATAGATAGTATCACCCTCTCTTTTAAAAAGCGTTTTTATAAAGATGTAAAATTACGAATTTAGTAATTAATATCTTGTCATAAATCAATATTACCTGCAGTCCATTTCCTAGCGAATCCTATCGATAATATTAACTCGAATCCTGGCTTAAACTTTGTAATCTCCTATTTTTGATATCGGTTAAACTTTTGGCCTGAGATACCAAATAAGTTTACGCAACATCAAAGAGGTTCCGTTTTCTCCGTGGTCTTTTTTTATTAATTTTCGAGCATCGTCAGCCGGCGCTAGACGCTATCCTAACTATTCCACTACTTCAAGTTTAAATTTCTAATAACGTAAATCCACCGTGAAAGATAAATCCTTGCACAATTTTGTTTGCGTTTGTTTGCGAGCACTGCTTTCATGAAATGTTTTAAAGACCAACCTGGAACTACTGGCGAAGTCCTGACATTTGTCACTGTATTTTATATAGCGAGCGTAAGCTTTTAATATCAAGAGATAAACTCACGTCAATGAAAGAATGATTTGTGCTTGATCAAAAACTAATTACTCTTTCCAAAGTTCGCAGGTCATTGATCTGCCATTCTAATTTTAGAAATGTATAAGGAAGGAATCAAGCAATTAAATATAATGCGGTAGTAAATTGATTTAAATAAGTGAGATATTTCGATACTCTTATTACGTTATTCACTTAATATGTCTGACCACCTGCGCTCTTTTAAAACGTAATAATGATTCTTAGGTTATGTGGTATGCGGATTTCCAACAGTGTTTATGAAATCCTGCCAAAATATATTTCTGGGAAATGTTGAGAAAGGAATTTGCGATCAATTATCACAAATTACTATATAAATATATATACAAGTTGAATTAAATTTAAAATAAAGGTTCTTCGTGTGGCATTTATACAATATCAATTTCTGGTTATATACAAGCTGTTTATAAATTGGCCGTACTAATTACACGTGGCGATGATCTTTGCTAAATTCAGCATAAAATATCTTAGTACTAAAATGTTGTACCGCTGCACGAGATTCCCGATGTTCAGACTTTCTTTAAATAAACGCTAGCTTATTATTCGAGGTGCATATGTTGGCAGAAAAAGCAATTTAAAATATATATTTTTATTATGATTGTTTCGTTAACGTATTCTTGTTGGCTCCAAAGTTTGTTTTTAAGATTCTTTCAATAATTTATTTTGACGAAAAGCACATCTGACAACGCTGTAAAGGAATCGGTAGCTACAAAACAAGTGAAACTCCATATTATTTTCATGGATAGAATTTTTATTTTAAAGTTGTTCAAAGTAATCGCCATTTATAACATTCTCTCCTTCCATAGATTAAAAGCATTCACGGGATCTCTTCTTCTGACTTTCCTTCTCAAATGTCTTTTGACCTCAAAAAATATCCAGAAGTCACTCATCGCCAAATCCGATGAGTAAGGAGGATGTTCTATAATTTTGATTTTGTTTTCCGCTAAATACTGAACAGTTGCCTTTGCTGTATGGCACGACTCGTTATCGTGATGTAACATAATTTTCCTTTCTTGGCACTTTACTGAACACAGTAGGCAAACAATTTTCAACGTACCATTTAGCGGTAACTGTCTTCTGATCTTCGAATTTAATTGCGGCTACCAAACTCATACTTCTACAAAATACTGCGTACATAACTTATTTCATTGCTCACCCTGATAGGGGTTGCCTCATCTTCATGTATCCAGATTCGGCTTTCTTGGCGAGTGGAAACATCAAAAAACGGTATTTATTTTAGAAATAATTTGATGGCCTGCAGCATTCAACATATCTAAAGATTTTGGCTAATTCCAACACGTTCCGCTTTTTGTAAATCTGTCAGATGATGGGATACAACCTTTTTCAAATGGAAATGTTCGTGCAATATTAATCTCGCTTGCGAGGATCCAATCTTCAGATTGGAGTCTATCGTTGTATATGTAATGCGATTGTTCTCTTCCACTATCTTCTTCACCGCAACAATGTTTTCGGGGTTAACAGCAATTAAAGCAGGACCAGCTCTTTTTCTGTGTACCACCGACTTGGAACCTCGTTCAAATTCTTTATACCATCTATAAATAGTAGCCAATGATGGCACGAGATCCTGGGGTGGGAGAATCCTTCATCTTCACTATAAATTAATAGTTCTAAAACCGACAAAGAGACAGATGCAGAGGTATTTGGGCGAAGATCCAAATGCTTCGAGCCAATGGGAATATACATCAGAGCCTTCTAAGAGGAGATCAATGCTATTGGAAGATGTGCTCAACTGAACAGCTTGCAATTTTCTAACATCATCTGGTCGAAATTAGTCAAACTCAAAGGCAGAGGAAGCATGTTCAGTTTCTGTTAGAATCTTTTCGTTTTTTTTTAATTTTTTTATGTGTGGTGGGCGCTTAGTTGCAGAGACTCCGTAAGCTGTATCGCTTGTCTGGCTATCACTGCAACGCTCGCGGTGTAGTTTATGTGTGTAAGTTGTGTTCAATGGCTTTGTGACAGCACCATATCGCCTTTTATGATGCCGCGCTGTTAATCACTTTGCTCCCAACAGCGAATGGCAAGTCGATCCGGGAGTAAACTCTGAAAAAATGTCACCGTCCCTCCAGAGAATTGAACCCCGGCACAACGATAGTCAGCCGCCTAACCATTGCGGCCATCGACCCGTTAATTATTATTTATTAATTTTATTCATAATATTGCCTTACTGTCTAGGGAATCCAATGATAACATTATAAAAAGTTAGAATCCCATCTCGCGATTTAGTGAAGCATATTTTTCTTATTATTATTCTACGTATCCTGAACATTTAAAATAGTCCTTTTACAAATATTCTCCGTCTTGCTTTGGGTTTGTTTGTCCTGTAGGTTGTTTTTATATTTCCATCGTCTCATAATCTAGGAAGTTAGATTAACTGGAGCGTTAAACCTTAACTAGGTACAAACAAAAATACACGATTTTCTCTGAAGTAAAACTATAACACAGTATTATAAGACGATACCGGACAGTATTTAACGGTCAACAACAATTCAAACAAATTACGATAGCAATACCAATTAGCCTGCTTCTAGTTGGAGAATCAGCGTTGCACAAACGCTTTACTACCCAGCACGACAATGGAGTTAATTCACAAACGAAGGACTCTTGCACACACAGAAAGAAATCCAATTAAACGACGAACTAAGGGCAAAAAGACGGTGAAGCAATGTTAGCGATGGACATGACGGTGGTAGCAACGCTGTGCAACGGTTGAAAGCGGAGCTAGTAGGGGGGAAGAGGCCCCCGGGTTCTGGTCTGTGTGGACTCCCTCTTCGCTATTCTGTCTGATGGGAATACAAATGTGGTGCGGCACAGTGCGGCTGGAGCGTGTTCGGACCTCCAATTGATTGACAGCTTGAATGAACGGACATGAATCCGCAGGGATTTTATAGAAGTCCAGAAAACGACAGATATCAGTCGTGGATGGAAGCTTCTACTGCACCTCTAGCTTTTATAGGTGGTAGAGTATCAAACGGGGTTGAATATCCGTCCCGTAGCAGTGTAAATCCTCTTCTGTGATAAGTGAGTATTAGAGCTTCTATGGGGAATTAAATTTGAAATTGTAACGGCAGTAGTACTGAAATCGCTTAAGATAATTGCTATAAATCATTTAATTTAGTAGATATGCGATCCTTCTCGTCCCTGTCAATTACATTATGTTATATTTAAATAAAGTAAAATAATAAAAGTTTTTTTTTCCTCTTCTCTATCGCTAATTCAAATATGGCGTTGAACCCCAAGCGGGTCAGGCTCGTATTTTATTACAACTCGCATAGTTTGTGCATAAATAGTCTTGCAATAAAAACGAAAGCGATAACAATTACGTGAGACCAGGAGATCGGGCGAAAACAAACAAGTTTTATAGTCGTAATAAAAATCATAACACAGCTTTTGCATTTTGCCGTGTTTATGAGTAGGCGATATCAAAAAATAAACTGAATGCTTCCGCATCATTTATTTTTATTGGCTGGAAAGGAAAATTGTATCTCTGATCGTTTTATTTTTCGTAAATCGGAAACTACGCTGCTGTTACAGCATTTTTTTCTTAGCTTAGTAAAGGTATCGTAGAGGGGAGACATAATATAAATATTATCATTAATTTCAATAAAATATCAATTTACTTTTGATAAGAACTCCTTTCCGCTTCATTGCTACAATCCAATCTCCAAATAAATAGTAATTAAGCTTATTTACGTTTTACAGAAATAAACTGACTTTCCTCTTTTCAGAATTAATTTACCACCATTTTAGTCTTTATTACGGATTCCGAAATCGATTTTTCAAACGCTAACCGCGAAGTCCTATTTCCTCCACCGCTTGGTAATATATACCCATCCTGTTTTATCGCCTTCGTTTCGGTATCGCTTTTGTTTTTTTTCCTTCTTCACTTACTTACATTTCTTCACCTTCCTCACGCATCTTTGTCTCGGTATCTTACTCAGGTCCGGTCATAAATTCGCATTAACGCCCTCTACTGGCAAGCAAGGGTAACCACCCTCTTTCCCCCGTCCAGTTACCTAACCCATAAGTTCGCGCTCTGAAACGGGGGAATCCCAGCCGAAGTGCTTCAAGGTAAACAGCAGCGGTGAACTTAGTTGTTGCCCACCTGGCCTTCCTATTTTATCCCTCTTTGACCCCTTTCGACCTGACCTAAGCGGAAAGACGGTCTCGTGTGATTTCTGTAGCGTACCAATCTATCTCTTTCCTTGTCGCTATAAGGGTAGTTGCCTCTATCGTGCTTTTCATTTCGTTAATTTCCGGCAGTAGTTTACCAACGTCACATAGAAAAGTCGTAGAAAAATGGACGGGAAAAGGGCGCAATTGTCGGATAATATTTCCGTAGTAGATGGATCAAGTTAATACAGATTTGATTGCATGGTGGATATTGAATAGATGTAATAAAGAATTGATTAAATTTCAAGACGTTTATATTCTCGTTTTTAAAGGTTGTGCTTGACTCAACACGTCCTACATATATTCTTCACTGATCCTAACAATAACCTCCCCTTAACGGAAATGTATTCATGGCGCTTTTTCCTTGAATATAATACACTAAATCAAGATTAGCTTTCTTTCGCCAATAAATTTCCGACATTATGATTGGTCCTCTGAGAGATTTCTGGAGATAGTTTCATAAAAGCTACAGATAATGCCGGAGAAACCATAAATTCAGCCAGAAACCGAAAACAAGAAAATGTAAAAGGGGAGAAACATAAATATATCAGCGGTAGGGAGTTGGTTGGAATTAGTTTTCAGCGAGGTTAGGCGAGGCGAGACGACGCAAAAACTCTTAAATAACGAACATCACGAAGAACTGCGTTGACTCTATACTGGTTATGTATGGGATAGAAGGAAAAGCGTTGCTTTTCGGATCGATGAAAATGGCATGCCGACTAACGATGGTGTAACATAATATAGGGCCAGAAGACGTCGTCTGATGGCGTCTAGACTTGTGGACGCCGAGGCGTAGCCTGGCCCAAAACCTAAGGAAATATTTTGTGCTAGTAGGTCATAGTTTCCGCACCTTCGCAATATATAACGAAATTACTTTTACATTTTCGAAATTTATCGCTTCGGTTTTATATTTTTTTAATTTTCAACGTTACCATTAATATGGTGCTCACTGATATTTACCTTCCCTTCCCTACGGCAACATCTGCAGTTTGATCGATAAGCGTTTAGACAGCGTTGACATTTTATAAATTGATTACTACCACGGACGATAGCCCCCTCTGTTATTTAGCAACGGAAGATTATTAATATTGCTAAAAATAGCCGTCGGTATCGTTGATGAGCGTTGCAATTTATGTCGAAAGGGTTTGGTAGATCGTATCGCTGTTTAAACTTGTTACGGAAGTATGTTGGGTGATTTGATTTTTATAGCTACAAAAATAATATTTTTGTTATTGTAAAATAAATGATTAAATTGGTAGATTTAATAGATTAAATATTATATAGACTGTTTAAAAATTACGAATAATGAAGCAGATGGAGAAAATACATCTAGCTTAGAAGAATATAATCATAATAAGTAAAAGATGGCTTGAAACTAGGTAGTCCGATCAGTGCTGCACTGTTCATAATAACTTAACATTAAAATCAAGAAAGTGGAAGTTGGAATGCTTAAAACTGTAGATTTTAAACTTAACAAAATGCAGAATTAGATGATGTAAGACTGCTGCTAACATCGAGAAAAGAATTAATGGATATGCAAATGGCCGACACGGTTGTCTAACCTAACAGGCTTGGACCATGTCCACAGGTTTTAAATCTTATTCCATACCATTGTTTTTGTTATATTGCGGTCTTTATGCAGTCTAAACTTCTCTGGGACAGGTACTGTATGTTGCTCAGAAAAAAAAACTATGCGTAGGTTGGCACCGTCATCAAAATCGTTAAAATTAAAGAAAAATGAAGTCCTAACAACATAATTATAACCGTGATTTGATTTTTATTGTTCTTGAAACCAATGACATAGGTTGAAACAAAATGCCCCAGACTCGAACAGATCTACTCGCAATCTTTGCAAATGTATTAACCGTAGCTATGGTCAACACATTCCAATTGATCTGTAGATACGGCATTTATTCGACAAGCTTCTCTAGCAAGTCTTTTCGACGCTGCATGCAATAATCGCTCTAATTAGATGGTGATTGCATTCGTGCTCAACCACCAATGGATAAATTCCATTAACTCTGAAGCCGGCCAGGAAATGCATCAATTTCTGGCGCAGGAGTGCGATCCAAAGGCGTTGTCAATTTTTTTAATATTTTGAATATCAATGCCTTGGTCAACTTAATAAAAGGTTTTCAATGGATCATAAACGGAGACGTTGAGCGACTGCAATACACCGGAGACGAGATCTTTTGACGAGAAGTGTGTTATAAATTTTGCAAATCTCATGCACATCAACTGGACACACTCCATGAAGTGAGATTGCATCTTTTTAATTTTAATTGCACCTTAGAAATTTTTAATTGACCTCCAAAACGGAGGAATTGAGTTACCAGCAGTATTGACAGCTATCGCCATGTTGATCAATTCTAAACCAACTGCAAAGTGATCATTAATTAAGTCATAGGGAAATAGTAGCTAGAACGAAGATGTTACCATCACGCAAGCTGCCATAATGATATTGCAAGTATCAGATAATAGGCAGTTCAGAAATGTAGCCAATGGCCTGGAAACACACATCTGAAAAAATAGATATCCTGCAATTATTAAAATCCGAATCGATATTATAACGGTCATCAATTTATACCTGAAATTGTTATCGATATGCAAATTTTTTTGACGTTTTGATTTGTAGAGGGTACCGTTGGCTGAGCCCAGATGCTCTCTAAATCCAAACCAGTCGAAGTAGGCTACGCAAAAGTTTTCACGATATGGTTTACCGCTGATAGTTTCTGCACTGTCCGTTAGTTTTCCAAAATTTCTTCGACAACAATATGTTGTGGCAAGTATTGGCCACCTTTAAATCATACAAAGGCTTCTCTAAATATAACAATTTTGGTTAAGTTCAGGATAATAGGAGAATATTTCTGTCGTGAATCCTGCAAAACTCAATAAAAAGTGTATAAAAGTATATTCGTGAAACCATAACAAGTTTAAAATAATTCAATACGAGTAGCTAAACACTGTGTCACCATTTATTGTCTACATCATTAACCATAGGATGTATTAATTCGATAAAAGCAGTTAAATTTATGACCATTTTCTTACCTGCGGCTATCAATCATATTTCCGATATTTTACTATAACATTGGCATTTAAACCAATTGAAAAGAAACTGCTTCGATAAGCCCATTAATGTCTACACTTATAGCTATAACCATCGTTTTTGTCACATTTTACCGTCCCATAAAACGTATAATGCCCTTCTTTTTGCGTTGTATGCGATGTGTGTCGTAGATGTTAGGGATGTCATTAACGTTCGAAAAAGAAGCAGAGTGGAGATAATTCTCTTCTGCTTGCTGTCAACTCTGAAACGATTTTCTTAGACACAATTTCTCTCTATATAATGATTCTACCAGCACCGACTTATACGCGACGGATGTTACCTTGGCTGTTGCCTACCACCCTCTTCCCGGAATATGAATAGTGTAGCAGGAATCAAATTGCATTATTCTCGGTATCGGGGTATCCTAAGAGGATGTGTTGTGGCGTCGTTTCCAATTTTATCCCCGTCTTTTGTGCAGCGCGGAACATTGAAAGTGCTTCCGTATTTCGAACGTGGCCTCCACATACACACAGATAGACTGCATCGTTTCTTCAACTTTTTTTCTGTCCTTTCTTTTCATTCTTCGTTTTCTGTTCCAGCTCGCGCTTCCTGTCTCTTTTTTCGCTTCGAGTTGTTTTCCTTTTTGCTTCAGTTGAAAGTCAGATATAAGAGATCAATACTATCGGAACTTCGTCGGAACGACGTGTGCTGTCCGTGGAATGTAAATTCGTTTGAATTCCGCTCGTTCTGGGTAATATTAAAGGAAGTAGAATGCATGTTGTCTGCCACTATAGTCGAAGTTCTCTAAGAAATTTGCCGACCACTGGAGAATTGTATATGAAATCTATACTAAGCCTTTAAGAATTTAATCATGATCTATAGCAGGATTCGTCTAACTATACCCATAGAAACTATTTTGTAGACGAATTAGTTTTAAGACTGCAGAACATTGGATACCATTTGTGAATTTTATCTGGTCTACGATATAATGCGTTACACAAAATCATTTTCAATTCCAATTGATTCTGGACAAGACCAGATTTAGCTTCTTAGTTGGTCTGCACCAATATCAAAACAGAATGGTAATTTTCCTACTTCAATTTTGGGTTTTTTACTGTCAATAGTATCCGGTTACTATCAAACCACTGTCGCAAAGCAGTTCTTATATGCATGCAGGTAGAAACTGTTAGTAACTACAATAGTTCGGCTGCCAACAATGGAACTAAAAATCAGTTCGCTATAAAATATTACGCCGAAGTAGATCAGCAGCAGGAAGATGACTTCGTATTTTAAGATGTGCTAACGGAAAATTTGTTAACAGCTTGGAAGGTCTGAAATCACTCCTTCAAATTGCGAAACGAAAGACATGATATCTATGCCTCCAAATCATATGTATTATATATAAAGATGTACACCAATTCCAATAAGAGTTTTAGATGGGGTGCCCGAAACCTCGAATATTTCAGATTCCGGATTTAATTAATTAATAAAGAAACCCAAAAGTTATCGCGAACTATGACGTTATAATGACAAGCTGACTCAAACTATTGAGTCAGCTTCTCAGATACGCTCAGATACTGGGGTATGTTATAGGCAGATATTTTCTTTACTAAATTCTTTTTGGTCTTACAATACAAAATCATCTTTGGTCATAGTTCACCAATTTTCTATTTCAGCGAAAGAGTTTGTGCCCAAAAACTTGACGAAAATGTCACGACTCATATGACAGACTGACTGACTGCTGGATTATTGTGTGATTCAATAATAATTTTTCCTTGTAAATTAATGCACAAAGTTGAAAACAGATCATTTTGACGGCTTTCTGCTTTATAACATCTTCTAGAGTTCGCCTATGGTGGGGTCACTTTTAAAATAATAAATTTCACACGTTTTCGTTTAGTAGATCTTCATCGTGCCTCTATGTCCTTGCATCTTTTGGAAGCTTTTTACCTTTTGCAGGAATATTGGGAAATTATTGCAATTAGCTCTTTAGATCTCTCGCAACTTTTGAACTAAATTCAGGTAGTGAATCATCAAAGTTGTTATCATTAGCAAATGTAAAAGCTAAATAACAAGAGTTCTCTAGACAAGAGGAGGTGAAACACTTCATTCGGTCGGTTACATCAGTTTACCCATCTAGATAAAAAGAGTAGCTACCTATTTTATTATTATTATTATTATTTTATTATTAATGAATCTGTGCAGTTTTGCGATGTAGGTGTTTTCAAGTAGGCTCCACATTCTGCTTTCAAAAGCTAGCATGAGTTATCTCCTCTTATTCTTCACCAGCCAAAAGCAGGCAACTGATGAACTGAAATTAATCAGCGATGCTGACATTATTAAGATTCTGGAAATGTCTTATTATTTGGTTCATGTATTCATTCAGTCCCACTAGAGCTAAGTACTCTGTCTAATAGCTACATATCAGAAGTAGTTTTGATATAGTCTTCGATAATATCTATCAGCATTTACTTAACAAAATCCCTTTTATTACAGCTCTTATCGTAATATTTTTTCAACGCCTCCGGCTTATTGACTCCACATCTACTTCCGTTGTTGTACTTGTACACGAACGCCTTCGAACTTAACTAAAAGACTGTAGAGGAGGAACACTCTCAACTTGCCCGCGAAACCTGAGAACCAACATTTGTTCACATCATCATTCTAGGGGCAAGCTTCGGGGCTTCGTATTTTATTTACAACGTCGGTTCGAACTACCTCGAAGGTCTTTGTCTTCCGATACTTTAACTACCTACCATTGGATCGTATTGATTTTGTGTTTGTGAACCCCACCTTCTACAAGGGAGTTCTCCGTTTATTTGTCATAACCCAGCTGTTTGCTATTATCTGATCGATGTGTTTATGTATGCCCATGGGAAAGAAAGGGTAAATTATCGTTTCCAATTAAACATTCATAAGGTATTGATTATATTTGCTTAGTCGGGATCAGATTTATTCCGAATAAAATTTTATCTAAAACATTTTCATCTAAATAAATACAGTTGTTGACATTTTATAATATTAACTTCTTTACCCGTATAAATAAGCTCGTTATACAAGTACGCGACAACTCTCTATATCAAAAATAAAATGTGATATTCCTAAAACGAGATGTTCTTCCTACAGCAACATTTTAAACTGAATAAGGATACAAGTTTGCTAAGGTACGAAGGACAAAGACGTAAACAGTTCTTTTTCTAGCCCCGGAAGCAATTTTGAAGTTTCGCATAATGTGAAATCATCGGGTTAGAGTTATCGCAGCGCGAAATATAAATAACAAATATTGTTCCGGAGCGCAGAATTTCTCGCAGGGCGGAATATTATATGAGACGAGAGTTATATTGCGACAGGTTCGAGTTCATAAACTTCTAAAATAAAACATCCTTAAACCTCTAAAATTGTTGCTCCGAGCGTCGTAAGAGATCCAGGTGAGCAAGAGAATCAGAGAGATGTACGGGACTGTTTTCTTTTTTCTTCAAGAGGATTCAAGAGAGACGGATATTTTTGCTACTGAATAAAATTACGTCAATGGATGTCTTGTGGTGACATGGCATTTGTACGCAAGCAAATGGGGAAATTATTTATTGAGAAGTACTTAAAATAAAACTGCAATTGTTTAATAATAGTTTTTTTTTAAGACGAGTTGATTTGGACTAAACTTCTTGGACAACAATTAGACTGCTAGAGACAGTTAACTGTAATTTTGGATACGGTAACAGTGAAACAGTTACTGTTAAGCAAAACCAGAAAGATACACACAAACAAAAATTCCTTCACACACATAAATTTAATTTCTTATCTTTTTGACCAAGCCAGTGACATGACATTCAATTTATTTTCGGAATCTGAGACTGAGACACGTAAGAAAACGATCGGCAACATGAAAGATAGACGATATGTTAATTCGTATGATACGAAGAATATCACAATCTTTCGCGTGCTAAAACGCCATTAAATCGTAAAGAAGCATCGCAAGTAGAAGAGAAAAAATAAGTGTTGTATTGCCCGGTTGATGTATTTAACCATAATCTAGTTTCCATTGCATACAAAATAAGGAACGTCAGCAAATAAGTAAATGAAATCCTCACCTGAACGGTACCCCTCTCATTTCTTTATCCATTCTACGCTCTCTTTACTTCCCTCCTGCATTTCTCCCTTGAGTGCTGTCTCCCAACCTTTCCCGCAACCCCACCGTATTACGATATCATTAGACCTGGCGGACTACCGAATGTATTTGCATTCATGCATATGAAACAGGCTCGAAACGTTTGGTATATGAGTGGAGAAATAGGTAGATACTAAGGTGGTGATGGTGTTTTGGGTAAGGTGGGAGAAGAATACGCTCGCGAAGGAGTATATTCAAGAGCAGGTCATAAGTCCAGAGAAGCGAGAGGCGAAGAAACGAGAGGGAATATCATTGTTACAAGATTCAATTAGGGCGAAACTAATTGGACCGTAGAGGCTGATGCCGCACCGTCGGTTGCCGCAGCTTGCAGAAATAATTTGAATATAAGCAATATTTAATGCGAGGATATTTGCTTTTGTAATAAAGTGACTTTCGGTAACGCTCTCTAGTGGTAGAGCTCCTTACGTTCCGTAATTATTATACGAAGAAGAAAAGGAGGAAGGCGGAAGATGGGAAACGACTGTGTCCGCGGGAACAGCGGCATCAACTTCGGGACAAAATTTATGTTGCGATTATGGTTTCTGGTTCGTGCACGACCAGAAGGACCTAAGCTGTTCTTTCCCGTAAACACTGTCACTATATTAAGTTAATTATGCGATCGCAGGCGTTGGATGTAGCGCCTTTTTGTGTCTGGTGGTCATTAAAATGGCAAATAACGCTTGCTATACCAATGGACTCGCGTTCAACTACGATGCATTGAAAATGCAGGGTAGCCGTCTATAAAGGAGGTCTTTGAAACGATGACCGCAAGCTCAAAGAGGGCTTTCTACTCTGTAAACAACGTGCTTCACAACAATGGAAACAAACCGCAACTTTTAAACGGTTTAAGCAAATATGTAAAATAAAATTTACTGCAAATTTTAGTTGAATGAATAGTTGAAAAGCTATCAAAAGTGCAATGCGTCATGGATTATGGAAAATTCTTATATATATACAATGCGTCTCCGGATAGCTGAAACAACTCTTCTGGAATTGTAATTTTAATTGCCCTAAAACTAAAATCATGTCAGATTCATGAAGAATCAACTATAATAATGACATACATATTGTCTAGAACTATATATATCCGAATATAGCAAAATACTAAAAGAAGAAAACTACAAAATAATGAACAAAAGATTAAAAAATACTGTACGAAGAAAAATCGTAACGAAAAAGACACCACTTTGGATCATGTCATAACTAACGTTGAAGAAAAGATTAAAAAAATCAAAGTAAGTACATCAAACAGACATCTCTGAACACAATCCCTTCTTAATTAAATTTTTTAAAAATTAATCATAACATTGAGAAAAAAACAAATATATATATAAGTAAACCTTGAAAACAGACTACAAACAAATTTCTAACGAAATATCGCACCTGGACACACAAAAAAATAACAACTATTGAAGACTTAACTAATAAAATTCAAAATATTATAGAAGAAAACCAAGAAAACATAAAAATAAAAAGAAGACAAAACTGTTACTGGATCAACGAAAATATTGTAACGCAAATAAAAAAAATGAAACAGACTCTTTAAAAATCAAAAGAAGCACCCAAGCAATGAAAACTACAAAGGAATATACAAGTCAACTAATAAAAAATACTAATCTTATAATATTGGCAAAATTTAATGCAAAAATATCGTACAAATCTCAATAAGCTATGGAGAATCATTAAAAACCAAATAGGCAAAGAAAAAAAAGACTACAAAGATTATTGAAATAATGAAAGTAGACGGCAATCATGACAGAGAAAAAAAATATCAAATGAATTTAATAGATATTTCACAACAATTGGAAAGAAGTTAGCTCAAACACAAATAGAGAGCTATAACAGAAGTCCACAAACCACATTCACAGAAAACACATCCCCCTTTTCACATTCAAAGACACAACGGAAGAAGAGACATTGAGAACAATAAAAACGCTAAAAAATAATAAAGCTCCTGCTTTTGATAAAATCACAAACAATATAATCAAACAAAACGCACATAAACTAGCACCTATTTTAACTGTACTAATAAATAAAACACTACAGAAAGGAATATGCCCAAATTATCTCAAGACCAGCATAATACATAGTACCCATTCATAAGAAAGGTAATACACAGGAACCGCAAAATTATAGACCCATTTCTCTACTATCAACAAAATTTTCCGCCATTACTGATACTAATTTTAAAATGTGTAGAATTTGATTCGGAGCAACATTTATTTGAAACATTTTTTCAAAAAAATTAATAATAAGTCCGCTATGAACCATTGCATCTTAGGCTGGACAGCCTGTATGTATTGCAATAGCGAACAAGATTAATATACATATAGTAATTAAACTATGTAAGTATTACAGTAGTGATAGTCTGTGTAAAAGTGTTTAAAACAAAAAAAAATTATTAAAAAATGCGGGGGTATTGGGTACCCTGTCGCCTGTCATTAGCTTTTTGTGAAGATATCTACCTTGAGACCATGTATTATGCTGGAAATTATGTTAAGGAAAAAAAAATTTCTGTTATAGTTCATTTGATTTACATGCCGGGTGTTAGTAAATAAGTGCGACAAACTTCAGGTGGTGATTCTGCATGCAAAAATAATGACAGTTTGCTATATAAATGTCCGTCCGCAAATGCTTAGTTTCAAAGTTATAGGGTGTTATAGTTTTTCTTAAAAACTGACAATTTATTTATTCCTCTGAAACCGGTCGAGATAGGCAAATGAAATTTGGTGGGTTTTAAGAGATGGTTATTGCGCATTTCTTGACATCCAACCAAGAATTTTATATTCATCATTGGCATGCATACGGGTAATGATCTTAATTTTTTTAAGAAAAAAAATGGTACGCCACTGAGATATTTCAAATTAAAAATCATTTTTGAATTTGCCATTCAATTTGTGATAAAAACCTCTCTTGCCTTTTTTTCGTGCGAGGCGCCGTTTTTATGCAAAAAAATAAAACAACTTAACGTGTATTTTTCATTTCTTTAATACATTATCTAGTAGGCTACTGTCGACATTCAATATCAATGCATTGTTAAATACAAATATTTTAAGTGTCAAAATAGCAACTCATCATTATTAAGCTTTTAGTTAGCTATAAAATTATTGTTAATAAGTAATTAATTGTTCTTTTATTGAAAATAAATAACTCTGAAACTAAGCATTTGCGGACGGACGTTTATATAGCAAACTGTCATTATTTTTGCATGCAGAATCACCCCCTGAAGTTTGTCGCATTTATTTACTAACACCCTGTATATCAATAGACAAGTTTATTAATGTTGAAGCTTTATTATTATTTTTATATTTTTACAATTATTAGGTAATTTTCTAAACTTGTTATACATCATCGTATTCTATGTAAATCGGGCTTCTTTTGATGAATATGAAAAAGTCAAAATGTAAAAAAATGAGGGGTACAAGGTACCCCGTCCCCCTTTATTAACCTTTCGCGAATATGGACGCCCCTTAGGGCCATGCAATATGCTGCAAATTATGTTAAGAAGAAAATTTAATATCTGTTTAATTTAGGAAATATGTATTTGCAAAAATTGAAAAATCATCCAAACTTTGGAGGGGGCTGTACTCCAAAATCGTGCGGATACGCCGACAAAAAAATATGTGTCTCTTATTTTAAGGCACTGTTTCGATCTGTAAAGTTTCATCGAAATCGGAGGCGGACACCCGCCGTTGTTTCCTTGTAAGCTATTAAAAAAGAACTTGATCAAAAGAAAAAAGTTTCAACGGTTTTTATAGACATGAAAAAGGTATTCGATACGATATCTAAGGAGAAATTAATAGACAAATTACATTTGTATGGATTTCAAAATAAAGAGCTGAACATGATAAAGACATATATGACAAGAGTAAATAGTATTATAGGGGAACCTATGTATGCCGATTTTGGAATACCACAAGGCGGAAATCTACCCTCAATTATATACACTGTATATATAAATGATTTCTTAGAACAAACATTTAATGGAAATTTATACGCATACCCAGATGATACATGTACACTATATTCTATATTAGTCATAATACCAAACACATGGAACAAAAGATAAATGAAAACCAGAAAATTCTAGAAGAATGGTGTTTTAACAACTTACTTACCATAAATGAAAAGAAAACAGAATATATGATATGTAGCAATAAGAGAGTAAAACAAAAAATTAAAAAATCAAAAATTAGAAGTGGAAGAAACAACATATTTGGAACTGAAAATCTAGAACACCATGAAATGGGATAGACATATACATAAAACAATTGAACAAAGTGCCAAAACACACAATTACAAAACTAGAAGAGTATCACATATAAGGACTGAAAAATATGCACACCAAACATACCCACAATCTTTGACAACTTCGGCAATAAATAACTATAATAGAATACAAAAAAAAAAAAGAAAATCTCCTTATAAACTTTTTAAAACAAAAATAAAACAGATACTAGGAGAATAAAAAAAAAATAAATAAACAATTTAAAAAACACAACAAATGAAGTAATATAATCGGAATCGACAAAATAAAAACAAACAAGAGGCCCTCAGTACCATTAGCCTGAGACTGAAGTTCCCAGGGTGAAGATGAGGGATGAAGATGAATATGTATAGATGTATAGAAACAGTATATTACCTTTTATTATATTTAATCAAAACAACTTTCTGTTTTAAGTTATTATGACTTCACTATACTAGCCCTTTTCCTTAAGGACCCTAAAGCGAGTTTCATTTTAGAGTTGGGTGGAAATCAAATTGCAATATTTAAAGCTTGGCACGTGCAAGCAATAATGCATCGCTAACTCGCTTGTCTCTATTTCACAATCCATTATCGCAGTTCGATAACATAAATAACTAAAAAGTGCTCCATTTCAAAATCGCGCATTCGCTAACGTGTATTTAAACGGCATTACAGACGTCGCGAAGAATGCAATCTTAAATAAGTTATCCCCGAAGCAATCGTATATCACCTACTTCCCTTTATATACAGAATTTTAACTCCGTTTTGTGTGCGAAACGGCCCATCGTTTTCTTATCCCGAGTCGTGCGCGATATACGTAGAAAGCAATTTTACACTTCGAATATCGCCGATGGTATGATATAAACGTAACAGGAAGCTTTACTACGGGTAAAGCTATACAGGAGGAGGTAGTAAGGTGGGTATACATGCTCTAGAGAATCGAATTCTTATCGGTCTACGAAATAACTAAACTTCTGCCATGGCTACAGACAGCTGCATTGCGCTAAAGTTTGGTCTAGCATGTCGGTTGTGTTGCTCTGAGTTTTGACGTATCCGTTACTTTAGGTTATTCTCTTACAGTTCTGGAGCTGTAGTTGATGATTGAAATTATTAGAGCTGCAATATCCTCGTAAATCGATCGAGCGATGTGATGGTAGTGGAGGAAGAAATTGTGTTAATTGATAGTGCCACTAGTTCTCTTAAGAATCACAGTTTGAAACCATGCGTCGAAACATCATGCTACATTTTGCTCTTCTATTTTGACCTAATTTTCACTATTCCATAAACAGATAGCTCTATATGTTAAGCAGAGCTATCTACACGTTTCAATTTAAATTTTATTTCAGGGAACAAAGCTCAAATCTTCCACTTTAATCAAAACTTAATCTATTTGTACACCAGCAAGCACCAATCCCTCCAATATTTAGAAACTCTGTACCGCTAAGTATCCCAGGACGGAGATCAAGTAAAAAAACGATGACAGTATTCGCCCCAATTTCCATAAATTCACCAACTCAATCTGCACCGTCATCATGGATCTTGATTCTGACGAAGGAGATAGCCCAAGTTCCGCTTCCAGAAGCTAATACTGTTTCCGTTCCCGGTAATTACCCCGGGACGTCGCTCGCATCCCATCGAAGGACGGCAACCATCGCGAGCATACCCCGTCGAACCTCCACTCCACTCCAAAACCTTGAACGTGCTTAGGAGAGGGCGGAGATTTTTTTTTTTTGCTACGCGCGCGTAACCGGCATCATTTTGCGAAGCCGCAAAGACGTTTTGTAATCCGGAACACGTTCGAGGCCTCGTTCGGCCCGAGGTAACCCCACGCTAAGACCCTCGAATTGCCCGATCGCCTTGTCGCCGCCATTACGGTGCAGCAGGCGCGCTAGGGGTATCCCCTCACATAAAATATAATAAGGACATGGCCTATTATTTTCTATGAGCTGGAAGATGACTAGCTTGAAATTCGCGATTATGATAAGGTAGGATGTGGGTTTCTCCTTTTAGAACAATCGGTATATACAATGCTATCCGAAAGTAAAACCCAATTAACTTTATATAATATTCTGTACGTCGATATCTACGGAAAATTTCTCCGGCGTACTCTGTCGACATCATTATCTATCGATTATCTCTCACTGTTGACACTCTCATCCAGCTAGCGACAATACCTCCCAATCTTACGACCACTCCTCTCCATGATATTGTAAGTATCGACGAAGGAAATGAAATAGAACCAGACAAGGACGAATACGTAGCTGGGAAGAGTATAGCGAAGATACATGCAATTACGTTGAGGTCACGTAAATATCGTAGAAGCTCGTCGACAGTGTAGAGAGCTTCTGTTGCCGTCGTTACGATGGACAAACAGATATTCTGGCCGGTGACGATAGCTGAGGAAAGGATCTTTATTGTGCTGTCGTTCTGTGTGTGTTTTACAACGTGTCGGAGCTTTTCGATGAAGCTCCGCAAAGGGAACCGATATTGGCGAAACAGCGCACATTATGGAGTATCACGTTTTCATCCGCCGACTTGATCAATCAAGGGTGGTGGCCCTATGCTGTCGGATGCTGATGGCGAAATTGCATCTTGAAGTGTGTATCCACAGAAAAAGGCTAAACTCGTGATAGGAAATATAAGTATAGCGGAGTAATTATTTATAAATGAATTTTTTTCTAAAACTTGATCTGAGGCACTAAAACACAAACTCCAATCTTTGCATGTGCTTATTTATGTTGAATTTTCTAAAATGGATGTTTTATAAAGTTAGTTCGGAGCCACTCGGTAAATGAGCGAAAAGTCATACACACCTTCTTTACTATTATAAATGGAAATGAAAGAGACGAAATAAGTCAAAATTCAATAAGCTAGGCGTAAAAACGATGTACAATTTGTCTGGAATACATTTCTTGCAATTGCTTCAACAAAATTACGAATTATTTCTAGCCAAATTAATTAATTTCTATCATTTGTGTGTGCAAGATCTTTCTATCGACTCGACTGTTAACGTAATAGTTAAATAGCCCAAAACATGTTATTGTCTGGGCTGAAGCCTTTGACTACAATTTGGAGATACTCATCTCCTTCGTAGATTATATAACATCCAATCTACAATGACTGTTGCGATTATAGATAAAAATAAATTGGAATATCGTGCTATTAGAATATTCTTTGTTTTGGGTGGCTGAATTTAAACGCAATCGTACATCTCTTGAAGATCCACGCGACGAACGGCCAAAAACTGCAATCACCCATGAAAACATCGAGAAAGTCAGAAAGTACAAAATCTGGTTCTAGACAATCGACGTTCGAGTATGACGTATGAGTTAACATGAGAAGTTATGAGCAAAATTTAGGAATTTGAAGTATGAATTGTTGGAACGTTCACCCTATTCGCCAGATTTGGCTCCTTCTGAGTATTACCTATTCCCAAAACTAAACAAAGTTGTGGCTGGAGAACGGTTTGGGTCCAACGAAGAAGTGATTGCAGCAGTAAATGAATGTTTTGCAGATCTTCCGTTCCATTTCAGGGTGAAATCAATTTATTAGAGAAACGTTGGATAAAGTGTATTGAACTAAGAAGATATTATGTAGGAAAATAAAAAATGCATTTTTGAACTAAAAAACGCAGTCTTTCACTATTAACACGGAACTTTTCACCTCGCCCTGGTATGTAACCGACAAAAAACAACATTCATATCTGTGTATATGTATTAAAATGTGCTGTTGACTAGAAGAAAGTAACACAAAGCCACATGTATAAGAGAGCAGATTCTTACAAGTTCTCGTTAATACTTTGTTCGAATGCTCTTTAACTGGTGATTTACCAATTGTTACATTTTAATACATCACCCACAGGTACACGTACATGACGTTTATTACATCAATTTATAAGTGAGTGAAATAATGAAAACCTAATACATTTAGGGGAAGTTGGTTGAGAAAAATCGTTATTTTCGCATTATTTAGTACATAAGTCTAGAATTGAATAGAACCGCTATAAACAATTACGACTCAATAAACAGATTTGAAAGCAATGATAAATGGGAATATATAAACTTGAAGGATACACCCTCAATCATTCAACTTTCGACAAAATCCACAGTATATCGAAGTTTGAAGTCAATTTAAAAATACTACCAACCTCCCAACGTTGAACTTCAGATTTTTGTTGTTAGCGCCATCTAGGTGCAAAAGATAAGATTAATCTTGTTTAAAAAGAGAGACATCCATTTGTATAGTAAAATAATTAAAGTTATCGACAAAAATTTAACAAAAATGAATTATTAATAGATTGTAGAGGTTATTTTTTGTGATTGATTGAATGTTATTTGTAGTCTATTCATTTGAACCGTTTAGTAGTTTCCACTGAGTAAGAATTTTGGCATTTGTTTTGTGATTTTTGCCGATTTAAATTTTTCACTATGCCTAATACATATGACGAGATCGACATCTTACACTCTATGCAAGTCGTGAATATAGATTGTGATACTCTTGCCGAAACAGTCAGAGTAAAGGAGGTGGTGCCTGAAGTTTGACTAGAAAGCCATGATTTTGAAGAGACTACCTGAGACCTTCTCCTGTTTCCTTAGTTTTCCTTTTTTTTACTCTGATATAGAACACAATACGTTATTAACTTTCTCTTTAATTCCATGAGTGTTGGGTTAACCCTGGAAAAGCTATTATTAAAGATTTGTACTCTGCAATCATGTCACATTTCTATGATAAACGATGATATGATACCTATTTTGATGCTGTTGAAGCTGACGATGTTATAGCAATAAGCACACCAACTGAGCGACTGGATGCAACTCGGACAAAAAAACTGATGCGGATAATACATGAAAAGCTGAAAACAATGAATCAAGTGAATCATACTAGATTTTGTCCGATGATGATGATGACAGAAGTACAAACTCATAGAGTGAAAATCCGGGGAAATCAAATACTGGCTTAACTACAGGAATAAAGCGGACAAAACAGGTCATCAATGGTACAATTGTTACCTCTCAGGCCTATAAAAAAGGGTTTCAAATTGTACATCTAACAAAACAACTGTTTTAGGGGAAAAATGTGTTACAGAATATTATCAGTATAATCGGGAATGACGGTCCATATTTGCTGGTTTTATTTTGTTTTATTAAGATTAAAAAACATAATTACGATCTTCGTTCGAAAAAAAACATTGCCAAAATTAATAATATAATAGCTGAATTTCATAAATCTCAACTTAACATTTACATTGATCACACCTGCCAAAACATTACTACCCTACCGTTAGAATTCATAGATTCTTTCTATAAATTTATTGATAAGAAAACTCGACCCATCTACACAAAATATTATTCGCTGCAAATTAGTTAACATCCTCAAATAACTATCCCTGAAAACAACTTGTTCTTGGTCTTGGAAAAATAACCAATCAAAACAACACATCCACTGTTATCCAAGCCGTAATAATAAACAAAAATTTTTATCAAAAACATCCTGAACTCTATATCTTGAATAAACTATAAAACTAATAAAACCATCATTATGGAATAAAAACAAATATATTTAGCTAAAATGCATAACCTTCTCGATGATAAAAATACTTATTCACAACTTAAATCCGATCCCACTAACAAAATTCAAAAACAAATTAATAACCTAATAAATAACTGGGAAGTTAACAACGTAATTGATAGCTCCCAAACTCAAAAACTTAAAATTAATAATTCCCATGCCCCTAGAATTTATGGATTACCTAAAATCTATAAAGAAAATATCCCCTTACGTCCTATAGCTTCTAGTATTCAATCACCCACATATATATCTCAAAATTTTTAGCTAACTCCATCTCTAAAATTTTAGGAAAAAATGAATTCCATGTCAATTTCTTGGGATTTTGTCATTTTTATTAAAAAACAAAATATCGAAAAAAACTTTAAACTAATAAGTCTTGATGTCATTTCTCTATATACTAACATTCCCACTAACATTGCCATACAATGTATAAAAGATAGATGGGATGAAATTCAAGTCAACACCCCACTACCCCTTGACGAATTTATTAAAGCCATTGAACTCTGCCTAAATACTATTTATTTTAAATTTAACAATAAAATCTGCTCCCAAGTATTTGGAACTGCAATGGGTTCTCTTATTTCTGCAGTAATAGCTAATCTAGTAATGGAGAAGCTTGAAACCACCATTCTAAACCAAAATAAATTAAACATACCAGTCTTTAAAAGATACGTCGATGACTGCTTTTTAATAGTGCCCATTGATCAAAATGAACAAATCTTAAAACACTTTAATTCTTTCCATGAACGATTGCAATTTACCCTCGAAAATGAACAAAATAAATCACTAAATTTTCTAAATGTTACTGTCTCACATAAAAATAATAGAATTTTTACCGATTGGTTTATTAAACCAATAAATTCTGGTAGATACTTAAATTTTTCATCTAACACACCTATTAAATACAAGATTAGCACTATTAATAATCTAGTTGACCGAGCACATGCTTTTTCTGAACCACAAAACCTGCAAAGGAACATCCAGAAAATAACAAGTATTCTTATCAAAAACAATTATCCACTTCAGTTCATTAACAAGTACATCAATAAAAGACTCAATCAAAAATCCTCCCAAACGCAAATAAGTCAAACACAACCTATTAACAACCTCTCCGAAAACTTAAAAAAACTTCTCACACCATATAATTTCCAGATAGCCTAAAACCCAATCACTCCAACCACACCTTTTTCACAAAAACAAAAAAGCTATTGACCCTAACAAATAAACCAACTTAATATACCAAATTGACTGTAACAATTGTGAGGGCTCTTATATTGGTCAAACTAAACGATATCTAGACAAACGAATATATGCTCATAAATACAATACCAAAATACGCAACTACAACCCCACCGCCTTAACCAAACATTCTTTAGAAAATGGCCACACCTTTGATTTTGATAATGTCAGTATTTTAGAGAGGGAAGATAACTACTACAAACGCACTTTCAAAGACATACTTCACATAAAAAAAATAATAGAATTAATGATCGTAATGACATTCAATATTTAAGTAGTAATTACAATAATTTGATACTACTACAAAAATAATATAGTTCAAAAAAAAAACAACAACAAAAAATGTTTTTATATTTGCATACATATCTCACGGACATAGAAGTTTTATATTTAAGTAATTCTAAAATCATTCTGTGTTTTGCTAAACGTAGTTTATGAAGTTTTCTGGTATGACTATTAATTTGGATGATACATTTTAAAAAATTATGCTCCTCGACAGCTAGTTTCCTACTCTAATCGTAAGTTTTTTCCGATTACTAATTGTATCTGTTCTACACCTACTTATTGTCTTGTAGATTACCTTCTGAAGAAGAATTTAAATAAAATTCGAAAGCTTACGGTTAAGATAAATGAGTCTTATTTCCTTTTAAAGGATTTTTCTATTGGCTGCTAACCCCATTAATACTACGTCCACCCTCTACGTTTAGCTAACGTTGTGACAGCCGTTACTTCCCCTCTAACATTCTATGTTTTGTTCGTCAATATATGTTGTCCTGTTATCAATTTTTAAATGACTTGTTTAAACCAAAAGTAATAATAATTTTAACATGTAAATACATAAAATATGTACCTTCTGTAAGTATAATATTTTACTGTTTACCCTTTAAATTAATTAATTGTTTGTAAATTTAGTGAGAATGACTTAAATCACACAGGCAACAACAATAAAAGAACCTGACGGAGGAGAAGTGGTTCTGGGACAATTACAATGGCAAACAAAATACTCTTGGCAAATCTGGAAAACCATCTTCTTCTGAAAATTTACACATATCGAAGACGTGTTAATTCCATTACAAAAAAAAGTAGTGTGGTATATTGTAAAAATTGTTTTGCAGATTTTACACTTTCAAATATTATTTTCGAAAAATCATGGGTTACAATAACGCACTGGTATATATGAACATATTTTTATCTACTAACCTTTAGCTCTATAAAGGGTTAACACAATTCTTTTAACTGAAATCAATGAATCAATTAACTGTGACACTTTTTATTTTATATTGACTTGCAACTGTTACGATTTCTTGATTTATGTATTACATCAATTAAATTTAATACATACTTGTGTACGTAGAAATTAAATTGTGTCTGGAAATAGCTTATATTTATGTATAATCATTGCAACGTCACTTGAAACTTTAACATACTGAAACCTAAGGGCAATAACTCGATGTAGATTCTCAGTCTCGTTAGATTAGGCGAAAATAAAGGATGACCGCAAGCGAAGAGATCGGGTAAAGACGATTAACCCCAGCTTGGCTGGTATTGATCTTATTAGCCTAATCAGATCCCAGCCACTGTTTGCACTTAAACCGGAATTCCACCGCCCAGAAGTAAAATGAGTTAGACACACAGACTATATTCTTGCTTTCTGCCGACTAAATCCCGGCAATTTCTACTAATTTTGTATATGAATATCTACATAAAATTGTATAAATTTTGTACTCCCTTCAAATTCAGCAGTAACGAAATGTATAATTTCTCGTAACGGTACTCCATTAAATCTAGTGCTTGATTTTCTAGACGATTTCTCGCTAAATACAAATGGTGTAAGACTCGTATCTCACTTGTTTGAATTCCTCGCACAGAATAATCTCGATCCGTTTGTGAATTTCCGTTATTCTGCGGCATTAGTTCTACTGGTATAGCTCACCAACTCGACTGTATTCTGTACATTCATTTGAAGGTACTAAAACGAGGATAGGTCTGTGTTTGAATTTGCAGTTTCGTGTCTAATTGGCTGACTAACTCTGTGTACTACGTAATTATCAATTAATGGTAATCTATAATTAGGTATGCGTTCATTAATCGGGCGCTTCTGGCAAGCACGATGTTTAAAACAAAACAGTTTACGCTGAGCTTGTTTCTCTGAATATGCAGAATTACCATTGTAGACGTTCTACAGACTAATTTGTGTTTTGGATAAGTTACAGACGTGGAAAGAGGAGACTTATTTTTTCTAATAACAAAGTACAAGGTAACAAGCAAGATAAGATTTTTTCGGTATCGAAGTAAAGATGTAATACCTTAAAAAATAATCGTAGAAAAATGCAGAACCCAACGAGCATAAATCTAATGTATGAGGATCGGCCTTCCCCCAATTCACCTGTCAGCGGTATGTCGCCTACTCGCATTATTTCTGTCCTCCGTTCTCCAGGCCACGTCGGTATTTCTAGAAGTGGGTTAACTGTGGACAGGTGCTCCCTGAGGATTAATAAACTCATCTGCAGAATTGCACGATTAGAAAGGAGAAGAGAGAGCCTGAAACTGAGGCTGAAACGACAACAGCGGCGACGACCGCTCGGGAGATAGCACGACGTGAAATGGCGTTTAACCGCAGTTGAAGTTATTTCGGGTAAATCCCCTCCGTACACCTTGTGTCACTATTTCAAACAATTTACCGCCTGGGCAGTCCGCTACCGGGATGTTACGCTAATATTAATTTAATGCCGTCGGATAGTTTGTCGTGAGACGATATAACGAAGTTGCCCAAGCTTAGCCTATTTGATAATTTGCGGTGACGTTAACCTATTTTATGTAGCTGACATATAATCTGATTTTATTGTTTTTAATTCTTAACGTTTGGCAATTTTCTCATGCTTATTATTATCGGTAAAGAGGACTAATACAGAATCGAGGTTGAATCGTATATAAGGGTGTATTTGCATAAGAAGATGAAGTCCATTACTCGCGACTAATCCCAGCGAACCTTGCGAACCGTAAACACGCCGAGAACTAGGTGCAAAACGAGGAAAGAGATGAGAGTCACCAGCTAGCTAGATTTACGAAATTCTAAATTACGAATTGCATTTTGTACGGGGATTATATGAACGCCTGGGAGATGACTGGAACTAAACGGTATATAAATAAACATGGTTTAGTTGACGGAATTCTCACGAAGAGATTACTTTTTGACTTCTTTTTTTGTTGGTGCGAATTTCAGATGAGTCGAGCGGAATATCCTTAAGATGAGAATGCTGAGAAATTTGAGTTGTTCACAATATTGTGCAGAAATATAATTAGAAATTGAAGATTAATCAATTTTATTACTTACAGAGAAAATAGGAAGGCAAATAATACCGAGATTGCAGCATAATGAACTCATGCGGGTCATTTATCAAATTTATAACCTTTTATATAATAGCTATCAAAGTTTGAATCAAATATATTTCTTCGCTTTGAATTTTACGGTTATAAATAATTAACGAATTCGATTGTTTTGTGAATATGAATAAAAAGAATTTCGTGCTGTTATTAAATATATTAATGACGAAAGAAAACAAAAGCAATCAAAGACGAGTTAGACAGTTCTCATAGCGAATCTTTGCCATCATTTTTGGAAAAATAAATTTAAATGTGGTCGAAGGAGCACCAAAGACGAATCAAAATTACGGACATCCGAAACAGATTATCACTAACAAAATGATCTTGTTAATTAAGGGTGCGTCTAATAGCTAATACTATTGGCATATCAAAAGAACGTGTTGGTCATATGACATTTGGTTAGCAAGAATTTTGGTACAACCTCTATAATGGATATGGATCACATTTAACCCCCTACGACTTTCTCTTTTTGCCGAACATCAAAAATTGGCTTGGTTGTCAAAGATTTTGGTAGAATGAAGAAGTGGCTGCGGAAACAAACGACTAGTTTGATATATTTGATTTTTCGTATTATGGTTATAACACTAAGGGTGGGTTTATCAATGTGAGGATAAAAGTGTTAGTTAAATAACTGATAGATATTGTTAACTGGCAGATAAAATTTAGCAACTACAATGCTTTATCTTGCAGATAACTTCTATTTAACACTCGATAAACGTTTTATTATAATTATCTTACGAATAAAATTTTATCCGCAAGTTAATTTATTTATCCTCACATTGATAAACCTACCCTAAGGGATTTGAATGTGGTTGGAACAAGTGTATAGAGTTCAAAGGAAACAGTCTTTTTCTGTTAGCTAGTTACCTCACTTTTCGTACCACCCTCGTATACAGGATTAACCGTACTAAGTAATAGCAATGAAGATAGATCCAGCATTATAGGTCAGAAAATCAGATCTTCAAGCCGAGCATGAGATTCAAATAATAAGTGAGAACAACGTTACAATCCTAACTAATTAATGCAAAAATCTCTTTTAGTATTGAGTCTAATCTAAGTATGTATTATCTAAAGCAATATATTTTACTTAAATTCATTAGGTAGGTTCAAAAATTAATTAACGTTTCGACCAGTATGTCTCGTGCGTGAGAATGACAGTATTTTAAAAATTCAAATTATTTTGGAAGTTCAAACAGTGGTCACCTAAAGCTGTTTTATTATTTTTATAATTGACGTTCGTATTATCGTCGACATTTCTTCGTATATTCTGATGTTTGTTTAATATAAACAGTATCACAATCCGATTAGGGGATGGAATAAATAACGCTGGAACTTAACACTGGTTTGTTTTTGGCCTCTATGCAGTAATTTTTATCGAAAACAGCTCCAAAACCTCTGCCAGTATGGAGGTTAATCCTTCTGTAAAAGGTATACAATATGAAGTCTAAATAATGTGGTTGGCTTCACCAGCTGAAGTGACGTTTGATATTCTAAAGCTAGCGTGCTCGTCACCAACCTTATGCCCGGTTGTTGGGGAATTATAAAATGATTTTCTTCAAAAGAGATTCGGGTTAATGATTATTAATAAAAATATTGAATAGAAGTTTTACATTCTTATTTTGAACTAAATTGTTTGAAATCTCGGGTACACGGCTCTTCATTGTTTTAATGGTGTTGACTTTCATGGTAATTGGATGATGCTAGTCGAAATGACTAAGTACCAGCCTAAAACAATACATTGATTAGTCATTTTTATTACTCGCGTGGCTATGAAACAAACAGAGACATTAGCAGACAGCAGCAAAGACATCCACAACGATAGGAGCCAGGATTGATCTCAAAAAGCTTCCTATTGAAGTGTCAAAAATCTGGGTCATAAGAAATAGCAGAAAGACAAGAAATTGTATTGACATTGCGTGATGGCATCGTCACCCTCTCAACCTATCTACTTTTATAAGAATTCCGGCTTACATAAGTAGCACTCATCCTGTCTAGGATCTTTTAGATCTTTTGGGAAGGATCTAGTCATATAACATTAGTAATATAAAAAAAATTGCATGAATGATATAATCTTCTTTTAACGGGAAGTTAATATAATATTCGTAGACCTTAAACAGATCAGATCCTTGCATCCAGGAGGAGTTAATGAATACCTAAAAGATTGAAATTTATCTATAGTTGTAAGTTGATTTTAATTTCACCTGAGATCAGCTGGTCTTTGATATGAATAAATACATTCAAACAGATTTCAATTTAAATAGTCATAAACAAATTTTTGATGAAATATTTTTTCTTTTGTTGCAGGTGAGTCGAGTTCTGAATATTATTGGTAGTATACTAAGTTTATACAGGGTAAGTGAATTTAATAATTATACTTTAAAAAGCAGTAGTTACCAACCATAATCTAATCTAGTTTGATTAGAGAGTATTTTTTAACAAGAAATTAAGTTGGTACTTATTTATGGTTCCACCGTCGTACATTGTCTTTTATATATGGCATCCAAGCATTGTTGTCTTACTTTAATAGTATCTGAGCATTCAACGTATCCGTATCCCAAAGATAAAACGAGATTTAGTTACATCGTCTCGAGATCACTATACAACGCCCAACGTCAAGGCAAACCTACTGTTTTTCTCCAATTACACTTAAGAAATGATTTACCGTTTCAAGTATTTACAACGCGGGTACTGTCGTCTTAAATAAGTTAGCGGCCGTAAAAACGGTACGTGCAAAACCATCTAGCCGGAGCTGCTCCGGTATGGTGTTTCCATCACCTCCCACTTCTATAATCCGTTGCGGCTTCTTGCTCTCTCGAATTCGTAGAAGAAAATAACCGTCATATAAAATGCAACGGATGAGGCGACGTCGTTTTACAACGTCGCGTTTTCATCAAAATTTCCTTGGCTTGTATATGTGCGGTTTAAATTTTAACGCCGCTTCATGCAAAATACATACGACCCAGGTCGTATTTCCTCCGTCCTACAACCTAACCTCTTCAACGCGACATCTCGTGGTAGCAAAAAAATGAGATACAAAAGTACAGACGGAGACGTGTAGGACAGGTTTACGCGCGTTGGGCACTAAAATCCAGCGCAAATTAGTTTCGAAGATGGCTTAAAGATTAATCTTCTCCTGTTTGTCGTTCGGGTATAGAGGCAATGCGAAATGGGTTTCTTGTACATATGTACATACATACTAAAAGTTTTTGCTATGGAAACTATAAATTGTTTTTTTCTAATCAATATATTTGTGGCGCAGTCAACAGGATCACACACAAAACATAAGTGAGGTATTATGTGAACAAAGGTTACATTAACAAAAGGCGGCGTTAAGTCGTTCATCCGCTTTAACATCAAATTAATTTAAATTAATGAACTTTTTAATTTATTAATTTTTAGGAAGTAAAGCGTACATTCTACGCAAGTTCAAACATTCTAGATTCGTAACCATGAATACTAATAGCCTTTTAATGAGTTTTTAATTGACTAAGTTACAATCATGCTTTGCGTATTCTTTGAAAAAATATGACCCCAACTTAGTTTGTTGAAAAATAGCTCTTAATTCTTGGATCAATTGCTAATATATTTGATCTTAATTAAATCAAATTATGTAAAAATACACAGAAGTATAAACGGAAAAATAATTATAATCGTCGTCAAAATGCCCTAAAAGTGTTAATATCATCTCGTCGTTGAAAGCGTTAAAGCGGACGGCTTGGAAATATTTACACTACAAATTATTCTTTTTTATCTCCTGTTCTCCAGTCTCCTCGTTTCGTCGGTTTTTTTCTTCTTGTTATCCACCTACCCGAGGCTTATTCACGAATGAGCGATTTTATTGATATAATTCCGCATGAAAAACTCTCTCGAATACGTCCCCTCAAGTCTCTTCCGACTTAATTCGATCCTTGTTTATTTTACGTGATAGTTTGAGACGTTTTAAAGTGAAGATCTGGATAAGACGTTGGTGGTTAAAATCTATTAGGTAGTTATATTTTAAACAATATCGCGGTATATTTTTGTTTCTTCCAGTCAAACGATGCCAATTTCGACGACAAATCGTTTAATTGTTCAATCTGAGGACTTGAACACCTGATATATACATGTATTTATTTATTAATAAGATGTTGCGGCATCATTTGATTGTAGAACACCGTTAATTCTTCAGGGAATAGATTCGTACTGTTGCTGAGTAGTTTCCAACGGAATATTGTTCCATTCTTGTACCAAAATATCCGCCGATTGCTCTGATGATGTTGCCGCTAAAAATCTGCTTCTCAATCGCTGCTCTAGTACTCCCCATAAAGTTAAGGTCAGGCGATTGTGCTGGCCAAGGAATATGCTTGATGATATCCTGATGCTCTTCAAACCAGGATTAAATCTTAGAATATTGCAGGGTATTGGTAGGAATTTCATTATTGGGGGATGTCGATTTATTCATTCATGATAGGACCAGCTGAGTACCATGATATAGCCACCCAAATTATAAGGAAGGCTACTCCATGGTTCACTGTAGAAAGTAGGCAGTCCTGATCGTAGGATGTTTGTAGGAAACAATGTGAAGGGTGATTCATCAGACCATACTACATTTTTCCAATCATCAATTATCCAGGTGATCATTCGCAGCTTAGCGTTGGCTTCCTATAAAGTTTTTGCAATTGCAGCCCTGCCATGAATGTTAGCTTTGTGGAGTTCTCGCTTGTTACATGAATACATTGAATTATCAAAATGTCAAATTTGAAAGCTTAAATGCAGATCTGTTTTTGTGTCGCTAAATTGAACAAAATTATTTAGTATTATATTTTAACTCAATTCCTTTTAATTGCTCATATTTTCAGAATGACAAACTGCTGAAAATTCATCAAAGGGTATAAATTTTACATTAAAAATATAATCATCATTTTCTCGGCTAGGCAATCTTTCCGAGTGGAAGCTAAATTGCTCTTGAGGAATTTCACTAACCAGTGTTTTAGAGAAATTTTCCTGAGCACCTAGAAAGGCCGTATTAATTTCCCTCTATTACTTCCTTTTTACATCGGATACTATTGCGAGGTATTCATTTAATTTAACTCACAAACTCCCATTTTCCAGGATAAAGTAGGAATCCATAATTAGTAACATCACCTCGGCAAATAACACGACCCCTATTTAAAACCCTAAAGTTGGGAAAGGGTATTGATTAAACAAGCTGTTTATACCTCGAGTGACTGTGCGGACGCCAGCAAAACGTCTTGGCGTCCCCAGTGACGCACACAGACGCATAATTCAAGTCCTAGACCGGTTTCACATGGCATATTTATACTTCGGGGTACCGCTCCAGAGGATCTGAAGAGACTAATTCATACTTTTGCGCTTTCCAGTCGCTACGCTACGCTGTTTCATCGAAAATGAATGGTTCTCTGAATATCGCACGGGAGAAATATTTAGAGAATTCGACGTTATCGTATTAAGAATTCATGAAAGACCGAGGAAAAGTGTACAGGTGTTCGCAAAAGTATCCGAATACGTTTGTACGGGAAACACATTATTTTGCATTAAAATAAATGAGGTTCAAGCTCGACATCATTATGATAAATTAAAAGGAAAAAATTTAAGGGGTGAATAACCTCTATGTTCACGATAATGAAACCCAATTAATTGAGCTTACAGTAAATACCACAAATATAATTCCCTAGTAAGTTCGTAAAATTTTTACTACTGGATATTTTATGGCCGTGTAATGGCTATGAGTTTCCATTACCTTCAGTATTTCCATTAAAATTATTTACTGCCGCGAACTAGAAGCATTAATTTTATTTAGTTATTACTTACGTCTGTGAAAATTGTTATTACAAGTTTTTATAAGTACTTGCTAAGTTAATATAATATTTACGTTAATTGGAGTGCTTTTTTTTGTAATGCTAGTCAACTGTCAAACCTTTACATAATTAAACAATAACATTTTATGATGTTGCCGACTTTAAATTAAATTATATGTTGCTCCAAATAAGTATATAATTGAAAGTATGTTACATATATTAATGTATGTATGTACAAAGCATACCGATACGAATTCTTAACCAGTCACGACATAATACCCCGACGGTACTTAATATTTTGACGTAATAACCTGCGATGATGGGAGTCGAGGCTCTGCAGGCAACATCTAATTACATTGTTGCAGAGGCGTCAGTGAAAATGACGGTAATTCTACGCGGAAAGAAGAAAAAAAAGGTGAAACTAACTTGATGTCTGAGTGACCGGGTCTCTGTCAGTAATCAAGCTTAAAATCTCATTTATTCGTGATAGCTTCGTTCGTAGCGTATTAAAGGCGTGTAAATGTTTCCAGTATGTCATGGCACGAATAATATAACTGTAAACAGATTAAAAAGCATTTTGCATTAAAATGGAGACGTTCGAAAAAGTTAGGTTGTTTAGTCTGACCGGATAATGACACACTCGACATAGTGGTTCAATGTTGTCAAGAAGGTTGTACAGTAAAATGCAAAATGCTTGAAATCACACTGTAGGACATCATTTACATCTTTACGCCAATACATAGCGGTTTCATAAAGCAATATTTTAATACTAGACGCAATAAATAAAGATAATAAACTTCATGTTTGCTTAGGCGATTTTTGATTTGATTTATGTATAAATTCACGTAGATAACTCATGATGGTAAAGGTTTATTGCGATATTATCTGAAAATAAATTATATGAAGTAGGTGTAGAGTTTAATAATGTAATAAATGTTGTTTATACGAAAACATTGCCAAACTGTTGGCCAAAAAAAATGTTAACTTCGGCATTAATTCTGAACGACACTGTTTATAAATTTATAACGTTAAAATGTCGCCTTCGTAAAAGTAAGTTTTGAAAATAATAAAAACCAATTTAAGATAACTTGGAAATCATTGATTGTCATAATAATAGTAATACAGGAAGCCTGTAATCAAATCATTCTACCTTTCTGAAATACTTTGCAAAAACTTATATCCATACTCGCTTTAAAGTAGTTGATTTCCAACCCGATTTTTACCTTTAACATCAGCGCACGTTACACGATAAAATATCAAAAAAGCAAACTCAACGCTATTTCAATTTATATCCGACATTCGAACAGCAATTTCTACGAAGTAGAGAAGGAGGCCTAACACGTCTGCTTGCTAGAGGCGATGTCCTATAATCTAGTAAGCTGGAACGAAGCTATGCACTTCCTGCAAACTTCTGTACTTGCCCATTACATACATACAGCCATACTAGAGGATATTTTCTCACAGAATCGACTACCTCCGTACTATAAATGTAGTTTTCCTTATGACCGACTGGCGGAATTGGTCTCTGCCAACCGGGCGTTGATAATCGAACTGCAATTGGCTGTTCCATTCTGTTTGGCCGGTTTAAGCGTGCAAATTTGCCACCCATAGAAGTTATTGTCTTGCCAATGGCGAAGTACCGGCTAGACGTAAATTTTCGGCTACTGAACAAGCAGGATATTCTGGACGTTGCTTTCGTAGTAGCGGCAGAATATTGAATTATCGAATTGAAGTGGCTGCGAATTGAGGAAAATTGGTAATTTTAATGAAATGTTGTATTATTATGGTTCCTGCCTTCACGTTCCTACCTTACTATTCCATCAAAATTATGCCTTCATGTTTTGTTTGAAAACAGAAAACATATTTTGTTAGATCCAACCTTAAAGAAGTACTACTAACTTCCGATTTTTTCTTATTGACATGCTTAACCAATTTGCCCATTTGAGGGTATGTGAAATGTGATCATACCACCTTAGCCTTAACCCATAGATGAATCGCAAGCAAGCTTTCTGCATTCGCTGGATTCTTAATCTGTCGTGTAATCCAAGCAAGGATAGTACACATTGATGCAGAAGTTAAAGACTGAAAGCACCAGAGATTGACAAAGCAACTTCCTCATGTCTTGATCCAGGCAGTCCCTGCTGCCGTAAATAACTTTCAATTTATAAAAGGCGGTACTAATAAGTCGTGAGACATGGTTTTTGAAACGGAGACGTGTGTCCAAAAAAGTCCAAGACTTCGAGAACACTCAGATGTTGGCAACACATCGTCATTCACCACAATCCGTATCTGAGGCATGATCCTGGATACAGCAGAAGGTCGACCGAATACCATAACTGAAGATTTGTTAGGGTTAATTATTAGTGAATGGCTATATGATTCGGTAGTCACAAGTTGTAAAGCGGCATTAATTTTCGCAATTGCATCCCGGGCATCGTCCAGATCGAAAGAGAAATAGATTTGCGTATCAGCCGCATACATATGGTACGAGCAATGGCGTAGACTCTTCATGATGCCGCAAGTATATATGCACCAGATACCACGCATCTGAAAGATGAACTGTTGCCTCGCAAAGACACCATCTGACTACGACCCATTATGTAGGACTGAAAAAAGGCTATCGCTTCCCAGCTGAAGCTAAAGTAATGCAGAATGGATAGCAACAGCTGGTGATTGATGGTATCGAAAGCCTTACTGTAGTCCAGCAGTACCAGAACCATAATTTTGCCACTATCAATAGCACAGAAAATATCATCAGTTACGTGAGCCATTGCTGTTGCACAGCTGTAACCCGAGCGAAAACCAGATTGTTCACTAGGTGAGATACTAAAAGCATCTAAGTATATTCGTACTTGTTGGTCAACAATTTTTTTTAATACCACCAATATCAGGTGATATTGCTCTGCTCGCTACCATGAGCTATAACCTGTTGAGGTTTACTCGCTCTCAGAGCCCTCACCCAGTCTGAGAGCTTTAAGGAACTGCAATAACTTGGTCTAAGAGAAGGTATTTATTCTTCGTCTATAACGTCTTTACCGCGATAATTGGCGTTTTAGTTAGATGTCAGGTCTTCCGGATTTTCGTTCTCCAACCCGCAGAACCTGCAGTAGCTTTTCTGTTTCGGACCCATCTTGGCATGTTTTCGTTAAGGTGACAGTGCCCTGTAAGAAGACTTGTGAGGATACGTAGTATATTTCTACTTATTTCTAGCAAGGTCTGCTCTGTACTTGTGGTAGTTTCCGAGGAATATCTTGGAATCTCTTAAACCAGGGTGTTTCTCCCAGAGGGATACTTTCAGTCTTCTTTGCTAATCGATTAGCTTCTTCGTTGCCGCTGATTTCAATGTATCCAGCTCTGTTTTCTTTCCCGAGGTTGTTTAGTCCAGCAAGACATTCCCAGACTAATATCAGGCTGGTGGTGATAGAACTCAACGCCATAATGGCCGCTTGATGCTAGGGCTCCACAACCCCTGCACCTATTGTTTCTTTTGATAATACTTCAACTTGATTGTAATTGTATTATTTTTTAACGCAAAAATGACGATTTTCATTTTTTGGTGGGTTTGTTTTTTTGAAGTTTTCCGAGCAGATAATAAATCAGAACATAAAGCCGCAAAATATTACCTTGTACCTTCAACACTCAGGGGCACTTTGTATTCTTTGGACCTTGCCTGCTTTTATAATAACTACGTTTGTGTGACTTGTGTAGCAGTTTTTGTACAGATTAATATACATACATGACATGTAAATAGCAATACAAAAATTTTGAACTATTTTAATCTTAATTTCCTAAGGATGTGCTGTGGGTTCACAAAACACAAACTTTGGTAAACAAAAGATTACTTTTTTAAGAAATCGAATTCGCTGGTCTTGTTTTAACTCCTAGTAATTTGCCTATATGCCAGTACAGTATATATACGTGTAAATTCGATTAACGTCGTAGGCACTTTAATATTCAAAACACGATCGCGGCCAGAAATAAACAAACCCCAATTAACGCTGCTGCATCGGGTGCGCAGGTGGTACGTGACCCTTTCGCTCCTCCAGTCGGCCACCGTCATTAACACTTGATGTTCGCGCAATATCCTCCCAACTGCTGTCCAACTGGTCCGCTCCGATGCACATGTGGAGTACGTGAGACGACTAGCGAATATCCCCGGCTGATAATTCAGTTTGCCCCGCGATATTAAAACCGTGCACCGTTCAAAAAGACCTCTTTTTTGTGCTTTTCCCCTCGCAGTTTTTTTTTCTTCTTTTTTTATTATTCGCTTTCCTCGAAACGTAACATACATACGTATGACGTTATAACTCGTTTATTTTCAACGGGAAATATCAACACATACACTTTCACAGGGACACATTCGCGAAGAGCATATACGGTTTCGAGTTTCGCGCTAATTAGTATTGTTCGATTTGAACGACAGAGGGCGTGTGTGAAATAGTTGTAGATACTACAAACGGGGAAAGCGACGGAATGGAAAATTATATCTGCGTTCATCGAAACAAACGTTTATTGGACGCTATTGCTGTTTGACCCCGGCCGAAATAACTTTTACGTGGTATACTCTAATTTTCAGGACGAACTTTTTCAGGCTGTATCGGTACGATGATTGATTGTATCGCTATAAAAGTGCTTCGTATAGTGACGCGAACTTTGGACGTGGTAGTAAATGGAAATGTGGCACAAAAATGTGGAAAATTTCCATATGGATGATATATTTACTCTAGTTTAAATAACACACGATGATTTCGTTTGTTTGTCAGATGAAAAGCCAGCCGTTTTAATTAAGTAGAACAAAGCAATGGTAAATTTGGTATAAACTAAAACTGTCGCGATTTTTTAAATTTTGGCAATTTTGCTAAGTTGACAGTTCTGTGAAATATGAACGCTGTATCATTTAGTACCAGACATAAACTTCATCTTGTGTAACAGTATAAAAATTAGCACAACCACGATAGTAAAATCAACTAAGTTTCCAATTAACTTTATAGAATTCTGAATATCTTGAACTTAACATCAGAATTAGAAGCAACTAGAGTAGAGTGGAAGTACTGGCTGTACAATTAAGGTCAAAAGGAAGGAAATATTGGGATAGGCAGCCAAAAATCAAACGATGATTTAACAAATCTCCATTTAATATTCTAAGCTTTCGGTAATTAGTTGTTACCTTCCTCAGAGAACGTTCTACAATTAAGAAGTAAAAAAGACAGCACTAAAAATATAATTATAATCAAGATATGACGTGGAGAAGAACGATGCTAACATTAGCTTAGAAGCAACAATTTTTAGCAATTTATCAAAGTATTATTTCATTAAAACCTTGGCAAACCATTCCATACGTAATTATACGTTCTGTTTTGTGTAGGTTTCCTTTTGATTGTAATATTAATACTCATTTAAAATTTGTTGTATTTGGACAATTTACTAAAGTTATTATTTACCCCACTACAAAGCTAGTACCAGCTATTGACATATGATTTAGCAAAACCTGTTTATGTAATTCATACATCAAACTGTTTGTCTGGCTTCTTCAGGAACAGCAAACATACAATACTTCGAGCGTGTGTGAGAGCGAAAACTTCTCTGACGCCATAGCTTGAGGTCCGCAAACTTTGAGAGGCTGTCAAATGCTGAAAATGACACGACTTATGGTCTCGTGTCTCTAGACCACAAAAAATCGGAAATCATCGTTTGACCACCTTCTGGTTAAATTTTATCTAATCTTGAAGCTACATACAACACAGTTTTGAAAGTTCATTGCAATTTTCGCAAACTTTGAGAGGTGGTCAAACCCTGAAAATAGTACAACTTCTTGTTCTGTGTCTCTAAACCACAGAAAATTGAAAATTGTGGTTTGACCACCTTCCTGTTAACTTTTATCAAATCTAGAAGCTACATACAACAGACTTTTCAAAGTTTATTGCACTTTTCATAAACTTGGAGAGATGGTCGAACGCTGAAAATAATAGGACTGATTGACTCGTGTCTCTAGACCACAAAATGTCGGAAATGATCGTTGGATCACCCTCCAGTTAAATTTTATCCGATTTTGAAGTTACATACATCGGATAAAAATTAACGGTGGGTGGTCTAACGGTAATTTTTAATTTTTTGTAAACTAGAGACACGTGTCAATAAGTCATACCATTTCCAACGTTTGACCATCTCTCAAAGTTTGTGAAAAGTACGATAAACTTGGAAACTCATATCTAACTTCGAGATCATATCAAATTTAGCCGGAAGGTTGTCAAACGATGATTTCCGTTTTTTTTTGTGGTCTACAGACACATGACATTTTCATAAAAGTTTGCGTATCATTTTCAGATCGTTTGATCACCTCTCAAAGTTTGCGAAAATTGCGATGAATTCGAAAACTCTGTTTTATGTAACTTCGAGATCGGATAAAAATTAACCGGTGGGTGGTCAAACGATGATTTTCAATTTTTTTGTGGTCTAGTGACACGTTAAAATAAATCCTATCATTTTCAACGTTTGACCACCTCTCAAAATTTGTGAAAAATGCGATGCAAGAGGTTGTGACATTATCTGCGTTTGATGTCATTTCACTGGAGGTATGAAGTTTTTTTCATTTTGTTCGAGTATTGTTTTCAAAAAAATTATTTAGTGGTCAATCATGGTCCAACGTTGGTCAATCCTATACTGCAACATAATTTTAGTGTTTGTAGTAAAAAAAGAAATTGAAAAAAATTTTTTTCTTTAACTTTCAGAATGTAGAAGGTGCTCAAACATGGTCAAACGATGGTCAATCTTATCCGATAAAATGTCTATATTGGCTAATTTTAGCATTTTCGCCATTAGACCCCAAAATATGTGTATAGCTGCTATAGCCTAAACAAAATGTGGTCAATCGAAATCGCTGATGGTCAATAAATGGTCAATCCTTTCTAGCATTTTTGTCGATTCTTTACCACTTTGTGGTACCAACTTCGCGGACCTCACAGCTTGGTTTCATCTTTGATGCTCATCTTCTGGCGTACTGTTACCTGCTTTGCCTATCGATAAATGGAGTATTATACATGGGGCATGGAAACTTTATTAAATTTTTGTAACAATTGACGCACAATTGTTACAAAAATTGTACTGCTTTTGGATTTCTCAAATAACATTTGTCTTTAATGTAGTTCCAAAGAATGAAGTCTCACTGGCAACTTTTGGGTATCCGACGGCGATGATTCGAGTTCAAGCAAAAGTTATTCTTGCTGGGAGTTTACTGAGTTGCATTTTATAAACTTCTGCCATTCCTACCATTTCAGGAAACACCGCTGCAAGTTAGTTTGTTTTATCACATTATGGTTGATGTCCTCAACACTCTAAAGTGTGTTTCTTTTTAATCAATATTTCAATTTACAAAATATTTAAAGCTGATATTGGACTGTTACATTTTCGTCATAGCGTGCTCAATTTTGAAAGTTGTAGGCAATGTTATTCTAAATCTTGGAATGAAGCAAATAACCACGACATACTATTCAATGTATCATTTTTCTGCTTAATTATTTATTAACCAACAGTATCTTTCACCTAGTTGCATAGAGATGCCGATATTTTTCTCCTTGTTTTCTAGCATGTTCTCTTTGTTGCAGGCTTCTATGTTGTAGCTAGTGTACGCTTGAATAGCGTTCTGTAATAATTAATTTTCCGCGTAAGTCTTCCGATTAGGAGCAGAAATCTCTTTAAAGCTTCGGAATCAGATTATATGGAAAGCGTTTTGCTTTAACGGGCATTACACCGGCGAATAATGAGATCCTGCTCCGGGAAAAATGTTACTAGAAAAAACTTTAATGTCTTTCTTTGATATTGTACATAGACATACGTTGCTAATAATTCTTTTTCCTTTAAAGGTAAATCTTTACTTGCGCATCGAACATGTACTTTGATTATGTATGATGATAGTAAGTAAATACTTTCCTTACTATAACTAATTTCAACCTGTTTAACGTTTCAATATACTGTACACTGCTTGATAAATTTAATGTCTCCTTGCATATTTCTTACTTAATAGTATTAGTTGCACCATTTCCATCACAAAAGCAAGATCTACACCCACTTTACATACATTAAATCTCCCAATACTTTACCTCTCATATATAACAGGAGTGCCAATATAGCAACTCGAAACACAACTTTTTAATCTAACACCATTACATTTACCTATTGTATTTTGTAGCAAATTTGCGTAAAATCGGGTACCTACATTCCGGTACACAAAGGCACTTCCCATATGTCACATTAAGCTTTTGTCCTGTGGATTCTACCGCTGATTACCTGTTTTGTCCGGAACGTAGCGCTGCAACAATATCTTACTTCCGTTATCCAGAAGTAGAGCGGGAATCATCGCAAAGTTACCCGGAATCCTTGCCGTATTGTTTCATGCATTGTAATCGTGAGGGCCTCGGTTTATAGCCTGGCATATCGTTTGTGTTTAGCCTAATTCTCCCCATCTCTATCTATCTCAACAAACCGGCATGATTTCGTTTTCGCACTCCTATACGCCCGTGGCGCCCCTAGCGGAGCTTCTAAATGTAACAATTGGCATCGTATCGAGATGATATTTATGCCGCCATCTAGTTGCCGCGTACACTTACCTACTTCGATTAGTTTAATTGTTTCGGTTGTTTCTCTAGCCCGACATTGATCTCAATTAAAAGTTTTCATGCGAGGGAGTGTTATTGTGAATGTTTTGTTAGGGCAGGCGTCTTCAATTACGGCGTTTTATGTTATCGCTTGCGAATACGTGGATGGGATTGCGCTAGAAGAGAGGGATGGGAGTTGAAAAGTGCGAAAACGAACTCGAAGCTTATCCAATTTCCTCGATCGCAGTTGCTTCTGAAGTAGCGAGATAATTGCGCTGGGATTTGGTTGAATTTGGAATGTTGTAATTCGTATCTTCGAGTATCGAGTATTTATTAGGTACTCGTTATTATAACAGCTTTAGCAGGATTTATAGAAATGATTGAGACTTCTAATGATGGTTGTGCTTTACTTAAATTTATCAAAAAAGATAATAAAATATCTTTACTCATTTTATGTGCTATTAAGTATTGCCAAAATTATTTCTAATTTATTTTTAATTTTGCTTCAAATGAAGCGGCTGTATTACTACGTTAACTTTAACTTCATTTCACAATTTTCCTGTTAACATCTGTTTCGCAATTTCAGCAAGTTGGCCCCCACCTCATGTATAATTCCACAGCATCTACTACCACTTTTTACATTTACATGTTAGGCTCGTATTCTTTTTCGTTTCGTCTCGTTGTCGAAAGTTTGAAACTTTTCATCTCTTGACAGGCTAATGCTGCCATCGTCTTTTTTCCCCGTCTTATTTCTATTCGCCTTACTCACATATCCTCTTGTTGTTTTCTCTTTTTTCCATACGACAGATACGTCTTTCTCTGTTTGCTTGCGGCTCTCAATGTCAGCTCCTAATCTTATCTCCGCCAGATCGACGTAAGGGAGTAAATCCAAATCCCACAGTATATTTGTGTGTCCGCAAACATTCCCGCTTTTACCTTTTCTATCATGCTTATTCTTTCGCCTTCTTCGTTTCCTTTGACAAGGCGAACATACAAAAGTAGCGCCACTAGCGCATACTAACAAAAACGCATATTTACGTGGCATCGCGATGCTATTCCGACGTCGCCATGTTTTTTTCCGGGTGTTATTTACGCAAAATATCCCCGGGAATTCTAACGACATTATTGGTTTAACTTTATTCGTTCGAGGAGATATATGGCGCGGCATACTGTAGCTGCTAGTGGCGCGAAACGCGCGTAGGCCAAATCACATTTAGACATCAAAGGGAGATCCGTCTATTATATTAAATTTTTGGGCTCGAGTAGACGTTTTTCCACCGCAAAGAAAATATTCGATATATTAAAATATATTTTGACAGCACTCACTTTAAACCGCCAACGTTTTTTTTAGAGCATACAGGCCTTTGTGTATTGTAGGTTTTATCAATAAAAATCCATGATAATTTGGAACTTACGTCAAAAAAATATCCGTTATTGAATTTTTAGCAGCATTTGTACTTATACTATAGCCAAAACCAGTAAATCACTTACTAGTTATTTTAATTGATAGTCAAGAATGTCGTTAATAGCTATCAAGCTTTTTCATAGTTAGCATGTTATACGCTGGACGCTTGAAAAGTTAAGCACAACTAACAAGAAAAAGTTTAATCCTCAATGTTGTCGGACCTGTTAAATTTACGTTAAATACACGTATGCAAAAAACCTCGTAAGTGATAGTTCGTAGAATCATCCAGATTTGGCCACAAATCAAGAAAATAAACACATACCAAACATCTATATTTATTGCACCTTTTATTAAATACATGTAAATTTTTTACAAACCAAACAAGTTTTAAAAGCAATGTTGAAAATAAAAGAATGCTAATAGATAAGAGGGGTAATAACTAATGATTATTTACGATATTTAGTTTGGCAGAATTATGCTCTAGAGCAGTGTTTCCCAACCTTTTTTGTGCCATGCCCCACCTAAGCCTTTCTAAAATTCTTATGCCTCCCCTATGTAACATACACTCCGCGACACTTGATTGAACGCAATACCTATAACTTTATTAAAAGAACACTTTTTTTACCTTTTGTATTGTAAATTTTTTTTTTAATTTACAGCTAATAAATTTTACTTGGGAACCTGGTAAAACACTTGATTAAACGCAGCCAAATAAAACAATAAAATCGCTGGAAAAAAAAATTTAATAGTGAGTGTGACCACCATTCTTATTTACGACTTCAATCATTCTATTGGGTAAAGAATTGTATAAATTTTGGATGTATTGTAAGGCCAATTCAGTCCAAGCTTCTCGAATTGCTTGTGTTAATTGTTCCTTGTTTAGAAACTGTCTACCACCAGTGTAAATTGGGACAGCCATCCCCACACTTTTTCTATTATGTGTAGATCGGGCCATGGCAATAAAGTAATTCCGTTGTCTTGAAACCATTTTTGGACAATTCGAGCACTGTGTGCAAGCACGTTATCCTGCTGGAAAATAAAATCTTATGTGCCCAATTTATTTTGGATTACTTCTTTTTCATTCTCCATGAGTTGCAGGTACTTTTGAGCAGTTAGGGCTCCTTCTACGAAAACTAGATCGACGGCTCCGGCATTACCATTACTTCACCACCTTGCGGCCTACTGGGCTCTTTTCTCAAATCATGCCAGTAATAGCGGAAACCGTCAGACCCCCAGCGTAAAACATATTTCGCCAGAAAAAAACAACTTTCTTCCAGGTTTTCCGAAACGCAATGTGCTCCCTGGCAAAATTTAATCTTCGTTCTCGATGTTGGGCAGTTAAAGCAGGTTTTTTCGCGAGCGTCGAATTTGTGGAGATTTCTTTAAAATTCTTTGCATCCCTAATTTGCCTTGCCGTAGCTGCAGAATTCGATGCAATTCTTAGGATGTTCTTTTTCTCTCCGTTTTTTGCCATAATTTTCCTTGTCTTGAAGATAATTGTAATTACATGATTACTCCGTCTTAACTTCCTCGCTATTTCTCGTATTGAAAGATTTTCGTTTTTTAAAACGTCAATTTGTCCTCTTTCCACTTCAGTGAGCGTTTTTCCACCTCGCATGTCTCTAAACAAACTAGCCAAACACAATTTTTTCTTAAAAACGACTTTTAACAATCACTCCTAACTAAAACTGCCGCACAACAACCTTTTCTTATCGCTTACACAAGAAAAATTGAGATGTGTTCAATTAAGTGTCGTACCAGGTTTTCAAGTACAAGAACAATTTTCAACAAGTGATGGAGAAGAATCTTCAAAATAGAACTAGATTTATCGGTTCAACACTGCCAACAATAATTCTCATAAAAATGCTTTAAAGCATACCACATACATATACAGATTGATTTATGTATTTCCAAAGGAGTTCTCAGTTTCCTAAAAAATAGTACTGTGATTAATCACCTAGTGGACCATGTCAAGAGTGCACCCATGGTTCCCTCTAATCTATTACATCGATTCGGGCAATATCAGAAATAAACGCAATTTCGCAATAGGAAAGAAGACCTGGGTAGGTGCATTGTGGAACATCGGTTAGTATGGTTCTAGATGTGGATGTGACCCCCTCTCCTCCTCCCTCCTCCCCCGTTTTTATGACAAACGATCTAGTATGTAAATAAGACTTTATTAACGCAATAAAATTACGATTAAAGCCGTTTCGAAACATCTTGACATGACAGTCGGTAAAGGGAAGGAGTTGAATAGGAGCCTGAGAGGTCTATACTGTGTAGTTCTGTGGTAATTATTTTCCCTTCGGGGTGGAGGGACATTAGAGGGTGGAGGGGTGGGGGCGAGCAGCAAGCACCTCATCTATTGCTACATCGTCCTACATCAGAATAGATGAGTCATGGATATGGCCAATTGAACTTGGGACAGCAGCATATTAGCCAAGAAATTTGCGCAGGTGTGCATTGCTGTACCCTTCTGCGACATCAAAGTAGCCACAATAATTATGTTGGTGCATAGATAGTTCAATGCTCATAATCGGAAGATTTGATTCGCAGTTTCTGAAGGGATATCCATGGCCGATTGATTAGTTAATGAAACAAACATGTCCTAGTCCACAGTTCACCTAAACCCAGTTTTCCTATGACAATTCACGCTCCTAAAAGTTACCGAAATGGCTAAAGGGATATCTTTTGACCAAGCTATATCCAAGAAATTCGGCTTTACATCGGCTTTGAAGAAGCAAGAGCTTTACACCACTACACAAAATGTGATTTTATAATGCTTAAGATGAGTACAGTACTATTACATTTTACAGAACGCAACTAGACTGATTAATGCAAAAGCTATCATAGAACTTGAAACAGTATCTCCGATAAAAAATTAGTGTTATCTGATGAGTACGAAAATCTGCTTTGAACTTTATAAGAAGGTGAATAAGTAACAATTAACATATTAATTACAAAAATATTTGTCTTCGAAACTAAAAAACGTTTTTTTCGATGGAGCATAACCGAAGGTGCCACAATTGATCGAACAAATGCTCAATCAAACTCCCCATAGATTCAAATTTATTAAATTTTCATATTGCATATTATTATGAAAGTACAAACGTACCCCATAAAAATATCACATTACACTAGAACCTACATGATTGAATTATGGAGACATTAATTATCTGATTTATTATCGGGTCTGCACGATTTAACTAGCATATAGCGCCATCTGTGTTGTGATAGTTCAGATTTCAACAGATATTTTTGTGGACGAGTTAAATGTGTTTTGCAGGAAAAAGAATAAAATCACAAATTCAAGAATAATTATACTTGATAATAATAATACACTGTGTACACAATTTACAAGCACACCTACATAACTCAAAAAAGGGTTCCACTGAATAAAACTTAACATAACTTAACTAGTTCCCGAAATTTCTTCGAGCTGAACTCTTAATTTAAAAAAAATTTTTTTTGTTATCTAAACCCTTCCAAATACACTAATGGCTTTACCTTACCATAAGCATAAATGATGTCAATTGCTTCGTAACGTATCATTTCCAGGTTGGTCAATTTCTAGTATTGTACTGCATCGCTTACTCGACAGAGGCACTAACTTATAATGAATATCGCGGTCTGCATTGTGTGCAAATAGTGAATTTATAGATATAGGGAGCAGCGTAAAGGTGTGTCGATGGCTGTTAACCGCATTATGTCCTCACGATCTTCGTCTTCGTGTCTTTCCAAATGGAGGACTTAACCTATGGTAGTAGTAAAGCTTGTAAATGATACGATGTTCGTTGTTTTGCTCCCCATTATCCGAACGACCTAACCTCTTCTCGTATTGTACACCTTCGATTATACTTGATATCTATTGCTGATATAAATAAGTTATGTAGGCGTGTGCATGCTGCCATAAAATGGTGCTTATCCCGGAGATATCTATCGAAATATATGTATATACAGATATGTATAGATTAACGACGCTTGTGAGTGTTGTAGTCTTCGTTTTATAGCTTGCGATTAGAATGCATCTCGAAAGCTTAATCTATTCGCATTGAGAAGGAAATATGTGTGGAATTATTAAGGTATTTCTGCTGGTAATGAAGCGGTAAATCAGTAAGTCGCTTTAGACGATGATTTATAACGAATGCAAGGATTGAAGTAGATTAACAAAGCAATGAAATCCGATCTTAATATCATGAAACCTGAACAATAAATTCATGGTAAGCTAGGATGCAATTCTCAAATTTATTAGCTATTTGTTTGTTTCACAATGTAACTAAAATTAAAGGTGATCTGATTTGATATTTTACTGACATCCTTTGATAATAATTATCTAAACAAGATTGAAACTTGAGCATTACCAATTCTTTCCAGCCTTTACATGCTTCATAGTTCAAACGGAATCTATACAATATCTTCGCGACTCCTTTTTCGTAATTTTAACCAATTACATCCATCTGACAGTAACGAGGACAGGCCACCAATATCTGAGAATAACAATAAAAAGGAAGCGGCGGTGGAACGCTACAAAACGGTTGCCATGCTTTCGACCTCGCATTAAGCATAACAAGGCAGCCGACTAGAGAGGAAGCGGCGAAAGAAAATTAGAAGCTCAACCGGATATATCGAGCGAAACGCGCAGAGAATGAACGAAATAAGAAACTCGACAACCCTCCTTTTCCGTAAGCTCCAGTCGCTTGTTATGAGTCATATTTATCGAACAAGGACAGAATAGCATGATGGATGCATTAAAGACAACAGGATACCCTCCGACTTCTTGATAATAGTAACGCTGGTAGGTTAGCATTCGGTTAGTTATTAAGCTTTACTGCTCTCCAGGTTTTCCGAGGTCTCAGGTGTCCGGGCGAAATCTCTCACCGGCAATATCTAAGACTTGTTCATTAACGTCTTACCTTAATTATTTTAACAAGCCAAGGAGTAGAGTAGTACGTTGAAGCTTTGGGGAAATGCACGTTTTTTTTTTTGTTGTTTCGTCGGTTATCTTACGAATGGAAATTTCTATGAAAAGTTTATCTTAATTTGTTTAAAGGTTTGTCGAATCTTGTTGCTTTCTTTCAGTCTAGGTTCTTTATCGGTGATTTACTAAACTCTGGAAGCAGATGGTGGCGTAACTGGAGATGCTTTAAATCTTGTTGTTGTTTCGGGACATATCGCTTTTTAAAAATCTAGTTTCCAATTTGTTTAAAGGTTTGTCCGGATTATTTGATTTGGTTTCTCTCGGTACATATAAACAGAACTTTTAATCTGTACTTCCGAGCATTTATCCGAATCTATTGTTGTTGTTTGTTTCCAGCAAGGTTCTCTGCCAAATAATATGAAAATATCCAAGGTAACGCCTTATATAAATCGAAGCCTGGAAAATTTCTGTTTTACCTATATTATCAAAAATCCTGGAGGTAACCATCCTATCACGTCTCATTTCCTTTTTAGAAAAGAACGAAGCAAATCGATGATAAGTGCTATCCTGTCTGTTTTGAATTTCATTTGGGACTCCATGGAAAACAGGAGGATGCCATGATATTGATTTGTGATCTATCTAAAGCATTTGATTGTGTACAAAATGACATCCTTCTTCAGAATCTGGAATGCTGTGGAATTCATGGCCATACATCAGAATCCTGCGATCCTATCTTCAAGATCGGAAACAAACCGTTCATCTAAATAGTGAAACAAGTGAGTTGCAGAAGATCAAACATGGTTTCTCTCTCTTACGCCACCTTCTATTCTGCCTATATGTAAATGACCTTCCTCCGGTGAGAACTTGCTGATGATACCACATTCTTATGTAGAGACAAAGAAGACCAAAAACTTGAACAAAAGGCACAAAATACATTAGCAGAAGCTACAGATTGGTTCTCATCAAATAAACTTATCCTCCAGGACGTAAAATCTGTCGAACTCGCTTTTACATCTAAACGAAGCAGGACACCCGTAAATGCAGGATCCGCAAAGCTATTGGGCACATTCTTAGACACTACAATAACTTGGAGAGCAAAAATTGGTGCTCTCTCCAAAATCATCTGGAACTGCCAATCACAAACAAAGAAATAGAAACAGCTTACCATGGCGTATGAGCTAAATATTCGATTATGGGGTGAGTCGGCTCACTCTTCATTCTAAGAAAAGGCATTACGAGTTGAACAAGTGAAACAAACAACACACTTTATTCATAAAGAACAAGATAATGTCCCTGCCGGCAACATACATGTACTACCAGTTGCTTTACGCAAAATCGGAACTGCCATCTAAGAAAAGAAAAGGGGATGAAATATATCAATACCGTTACTATCTAAGAAACAGATTACAATTATAGACAGAGCTGCTGCTAAATACAGACACACAGAGCTTTTAAATAGACTCCCACCATCATGGTTCGATAAACCTTTTTCAAATTCAAAACGGATCTCAGAGACTAGTGCCTGAAATTTAAAACCTATTACTTCAAACATATACACACTTCGTACACACACACACACGCATACGCTCTCACGAACTTGTACGTAAACTCTGTGACGTTACCATTGTATATTTGTGCAGTATATGTATTTGTTCAGAATGTACTTAATGGTAAAATAAAGTTTGTTATTATTATTATCAGGTTTTATATTATTTGCGTGAATAAAAAAACACTAAATTACCTAGTTATGTTAAAGATTTTGCTCTTACTACAAATGCAAGACCCTTCCTTAAATATACGACCACCTTACAATCCTATTATTGTTACACCTGCTATCAAATCGCGTTCTTAGCGTGTCATCCCTAAAATTTGAGCCCTGAGGTACTTTGTACACCGACCTACCTACCTCTATCCATCAACTTCGTCCTGAACATACGGCGAGACCTTCTCGTGTTAGATCTCTGAGTAGCGTAGTAACCACGTGCCCGCCGCATTCCTAATCTTACCCATCGTCGTTTCCCCGATGGGACCCTTACGCGTGTCTCACGCGCCGTAACAATGCCCGTCCACCAGTTCTAGCATCAAGCCAAGTGACAACGAGGCCCCTACAAGGTCCCAAAAGAAGCTTTAAAGCGGCCGAATTGTGTACGTTTCCTATTCAGGCGGCACACTTCTATTGTTGTGTCGTCGTCGTCGTTGTTTTGTTGTTGTCGTCCCCGTTGAAGAACAGGAGACAGTTCACATCTATTAAACACCCTTCAAGTTAATAAACCTTCGTCTCTCCTCTGCCTACCCGTTTATACACTTTGTAATATCTCTCCTGTTTGTCGTGCGGATGCTAAGGAACAAGGCAGGCTATTACAGCGGTTAATTTTAATTTATTTAAATATTTCGTGCGAGGTTAGGTTTTTAGGAATACGATGAGATCGATGACGGGTTCTCTTGAGTGATATTTTTCGGTTATAACACTGTTGTAATTAAATTTTTTGGCACTCTCTGACGCATCATCTTAGGCATTTCGCTAATACGTTCCAGAATTACGGGAATGATCGTATAGTGTTGGCCGAACGAATTAATTGGGTTCAATTGGGGGCGAAGGCCGTCCGCAATTTATTAATGTGCTTCGCGGTCGGGACGAAGTTGAACGATTTACGGGTTAACAATTGACCGGAGCGAGGCCCAGATAGCGAGTGAGGCCGGATTGCTGGCATGCCTGCGTGTGACGTTAGAAATTAGGATTGCTGACACTTAACCTGAAGTTACATTCCTTGTTTCGATATAGCGCCGCAGATAAACGTATGCATACTACGCGTTATATCGTTTATTAGTACGTCTAGTCTCTAAATAAGTGGGTGTTGAATAATAATGTCCCGATACAATGATGCGTGGAAGTTAAATATTTAAAAACTTGTTAGAGCTAACGGTGTAATGATATGACAGGATAATTAGGATGGAATTTTATTTTTCCATATTATCTCTCTTTGGTTGTAAGAAAGTTGTTGTTCGCTAAATGACAGCAGTATATTTACGTAATTATTATTATTATAAATTGGAGGAACACCAATGATAGGTTGAGTCGATCCAATCAGACATCTTGGAAGATATGTGCAAATTGTGGGACCTATAGTCGCGGTCATATGTTATGAGCGGGGTAATATTTTTATAATTTTCAAGAAACAAGGAATCCGAACATGTTCTTAATAGAGGATAAGTCTACAGACTGTAGTGGCCAATCTAATAATTTAATGTTGTTTTCGTGGAACCAATTCATTACATTCAGTGTTTTCTGGCTAGGAATATTATGCTGTTGAGCCCCTGCTGTTGGCCGCCACTGTATCTTACGTTAGAATTTTTCCAGGTAGTTTATTTCTGTATGGAGATGTAGATACAAAATATTAAGATAGGTTCTAGTAATTTAATCTAATCCAACAATGATTTCATAAATAATTGAGCGTAGGAGAGATGGTCTACATTAATAAGTTCGTCTTTTCTTAAAGAAGAAAATGGACGGAAATATTGTAGTGGTCTCTGTGAAATTTTGAAGGAGGAAAATCAAGTGACTGTTTCAGATTGGTTCTGCCAATTTTTTAATTAGAACTACGATAAAAATGTTCTTTTTTGAGCAAAATCGATATACTTAATATGTGTTCTATTAAATATGTACGTGGAATCACACACTATCCAGAATTTCGTCGTTAACTTAATAGCTTCTTTCCATTTTTCTATGATTCCCACCCACTCTGGTTCTTGATCTAAGATATTGTTGTTTACAACGATACTCTAATTATCTGATGATAATTAAAGTGCACTGGAACCGTAATAGTCCTTTGGTTCTAATGTTTAATTTCCTGATTTTATTTGCTTTTCCTCTGATGCTGTTTTTCTACAGTACACATATTGGTTCCCTCTTTTATAGTCTACCTTCGGGAAATGTTAGCTGTTCAAATTTTCTATTTTTTAGAGCACTCTGTCGGCATTATTTCTGAATCATCCTCCTAGAATTACAAATCAATTTAAAAACGTGGAACTACCAACAAGATCTTTGTTTGTCAGTTCTTTATTACACGTCTTACTACTTGCACTAGCGTATTTTAATTTATACCTATTATGCATGCGCGTACGTTTCATCATGTTTGGGTAACTTCTTAGATTAATAGTTTCAAATTTTTGCTGATTTTTCAAACAACCTATTCATAATTTTTAATGCAAATATAATTTTGAATAATTATTTATAGAGTTCAGAGTTAATATTTTGGTACCATTTTTTTCTAGTATCTGTTGTTAGAATCTTACATATTAAACATCTTTAAATGACAATACTAAAGTAATAATTAAAAAATAGACAAAATAACAAAGTTGGACCATATATATTTGAGGTGATTGGGGTAGATTGGGGAAAAAATCTACACCATGTTACGGTATATCACAAACAACTCTCTTGTGAGATTGTCTTTTTTTTTTTTTTTTGTTTAAAACTTGGTTAACTTTCTGCTTCATATGGATGTAACCTTTTCATCACTATTTTTTGCTTCAAATTTTTTGGTGTATTTGAAAATAGATATTGGGCATACAACATAATACATAGAAGAAATATCGGATACAGTTTGGATAAGCAGACTATTTTTCATCTGTTCTCATTCATTCAGCTGGTTGAAAGTTAATCCTAAGACTGATATCAAGAGAGGAGGATTAGTTTACTGCAGAAAACATTAATACATGGATTTTACTGTTGCTTCAGCAGCACCACGAAGTAAGCATATTTTAACGAAAACCAGAAATAAAAGATGTGATTGGACAAGGCTTGAAACACGGAATAAATATAAATGAGGATTAAACCAGGCTCTAATATGTGGCACTTTGTTCTAAGCTTGTGCAGGAGACTTTGCAATGCTTTATTTCATTTGTTGCCAAATTTTTCCTTTAAAGCTGAGGAACAAGCTCAAAGCTTAGAACCTTGCAAAACATCCATTATCTACATTATTAAAATTACTTTATAGCCACTTTTGTAATTGTCCTACTTTCTGCAGTTCTGGTTTAGGAAATCTAGACATCTTATTTAATATGTAATACTCTACAGGAGACTCGAAGTATCGAAAGTATCCGTCCCCATCTCATCTGCCAGGTCTTCAACACTATTAAGACATTCTTTAAATGTGTACATGATTACGTTTCTTTTAAAAACATTTCAGAGCACATCATTTTGTTGTATACACCATGAGTTGACTATGAGTTCTAAAATGTTAGTCAGAATGACGAACTTATCTGAGAAATCCGGGCTTTGCTTGCTAATTTTTTCCCCCAATATTACAGTAGGACGTGGTCAAACCGTACAGAGATATCCAAATCCTTTCAGGTCTCTTCAAGTCTTCTGGTCTAACACGGTCTTTAATATTTTCTTATTTGCTTTAGCACATATTCTTGTATTTTTTCGTTGAAGCAATCTATTTGGCAGCAGATCCATGGAAGCAATTTTTTTGCAGATGAGACAAGTCTGCAGGATCATTTATGCTGGGTTTGGGTCGTGAAAAATTTACTGGTTGCTAAATTGAGCGTACGATTCGGACAGTGACTGAAAAAATATATTTACGTCAATTAAGTCGGAATTCAAGAATTACCGCCATTTTTGAGAACGAAACTACTTCACACACGTATTTATACATCTTTAATTTCAGTGTCGTCGTAGTGGCGCCATCTCTGATAAAATTTAAAAACTACTTCTACGTAAAATTCTAGAAAATAATAATAAGAATTTGATTCTACTAGATAAACAGTATCTATTCCTGTTTTACTTGGTCGACATCTACATCAAAAATCAATAATTCTATGTTAGCTCAAAACGTAAGAACAATAGCTGTTAAACGTTTTTATACCAAAGATTTCAAAGACGTGGAAAGATATTTCAATCTTTCCCTTTTATATATAGCAACCGTATATGTGACATGCAAATTTGACCGCAATTTGCGAATACCTTCCCGAACGTTCTTTCCCGTAGAGCTTTATACGATCTAAAAATATGTGCTATAAATTTTGCCCGCAAAGTAAGGATAATATTATACATCGGCCGTCTAGAAGCCTATATTTTACTAAGATCCTGCAAACGTGCTAAAGAAATCACTCTAGCGTATAGATTGTAAAAATATTTCTTGGTCACGACACCTAAATGCCTATACATATGCCTTAAAGCGATAGGAAACGATGACGTATGCATACGGCAAGTTCAGTTATAAATGAGTGAGTCGGTTATTTAAATTAAAATAAAACTAAAATAAAACGGAATAAATGCGTTATTTTTTGTTTTTCTAAATTTTATTCGATAGTATCTATAACAAAATTTTATAAAAACAAAATGTTGCAGATCGGAATGAAACATATCTGATTTATATTAAAAAACAACAATAAAACTGCATGTCACAATTTTGATCGGCAAAAAATATGTAGCCTATTTTTTTAGATCTGTGCTTAAAGAGCGTTGAAACACGTTCGTTCCAATGCACTCGACAATAATCCAAATCTATATATTGAATTTTATCACATATGAAAATATAACTCTATTGTATACGGTTTTAAAATACACGTGAATAATTTAGTAGATATGGAAAATAGCTGTGATATCCATCTAGAATTCAATGTATCAAAGCGTTTAAAATTCTTGTGTGTACTCACAGTTTCATTAAAATTTAGCTATTTCCATTTCGATTCAGGGTATTGTACACAACATGTTTACATTTATGTGCTGCAGTTGTTATTAAAACTGAATTTGTAAAAGAACTGAAGATCGGAAAATAAGTATAATAGAATAAAAGGGGTTGGATTTAAAAGAAATAATTTTGATTTGGCAAAACAAACGAAATTGTGAAACTCAGTCCGTAAAATGAGCTAGAACAAATACCTTAACATATCGTTTTAGATGCAACGATCAACACACGGGAAGTGGTCTAGAAGTTCAGCCAAAATCACCAACCCATCAAGGAATTCGACCGAGACAACAGCTTGTGTGAGAGAAAAAGCCATAGTTGAAATATTAAAATCGTTTCAAGCTTCGACATCTGTCTGATTTTTAATTTTTTTGTGTTTGCATTTTTAGACAATCTTCGGAAGAAATTTTCTGTGGATGAGGTAATTCCGCAGCATTATTTATCGTGGGTGTTATACTGAATTTGCTGATTGCAAACTAAACCTACCATTCGCAAATAGTTGAGAAAAGCCAGCTTCTAAATGGTAAATGCTTTGATGGTGGCAAAACTGTTTGGCAGGAATGCCATATGATCGTGTTAACAAGAGAACTGCTGGATAGTTCGTGATCTTTATGACAACTAATATTGGTCGTTAAAATAGTGACGCCGTACGAAGAATGATTCAGGACGATAATCGAGTCACGTATTGGATTATTAGGAACACGTTGGGTATTGGTATAATTCCAATAAATAAGATTATACATAATAATTTTGGTGTCAGCAAAGTCTGTTGTCGTTGGATACCTTATAATTTAACACAGCGGTAAAAACAATACCGATATGGAATAGTCTAAAAAAAAACGCTTAAGAAATATGTTGTAGATAGGTCTAAAGCAATGTACATCATTACTGGTAATGAAAGCTGGGCATGTGCATTCGAACCGGAATCAAAACGGCAGTTGGCTCAATGGGCGTCTTCAACACAACCTAATCCAGACAAAGTGAAAAGATCTTGAAGCGTTGGAGAGAAAATTGTAGTCAGTTTCTTCTTCTCAAAATGAGGACCTGTCACAACTCTATGCTTGAAAATAAATGTGCACCACAGAATAATACACGACAGCATGTCTGCAGATGATGTTCAAAAGTCTTGTTTACGATGCTCTAGATCGGAGGTTGTCCTTCATCACGACAATGCTTCAAGTTACACTGCACAACAAACTAACGAATTTTTTAAAGCTTCCGGATTAAAATTACTAAACCATCTGCTTTATGGCCTGGACGTGGCATCTTCAGATTTTTTCGTATTTCAGATTAAAGAATATAATGCGAGGTGTACGATTTGCAAGACCAGATGATGTACTGGAGAGCTTCAAAAATGTTGTATCTGAAGTGACTCAAGAAGAGTGGAATTTGTGCTATGATAACTGTTTTTTTTTAGATATTATTTATACACTGTGGTGTGATATATACGGGGTGACATAGAAAAAAGTATATTGCATAGTGCCACACAATAGAGGACACTGAAATAAGAAAAAAAATTCCTATGAACATGGGTCCGCAAGACCTTCGGTTAAAAGATACGGGGTGTTGAATTTTATTTCATTCTTTGGGTTTTTTTTTTTAATATCTATGGTTCCAGTACAAATGCATCTGAAAGCCGACAATGCACGCTAATTAATCAAAAAACAACAATTGAATAATGTGTCATAATGACACTTGTCAAACTGATGTAATTGTTGTTTGAGGAATTTTGTGTTCGTGATTAAGTTTTTCATTGGTTTTCTCAATGATTATTCAAATTTGCTTTCAAAAATGGTTCACTACACTTTTGAAGAATACAGGGACATGATTATGTGTTACGGCGAAGGTAGATCAAATTCTTACGAAGCCCAACGTATTTATCGAGAAAGATATCCTTTAAGACAAGTTCCTAATGTTCGAACATTTATTGATGTGCATAGGCATTTAAGAGAAGATGGCTGTTTTAGAAAACCAAAATTGAATGGTGGGGTTTCCAGAACTCGTCGCACTGTGCGAAACGAAGAAACTGTTTTACGAATGGTAGAAAATAATCCAAGAACAAGCACCAGAAAAACAAGTTCAGCGGTACGAAACCTTAACCGTGAATCAGTTAGACAAATTTTCAAAGAACAACTTCTTCGCCCATATCATTTCCAAAAATTCATTCACTATTGGAACATGACTTTGTTCCTCGTGTACAATTTTGCCAATGGTTGCAAAACCAAAGACAAAACATTATTTCATCAATTTTGATTACTGACGAAGCTGGTTTTAGTCGTGATGGTATACTGAACCTACATAACATGCACCATTGGAGTGATGAAAATCCTCATCAAACTGTAATTCGAAGTCACCAATATGGGTTTTCAATTAATATATGGGCAGGTATAATTGACAATTACTCCTATTTAATTGGCCCATTTCGATTGCCCAATCGATTGACAGGTGCACTGTATCGAAATTTCTTGGAGAATGATTTAAACACATTATTAGAGGATATCCCATTGGCCATTACTGGAAGAATATATTACATACATGATGGGGCGCCAGCTCACTTTTCTCGTGTGGCAAGGGAATATTTGGACAGGAGATTTGGAAATATGTGGATTAGTCGAGGGGGGCCTGTACCCTGGCCAGCTGGTAGTCCCGACCTTAATCCCCTCGATTTTTCATTTTGGGGATTTATGAAAAATGAAGTTTATGCTGTAAAATACATAATGAAGAACAATTGTGGATAAGAATTATGGAATCGGCAGATAGATTTCAATAACCCAGGAATATTTCAAAGATGCCGTCAATCATTAAGAAGAAGAATGGAAAAATGTATTGAAGTACAAGGGCAACAATTTGAATATCTTCTAAAAACTTAATTTTTTGTTTTAATTACTCATTGTTTTTGCAAATAAATTAAAAAAAAATCAACACCCCGTATCTTTTAACCGAAGGTCTTGCGGACCCATGTTCATAGGAACTTTTTTTCTTATTTTAGTGTCCTCTATTGTGTGGCACTATGCAATGTACTTTTTTCTATGTCACCCTGTATCATTTACAATCATGTAGACCACCAATTTAAAATTGTACATACATATATAAATAATCCCTTCAATTGGTCAGTGTACAGAGCCATCCCCACAATAGAACTCCTCCAAAGAATAATAGTTCTTCTTATTTAAAAATAGTTTCAGACGAGACCTGAACTGGTGCGCTGGACCGATTTTTACATTGGCAGGTAAAGCATTGTAAATTCCAACTGCCAATCCAATGTGGGAGGCATAAAATTTACTGGATCTAGAGAGATCGCATCTAATAAAGTCTGGGTATCTTGTACTGTACATATGAGTACCCGAATTCGTCGGAAATTGTTCCAGGTTATAATGAATGTAACATGCCGCTAGCAGTATAAATAAATTGTAAACTGTGAGGATTCCCAACTCTATGAAGTAGTTCCTACATGAATCAGTTGGTTTTAGATTGCAGATTATATGTATGGCCTTCTTTTGCAATAGCAATACTGATTTTAGTTTAGTACCGCACCAGAGCAGTAATCCGTAATAGATATTTTTAAAGTCTTGATGTCACACGTTTCTTTTATTTTCCTTAGAACATGCAAGGATTTATTTAATTTTAATGCGACCGAAATCATGGGAGAATCGCAGTGTAAATCACAGTCAATGGTCAATCCCAACAGTTTACATTCAGTAGTAATGGTGAACGTCATATCGCATATAGTTAAGCTTTCTTCAGTACCCTTTTCACCAAAACGTAAGGTTTTATCGAATGTCTAAATGCACAATAATAAAAATAATTTTTGACTTGGTGCATAATACTTGTGTGCTCATGTAAGTGAAACCACACAGCACAATACTGTGCTTTTTACATGTTCACTAACGACATCTGCATTATCTAGAAATTAGATGATTTTGAAGAAAGAAACTGGCGGTGGTAACTCATCTTGCAAACTAAACTGAATAATGATACATCATAGAATGATATAAGAATTGTGAGACCATTTATATACATAATAATAAAATAACTTTATGTTTTAGACACATGATCAATAATCCAATTTTCAGACATTGAGAACTAGTAAGAAACCGACTAAATAAGAATAAATTCCACCCCAGAAAAGACCTAAAATAATATCTCGACTGTATTTGCATTTCGTTAAAGACGTTTAGTAAATTTCTTCCTGGGAAAAATACCAGAATGTTTAATTTGTCGAATTAAACCGTATCTCCATCTCGTTCTTATTTAAACTGAGCTCTTTCGCCTTCGTCATGTAGAAAATAAGTTCCTCATCTTCTAGTGAGTGAGAAGGAACGAGAAAGTTAATTCCACGAAGCGGGAATTACCGTTTAAACTTTTAAAGCTATCGCACTTCCATCCTTTCCGATAGAGCTCGCTTAATATCAAAGGTTTTATTATACCACCACCCGAAGTTTATGTTTTTGTGATTATCTTTTTTTTTCCTCACTATTCCGTTTAAGTTCTAAGAAAATAACTCCGTAGATAGTCAGTGATTCAAATGTTATTGTTATTTGAGTGAAAACGTATGTTAGCCATTAAGTAATATGAGGAACGCGATCGTCTAGGATTATTTAAAAAAGTTCCAAAGTGTGACGCGATCATTCAACGCCATGTTCTCACAATTAGGATTTCTCGCAGTCAAAACAACAATGGCGTTGAGTGAAATGTGGAAGTAACGCTAACGTTTCGAAAACTAATTAAATACCGGTTAACAGGGTCTCTAACAAAAATACCGTCTAATTCGCCAGGCATCAGGCAGTGTTTATGTCACGGTTTAACTTTGATATGATATTTTAAAACATTTTTGAAATACATTTTTGAAATTGTTTCGAATATGTTTCTGAAAATAAACCTAAAAATGATAAATATTTCTTAAACTGCGCCGTTGGATTTCTAGAAGAAGGCTTTTTTGGAAAATGAAAAACTAATATCAATAATTAAATCATAAAGTCAATATCAGTAACAAGTCTTCTCCTATATATCTAGATTTCACATTAAGTTTTACTTTTGTTTCTTTTACCTGTCTCTTACGGATTCTTTTTTTTTACAGAAGAGAAATGTTGATTCTTCTTAGTCTACATTGGTACCACAGCAGCGATCTCATAACGATAACCATTTAAACGCTTCTTATTTTATAAAATCTCATTTCATTTTTGACGCTTCGATGTGTTTCCGCTGACAATTTCGCGCGTCTCCATCCCTCGAATGCTTGTACCTACCTAATACTACAAGTCATTTTATTTTTTTTTTCTCCCATATATCGCCATCTCGCTCGAAACGCACAACCATCGCAATAGACAGAGGCGGAAAATATTTTTTCCTACCCGTAACGATCCATCGTATTTTCGTTGGCTTCCGCTTTTTCCAAGAGGGCCTGTCACTCTATCTCGTGAAGTTTTAATTGATTTTGCCGCTGTCTGCTTTTCTTGCTTTTGTCATTTCTTACGAGGAGAAAATGGAATGACGGCGCGCAGCACACACCATCAAAGAATTCAAAGGGAAAGTTTGTACCACTTCGCAGGTCTCCAGCTCCTCCTATCTACGTTTCTTATTTCTCTTTTTTTCCCTCCTTTTTTTCCCACCAATGCTATTGTCTCCATTCCCTCCTGTTTATATCATTTAGATGTTCTGATTTTTTTCTTCGTCAAGTCTTTCCGGATTTTCTTCCTTTTTCCCGCCCTAAATACCCAATCGAAAAAAAAAGAAAACGTATTTTTTTCGTTTCCTCTCTAATATAAAATTTGTATGCACAACTGGGAGTTGTATACGTGACCATTCTGCTCAGATGGCTTATGTATTTCTAGACCGCCGCTATTTTAAAACTTTTGAAAACTGTATAGCGAACTACCGCCGACTGTGGTAATAATTTATGGGTACTTAACTAAATATAACTTTTCGGAATATTTCAGGTTTTTGAATAATGGTAACAGAAACCATGTGTTTTTTAACGGCTCCGAAACGTATCGCCCGCAATTTCTTCCACTATATGCGTGTATAAATAGGAACTGCATATTGCGTAGTTTTTAGACCGCGTTATGGACTATATCTGGTGAGTTAAGTAGGTGTAATTTGATATAGAGCTGTTTTAGAAAGTATTCTGATCTTCATTTCATTACACTTCTTCGTTTATTTAACATAATTTTAACGTCCATAACGTGTTTAAGTAACGTGAGTATTGAAAAATAAATATTTTAAAATGCTAATGTTTAGAGATGAACTACAGCATTCAGTACATAATTACTAAACAATATACGACTAGGAAAATCTAGAGCAATAAAATTGTGTAAGATGAGTGAATAGAGAATTGCCATATTTTAATTTAGTTGAAATTTCACAGTAAGCAACTCCTCACACAATAAAACACTAACAGAACCTGTCGTGAAGTGGTGCAAAGGTAAATTTGGCACTATTGCAAGACGTATCATGGCTGTAAAATACTTGGAATTATCAGTGTGACTAGCCTCTGTGGAAGTCCAGCTCATCTAAAACGAGATTTGAAGAATCCAAATCAGAATTAAACAAACCTCAAAACTAGAAAATTCATGTAGACAGCTGGTATGTTAAAAGTTGCCAAGCAATCAGTACCAACTACCTCCCGCTAAATGTAGCCTTCACTGCTTCGATTGTACATACTTCTGAACAGCAGTTGCAAAAGTCTTGAAGAGAGAAAGGAAGGACGCGAATAATTTTCTTAGGGTACTCCTGCTTACATCAAAAACTTTAAATTAATTTTTATTTTATTATTTATTCCAGTTAAACTCTACTCTTGGGATAAAGGTGACTCTGCATGTAAATGAAGCATTTCTAACGCATTGTCACTACATTTTAGCAATTGCACAACCCTAGCAGCAATCCATTTTCTTCAGCAACTAGAAAATGGGGAGGCTATATACTACTTACGACAAAATTCATCAATTTCTTCCTATCTGTTACAGATATTTTTGAAAGTTTTAAGTTTAGCTCCTCCACCCCAATCAGACACATTTTTGGCATTTCAAAAGTTGTTGTGACGAGAGATCAATTAAACTAAACCGACAAAGAACTTAGCCCTAACACAGCCCCTAAAGAGCCTGCTTTCCCACATTTTCTAGGTGTTTAAATTTGGGGCAATGTTCCATTACTTATGTCTTGGTGAAGAAGAGTTTATTGCGATGAAATAAAGCAATTTTTCTTTTAGTTTCAAAATTTCAGCTTCCTTAATGGAGTAAAGATTGGTTTGGAAGGTAGGTTTTGTACAAGTAATAGAATGTGTACCTTTGAGATCTGTAGAATGGTCATAATCAGGAAACTGGGTAAGTTTTTCCATGTACTTCTACTTCCTTTCAATCAGATTAGATGTAGATTTTTTGGGGGCAATGCTGCCTCTCTTCACTGCGACCTTTAAGATCTATTGTGAGTTCCTTTCAATAGATATCTACTTCTTGCGCCTCTATATTAACTTTTTTTCGCTCGTCACGTACCACTTGAAAATTATTGCATTATTCCTCGTTGTCTTCATTTGATGGCAAAATGTTCGCTCGATGATTACAGATAATATCATCATCTTCACTCTAGACGTTCGTATCTTCTAAATGATCTAAAGAGGGACTAGTGATTCTTTCTGCTTCGTCGAATAATAGTTCATTCGTGGATGCGCAAGAATGACTAAGAAAACATGTTCTGGCATCTATAAATGTGCACATAGAAACTTATTTTGTTAGCTACTTGGTATGATACTAAGTACTAAGAGTCTGAACAAATCTAATTTGACATTAATTTAAAAATCGTTCGAATTCTTAAGAGACGGTTTACATATCTAATGCTTCGAATAAATAAATGTATTTACCAACCTTTCCTTTAGCCTGTAACCTGTAGCTCTGTATTTCTTTTCTTGCAACTACAGAAATAGGTCCCTCTTTGTAGATTAATTGTCGATGTAAACGCAGTAGCTAGTATAGTGGATATAAACAATCTAGCAGCTGCATTTCTATCTATCCAAATTTCAAGCAATAACGCTGATTGTTTGTAGCTAAGGCAAATTCATTTCCTATGTATGAATTGTCTACCTATCAATTGGTAAATCTTTCACGAAGACCTAGAACTGATGAAGAGTTGCATTAATCATAGAGCGCAACGATTGGAGTTTGAAGCTTCTATCACTTTTACTATTTCCGTTTTGCAGCAAATCATTCTTAAAAAAATTTCAAAAGTTTAAATAGGGCTTTTGTCCTTTGGCACATTCTTCAGATGCTCACGCTTATTACTAGCGCTTCATTACCTTCTTAACAGGTCGATAGCCGCAGTGGTGGAAGGCTGACTAACGTTGTGGGAGAACGATAGGAGCCGGGTTTCAATTATCTGGAGGGACAGTGACATTTTTTCAGAGAGTTGAAATCCGGATCGACTTACCATTCACTGTTGGGAGCAAAGTGATTAACAGCGCGGCATTATAAGAGGCGATATGATGCTGTCACAAAGCCATTTGAATACAATCTACAGACACAACTACACCGCGAGAGTTGCAGTAATAGCCAGATAAGCGATACAGCTTACGAAGTCACTGCAGCGAAACACCTACCACACTTGAACAAAAAATATATCTTTTTAATCCCAGGTATCTTTCCACTTTTACGTCAATAAAACCAACAACAATTTATTCCACCACACGGACTAATTGTGTTTTTGTTGCAGTATTCTTCACTGAAGAAGTATTATAATTATATATTGCTAAACTACAATATAACAAATAAATAAAATATAATTATAAACAAAATTTTTATTACATATAATCATCCCAATGAAATGTCCTAAATTGGAATAGGTTGTCAAGTTATAAGGTGCAGAGTATTAGATAGCCACAAATAATACAATTCATGTCATTGACAACTGCAGGGATACTTTTTAATCACACTTTCAATTTACCAAACTGCCGTTTTTTCCCTATTAAAATTCAATTATTCATCGGCAGCTTTTAAGCTTGACAGATGTAGCTGCGATAGCACAGAAGTTCCATACGTGTACATGTTACATCCTCGTTTGCAGTTCGAAAATTATTTTACGGCTTGTATTATTTACGACATTTTGGCAGAGTCTATTAGGTATTTATGAGAATTATGTGTCCATCGCTGCTTGCGTCCGTTTGTATGTATTTTAAATGATATCATACTCGCATAAATTGTACATAAACGACACACAGGCATGCTCTACTCCACATTCGACTATTCCTCTTTTGCGTGTGTCATTTTTTTTGTTAACGTCCTGCTATAATCCCAAGCTGTCACGTTAAATATTTATAAAGGGTAATGTGATATTGCTGTCCTGCATTATGCTATATCTCGGCGTGAATATTTGCGTAAACGGAATTTATCATTACATACATCTAGATTTAACAAAACATATTGGAACTAACTGCGGACCTTGCGAGACGCCATTATTAACTCAAATATATATTCTCTATTATCAACGTACTAACATATTTCTAATTTCAATACATATGTATATTAAGTTTAAATCTCATTTTTAGTCACGTGAAAAGCGACGCCTATGAAAATTAAATTTTCAAGAGGAGTAATTCCGCCCCTGAAGTTGATTATCATAAAATCTTTCGGGACTTGTGAGCTGCTGCGCGGAGGCGATAGTGTTACTTTCGGTGGTTGAGGTAAATTCACATAAATTTGCATTACTTTACTCGGTTCGTTATGTTGGTGTCGCTGTTCCGCGAACGAAAACTCTACTAATTATTTTAAATCATCCGATTAATTTAAATGTACCCCTAAACTTAAGATTTACATGTTACAATGTTGCTGTTTTATGTACGTGAATGTTTGTTAAACTGTTTAATTTATTTAGGTTTATTTTTTCTAACATTTTTTTCTCATTTATTACAGGTGAGTTTCCTATTGATTAAAATCGGCGAAATTGCGTAAGTATTAAATGATGATATTTTAAGTATTCTTTTACATTATTACCACACCATTTGTAAATAATCTTTTACCCCTAAATTCGAATAAGGAAACTAACTAAACGTGTACGTTTTACACAACACTTATCAAACCACCTCGATTCCTCGGGTATTCATTGTAATAAATCAGAAGACAAGGCGTATTTAATATCATAAACTCCGCGAATTAAACGGAAAGGTAAACGAAGGCGAACTGTAGTATACAGAACATAACAAATGGATAATCGGCAGGGACGGAATTCAGCCGACACATCGTACAAATTACATCCAAAATCATATTTCAAAACGTCGTTGTTGTTGTGTATCCAGTTTAAATGGCAAACGGTTGTAGAAGGATCTAGCTACCGCTGCCGACACGACGCCGGAAAAGGCGTAGGATGAACCGAAGTGGAACGAATAATGAATCGTTTTACAGACGCGTCGATGCTACGAATTAGGCAATTTTCGTTTTCACCCTCTGGTATTCACCTCCCACCAACCCAAGCGTACGTCTATTGTATGTGCTCGCGTTTTACGGCTCCGGGCCACAAATGAAAGGTGTGAATAAATCTGGTAAATAAGTTAATGCTACCTGACGGAAAGTGAAAATGGAACGAACAAACAAACGAGAAGTTTCTGTAAATGTTAGATGATGTTTTCTTTGTAAATGTCTTCTACGACGTTGGTGCTCGTTTGGGGAAATATTGAACTAAACTATTTCTGTGATGATTTATTGAGTTTAGCGATAATTTGCTCTAGAATAAATATTGAAGAAACTAGAACTTTATAAAGTTCAAAAATTTTCAGGAGCCTTATAAAACATTAACTGCAATGGAAATGTATGCATTTCCTACTATTTTCCCAATTAGATAAATTATTAGATATAAATGGGTCGATGGCCGCAGTGGTTAGTAGACTGACTATCGTTGTAGCAAGACGATAAGAGTCGGGTTTAAATTCTCTGGAGAGACGGGGACATTTTTTCAGAAGGTTGGAATCCGGATCGACACACATAAAAAAAGATAAATTGTCTTGAAATCGACTTATTGGTCCATATCTCGTAATGCCTTCCTTACCATTTTTAGCGACAACAAAATCCGTTGTTGCCATTTCCTGACAACTCTTTTCAATGGTAAGTTTTATTTTTTTCGCACATGATGGTACTAATTTCCTATGGAATGAAAATATGTGAATCTTGAAACGATTCGATCGAGTTGAAAATACAAGTAAAGAAACTTCTACAATACGGCTGCACTCTTTAATACCAGCTTTATGGGCTATATTACTTAACCTAACTGTTATGTATATCTGTTTACATAAACTGCTTAGCTGTTTCTGTGATAAACTTTAACTGCTTGTACGCAATTTACAGATTTTAATTTAGGAACAAATTTAGTTTCTCTGAGGCAGCGAAGGCATCATCTACGATCACACAGTTCCCGCAATTTTGCAGATCCAAATATAGTCCACTGCGTACTCACCTCAAAAATTATTGAAACAATAAAAGTAAATACCCGTCGAAAAAAGATTAGGTGTCTAATGGTTCACAAAAGGAATGACATAAAAATAAATTGAACTAAAACTACTAGAAACTATTATTACTAGACACACTACATGTTTCTCAATAATAATAACCCAAAATAATAAGTCATAGTGAGAGAGAGAGTCATATCTTTAGAAAAGAATTAGGTTTGAGGCACTTTGCGAGGAATATTTTCCTAAACTAGCTGCTTCCTTACTCGTACAAGTTCCTTAACAATTGCTAAATATCATTTGATCCCTCCAGTCTTTCTACTGTTTTCAGGTACATCTTATTTTAGTTTTGGTTTCTAAATTTTTAAAATGTATATTGGAGCTTTACGAATTAGTGCCCATCTTTAGATCTTCACCTGTCTTTCAGTTCTGGCATCTGGTATTTGAAAGCTTCTAAAGACTTAGATCTGAAGAAATAATCTAGAACGCTTTACTAAAATGTGTTCCTTTGTTTTGCTGTCAATTTTTTTATTAGATTGTCATTTATTGAACCCGTCTTCATAAAATTATGACCTGATCCAAATCCGATTTTGCGTTAAGTAGCAAACTAGTTAGTCCAATTTCTGGTTTCTGTGATACACTTAGTTATGCAAGCTATCCCGGTTGTTGCAATTTAATTAGGTAACCTTTTTCATTTAGTTTAGACTATATGTTGTCCCTTATGCTTTTTTTTAATATAGGAAAGGTTTTTCCGTATGGAGGTGTTTGAAAACATTTTATTATTCAACATACTCTCTTCATAATTGGATACATCTATTACTAGAGTGGTCGACTGTCGTCTGCAGGCCATTCCAATACTAAGCTTTGTACACGTGATATATATGACTATACTTAGGGGTAGGCAGACGAGCTTCGACTACTCTATTTATTACTACGAATCTGTAACGTCTCCAGATCTTTCGAAAAGAAATTTTTATCTTGCTCTGCAAACGAGGCTCCCGCAGCTTCTACCACCTCTTCGTTGGAAGAAAATTCACGACCTTTTAGACTTTTTTGGGTGTGCAGGGACATTGTCCTGCAAAAACAAAATACCTTTGGATAACTACTTTCCACGTCTTCTCTCCATATTTTTCTGATAGAGTGATCGAATAATAATTCCCAGTTACTGTTCCACTCTTGTCCAGAAAATCAATCATGATTCCTCCATGGCAATCCCAAAACACTGAATGAAGCAGGAACTTTTCTAGCAGATTTTTGAACACGAAACTTCTTAGGTCTTGGAGAACTGTTGCTTTGTTTCTGGCTGAAGAGGCACAGATTGAACGTGATGCTTTCACCCTCGCATGATTGTGCTCAACATTCAGACATTTTCCAGTCCAAATAGGCGTGAAAATTTACCCTTCTTGAAGCTTGCAATCCAATTTTTCACGGTCGCCTAGGAAGGAAATTGATCGCCGAAGTTATTAAGAATATCTTCGTAAATCCAGAGCCCTGTTTTAACGCCGGTAGTTTTTTTTTCCTTGCCATAATATTTGCAATCAAGTCCAAAGAAAGTTGCAACATATTCGTTTCTTTCTTTTCTGTATGATATTGATTAATTAAGCTAATAGATTTTTAAAGAGTTTACTATGGGTACCACAAAAGTACAAAATTCATGTTTCAATGATAAAAAGACGCTCGATATATTGCCTTCAAATAAACAGGGCGGCACTAAAACGTTCTAAATAAGTAAGTAAAACCATCTATATTACGAAAAACGTTTACTACGTTAATTACAGTTTGTGGTTATAAAACCAACCTCTTAAACGTCGTGCAGATAGGTACTTACTTTTCTTCGACAGTAACTTTTTACAACGCGTCCGTAACGAACCCCGTACGTGGCGGTGTTCACTTCCATTCGCAACGTTTACGACTCACGCAGATTGCACTTAGTGTTAATTTTTCCTCAGGCCAATAAGGAAGGAGCGATTAGCAAAAGGAGACCGCCCGTTCTTGGCCGCCGCTTTCGTAGAAGCGGGAATAGTTTTGCCGCTTATATACGGCATTAAAAGACGCGCAAAACGACCTGACCTTTCGCAGGCAATTTTATTTGTTCCGCTCGCTCTATTACGCGCTAAACCCCGTGGGAGGACGATTATGACGGCGGTGTCAGGACTCAAGGATGGGCGAAGGAGGAACATCAGCAAAAGCATGTCGGATACGTACGAGAGGGAATTGGGTCAAAGTTCGTCAATATTTGGGTGCGCTCGGTATCAAGCATTGCGATCGAGGGTTGCGTGTTCACGGTTTTAGCTTGCACGCAAACCGCAAGCAATAAGTCTAAAAGTCGCGTATATTTATCAAGCAAAAAGAGAAAAGCTCGTGGTCGAATTGTGGTATCTGTTCAGGAACTTTTTTAAAATTTTCTTAGAAATATCTACGTTTTCAAAAAGCTTGTGGCTTGAGTTGTTACACTCAAATGAAGTTTTAATTTAACCAAAGCATACGTTAAATAATGGGCAAATGTTAAAAATTAATTATGTGAAGTTTAATTCATTGTTATTCCTTATCATGAAAAATTTAGACGTCAACAAAACTTGCATCGTCGGTAATATTCCACATAGAATGTATTGACCTTTCCGCAATTTTTCTGTTCATTTATCAAAAGCGATGCACTTAATTTATTTCAATATTAATTTTATTACATAATCTACAAACTTTATCAAACTTTATCGTACATACCTTTCACTTTGTGCCAGATGCACCGCATTACAATATTTATAGGTAGGTCGCGCCTTCCAAGTAATATTTTATGCGAATAAGTTTGCTCGGCTTTGCCAATCGCAATAGCTGTCAGTTTTCCAGCAATGTCGCTTGTATTCCTGGCTTAATTTCATTGTGTATATATAATTTAATGCCTTTGTTCTTTATCTGCGAATATATTTTTTCCGTTGTAGATTAATAGAAACAATGAGATGGCATTGCGTCTAGGTTCACCACAGCGCACTATCTTTTTGTTAGTCTTCAAATTTATTTTTAAAATAAAAATACACGTGGGTGTCCCTTAATATATCGGAAATTCCCATATGAATGAATACATCCTTTAGACGTCTCTTTCGCAGGGTATCGGATTACGAAAGAGCTACACCTACGCGTAATATGAACAGGTACATATTTCAGAATTGAAGGTATTAAAAGGAATCTAAAGGAACATTACGAATTAAACCTGTATGCGAAATGGGAAAAGTAACACGGGAAAATATATATTTAGAAAAAGAAAGAAATAATCACAGGCTTTGTGTGTTTCAGCCTACGCAATACGTGATCTAACGATCTAAGTCCTTTTTCGCATTGCAGATTGATATATTTGACGTGTCCAATTACAGCGGATTATGTTGAATTAAACTGTGCCGTACAGGTTTTGTACGTGCTATGCAGGTTCGTAGACTTATGCGTATGCGTATACAAACGTGCAATTTAAAAGTACCTATGCAACGACTCATAACGAACCCTCAATGTCTCAATTTTTTGTCGATTGTCGATAATTCCCGGCTTGGGTGTTATTTATGAGGGATCAGTTCGAGTCAACAACTGAATTTGCATCGCGGCATCCTCGCAGGGTACATCAATTGATAACTTTTATTCCCTGTATACCTTTTTTTTCGCTTTTCGACCTGCTAGCAGTGAGCGTGAGATTACCATTTTGTGTCATAAATCACATTGTTCTTGTTCCATTATCCGAGGATTATTATCTGAAAGCATCAAGAGAAAATACAGTTTAGAATGTGCTTTATGCGTGTGTTGTAAATACGTAAAAATGTAATAATAATATATCGATGCAAATTCACCCACCACAGATAAAAAAACAAATGAAGATATTTATGGCAGATAAAACAGAAACTGACTGAAAAATAAAAAAAGTGAATTCAATTTCCTTGTACAAGATTTTATTAGGAAAATTGATACTTTATATTTAAGAAATCTGGCCCTACAGTACAGCCATCCGATCAAACCAATTATCAAGTACTTTTTCGATTGTTTGAGCTTGAATTTCATGAATGGCAACTTCAATTTCTTGTTTAAAGGCTTCAATCATCTCTCGATGATTAGGATAACATTTAACCTTAACGGCTCCCCCACAAAAAATAATCCAATGTGTTCAAATCACAGCTCCGCGGCGGCTGATTATTCGATCTTCGAAAACGATTCCCAAAAGTTTAATTGTTACTTTGGCTGTGTGGCAAATTGCGCCGTCCTGTTGAATCTAAACGCCGTCAATGCCATGCTCTTGAATTTGTTGAAACAAAAATTTGTTGAGCATGGTACGGTAATGGTTCGAAAAACGCCCCAATGATGCTACCGTCACTCGTTTTGGTGCAGCGGCTTCTCATTTCCAAATGCAAAAATTTTGCAGCCTTTGATGTAGAAATAGACTTCATCTCAAAAGATAATTTGTCGGTAAAAATGCTCATCTTCAGCCAAGCGATCCCCGGCCCATTGAACGAACCGAAAATGCATCGGATGATCATGAAGCTTCAGTTCTTGGACTAATTGAGCTTTGTAAGTCTTCATACCGTGGTCTTTATGCAAAATTTTCCTCAGAAAAGTGCAAAAAATGTTCAATTCCTGAGCACGATGACCAATGGATATTGATAGATTATCACACATATTCTTGGAGCAGCAATGTTTTCGACTGGGCACATTGGATGAGAACGTGAACAGGTTGGTTTGTCCAATAACGATCCAGTTTCACGAACTCGTTTAACGAATTGATCTACAGCCTAGTAGAAAGCCTTTATTCCAAATTTGTCACATTAATATCTTACAGTATGAGTTGGAGATTGTGAATTATTGTGAATAATAAATATAGAAGAAAAAAATTAGGAAGAAAATATATGAAACTAGTTTAGCTCCTATATTTAGGCTAATTTTAACTTGTTTTATGCTTGCAATGAAGTTGACTGTTTCCTCAATTTGTTTAATTTTACCTGCTTTTATGATATTTGTTCAATACATAGATTAATATTACCTTAAAAATAATGATAATAATAATAATATTTATTCGTGCTTGCTTTGTAAATACAATAATTGCAACCATCAACAATATAAGAAAAAAAATAGAGAGTAGCCCCAAATATAAGGGATAGCATTTCTCTTACTTTTGGGATAAGTTTACACTACGATTGGGTTTTATTCCTTGGAAGGAAAATTACCACACATGAGGGCAAAAATGTGCCTCTCCTAAATTTACACGCTAATATTTATCCCGAAAGTGTAAATCATCCTTGATGAACTGCACTCGGAGTGTAATTTTGTATTGGGAATTTAAAAATGTTTTCTTCAATTTGTGACAATTAGCATTTTGAATCCCTTTTTGGAATAGTGATGTTTAACTGCAGTTAACTGAGAAGACTAGAAAAGTATAGTCATGCACGTGCGTAAGTCGTGTGACTAAATTGCTCAAAGACTAGTAATTTTTCACCTACTAATGACAAATTCTATCTAAAGGTTAAAAAACAGCTAATATCGAGGTAATGTTCCTTTAAAGGTGACTCTTACCTGATTTTTTTTAAATTTTATTTGTTCTTTCCTTCAAAATTGGGTCACCACTAAGAATTAAACCTAGTTCAAGATGAACTGCTCCACATAAGTTAAGGACATATCTCAAAATTTGCTCAATTTTTTAATTTTCGAATGTTTGTCATGGTAGACACTTTATTAACGTTGGTAGTTATCATACCTATGCGGTACAGATAAATGTAGCATTATATAGCAAGTAAAGTTTTCTCGAACCCGTTTAACGAATCAATTGGTTGTAGGTTTACAATTTGTTAACGTTGGCCTAGACGTAAATTAACATCTGACGAAGCAAATAGATTGGTTTGCTACAGGGTGGTCAACGTAGCAACTTTTTTTCAAGTTAGCCAAAGTGTCATTTCTACACTTTGTAACCGGTTTTAAGAAACTGAATCTGTTGAAGAAAGACCTAGAATTGGGCGCCCTTCAATAACTATGCTGAAGACCGATATGTCACCATTTCTGTACGCCAAGAACCTTTGAGCACATGTCGAATGTTGAGTAGGAGGCTTGTAGAAGGAACACAGGAACATCAATATCAGCTGAAACTGTCAGAAGACGTTTATGGGATGTAAATTTACGTTTTAGACGACTTCTTAGAGGTGTGCCATTAACTCGAGAACATAGGGGACAAAGATTAGAATGGGTAAGAGAGCGTGTCATTTGGATAGAAGAGTGGAAATTGGTACTGTTCACTGATGAATGATACAGACATGGTCGTCTTTCGGATAGTCGTCGAACGTTTGTCTAGACACAACCTTTGGTACCAAGATATTGGCGATCAATACTAGAAGTTGACCCTCTCAGAATGAATTCAGAAGTATACTTGAATCAGGTGATCAACAACATTGTGGCAGAGTTTCATGCTACTGTGGGGCCTGATTTCCTTTTTTTTGGACGTCGGCTCGTCCACGCCGATTCATGGCAGTTATGGATGCAATTGAAACCAATAAAATTCCTCATTTAGCTATACCTGCTCTATCGCCTGACGTAAATCCAATAGATGCATACTTGGGATCAGTTGCAGAGAGCTTTGGATCATCATAATCTCCAACCACAAACAATGGAACAATTGAGAAATTTGCTTCCACAACTCCGGCAACAAATTCCGCAAGAAATCTTTAATAATCTCATAACCAGCATGCAAAGATGTTGCCAAGCTATCGTTGAAGTCCGCGGAGGACATACTCGTTATTGCTGAAAGGAAAATTAAGAAGAACTTTTTGTTCATTTTCTCTCTTTTTTGACTAATTTGAAATTAAGTTATTATTTCACATAATTTTCATTTTTTCTTGTCTTTTTGTTTAAATTTGTAAACTTTTTTATAAGAAGAAACAAGTATTTGAAAACTAAAAAAATAGCTTAAAGTCGTCTTTGAATATTTTTTGCTATTTATATGTTACTGCTGCACTTTACTCAACATTTTCTTCTATCTATTTCAAACGTTTCTTTCCGAAATAACTCCTTTGTTCTTCTCTAGATTAGTCTTCATATTTGAAAAAGTCTATAAATAAAGGGTGGGCAACAGACGGCAAAAAATGTATTCTTTATGATTGCAGGATTCATCAAAGTTTAAATTTCCTATGTTAAAAGAAACATACAATGATGGGTCACAAATCAATTTTCCCGCTGGTAGTACATTAGATCTGAGTTTTATATTCTAGTATATCGTTATAACTTAACTGATTACCTAACATCTAGCAATTTATGTTCCGCGTTTTAGTGAAGACGTTCAAAATGAAAAACCGCACTTCAAAGCATACTATTTTAATTTTACACGACATCTATTACAGGACAACTATTCCTAGACCATAGAAAGCTCGACGAACCGCACTTAATAACCTAGCAGGACATTTATTGGTAATATAAAATTCCGGATTTATGAAGCACGTTTGTCACACGTAAGATACCATATTTTACATTCATTTTCTAAAGCGCACTCACTCAGCCAATTAAATTTTTCTAAAGCTTTGAGCCGCCGTCCGTATATTTTCACGTACTCCAGAATCTAATGAAAAGTTTTTAGCATGCATGAAGCGAATGTTACGCCTAGGCAGTACTATGAAAATGGCCAAAGTTTTCCTATGGGAAAGCACCGGCCTGCGAGAAGAAAAGCATATTTCATATTTTATTTCAGTTCAAAAGAACGGGTGGGATCCTTATGCTCTCTTATCCTTTCTCCTTTTTTATTTACATAAGGGATAGAATCCGGTATATTTGCTTAATATATTCCAGAACGTAATACGAGTTCACGCTAGGTTGGCTGTATTCTTACCCTGCTAATGCTGTAGGGTATACTATACAGTCCTAGATAAAATAATAGAGCTATTATTTAATTTAATAAAATTTGTTCTTGTGTGTACATATTACAAAACGAACGCATAAATTTTTACTCGGTAACCATCACTCATGTCAACGTTTTTAGTTATTCATGCATAAGCTTTATCTCGTGTTCAACAAAATATTGCCAGTCTAAAACTTATAGTTTTTGCTTGCTTAACATAAGTTGTAGCGTGAACTTCACAGCATCTATCCCTATAAACTACAACGAGACGACCGTATAATGTGACATTATGCCAATAATTTGTGCGACCAAACTTTAGTTTTACTAAAACACATACATATTATGCTAGGTAGATCCGAGCACATCGCGGATAGTGTCGGCGTCGCCGTTTATTTATGAAACTACTTAGAAAGTCATTGGAAATCTGTCCATTGATGCATACGAGACACTCCATTATATCGTCAAACTAGCGACGAAGTCAGATAAAGGTTAAATCTGTTTAAATCCGTAGTCGTAGCTCTTTCTACACTATAGGCGGCAGTTCCCGCGTACTCGTTGCTTCGAAAATCTGCAAATTCAAACTTGGGTAGTTAGAATTCACTTTTCCCGGATGATGGGCGACTTATTCCGAACGAGAAGTGTCAAACTCCGGTGACAAGATAGAAGTAAGTGCCCGCGACATTATGTAAAATACGTTTCATATTACGATAAATAATTTATTTACGCCAATAATATATTAATTATATATTAATAATATTTTATAAATGCAGGCAGTATCGTCTAAAAAGTCAATGATTCATGCAGATAGTCTACAACTTGTAGCAAAACTTTTCTCAATTTGTTTATTCATGCAGACAATACATACATATGTATGTAGCGGTCCATTAATTTTCAACGTGATAGCCCCGTACACGGTTCTTCAAAAGACGGTTGCGATAAATAATGTAACAAGAAGGCGGAGTGTGTTTCTAGGCACGGCTGGATGGGGAAAAAGGCGCTGTTGACGACGGACTGATGGGAGTGCCCTTGAGGTGCTGTCATACGGACACGTTGTCGACTTCGTAACCTATCGCTCTTTATCTGCCTATTGAAAAGGATAATTACGCCAAAAGTGGTGCTTTTCACTTATTTAAATATTTATTAAGATGAATTAGGATATACAAGGTTACTTTTAATGAGTCATTTTTTCTTTTGAATTTTATTTTGGCTTTTAAACATTATAAACTGGTAGCACAATAGTATCTAGCAATAGTTGTTTGCTAATTGTAAGTTAAAATGTCCATTAGACTGGTCAAGGGTTTAAACTTCTAAAGTTAGACATAGACTTATCACGAGTAAAAATTAAAGAGACATGCTTATTTCTACTAAGAGAACACGCTGTTATTATTCACTAACAAATAATTCCTTCCATATAAACTTGAGGTCTCAAACAATTTGTGTGGGTTGGTCATCTGTTGCTACACTTTTTCATACACTGAAAGAGTAAGAGAGTTTGTAAGGCAATCAACAGAACCAATTGTCAGATCAGTTAAGTTAGAAAAATTAAATTGTTCAATGGTATTGTGTAAATCTTATATTTACTAGTCTCTATCGCTTCAGATATTTTTAAACAGTAAGGGATAAAACAAACAGTATATCAAAACACTTTTTATTGAAATTAACATGCTTGTTTACCTCTTACGTTATAAAGAAAGTAGGTATTACACAAAATAAAGAGGTTACTAGTCTTCATAACTTCTTAAGATATTGTCTTTACATTTGCCACACATTCTTGACATAAATTTATTTTCTTGGCTTCCACATACGTCTTCGTTTTTTTCTTGTTTTTATTTTTTATCTACAGGTTTATAGCGCTTCAAAAATAACTGAATATCTGGCAATAATGTCGAACTGATGTCGAAGGGTTTTCATATCGAGCGTGATTTACATGTCGAATTACGGTGACCTTTTGGCGTTTATCTACCTACTTTCGCTCCTGAAAAATTCACTTACATTAATGGCGAAACGTCTAGTTTAGTGGATTTTGTACCTACTTTTGTTTTATTCTATTTTGTTTTTGTTTATTTTTGTATTGCATCTATTTACATCACTAAACACAGTGAAAACTCGGCCCTCATAACAGAGTAATATTGAAACATTAGATCTTTCCTCTACAAGATGTTACTAGTTGAAATCCTGAGCTTTTAAGAAAACTTCTACTTGGAGATTTTTGGTTTTATCGAAGCCGTCTTTGGCCATGATATGGTCAAGTTTTTATTTAAGGCTTTTCAATTGTTTCGTCTATTTTCTCTTCATTATGCATAGTTGAAATTAATATAACAGCTTTTGACTTTTTTGAAACGTAACACACCATAAAAATTTCTTTTTATAACCCATAAAAGGCTCTTACAGCTGTGTTTTATTTTTTCGCATAGTTCGAATCATCGTTATTTTTTGTTTATTAAGTGATAAGATTATGATTAAGATATTATACCTTTAACATGCCTTGTAACTCTTTCTATTTTCGACCACGGCAAGAAGGATTCAGTTGTATTAGACTCCCTTTTTTTTTACACAAAACTTGAAATACGCTAGCAAAGCATCGCTAAAAGCAAAATTATTAGAGTACAGACAGCAAATGAGTTGTTTCAAAATTTTTTCAGAATATTGTTCCTAATTTTTGCCTTCTATTGTGCATTAAATAAAAAGCTAAATTGCAAGTCCTGCCCCAATTTTTAGAAACAAACTTGTTTCAATGCTCTTAACTTTTTCTGACAATTTTTGTTGCCTTATATCTTGCACAGTTTATTAAATAATTGCCAGCTTTTTACTTCTCATAAATCACGAAATAATAATAATCCCCTTTCTTGAAAAGTCCAAATTTTTGGCTGAAGCACCACACTGCTGCTCTTGTTCCAAACATTTTGCTCTCCTCCTTCCTCTTTGAAAAATTAAACTTTCGAGAGTTGCTGAGGTGATCTAGGTTTGTTCTGAATAATGCCCAACAGGTCCCCCTCTCCCCTCCTCCTGTTTTTCTTTTTAAAATTTGACCTGTAGCGTTTTGTTCTGGGTTTGAATTTAGGATTCGTCTCTTTTTATAAAGTTTCCACCACCTCCTTTTTTTTGAAAATCAAATTTGCTATACAGGCTGATTCATTAAATATAATCCAACAAATTTAGCGTATTCTACATTTTTTGCCATCATTGTTCCACAATTTTTGCCTTGTAGCTTGTATGGTTCATTAAACAATATAGATAGACAAAATGTTGCTGTCTTCTCCCTTTTTTTTGAAAATTAAACTTGTTCAGCTACCCCACCTTTTCCATCTGCTAAGAGTGATTCTTATTCTCGACAGTATTTGCCTTATACTTTGCATGGTTTATTAAACAATTGAGAAGTCCGTTGCTGTCTTGCTCCCTCCCCTCTCCTCTCCGTTTCTTTTCGTACTTCTTTATCATTGGACCTTATGAGTAGTAGCAATAGTAGAGTTCTCGAAACAGGCCAATTAGTCTCATCATTTATTCATAGTTCTTTGACGCTAGTTCGACTTCCTTTCTTTTTCCCGATTGGAAACAATTTTCCTTACAAAACCATTATATCAATAATAATTGTTTTTTTTTAATGTGTGGTGGGTGCTTAGTTGCAGTGACTCCGTAAGCTGTATCGTTTGTCTGGCTATCACTGCAACTCTCGCGGTGTAGTTTGTGTGTGTAAGTTGTGTTCAATGGCTTTGTGACAGCACCATATCGCCTTTTATGATGCCGCGCTGTTAATCACTTTGCTCCCAGCAGCGAATGGCAAGTCGATCCGGGATTAAACTCTCTGAAAAAATGTCACCGTCCTCCAGAGAATTGAACCCCGGCACCTATCGTCCTCCCACAACGATAGTCAGCCGCCTAACCACTGCGGCCATCGACCCGCATTTACTTAATGAATTTACTTAATTTTTTATCTATTTTTCTGCTGATTTTTTTGCCGGGTTGCCAAAAATGTCATCAGGATATGATCATATTCTATTTCCATGTCCGAAATTGGGTCACTATCTTCGGCAATACTCATTTTTTATTGTCTTTAGCTCTATCTCTGAATCTAAATTATACTCTACTATAGTTATAATCTCTTCATCTTCACTGCATACTCCATCATTTGTCGCATTCGATTCCTTTGATATGTAGGAGGAGAATATTTCAATTCTTGCAAATTTGAGCCTCCGTCATGAACCAGTCTGCTTTCATGTAAACTGAGTCACAAACTCCATAACGGCTACTGTTGATGCTGTTAATCTACCTTCATGGCGATAATTTTTAATTGACAGTCGAACGACTAATATGCCAAAATATTGCTCTTCGGTGATATTACCTTTTTAGATGCTAAAATCTAAGAATTACGAAAGTCTAGGATATTCCTAATGCGATTTTTACGAAAATGACCCAAACCTGTACTGCACAACAAAATTTAGGTATCCCAACAACGCAAATATGGTACGCCAAATGATGTACAGGATGCAGTCAACGGCGTAAGCGTAATATTATAATTTCAGTGCGGCAGAATATAATTCACGCGTTAATATTATAAATACAGGCCGGCCGTGAATATAATACAGTATACGAATTGTTCCCCAGACGCATCTCCATCCATTCCCCTAAAGCTACCTCTATACAACACAACAACCGCCGCGTCGAGTCGGCCGTTCTAGCTGTCGAAATTCGAACGCGCTGTTGCCGCTGCTCCGTCACAGCGAATCCGTTGGTTGTGGATGTGTGTGTGTGTGTGTGTCGGCCGGCATCTCCTCTCACTTCGCATCGCCGGCGGCGCGTTAATAACATTATTTGGCGTTTTATTTCGACGGGGAACGTTTGAATGCCGATTAATTAAGGGAAAAAATTACAATTGCAAATGACGTCACGTACAGCCAGCCAGAGCACTTGGCTCCCGCTAATTATCTGTTTTGTATTCCGTTTGCTGATCCGTGAACATTGTAGTAGACAGTTTTCGCGCATATATATATATATCCAAGAATTCGACTCCTCCGTGCTAATATTACGTCCTACGGAGACGAAATTTCGACGATGTTGGAATTAGAATTGTTCGCATAATGTTGCCTTGTATCGAGTTTTACGTGTTACGATTATTTGGCCCAATAAGATACAAGCTGCAAAAATTATTCTGGTTTCCAACTATATAAAAAGGGCCACCATTTTCTGTAAAAGTATGAAGTCCATACTGAATCAATCTCCTGATAAACAGGAGATGCAAGATTACTTGAGTGTCTATCGCAGTAGTTTTAAAATTGGTATGACGTTTTTCTACTATATATATGTATACATACAGCGTGTTCATTTGAAAACTTCCCACCGTAAATTTCTGGAAATCTAGAAAATTATGAAAAATTTCCTGAAACACGTAGAAAGTATTATCGAGGGGGACAACTTTTGCTGCAAAAATTGGCTCACCTACTTGAACACCCGACCCCCTAGATTAGATTAATTAATCTAATCTAATCTCAATTTTTAAGATGTTTTACTTTTTCGTTCACAGATATTCTTTTGCTGCAAAAATTGGCTCACCTACTTGAACACCCTACCCCCTAGATTAGATTAATTAATCTAATCTAATCTCACTTTTTAAGATGTTTTACTTTTTCGTTCACAGATATTCTTTTGCAGAAAAATTAAAAAAATAACGAATGCAAAATCGACATCAAAACGTACCGAAATCTTGTATTTTTATAATTTGTTTTTCGTTTTTTTTTTTTTTAAATTTTTCTGCCAAAGAATAACTGAACGAAAAAGTAAAACATCTTAAAAAGTTAAAGCACATTTTGAATATTTGTGTTTGTTCCGGCGCTCCTAAAATTCAAAACAAAACAAACAAACAAAGATTTTCTTAAATATTTCGAAAACGAATCGATCAATTAAAAAAAAACTAAACGCCAAAATGTAGTGTTTCAAAAGACTATTAAAATGAGGTACTACTCGATACCCCTTTCCATTTAAGATTTTTAAGGGGGCAGCTCCAGGGGGTAGGGTGTTCAAGTAGGTGAACCAATTTTTGCATCAAAAGTTGTCCCCCTCGATAATACTTCTTACGTGTTTCAGGAAATTTTTCATAATTTTCTAGATTTCCAGAAATTTACGGTGGGAAGTTTTCAAATGAACACGCTGTATATATAATCGTGAATCCTTCTCCCATTAGGTGTCGGGTTGTCGTGTAGTCTCATTCTTCATGTATGTATTTCTTCCATTTGGTCCTATCTTTTGCTAGTATTCTTGGTCCATTGTATGTTTCATTTTTGGATTGTATTACTTTCGTTATTACATCATTCCATGTCCTCCTCGGCCTTCCTCTCTTTCTTTTAGTCTGTATCCTTGCCTCATATATTTGCTTCGCCGGTCTGTTATCTGGCATTCTTTGTATATGTCCCCACCAACTCATTTGTATTGTTTGTATGTATTCATTAATGTGCTGAATGCCCATTTCTCCTCTGATTTGTGTGTTCCTTAATCTATCTCTTCTCGTTACTTTTTTCACTCTTCTGAAGTATTTAATTTCTGTTGTATCCTACTCCTTTGTCCCTCAGTAAGTACCCACGATTCGCATCCGTATGTTAGGGTTGGTGTATAGATTGTCTTAAATACTTGTATTTTTGTTTTGTTTGTTTTTGTTCATTGCATAGTCCAACTTAATAGTTTTCTCAATTCTATTACTGATTTCTGCTCCTTGTTTTCCTGTCTCATCCATTAGAATTGTTCTTCGAAGTATTTCTCTTGTCTGTGCTGTCCTTTTCTCTATTAGTTGTTTTTTTGTTGTTTCTCTATTAAAAAAGCTAATTTGCTCGGAAAAAAAACTGTGAAACTAGAATTACGTAATATCCGAAAACGTCAAAATATACTTGGCATTCCATTTAAAATGTCAAATTTGTAGCATTTCCGGCAAAAAACGGAGGTTTCAGTTCAAGCTTTAATATAAACAACAAATTTTAGAAATTCCACTTATTATTCTATGAAGAGAACGGTAGGGGGTTGTAATTTTGTAAAACGGATTTACAGATTGGCGTACATATTTTGACCGCGTTTTAATTAAATCCAAGCTGCGATCGTTCGACTTAATCTTTCAATCTGGATTTACTCATCGAAAACGGCCCTGTATGAAAGCCTTCTTTATGGTTTTTTAAAGATATCTTCCACACTAAAAAATGATTTTTTGAATGTATGACACTTAAATTATTATATCATCGATAAATATCTGTAATTAACAAATTTATTAGCATATTTACACTCTCTGAAATCTAGCACTCTCACGTTCATACTCTCCGCTAATACATTACTTACTAACCTACTTGGCGTTGACGCAATACTTTCACCAGTTATGTAACATTTATATAGTTAAAAAAAGCTCAGTAAAATATGTAAAAATCACAAGAAGACAAAAAAAGTAGAGAAAAATTTATTATACTTGATTTCCATATTTATTGCATATCTGTGCGTGTAAAAAAATCTACGAGTGCTGTCGTAAAAAATTGGTCAAGGTTGTCGAGGACAAAAAAAGTCACATTTGACAACGCGCGCGTATACTTTAATGCCAGATTTATGAATCGAATTTTTTTATTACGAGATAAAAAACAGGATTTACTTTCTATTTCGATTGGCCGAACGCGATAGATGAAAAGAAAACAATAGCTTAAATCTTTAAACCCATTTATGGAAGCAAAGCGATCTACATATCGCACAGCTACCTTTTGTTGCGCCCTCTTTATTTTTCTCTAAATGACAACAATTCCATGCGGATACGCGAAGAGTTGTGCGACCGATCGCAGCGTAGAAACAGCATTGAGGGTTTCCAATAAAAATTTGATCACGTCATATTCGAAAGGCGTTGTAAATCAAATGGTAAACGTAGCAAAAATCAAACAATCAAGTTAGACTGGGGTTGGGATACGAGATAAAGAATGCTGTTGTACACTCTTGAACAGAAAAAAATGAGTTGTAAGATTAGAAACTCCTATCATTTTTATTTGGAAATTTTAAAGTGGACGTACTCATACCTACCGTAGCTAAAATATTACACACAATAACAACTCTTGTAGGACGTGCATACAAAAGAAACCGTTACAAACGAAATTCAAGAGTTCCAGTTATTGATTACGAGTCTAGTAGAAACATTAAAAACTAAAGCGCTTGAACCTCTCCCCACTTAAGTCATTCTGAATGAATCGTCTATTGTCCGTGATTACTTGCATTGTTCAGAAATAATATCGCGGGATGACTATGCTTTAATGATCTATGTAATAAACATTGGGAGAATTCATCGCCACCACCATTTACTGCTTGTGTGAAGATTAAAATTTAGCTCCATTTTATTTCAATCAAATCACATGGCTTTATTTGTCATTTTCTTGTGATGATTCCTAAGTTTACTGACAGTTTAATAGCGAAAAAATTTTTTCCCTATTTTAGAAGTAGGTGTCACGTGGTTATAAAAACTGAATTTGGGCATTGAAGGAGGTCTATCCAATAAACGGTTTTATATGGGAAAACTTTATCTTACAAACAATTAATGTTATTGCCAAATATATGAATGAAGATCGGGTGGGCAGTTTGCTAAACTACAAAATTTATTATTTGGAGTAAGTTCAACTACTCTTGATCAAGTTTTGAACAAGTAAATACAGCTGCTGAATGTTTGTGAATGTCTTGCGATGTTTGTTGAATTGGCTACATAAACAACATTTTTATGGATGAGTTTGAGCATATTCCATGCCAATAGGTACTCTAATAAAATGTCTAATATATGGTGGAAATAAAGTTTAGTCATTTTCATAAATATTATTTTATGTTTTTATATAAATTATGTTTACAAGTGTTAAGCCTTGGCTTAAGTACTAATTTTAGAATAATCGCTTAGAATAAAAACAACTTTTTTATTTTTCTTAGTTTTGATGGTTGATTTGACACAATGTGCCACCATAACGAATGAAAATGTCAGTAAGTAACTAGGTGACAACCATCTGTTATGTATTATTAAGCCCCTGTAGCTCCAATCTGTATAAATAGGGGAGATTACATAATGTCACACATTTTACCAGTGTGAGCAGGTGTCTAAGCAATTCAGTCCTTAAACAGCTCAGAACTATGCACGTTAGTGTTGATCCGAGTAATGCCACTGCACATTTCCATCTTTATGTGTACATGGTAACTACAATATGCGTTTTGAGGTGATCTATTACGCAGTTGATGTATGAAAATAACGTGAATTTTTAATTAATACTTATAAGTTCACGTTATTCAAGATCCTGCCCTACGGTGACAAATTGGTGCATTTAATTGGCATAAATAACTTTTTCTTTTCATTTATCTACCGATAAGTGAGGGTTTTTCACCGACCTTGAGGACATTTGCTAGATTTGATTGTTAGCAGATCTTTAAGCTTCTAAAGAAGTTTAGGGAACCGGTTTCAGGTGCACCTATTCAAAGCGGTAATACCTCTGCCGAGCTACGACCACGCAATTGCACATGATGTCTTCTACAGTTCTCCTATATTCCGAGCAGAATCGGTACTTATCATTGTCTACTCTGCCAATCACCTTGAAGTGGTGCCTTAGAAGGTCGTGGACGGTAAATAAAGTCGTGATGATCATGAGGTCTCTCCTACTGAGGTCCAAAAGGGATTTCGCTTTAGTGGCTGAAAAAGTAATAAACTTTTTTGATTATCTTAGTTTTGCAATGTTGATTCTTCCCCAACGCGTCGTTACATCCCCAGTGATCTCTGGTACCCACATTAGTGTAACTGTGTTCGTTTCTGCCTGAAAAAAATAGTTAAGCTTGTACGAGGACAAGGTCAAAAATTCTTAAAATTTGTTGTCGGTAATATTGGTACATATTATGTAAGTCACAAAAGTGAATCTCAAGTTTCACCTTGATTTAAAATAGACAAGTTGAGTGGGTTCGTTAAACTGGATAAATTAGAACATCGTGTTGTTATAAAATTCCTCGTTTTGGATGGTTTATCGCCAACAGAAATTCATCCAAAGTTGGATAAAAGTAAGGGTTTATAAAGAATGTACTCCTTTGTTTTCTACTGTAAAGAAATGGACGAGTTTAAACGTGGTTGTACATCTCTTGAAGATGATTTACATAACGGACGACCAAAAACTGCAACCACCGAAGGAAACTTTGAGAAAGCACACAATATGGTTCTGCACGAGTTAACGCATGATGTAGGCATCTCAAAAAGAGAATATGATACATTTTATACGAAGAAATAAATATGAAAAAGTTTGTGCAAGGTGGGTGCCGCATTTGTTTAATGCCGATCAAAAACAACTGAACAACGAATTTGTCAGCAATGTTCGGATCATTTTAAAAAGAATCTAATCGATTTCATGCGCCGGATTATTACCATGGATGAAACGTGGGTCCACCACTTCATGACTGAGACGGTAGTTCTGGCCCAGGAACGTGAAATCAATTTCATCTGCCGGAAAGATCATGGCTAGTGCTTTCTGCGGTGCAAAAAGGATTCTTTTAATTGATTACCTTGCAAAGTGCCAAACAATAACTGGCAAGTACTGCGCACAGCTTCTTAACCACCTAGATGAAAAAAGCGTGCATTATCCTGATGGCCCTAAAAAATGTTTTGACAAGAATAAAATTTATTGATTTAAAGTATGGATTTTTGGGACATCCACCCTTTTCGCCAGATTTGGCTCCCTATGACCATCACGTATTCCCAAATCTAAAGAAATTTGTTGTTAGAAAGCATTTTGGATGAAATGAGGTGATTGCGGCAGGAAATGGATAATTTGCAGACCTTGAATCCATTTGTTATAGAAAATTTGGACAAAGTGTGTTGAACTAAGAGGAAATTATATAGAAAAAAAGTTTAGTGGTGCCCATCATCGCCTTCCTTTTCATCTTTAAATGCAAGCAAATGAGATCTAATAGCACCTTCATCGCGTTTGCTGACCCTCTTCGTTTATGTTCAAGATAATTTTCACCAATAGGGCAAGATATATTCAACTACTTGCCAGCTGCTAATTCCTTTCCATAGAATGAAAGATACTGATTATTATTAGTAGTTTTTGTTATGTTGATTTAATTTCAATTGACAAAAAAAAACAAAACCATCTTATTCATAATGCTGTACAGACTTATACTTGCTGGAATACAACAGCAATCGCATTATTAGAACCCGTTAGAGAACTAATGATAGAGTATTTGAGAATAAATTATGTTTAACGTCAGTTTAATTTTTTCTCATATATACCTACATAAGTCTTTATTACCACATTACACGCTTCTTGCTTAATTTCTTGTATCACTGCATACATTTACTAAAGCAGCCTGTCCGCAATTTCATTACATAACATATAAATCTCAGAACACTTTTAGGCGAGCCAACTCTACGCTAAGAGACAAATGATCAATTTTCCACGGTAACACAGAGTTTGTTACACGCATTAAGTTGATTATTTATCGGAACAACTCCGAATATATTACCATACCTCGGTCCTGGAGACATTACAAGACGGCCGTATAGTAATACCACTACGTCTACATCATGCACAAAATTACGTACATAAAATACCGCAGCATGAAGGTCTCGGTTAAACGCGGTCTTACCGAGCCCCTATAGTAGAACGCCCGTTACCCTGTCTCGCTTGTCTTTACCGATATTTATTATCGACTTCCGTATATTTCACCCCTAAAATTTCCCCGAACATGCACGGGCGTCTCAGAATCGTGTGCAACTCGGGTTCGGAACACAAGGATCCGATCTAATTTAAAAACTTTATTATTAATGATGTTGGAAGGGCAAGGAAGGACGCGAGTTTTCGACAGTTGCGCGCCGTGTTATTAGCATATCGCTCTAGAACAGCGATTCGGTTTGATATACACAAGATGAGGAGAAGCGAATATCGCAAGGATCCTCCAGCATCGGAGTAAGCAGGACAAGTGAATGTTTTCGGTATAATCGTGTGCGCCTTCTCGACCGATGTTGAAACTTAATCATTCTCTTTTAGATGTGTACTACTACACTACCATCATACAATCGCCCGCCTTCCCTTCATGCAACACTCCCATTTTCTCGTCGTGGTGTTTCGCTTCTCTTCCACTCTGTCTGAGGCACATTATGCCCGATTCGTTTCTCTTATAATAGTCGGAGTAATCCTCAGTATATCATCCGCTCCCCAGCACTGTCACTGTCACTATTTATTAACCTCGGTTTGTTGGCGTCCATTTTTCATCCTCTTCATTTTTCCAGAAGTCTTGTCTAATATTTATTGCCTAATATTTCCTTCTTATCCCCAAGTCAGCCGAAAACTTTATATATTTTATTATTTGATTATCCGGCTTGTTATATCGGGTGGGCTCTTTTTTATATTTCGTAGCTTAACAAGTGTGTTAGAGTCGAGTTTATGACGAAAAAAGATACCCTAAAAATGCCATAATATTAATTTTATTTCGCTGGCGAAAGCAGTGCTGCCACATTTCCTAATTTATCTTGCTTTTAGTTTGGAAATCCTAACACGATTACTTTATAAAATTGCTATGGTATATTATTTAATATTTGTCAAACCTTCAGTAATCTTAAACTCTTCTGGTTACAAACATAATTTTTTTTTTCACAAAAGAATCAATCGACGAAGACCAATCTGACAACAAAAGCTATGGTACAAAATCGAATGCCACAAAGTGATCCTTCGGTCACTACAATTGACCACTTTTAATTTAAACTATACATGGTCTCCGGGAAAATGTGGGACACAGTAGTGACCTCTTAAAATATTCAGCTTTTGTAGTTTACCAGGGACGGGCTAATCTTTACAACTGAATGCCTAAATTTTTAACACCCTGTATTTGGAGTTCGTTCAGAACGCTTTTCGAGATTTTATAGAGCACTTACCACTTGAAACACGCCGAAACATATACTTTATGCACAATGGAGCACCACCTCATTTCGTGCGCGGAAGCACCTGAATAACGCCTATCCAAACCGTTAGATAGGTAGAGGAGGACCAATTGCCTGGCCTCCTTGATCTCCTGATTTAACGCCATTGGCTTTTTACCTGTGGAGACATCTCAAAAAAATGGTGTATTCCACTCCCGTCGACACTAGATGAACTCAGAGAATCACCTTTCATTGCGATGTGATAAGGAACAGAGCTAGGTTATTGTTGCGGGTACAACAGTTCTTAATTCGTTGTGCCCGCAAGTATATCAGACTTAACGTAGCCCATGTTGAACCCTCTTACAAGGTTTTTCAATAATTTCGTTAAGGTGCCTCCGGGGACACCACTGCCTTTATATTAAGTACTAAAATTCAGGAAAAACCGATTTCCAGCGGGCATGGCTCCCTAGGAAGGACCTGTAGGAAAGAAATTATAGGAACCTGTCGTCTTATTTGTTCATGTTCTATTTGCATCCAAGAGATTTCCCACATTTTGCCGGACATCCTGTAGAACTTAGTACAGTGCACATGTTTAGAGACCCAATGGTACGAATCCCAAAAATTGAAACACATAAGTTTTGTATTTTAAACACAATTTGAGCAGGTTTGACCACTTCTTTTCAAAATTTCTAGAGAAAAAGTTACTAGAAACATTTTTTTTTTCTTTAAGGGCAAAATTTTTGTCACAGGATAGGATTGATCATCGTATGACTATGATTAACCCCCCACCGAATTTCTCTGAAAGCTGAAAAGGCTGAAACGATAACATGGTAACCACAGCAACGTCTTTGCCAGTTTTCAGACCTGGTATAATAATTCTGAACCAGACTCCAAGTTTGTAATAATAGCCAAAGTAAAATCCACTAACCCAGATCAAAAAATACCCTAAAACTTGTTTTGTATAATTAGAGAGGAACCTATAAGCCAAGGTCGTAAACCAGCAAGTGAGCGTCTTTGGTCTCGCCCTTTGGATGTGGTTCAAGTTTTTGTACTACCAAAAATTTTATTTCTGTGGATGTGTGTTAACTATTTGCAACAGATTTGCAAAAATAATAGGAATCATCACTGTATTTAGCAGCTGGAGCAAACGAGCAAAATTTTAAAGATAGTTTAACAGTTGGATGTCAAAGGAAATCAATGATAGGTTGAGTCTTTATAATTCTCTAATATAATGCCTCTCATCTCAGCCTATCTTTATTTTATGGAAAACTTCTGTTAGAGTGATGAATCAAGTCCAGAAGGTTGTCAAGATGAATTGAAGGAATTAAATAAATACTTCTATCTTAGATCAATTGTGCTGATTCCAACCTAGTAAGAGCATGACAAAAGAGAAACTCATAATTGTGATGTCGTTTTTTTTGCAGAATAAGTGACACTTTAGTAGTTTGTGACTGGATCACGTGATTTTGACGTCTATAGACATGCAATTGAAACCAGTAATGTGACCAAGTTTGGGCATCATAAGATCTGCAGTAGAATTTTTGTGTGTACCAGAGCAATAAAAGACTGGATATAGTGAATTATTAAATTTCATCAACATGATGACTTATGTGACTAAAAAGCCATTGAGGCTTAACTGTGGCTTCTTTATTTAGAAGCACTGCAGGAGAATACTGTTCAAATTTTGTAAGACGTGTTAAAATATTAAGGTTTTTTTTAAATATTTTCGGTCTATTTAATAAGCCCCATATGTTACTGTAAATCTAATGTTTGAATAAACGCTTGTACTAAATTAAATTAAACCAAACTGTAGATAAATACAGATTCGTCCGATTGTTTTTGGGCATTATATTCCATATATATCCCCGCTCGTAAATTATTACTCCATAAACGACACGTAACTGGCTACACATTCGTGACACCAATGGTATTATCTGCAGAAATTTATCACTCTGCAATTTTATACGATTTTTATGCAAGTCAACTCTGAGGTGATATCGTTAATTCTATCACATTTTTATGCACGTGCCAAGCTTGTTTCAATGTTCAATCGCGTTTGTAAACAGGGTGCCATAAACAAGACGCTCGGCTACAGTTTGATAACATTTAAAGTTCCTGCAGTCGTTGGTGCTGTTGCAATAACTGCATCGTTAAAAGAAGAAAGTGAAATTAATAGACGCAATAGCGTGATAAGTTCAGAGTAAATACGATGGCAAGTACGCAACTTATAGTGCAACAAAGTTTCAGCAACGTTACGCCTACAAACTTGTTTAGTTTAAGTCGTACGGTACGCCATATATTCCGGAGATAGCGTGTTCTACTCGAACTAATTGTAGTGGAAGAATGTACGGTATCCCATATTATCACTTCTGGCCGTAATTCCTCGAAAGTTGCGTTTAAATTGTCTCGTTCTTGTGAATAAGTGCATCGCGTTGCTTAGCAAGCTAAGAATGAGGACGTATTTATGTTTGTTGTAAATGAATAGATTCGAGATGTAGGGATACGTATACGAGCAATACTTGGAAACGTAGAAATAAACCGTGCGTTTTAGACAAACAAAACGGATCAATTTATTACTATGGCTTGCTCGCTTGCTCGATCTGAGCCCCATCAAAAAACCTTTGAAGACTATTGACAGGAGAGGTGTATGCCAATAACAAACAATACCATAGCGCCAAAGAACTAAAATCTGCGATAACGAGGTCTTAGAATGATATTCCCTATTTCAGCATTGACCAAATTGATAGACAATATGAAAACCCGAATGTTTGAAGTGGTTTTGAAAGGATCTAACACTACTAAATTTATAAAGAATTAATCGGTTTCATGATTTGCTATTACAAAAATCAAACTTTCTGTTCTAAGGTTCGTATGGCAGAAATTTCTCTGAGTTTATACGCAATCCATGCTTCGTCTCGTTCTTGTAAATTAATGAAGGTTGTTCGACTCATTTACAACGGCGAATCGAAGCTGGCGTAATATATCACGTACAGTGTTCCTATCCAGCTTTTATAACTATGGAATACGTTTTTTTAGCGCAGCAACAAGAATTTATTGTTAGATTTCCTCCTGTGAGCTTCCATTGGCGAAAGTATATTTCCTTATGAAACTAACTCTCTGTGTCAAGTTAAATTCGGCCCAAGGTTGGGGTAACACACCAACGCTAGCGCCAACAGTCGTTGCGAAGCCGTTGCGCAAATTTGAAAAATAAATAATGGAAAGATTATATTGCAGGCAGACGCGCTGAGGAAGCGAGAAACGGCACAATAAGGAAAAAATGCAGCGTAAAATATAGATGAGCGAACGTGGAAGAAACACAAGATGGTGTGGTACGATATGGCGGAAGGAATGCTGGGGAAACAGCAAATACGAAGCGGGGTTGGGAACGACATACTTTTATTAAAAATGTAGGGCGGCATTTGCACTAACCATTTTCTTTTTCGTCAGCGGAGGAAGGACGAGTTGTTAAAATAAAATTCACCTCACACTACCCGGCTTACGCTCTCTTCCGCCCGACGAGGAAGACGAGAGACCGAAACTAATATAAAATGGAGGAATATCTAAAGACAAGGTGTGAAAGGGAAGAACAACAACATCGTTTCTACCGCGTCATCCACCTTCTGGCACATAAACAAACATGCATGCACGCGGACATGTATAAAGCTGTTCATAAATTCCTAAATTTGTTCCTTGTATTTCCTGTAGATCTCCGAGGCTTCGTGAAAAAGTAATGAGAGTAAGGATTACGGAATAAGCCGGGCGCATTTGTTCATTTGGATCTCTTCTGCGTGCGAAACGCCGAGGTTTTGCGTTGCGGTGTACTTGGTCGTGGGAGTATCTAATACTGCCGTCGAAAACAAAGCGCTACAAAGAGAGATCTATGTGTTGATATTTCCCGAAAATCTTCTTGTTTGTATTGGGATATGACGGTGGAGAATTTCCGTACTTATTTGAATTGGAGCTGCGGTACTACGGAGGGGAAGATTTGGGTTTAATCTGTGCAAAAGAGCGAATATAATATATATCTATACAGGGTGTTTAAAAAAAGTATCGGATACTCTACTCGCTTATAGTTCTCATCAAGGCAAACAAAAAAGTTTTAATATACGTAGGTCTCCAAATCAATTGTTTTACAGATATTATCATCAAAAAATTAAATTTTTATAAACAAACAGTATATTACTACATTAAATATTTTCACAAAAAAGCAGTCTAAAGAAGATGTTCCACATGTCCAGCTGCCATTTGCATGCATGCTTCATCACGTCTTTGTCGAAAAGAAGCTCGTATTCTTTCAAACAACCCTGGATTTTGTCTGATTGTGTGGCATTTGTTTTCTATTCGCTGCTGTAGTTCACCCACATTATTAATTGGCCTTGAATATACCAGCTGTTTTAAATATACCCAAATGCAGAAATCAAGTGAGGTTAGATCAGGGGATCTAGGTGGCCATGGCACAGGACCTCCCCGTCCTATTTATGTTTTCCTAT